>OY757309.1:9213566-10450318 GCA_963583905.1 Stenurella melanura | reverse complement strand
ACGATGTTCCATGCAAAACTAAGACATTTTCTATGAATTGTTTCTCGAGTTGTTTCCAGGCAAAAATCCCCAATGAACTGGCCTAAATAGTTTTAGTTACTTGAAGGCCTTTTTAAAACTTTCTTTAAGACAAAATTATCTTTAAATACATTTGGCATTTAATAAATCTGGTATAAATCAGTGGTTTATGAGGAGAGCATCATAAAACACTGATAACACCTAAATAAATCTAAAAAGTATTTAAATTGTTACATGGGAAAATTTGTTCGGAAATGACAGGAGAATAAATATAAAAATATACATTTGAAAATAAAATGATTAAATACGTCTATTTAAACAGAATAACTTTTCAATTTAACATTTCTTTCTACGTCTCACCGTTTTCCAGATAATGCTTGCCTAAATATAGCAAGCAAGCTGTATACCTGTTACATTGGAGATTTTTACCTCTAGTTCCATTCTCCGTCAGTTCTCTTATCTTTACTATATGGCATCTATCTAGCGTTCTGCTTCTTCAACATTGAAGCATACCGATTGCGACGTCGTTTCCTCGCCCCTGGGATGACACCCTGTTGGGTCCCTTGCTTACTGTTGAAATTACCAGATGGAGAGGTTATCTCTCTCTTCTGCTTTGCAAGTTCGCTTCCCTCATTTTTCATCAACATTATTCTATTGGTTAAATTTTCTCCAAATAGATAACTGGTTATTGGAGAATCCTTAATGATATTTTTCAAATCGCAGCTGAGTAAGGAGACAATGAGACCCCTCCTGTGTAGCGATATACACTGATGTATATCGGTTAATAACTGGCCGACATCAACTAAGTTCTGTAGGACTGTATTATTCTTTTCTCCTTTAAGCAACATTTGATTTAGTGGGATGCCAATCGCTACTAATACGGCTCCAATGCTGTCTTGAATACTGCATAAAAAGTTATCTTTATACCATGAGCTCTGGGAAACACTTTTCTGGAGTTCGTCATTTAGTATAGGAGCCTTCACTAACGACCAATTTCTACAAATGGCATAACGCTCCAAAAGCGTTTTCCGTTCTTCCTTGTGCAACCCATTTTTTAAAATGGAGACCCACCTATTACCAATTTCTTCATGGAATTCAGAATCTGCTTTGCTGGATGATTCCTCTCCAAGAAGTGTCTTAATTTCCTCCATTATGTCATCCATTATTTCTGGCACAACAAAGGGGTTAGAAGATTCCTGCATTTTATTATATGAGGTGCCACTCTTTGAGGATGCCTTCTTTGCACCTTAAAATACACACGTGTTAGGTATTTGATAGTAACATTAGTATTATTATTAATATTGTTTTTATCATCATCATTATCATGCTTTGGATTTACACAAACACTCGAATAAAATCACCTCATTTTCTAAAAACATATTTGTATAAATATAATGTAGTTGTATGACTATAGTAAATGCATTCACCTAGTAACAAACATACAATTATTCTAATGCAATTAGTGTTTCTACTTCTATCCCGATCTATTCGATTAAGTGCTACGGTCTAAAGCGAGTGCGTTTAGTCACACTCTCTATCAAGTACTGGGTTCGATCTGCAGCCCCGACACTGCCAATGTCGATGGGTAATGGATGTAAAAATTTGACAATGAATTTTTTCACGGTCAGTGCCGAGGTACAATCGCCAAAAAAATATATTTAATGTGGGTAATTACGCCTACTATTACTACTAATTGTTTCATTAAAAACAAGTGAGTGCAACACTTCCAACAAAAATTAAGATAGGTTATGGATAAGAGGTACATCCTCTTATTTAATGCAATTATGTCATATACACATGCCTATTAATATAAAAAGTTACATTAAAAATTCACGAAAGACCTGAAAAAAATACTTTTAAATTAATTTCATTAGAAAAGCTTCATATTTTTCATCGTCACAATCTTCTTTGATTATTAAAGGATAATATCGTCTCCCGCACTGTACCACCCCGCGCTCTGTACGTCAGTTTTGCTCTTGAAGCAGTTTTTTTGTGGTTTGCGTACCTAAGAAAAATGTTGTCTGTTTATTTATTTCAATGCAGTTTTTATTTTTTAAAACATGTGTTATTTAGTGTTTGCTATATTATAATAAAAATAAAGAAAAAAAATCGGTAAAGGTATTTACACAGAACTTCCCTCTTTATTTGTGCAAAGCGGTCACTCTAAAAAATTATTAATTACGAAATGACATTGAGAATAATAATCGGAATAAAGTTATCACAATTATTACAAAGAAAACCTGATAACTTTTGCCCAAAAAAATAGAGTGCTTATCCAATAGCAAAAATTCAGTACTAAATAACAGGTGCCTAATATGGAAGGCTTGCGCAAATACCTTTAGAAATGTCCACCATGGTTGAATTATTTCTTGGGATGACCACCCTGTACATTTTTCAATAAAAGTATAAGAGTTGCATATGCCAAATATTATTGCCATCTGTCACATTTTCAATTCCATATTCACGTAGTGGAGTGGAAGTATTAGTAGTGGTTAAACAATTTCATTATTTTTGAAATTTTATTACAATATTGGTAAAAAAAAATGTTGAAAATTTTTTTCTTTTGAAATAGGCTTAGAACGAAAGGTGGAAATTTTAAGTTTGAGCAAAAACAATGTTTCATTGTATTCTATAGTTATTATATTATATTATATTATATTACATTACAATTTTTTTCAAAAAAAAAAAAATCCAAATTTTTTTAAATAGATTTAGAAGGGCATGAAACGTGGACATTTTAAATGTGAGTAAAAAAAATTCCATCTATTCTGGTGGTAAACATTTTTCCAAAAATGTTGGTAAAAAAATTTTCCAATTTTTTTATTAAATATGTAATTTTTAATAATTTTTTAAATAGTTTAGAATGCCATGAAAAATGAAAAATTTTAAATTTGAGTAAATAAACATTTTTTCCATCTATCCTAATGGTAAAAAATTTTTCCAAAATGGTGAAAAATGTAGATTAAGAATGTCATGAAACGAGGAAATTTTAAAAATGAGCAGAAAAATGTTTTCATCTATTTTATAGCAGTGATAGAAAAAGATTAAAAATATATATTTTTTTAATTTTCAAACTTTATTTGAAATAGTTTTAGAATGCCATGAAATGTGGAAATTTTAAATTTGAACAAAGAAAAAAAATGTTTTCGATCTATTTTAGTGGTAAAAAAATTTTCAAAAATGTTGGTAAAAAAAATTTCAAATTTTTTTTAAATAGGTTCAGAGTGCCATGAAACGTGGAAATTTAAAATTTGAACAAAGAATTTTTTTTATCTATTTTAGTGGTATAAAATGTTTCAAAATAAAATTTTGAATTTTTTTTTTTTTAAATAAGTTTAGAATGCCATGCAATGTGGAAATTTTAAATTTGAACGAAGAATTTTTTAAAAATCTATCTTAGTATTAAAAAAATGTTCAAAAATGTTGGTAAAAAAAATATGTTTCTTTTTTATTCTGAAATAGGTGTAGAATGTCATGAAACGTGGAAATTTTAAATTTGAGCAAAAAAAAATGTTTTCTTTATTTATTCCCTTTAGACGGTCCACCCTGCATATTTTCCAAGTTTAACCATTTCTTCGTTGACAGTAGCGTGAGCTGCTTACCAAATTTGACTGTTCTCCGTCAAGTAGTTTTTAAGTTAATGCATCAACAGACAGACAGACAGACAGATAGAAAGACGGAATTGAAAAACATATATATTCGTAATCTACATGTTCTGAAACATCAAAATCCGAAAAAATCTCGGAGGGTGATTTTTGCTCGAATACAATACTTCCCCTCGGTATGCGAAGGAAGTAAAATACAATTAACATAATGTTGAGCGTTATATTGTCACGATGAAAAAGGGCTAGGGCCTTAGCAATGGGCCCTACACCCTACGTGACGGGGGTTATTTGGAGAAACGTGTGTTAATAAGGGGCAACTTTAGGAATTTACATGGTTTTATTACAACACTCATTTAGGGGATAACGAACAAACAACAGATACAAATAATCAACAATACAGAAATAGATAGAACACATAAAAATTTAAACAATCTTACCAATATACATAGTGGGGAGGAAAAGGTGTCACTTTCACTTAACTTAACTTGTGATCTCCAGGGTGGAGATCATCAGAACTGCCTGAAGGGCCTGGGCCCCACATTCTAGGATGAGGGCCCAAACTAAGACTGACTGTCGACACTAACGTCGAAACTCAATTAATGAAAAGAACCGAGAGCCAAGAGCTAAGAGCCTCGTTTGTTTTGATTATTCGATTTATATACTTGTTTATTTAGGTAACGGTCAATGTTATGTTTATATATATTTGTGTTTTATTATTAAACAATTCTACTAATTGGCATTGAAATTATTTAATTGTTTTTTATTTAATGTGGACTAGGGTCGAATATATTTAATTTATACAAACATTTGCGACTTTCCCGGATTCGGCTGTTTCCTGCGTGACATATTTCCCTCCCGTCCAAAAGCTGGCCCTCCAGCTTAGATTAGCCCTTCATATAGGGAGAAAACAACAAAGAGGATTTTATTTATTCTAATATCACAGTTCAACAGGGGTAGCATCAACAAAGTCTCGTTATAGGTAATTTACTAATGCAACACCAAAAAAGAAGAGGAATAATGAGAACTTTGCCGATGCCTACCCTGCCGAAATATTAAAAAAAATTTTACATCAATTTTAAAAAAATGTTTGGCATGTTCACCACTCGGTCTTTGATCAAGCTTTTTGGCACACCCGGTTCAAATTCATAGTTCGGCACTATCACTACAGTTCGTTCACGCAGTTCTTCCAGGACTGTGGGGGCATTGTACTTGTCACCTATTGTTCGTTTGTCTCATTTTGTGAGATGACGGTTCCAAGTGCCCGGAGGTGTGGTCGAGTTACATCATGGTAATTTTTGTTGGTCCCTGGATGGTTATACAGCATCTCCTGTGTGCCAAGGGTCGGGCGTTGACGATACCGACCGCCTTGGGACTGTCGTCCAGCCTGTTGTTTTTGTCATTCGAGCAGTCAATGTTTTTGTTCCCTCCGAAATGCCTGTGTTGGTGGCATTTTGTATGACCAAAAATGCTTGGAGGCATCGCTCGGCCTGGGTGCGGCGGACGTTGGCGTGGAAGGCTTCTGTGGTATTTACCTGCCCCTGAATTTGCAGATAGTTCTGGATTAGTTGCAAGTCCTGCCCTTGTACAACTTGGAGGATGCTGTATATGATGTTTGGATTATACGTATGAATGTAACTCCCCGATTGGTTGACTGAATTTCCATTTCGGGTACCATCCCTCTGGAATGGTGCGCCCCTGCCAACTGCTGGGAGACGTCTGGTAGTGCCGGCGAGTGTCCATGGGAGTGTGCCAAAAGATCCCGTGAAACATGTAAAAAAACAATTTATAAATAAATGAGTACCTATAATTCATTATACATAATTATCATTACACATTTAAACACTTTTATTAAAGAGGATTAAATAATTGTTGCCTTAACTTCTAACTATAATTATATTTCCTGTCTATTGGGTCAGCGACATTATTTACGTTTGACATGAAAGAATTCGCTGACGCTACACTTCTATTCTTTTACCTGAACTTGGCCTGGACAAAATTGCTGAGTTTTACTAATATTAAGTAATTTGTACCAGTAGGAGCTAGTGGGTGTTTCATTTAATAATAAAGTTGAACTTGACACTGCAATAGTAAACTATGACACAAACAAATTTTACGTATATTCACCTACTATTGCAAGTTTAAGCAACTAATATGCAATGATATGATAATATTTAATTAATGGAGAGACAAAAGAAAAAAGTTATTTTTTACAAGTGATGTTACTTGGTGAATTTGATGCTTGTAAGAGAAAAACATTTAAAAAGACTAGTGAATTGTTTAGTTTCTTTAGTTTTTAACCTAAGTAGGGTACCGTTTTTTTTTTGTTGGATGTATCATTTCATATTAATTTTTACTTTAAGTAAACTTCCGACATCACTCAATTACTCTATATTCTGCTTTAGGGAGGACATAATTAAACCTTTATTTATTTCTATTTTAGGAAGAAAATAGTTATATACATTTACTTGTTTAGCTTTAGCACGGACATTCTTGAACATTTGTTTTTGAAACTTTATCGTACGAAGATGACGTTGAGTTCCCGTTTATGAACCTTCTTCCACGCCTTCCTTGTCATGAAATATTTTACTCGCAAACTATCAGCAATGTACCCCCTTATATACCTCAATAATAATTATTCACAAATATATCCCTTGGGGTTGTACATCTTTATTTGCAACAATGGTACTACATGTACCTTATTTGACGAGGCCGACGTTCAGTTCCTTGTGAACCTTCTTCCACGTGACCCTCATCTTAAAACCTCTTGCCCGTAACATCATAGGCAAAATAATCCCTTATACATCTCAATAAAATAATCATCAACTCTTTATATTCATCTTGCACATCTCTGTGTGCGAAAACCATAACACGTATATTTCATTTGACAAGGCTGACGTTCAGTTCTTTTTGAACTATTTTCAACGTCGTCTTCGACTTGAAACCTCTAGTTTCGTAATCAAAAACATCATAATCTACCATTATTACATAAAAAACAAATTGTCCCTAACTATTTTTATTGACTTCCTAACTTCCTGTGAGAATTTGTGATACACACTGCTCAAAAATTAAAAAAAAATCTTGGTACCCTTGTTTACTAATTTAAAAAAAAAATGGTCATTCTACATTTAACACTTTAAGTTCTTGCCTAGATTAATTATTTGAATAAATAAATTGCTTGTCTCTCAAGGCATTTATTTAAAAACATATATAAAATTAAGCTGTCATTTGTGCTGTATCGTTGTCCACAAGGCAGTTTGGGCTGAGTAATCGATGTTGCGCACCATCGCAATTTTTAGCCTAAACGACCTAGTAGACTCCGAGGACAGTCAGCTTGAGGAGTTTAACAAAAAGAGAGACGAAGACAACAAAAAAATACACTCTAGCAAGCAGCAAACAATTATTTGCTTATGACCTAATTATTTTTTCCCCAGTACTTTCCTGACTAAAACTTCTGATTTTTTTTTCTTCAATTTACTTATAATCACGAAAAATTTAAATGACTTTTGTTTGTAACGTTTTACTCTAGAAAGCTACCCAACCATAAGTACGTTCAATACGTCAAACTTAACCAATTGAAATATTTGACTAATCTCTATCATTTAGTCGTCTACTAATGTAATAATTAAACTTCTAACTAAGTAATTTGTATTATTTTATAAACACCTATAAATTGAAACTTAAATTATTTACCCATGTTTTCCCTTACTTTACTTTGATTATATAAATGATATTCAGTGTATGAACACCTATAAATACACCCAATTATCTATGAAATCTATGGTTATTTACTCATTTCATTCCTAACTTAACTTGACTTTTTAAATGGTTTTCAATGTCATGTGCATCTATGGCCTCATTTACATCGACATGGTATTGCCAACCAAATTTGAAAGTTAAATTTCACGTCGATTTTTTTTGGAATAAATAAATTACGGTAAAAAAGAATATGTCTTATTTTGTTTCCGCACTATTTTACTATATTTCTATACTTAAGTAAAAGGACGCGAAGTACACAATGTAAATGAGCTCAATGATGACCACATGACTTTTCCATCCCTTAAAAAAAAACAACAAATGCAGATCGTCTTCTTGGCAATTTACTAGGACAATTGCATTTGCCTAATACAAACCTCTCTTTACCTACCTGGTAGAGAGCACCCCCTCCCACACTAATGTATATTGTATCTACTAAGACCGTATTTTGACATAAGACAACTAATTGATTCCGTATTACTGACAACTTTTCTGAAAAGGAAACCTATTGCGAAAAAATTGCACAGAAATTCACTTGCCCTTAGATACTCAATAGAAAAATCATAAATAGATTCGTTGATGTTAACTTTTATTTTTCAAAAAGAGAACCAACTACAGAAGACATGAGATGTAGTTTTGTCTACATTATGCTTAAATATTCTGATAGAAATTTTAATATGAAAATAAGTAACACACTAACTCTCTCCAGAACAAAAAACCAAGATTACAAGGGTTTCTGTCTTAACCATTGGCATTACGAGAAAAGAATTTGAAACATATGTTTAATAGTACACTTACAAATTTTATGTCGGGGTTAAAAAGAAGAAAAAAAATACTTGCACTCAGACAAAAAGATAATAAAGGGGCAGTGAGGAAATCTTTTCAGAATATTTATCTGCCTGAGAGGAAAATATTAATTTTCTCCAAGCTAGAGACGAATTTAAACATTAAAATAGCCATTTTTAAAATTTTTAGAAACATTACATAAGCATTCTCACCAAAATTGAACGTCTTCGATTTTGATTTACGAATCATGTACATAAAGTTAAAATAGGATGGCAATATAAAATTAAAAGAATGGGATGATTATAAAAAATCATTTCTAAGAAAAAAACTTGGGGTGACGTATACGAAATTAAAAATAATGAGAGCAAAAAAACTTGTGATAGCTAAATAGGAGTGGTTACGAAGAACCAACCCCTTGGGACGAAAACTCGGCTTATCCACCATATGTCATATACATATAGCACACGGTGGGCTTTAAGAGGAGGAGTGATTATGAAGAATCACCCCTGGGAATGAAGCTAGGCGACCTCCACCATGTGTCGCATAGAAAAAGGGCTAGGGCCTTAGCAATGGGCCCTACACCCTACGTGACGGGGGTTATTTGGAGAAACGTGTGTTAATAAGGGGCAACTTTAGGAATTTACATGGTTTTATTACAACACTCATTTAGGGGATAACGAACAAACAACAGATACAAATAATCAACAATACAGAAATAGATAGAACACATAAAAATTTAAACAATCTTACCAATATACATAGTGGGGAGGAAAAGGTGTCACTTTCACTTAACTTAACTTGTGATCTCCAGGGTGGAGATCATCAGAACTGCCTGAAGGGCCTGGGCCCCACATTCTAGGATGAGGGCCCAAACTAAGACTGACTGTCGACACTAACGTCGAAACTCAATTAATGAAAAGAACCGAGAGCCAAGAGCTAAGAGCCTCGTTTGTTTTGATTATTCGATTTATATACTTGTTTATTTAGGTAACGGTCAATGTTATGTTTATATATATTTGTGTTTTATTATTAAACAATTCTACTAATTGGCATTGAAATTATTTAATTGTTTTTTATTTAATGTGGACTAGGGTCGAATATATTTAATTTATACAAACATTTGCGACTTTCCCGGATTCGGCTGTTTCCTGCGTGACAATATGCGGGTACTGTCTAAATGTTATTTGTGGCATTATGTTAATTCTTTTCTTCTTTAATTCTCTGGGACTTCCTGCCACATGTATTTTTTCTTTTTAAGCTGTGCTCAGGGAATCTACAAAATGTCACAATTAACCAGTATGTTACTGGGAAATAACTTCTACGCCTCTGACTTTTACGTCAAAGGATCAGTTAGAGGTTGCTTTTTTTAAATAAATAACATAAATTTGAAATTAAATATTTCGCCGACGTATCGGAAATCTAATTCAAGGCTTTTTTGAAAAATCTTTTTTGCTGTATATGATAAATGGATATTGAATATAACAAGCATTCTTTCTGTGTATTTATCATACACAGCAAAAAAGATTTTTCAAAAAAGCCTTGAAAAAGGAAACAGATTAGATTTCCAAAACGTCTGCGAAATATTTAATTTCAAGTTTTATACTTATTTGTGTCATTTATTTAAAAAAAAAAGCAACCACTAACGAGAGGTTATTTACCAGTAACATACTGGTTAATTGTGATATTTTGTAGATTCCCCGAGCACGGCTTAAAAAGAAAATAACATGTGGCAGGAAGTCCCAAGGAATTGAAGAACGAAAAAATTATATGCGGGTAGTAAGATATTTCTGCGAGCTGGTCAATGTGGGAAGCAGATTTTTCTGAGAGCGCCCATCTAGTCGAAACGAGCTCCACAGTATAAGGATTAATAAAATTGGATGTAACACTTAAAAAAAATTAAGTCCGTTTTTCATTGGTCATAAGTACAATTGAAGTAACAGTACTCATGAATCTCATGATCGATCATTAAAAATAAAAAACTAAGTCCGTTTATGATCGGTCATAAGTACTACTGAAATAATAGTAGATACTGATGAGCAGTCTGAAACGGATTTAATTTTTTTTAAGTATTGCATCCAGTTTTATTGCCCATTTCACAACGGCGCTCGTTTCGACTACGTGAGCTGTTTGTATGGCCGCGGTAAAGGCTCTCGGAAAAATCTGCTTCCCGCAGTTACCTGTTCGCGGAAACATCTGCTTTCCGACGTTAACAACCAACATTATATTAATTGTACTATCTCTTTATTGATATTTTAGTATAGCAACCACTAAATAATATATTTAAAAAATATATTTAAAGAATAAAAATTGTGATTGAAAAGATAAATGGACAATGTTTTTCCTAGGTACACAAGCCACAAAAACAAGCTACTTCAACAGCGGTACTGACGTACAGAATTTGTAAATGCTACATTTTGTCACTATACCAAACTTTATGACGTCATTGGTTTTTGAGTTATGAGGTCATCATAATTTTTTTTTTAATGGAAACAGACATTTCTGTTTACTGTTTTTGGTGATATATTCCTTTAACTTTCTGGTGATATTACCTAAGCCATTCTTTTGGAAAAACATATTTCATTGATTGATACCTTACATAAATAATTGTGAGAAGAAAATCATCTCCATTGCTCAAATTCCGACCCTCCAACCATTTGGTATTGACCAAGACGGGTGTAGACACTTTGCACGCTGTTCTGAATCATCTCATGGGCAATTCGTCTCATCTCCAAGTCAATTCTGTCTTTCAATTCTCTATGGTATCAGGTCTGTTAAAATACACCCTTGACTTTAAGTAACCCCAAAGAAAAAGTCTAAGGGGGTTAAATCCAATGAACGCGTGGGCTACTCAATCGGACCTCGACGACCTATCCACCTTCCAGTAAAAGTGTTATCTAAAAACGGACGCACTGCTATCACAAAATGAGGTGGGGCCTCGTCTTGCTGAAACCAGATGCTTTCAGCAGGAACATCTTCATCTTCATTGTTCGGAAACATAACTGCAAAGGCTGGCACTAACTCACCTCGCAAAAACTGTAGCATCTTGCGGCCGTAAGATTTTCTTAAAAAAAAGGTCCCAATAAACGATCACTAATCATACCTACCCACACGTTTAGTTTGCCTCGTCGCTGTGTATGGGCTTTTTGAGTCCAATGAGGATATCGCGTGACCAATACCTACAGTTATGCCGATGTACAGTCCTCTTTAAAGAAAATGTAGCTTCATCAGAACAAACAATGTACTTTAAAAAAATTGGGTTTTCATCGCACAGGTCATCAACTGTTCACAAAACTTTAAGCGCCGATCTGGATCATCCTCATTCAATTCGTGGATTAATTGAACTTTGTATGACTCAAGTTATGATTTAAAACCAGCTGCCTTGTCAAAAGATGGTGTCACCTTCTAGAAGAATATTTAATTTGGTTTCGTTGTTTGTGCTAGGGCGACCAGATCGAGGAAGGTCAGCTATAATGCCAGATTCATCATATCTAGCCACCAATCTACTTACAGTGGATCTAGAAATTTGCTTTTCGGGATACTTGGCATTGAAAACATCACATGCTTCCTGATGAGTTCTCAGCCCATCACCATATCCAACCATCATCAAAAGTTCTACGCGTTCCCTTTCTCTTAAACGTGGCATTGCATTCACTAGTTTTACACTGTCTCAGAAGCGTCACAAAACTGAGGTTCCACAAGTGCTAGGAATAAAAAAGTTATCCATACTTTACACAAAAAGGCCTGTATCTCTCTCCTGTTAAGGTGATTGTTTTTTATTATTTTTTACATAAAATGTCATTTTTTCAAAATAATGGCACAGGTAATATCATTTTTTTATATCACCAGAAAGCTAAAGGAATATACCACCAAAAACAGTAAAAAAAATGTGTTTCCATTAAAAAGAATTTATGATGGTGTCATAACTCAAAAACCAATGACGTCATAAATTTTGGTATAGTGACAAAATGTAGCATTTACAAAACTAAAATCGACCTCATATATATTTTGTGCGTTTCTTTAGGTTCGCACCGGATATAAACAATGTTTTATAACAAATTTAATTTAAATGTATTTTTTTAAGTCTTACTCCCATTTTCTTTTAACGCGAATTTTTACTGTAACTTCATATATTATTACGCAGGTTTAAATAACATAGTTGCATTAAATAAGAGGTACATAAAACCAATCATAGATGAACTTATTATTTTTTTTTTTTTAGTATTGCACTCATTTGTTTTCAATTACACAATTAGTAGTAATAGTAAGTGTAATTGCTCATATTGTATATTTTTTTGGTGACTGTACCTCGACATTAACCGCAAATAAATTCATTCTCGAATTTTTGTTTTCATCTTTCAAATAATGAAAATTATTTAAAAAAATCTAAAATAAATATATGACTATTATAGACCAAGTAGTGTTCTAACAGAGTCTTTTTGTTTCATTCGTCTAGCTAAAATATTTTTAGAGAAAGACAAGTTTAAAATACAAAAGATAAGATAATGGACGTTTTGTCAATTATTTCAAGCACCAATGGAGGTCAGAGACTGAAAGTTTGCCAATCGTGTTATTTCAAGGATTCCTTTCTGAGCCGGTTTCGCCCAGCTTATCCTGCAAGATCCCTTATGTATTCTAATGAATACCTTTTACATAATTCAAATACACTACTGTGGTAATTAATGCTATAATCAAGTACTTTATTAAATTATTTTAGTTTTACTGTTACACTTAAGTTTTTTTAGATACACTGCAATTAACGAATGCCAAATGAATCAATTTTAAGTGTCGATTTATGTTAGTCTGAAATCGAGACTTGTACAAGCAAGTTTCGTAAGGGCATATAAACTGAGCTTCCTTTCCACACGCATACTTCTTATGTTGCTGCAGTCCTCTGTGCCAACTATATCTCCTTCCACATTGGAAACATTCGTATTTTTTTAAGCGACCTAAAATACAAATAAATTAGTTGGAAATTAAATCGATAATAACAAAATAATGAAATGTTCAAACAACAATGTAACAAAACACTTGGTTATTACACTCAACCCCAACATGCGTTTCGTCAATCAAGTCAGCATATTCTGGAGTGTAAAACTAAGTCTTAATCATTTTTCTCGAACAGATGAAAATATTTTCCAGTCATATGCTCAGTTTACCAAAGTGATATTAAAATTGGATATAAAAGTCACTTTAAAGAAAACAACTTGACTAGATTTGCACTATAGTATGTGAAAATTATTGGTCAAAGAATTATAACAATATCTGGGGCAGGTGTCATAGAAAAGTTTGAGGCGTTGGTTTCTACCATATACGTTAAAAATAAAGTTTGTAGTTTATCCTACCTATCTTCTTCTATTCACAACCTACCACTTCCCACCGTTAAATGAAATCATCTCAATCAGATGTCATTACAATACATATATGTACTAACTTTCAAGTGAATCTCAATTTTATGTTATCAATTCCATTAATAATGGAGCGGAGATGGTGGGGTATGAAAAATATTAAAGAGAAATCTGAGGCCTCGGTTTCTAGTTTATACACCAAATCCCAAATTTCTGTACTCTTACCAGCTTGATTCACTTATTTTCCCCTATTTACTAATACTTAACTCCAAACCCTTCAACGGAATCATCTCAAAATGTAATCTAGTTCCAGATGTCGTTATAATACATACGTCTACCAAATTTCAAGTAAATATCTCAATTTTACTTTATCAACCTCTTTAATAATGGAGTAAGGGTAGTGGGGGGTTGAAAATTATTATTAAAAAATCTGAGGCCTTGGCTTCTAGGACATACATCGAATATCAAGTTTCTGTACTCTTACCAGTTTGCTTTACTTCCTTTTCCCTATTTCCCTCTACTTACTTCCCCACTCCTTCAACGTAATCGTGTCAAAATATAATCTAGTTTCAGATATCGTTATAATATATACGTGTATCAAATTTCAAATGAAAATCTATATTTTATTTTATCAACTCTTTTAATAGGGTGGGGGGATGGAAACTATTATTAAAAAACCTGAGATCTTCGCTTTTAGCATATGCATCAAATCCCAAATTTATGTACTCTCACCAGCTTCCTTTAGGGGATATTAATCATATTTTATTCAATTGCTCTTTATACATCCTTGAATCAATGAGCCTGATAAGTGAACTAAGAGATATGGGTTTTCAGCTGCCAATGAATCTGAACTATGTTCTTTCAAGCAAAAATGTAAATGCCTACCGGGCAATTTATAATTTTTTATCTCGATGTGGTATAGTGGTTTAACAGTAGTTGTCGGTCGTCACTCTTTGCTTGTGATATTTCCTAATATGCCTTTGTTTTTATATCCTCTGTGGTTTAACCTACTATCCGCGGTTCAGTCTATGTGTAATTTTAAGTCGTCCTGATGAACCCCTGGACGTGAAATGTGTGTATCCTTATTATCCTTAATACTTTCTTCTTTTTCCCTCATTTGTGTAGTTGGCTGATGGAATTCATCCAAGGCCAAAAATTGTTAAAAAAAAAAATTACTTATTTTGCCATATCTACCCCTATTTAACCCCCACCTCTTCAACGAAAGCATCTCAAAATATAATATAGTCCCAGATGTCGTTATAATACATACCTGTACCAAATTTCAAGTGAATATCTCAATTTTATTTTGTCAACCTCCTTAATAATGGAGTAGGGGTGGTGGGGGGTTGAAAAATATTATAAAAGAATCTGAGGCCTTAGCTTCTAGTACATACACCGAATTTCAAGTTTCTGTACTCATACCAGCTTGCTTTACTTATTTTCCCCTATATACCCCTACTTAACCCCAAAACCTTCAAATCATTTCAAAATATAATCTAGTTCCAGATGTCGTTATAATATATACGTGTACCAAATTTCAAGTGAACATCTTAAACCGTTCCGGAGAAAACGTGCGGGCAAAATAAGTTACAGGCAGATAGACAGACAGAAAATTTTTTTCGCTCAAATTTAAAATCTCGACGTTTCATGACATTCTAAACCTATTTCAAGAAAAAAAAAATTGAAAATGTTTTTGCGATTACATCTTTTGGCCAGTGCTTAACTACAATGTGTCAGACTTTAAAGATGGATAAATTTAGATTAATGTTTGTTCTTTGTTAGTTTACTTGAATTGTCCTCTACAATATACACAAACCATATTAGGATCGTCATGTACATACATTTGACTATACGATTGTCCTAGTGTTTTATACAGTTATGTTTTTGTTTATTATTCATACCTACATTTACATTTTTTGTTTTTACTTGTCAAAACACTACGGTGTATTTTTAAATGACGAATAAATAATAATAATAATAATAATAATAATAATTATTATTATTATTATTTCGCTAATTTTATAAATTAACACTTTGATACATTAGCAATATGGCATATTTTTATAGAATTTTGCAAACAGCAGAAACAGTACGTCGACGTGACATCTCAAGGACTATTAAGCCGATTGCTCTGAAATTTGGCATATTTTTCGAGAACACAACTGTCTTTTTCATAAACAACGGAAAATAAAATACATGCAATTTTTTTTATAAAGAATGTGTGCAGTGTTCTATGTTTTGAAAAAAGAAGTTCTTCGCAGTTCATGCCACCATACCAATATTCGCAAAAAGTAAAAAAAAATATTTTTTTGTTTTAGATGATCTGGAGGGAAGGAATTGTGTCAGCCAGCAAACCGAAAAATTTTGGGAGGCGTCTTACTTCAAGGGGTACCATAACCACAATTTTTATTATAATCACAAAAATATGAATGTAAGTATAACAAATATATGTACAAGGTTTGAAAATGATCTGTCTAATAGTTTTCTCAATAAAAGTTCCTAAAAAACGCGATTTATCGACTCGTTTAATAGGAATCACCCCTTAATAAAGAAAACATCAAGACTTGATTTATTAGTGAGCAACAAAAACCCTAAAAGTACTTATAACGTTGGAACCTTGCACGACGTGACAGAGAGATGAGATGCCACTCACCACGAATATTGATCGGACCCACATATTCACCTGGAAGCATCCTAGGCCCCGCGACCGAGCCCCCTAGACGCCAAAATTTCACCTTTATCGGCCTGTAATTCGAAAATTATTCGAAATTTTTTCTAAATTTTCATACAAAGACCATATATTAGGTGTGTTAAAGTTACACGTATACCGTAACGTTTTAATTATTAAATGTTATGAAAAATATAACAAGTATATATTTATATATCTATATGAGTAGATGTTTATATCATATGATATGAAAAGAATCTAACTTAAACATCTAATAAGTTCTACTACTCAATCACAGCAGATTTGCACGTGCATGTGCCATTTTCCAGACTGGAGGTAGCGCTCTATGACTTCTTTTCTCTTGCATGTAGTATAGTTGCCCTAAACGTACTTATAACGTTGGAACCTTGCACGATGTGATAGAGAGATGAGATGCCACTCACCACGAATATTGATCGGACCCACATATTCACCTGGAGGCATCCTAGGCCCCGCGACCGGGCCCCCTAGACGCCAAAATTTCATCTTTATCGGCCTGTAACTCGAAGCTTATTAGAAATATTTTCGAAATTTTCATACAAAGACCATATAGTAGGTGTGTTAAAGTTACACGTATACCGTAACGTTTTAATTATTAAATGTTATGAAAAATATAACAAGTATATATTTATATATCTATATGAGTAGATGTTTATATCGTATGATATGAAGAGAATCCAACTTAAATATCTTAGTAGTCCTACTACTCAATCACTGCAGATTTGCACGTACATGTACCATTTTCCAGACTGGAGGTAGCGCTCTATGACTTCTTTCCTCTTGCATGTAGTATAGTTGCCCTAAAAGTACTTATAACGTTGGAACCTTGCACGATGTGATAGAGAGATGAGATGCCACTCACCACGAATATTGATCGGACCCACGTATTCACCTGGAGGCATCCTAGGCCCCGCGACCGGGCCCCCTAGACGCCAAAATTTCATCTTTATCGGCCTGTAACTCGAAGCTTATTAGAAATATTTTCGAAATTTTCATACAAAGACCATATAGTAGGTGTGTTAAAATTACACGTATACCGTAACGTTTTAATTATTAAATGTTATGAAAAATATAACAAGTATATATTTATATATCTATATTAGTAGATGTTTGTATCATATGACATGAAAATAATCTAACTTAAACATCTTATAAGTTCTACCACTCAATCACAGCAGATTTGCACGTGCATGTGCCATTTTCCAGACTGGAGGCAGCGCTCAATGACTTCTTTCCTCTTGCATGTAGTATAGTTGCCTTCATTCGTTTAGTGCAGGTCATAAAAGCTGTAAAAAACGGACCATAAATTTGGCTCGTTAAGATAATTGATGTCTCACAGAGCCGTACTTTAAATTTGTGTGCACACTGATATAAATTTTAATCTGAAACATATTCTTTATAGGATTTTGCAAACAGCGAAAAAAAAACTATCTATGAGAACTAAAAGAAAAACTATATGAAAAAATATTAATGGAATCTTTGCATTCTTTAAATAACCTGCCTTCTGGTTATGCTAGCAAACCGAAATTTTAAAAAAATTTGTCCAATTTCTTATTTGACATTCTCATTATAACACTAGCATCCAACATAGTCCCCTACGGCTAAGCAGATTAAACTAGTATCTACATGACCCCCTACGGTATGACATTCAGTTAAAAATGAGAACAAAAGCCTAAAATGGATTTATTTACCTACCTTGTCTTAAACATTTGTTCGACGTGAAATTAATTAAAAATTAGTAACTGAAGAAAAATAAGTGAAGCTTAGGAGTCTTGATAGTCTAGGCAGTTTTAAAAGTCTACACGACAGTTACACAAGAAAAACACTGGCGTTTTACCCCTGAAAGTTAGGCAACCACCAGTCTAGGGTCCCGGCTCAAGGTTCCTCTACTTTTTAAAGTGAAGGAACGGATCTGACCAACAGTCATACCGAGTGGCATATCTCTATCAATGCCGCTAAGAACGGTACAAGTACGTAGTATATTATATTTGACAACAACACTAGTGTTATGATTAACGAAAACGTTACATCATAGTGGTGATTATTAATCAGTTTTACTGGTCAAACTTTTTTGTACACACTTTATTAATAGTAACTATTATGAATTCTATAATTTACAATCGGGTCATTTTATATGAATATTCCTCAAGTGTCTGTTTAAGCTGGCTTGGAACTTTGTTTTAAACTGACAGTTCTCATACCGACATCTAAATTGGGCTTCCTTTCCGCAAACATAAGTTTTATGTTCTTGTAAACCTTTAGCCCACCTATATCGTCTGCCACATGCTTCACATTCATGTCTTCCATATCCTAAAATTAAAAAAATTTAATAAACATATACACGAATAAAGCATATAGAGATTACTTGTTAAAATTACCATAACGAGATAGTATTAACAGTATATTATTTAATATAATAACAATGTTTTATTAATAATTAATATTAATTAATAAAACAATGCATTTTATTCAGGTCAAGCTAATTCATTTAACGAGCGATAATGTAAGTAATAACACAAGCAGATGAAGTTTGCAGCACGAGCCGTAGGCGAGTGCTGTAAATCATCAAGTGTATTATTACCATTATCGCAAGTTGAATACTATACTTTATCAACGATTATAACAATAAATATTAATATAATAGCTCGACAACATCCAAAGTATTGAAATATATCAAATCACCATCGTCCCCTCAATGATAATAATAGACCATTCTATTTTATTTTGCGCGTTACATCGATTGGACAAGCTAGGAGGGATGGTTAGATGTGATTGGTGTAAAAATAAATCACTAGTGAATTATAATTTATCACGCTATTTGTTTATGGTTATTAATACATGTTCAAAAGCTGTTAATATACAATGTGTCCGCGGAAAAACGATATTATAGCTCTAAATAACCATTTTTTTTTTTTTAATATGAACACAATTTTCTGTATTCTGCTCTTAGTACAGGCAATGAAGGCAAAATGTTGTAAAAACCTCGCAAAAATTAATAAAGGAATCATCTCTGGGATTTAAGTAGTTAATAACCTGTAGAATGGAATGATGCGTTCTTTGCACTTCCAAGTTCCGGGAAAATTTAAAAAAACTTGGAAAAATTTTTTTGTGTTAGGTTTTTTTTTGCTGTAACGGCTAAAATAATGAAAATACAGGAAAAAGTTTTCAACAAAATTTGTAGCTCTTCTCTTCCTCTACAAAATAGGCTTTTACAAATGTTTGTCCCACTTAAGCCGTTTAGGAGACAAATCCAGTTTTCCACTTACAGTTTTGCGCCGCTCCGAAATGCGCGGAAAATGAGGATTCTCTGGGAGTTTCGTACGACCGGACATATCGATCATTATTACTATTCAGAGCCGCTAAAAAAATGAAAACAATGTAAAATCTAGAGAAAAGCCTTAGCTTTAATGTGGAACTGATCACAAAATTCATACAAATTTTGATCATAGAGAAAAAAGTGTTAGAAGATGGCTTAGTAAACTTTATACAATTGATTTATTCACATCTTTAAGTTTTATGCATCCTGCCTATTTTTCCCGTAACGATGGGTGCTTTTTCACTGCATAGATTCGATTCCACGCACTATAATCTATATTTCGTGAAAATTTCATTGAAGAATGTTAAGAAACAAATAAGTTGTATATGTTTTACTGTATAATTGTGCATTTCCTGAACGTGTATGAATAATGTAAATAAATTCAAAAAGTACTGTGCGCATTTAAAAAACGTCATTCGAACGAATATGTTTTATTGTATTTATAGTCCAAAAATTAAGACTGTACTATTATTATTACTTAAGATATAGCGAATTGAACTCCAAAATTTGGAGGTGATTGATCGATGAGAAATATACCCTCTACTTTGATCGCAAGGCATATTTTTCCAACAAAAGTAATTGCAATAAAATGTTAATTGGATTAATATATCATTAAATAAGAATATATAAGCAAAATGAATTATCATTCTAACGACTCCCGGCAAAGATATGAATAAATCTGTGGATCAACTGTACAAAGTTCACTAAGCCATCTTCTGACACTTTCTCTCTTTAATAATTTATTTTATGAATTTTGTGATTAGTTCCACATTAAAGCTGAGACTTTTATCTACATTTTATGTTATTTTCAATATTTTTAGGGGCTCTGAATAGTAAGAATTATCGATCGATGAGCCCGGTCGTACGAAACTCCTGGAGAATTTTCATTTTTCGCGCATTTTGAAGCGGTTTAAAACTATAAGTGGAAAACTCGATTTATCTTCTAAACGGCTCAATTAAGACAAACATTTGTAAACAATTTTTTTGTAGAGAAAAAGACGAGCTACAACTTTTGCTGGGAACTTCTTTCTCTGTTTTCATTATTTTGGCCTCTAGCGCAAAAAAAGGAAAATCAAAAACTTTTTCCAAATTTTTTTGAATTTTCCCGGAACTTGGAAGTGCAAAGAATGCATCATCTCATTCTCCAGGTTATTACCTACTTAAATCCCTGAGATGATCCATCTATTATTTTTTTTACCCTAAATTGTTAATTTGCCTGTACTATCTTGCTTGATCCAAAACCTACTTTCAGTACGTCAGAATTTCAAGAATGTATAGAGGGCGCTGGTGGCAGCTTAAAAACCGCCGCCTAAGAAATCACTACTTCCATACCAGTCTCTTTAAAGAAAAATATTTTTACTGTACTTGCACTCTAGTATGTGGAAATAAATGGTCATAAAATTTTAATAATATTTGAGACAGGTGTCACAAAAAATTTTGAAATGTTGTGATGACTTCTAGTATATACACCAAATTCCAATTTCTATTCTCTTACCAGCTTGCTTTACTTATTTCCCCTATTTAACCCCCCCTATTTAACCCCTATTTAACCTATTTAACCTATTTAACCCCCAACCCATCCGGAATTATTTCATAATATAATTAATATGTCATAATAACACATACATGTACCAAATTTTAAGTAAAAAATCTCCATTTTATTTTATCAACCCTTTTAATAATGGAGTGGGGGTGGTGGGAGGAATTGAAAATATAATAAAAAAATCGGAGGCCTTGACTTCTAGTATACCGGGTGAGTCACGAATTGCGCTCGCCCCGATATTTCCTAAAATATTTGGAATAGAAAATTGAAATTTGGAGGCCTTATTACACGACTAAATGCCATCTTTTCAATAAAAAATCAAGTTTGGTGCACATCCGGTTTGACCGTAAATGCCCACAACTTTCGATTTTTAAATGGAACACCCTATATATTTTTACATTTTTGGAATCTAGAGGAAATTTTGAATACAATACATCCATTTTGGTCACTTTTTTATAAACATTAAAAATTTTATTAAAAAATCTATTTCTGAATCCAGAGTGCTGTGGTGCCCAAAATATATTTTAGTTTGTGTGCTACGTTACTATAAAAATGAAAAGAGCAATATGATTGCATTACTTAATTCTCTACAGGCGTTTAAAATTTTTAAATGTGATTTTTACCCACTAACTCGGTTTTTTTAAATGGGAATTTAATCGTTCACCAACATTTTTAAATACCTCATTTTCATATGAATCTAATGATACCAAAATTTTGAAAATCCACTCAGAAATATTTGAGATTTCAGCCAAAATACAATGCAACCAAGCTTTTAGAAACATGCGGCTAATAGATAATAGATTAGTGGGCTTTGGAAACTAAAATGGCACATTTCTGTGGAAATCTGGTAACCTAATAACATTGGAAAAATCATAGTAGCCATTGAATGTAATAAAACAATATCAGCTGTCAGACAAACTCGTGTAGTTATAGGCAATCTTGAGCTATCAAACATTTAATAATTGTGAGCGCAAAGAACGTTACAATTAAGTTTAGCATAGGTATGTGGAGGTAAACACAATTACATCCACAAGGACATTTGCAATAGAATGCGACATCAGTTCGGTTTTCAGAGTTTTATTTAAATGAACATAAATATCGGGCCTATAAATAAATAAAAATCAATTCAGTTTGAACAATTAAACTTAAACTAGGTAACAGTAGGCATCTTTAAAATAATTAATATAATTAAACCATAAATTGACATTTATAGATATTGTTCAAAATGTCCACCATTTTTTTCTATACACAATTCGGCTCTGCGTACAGTTGCTTGAATGGCTCTACGCAATTCAGCCGGCGTTATTTCATTAAGAGCCCGTACAACTTTATTTTGCAACTCTTCACGGGTATTTGAAGAAGGTTTATAAACTTTATTTTTGAGAGTGCCCCATACATAATAGTCGAGGGGTGTTAAGTCAGCTGACCTAGGAGGCCACCTAATATGACCTTGATTTGCGATAAGGCGTTCACCATGCAAGTTGTTTAAATATTCCATCACTCTTCTGGAATTATGTGGGGGAGCACCATCTTGTTGGAAAAACAGATTTTGTAAATAGGCAAGAGGAACTAAGTCAAGAAATTCTGCTGTCTGGTTTTGTAAAAAGAATAAATATCGTTCGCCAGTAAGTGCTCCGTCAAAAAGTATGGGTCCAATTATTCGATCTCCAAGTACTCCAAGCCAACGTTAAACCCAAATCTTTCCTAAATATTCCCCCGTCCTACCAACCTCGGATTTTCTTGAGCCCAGTATTATTTCTGTTAAACATACCTTGGTTCGTAAATCTACTTTCATCTGAATATAAAATATGAAAAGGAAAACCTGGGTTTTGTTGTACTGCATTTAAGAACCAGTTGCAATATACTAGCCTCCTGTCGTTATCATCTCCATAAAGATGTTGGTGTATTTGGTATTTATAAGACCGAAACTTATGTTTCTTTAAAATTCTGCAAACCGAAGACTGACTAATGTCGCATTCCATTGACAATTCCCTTGTTGATGTTGTTGGGTGTACCATCACAAATCCTAATACATCAATTTCTTTGTCCTCACTTACAATAAATGTTTGTTGGTCATCTTCTTGATTGGGTTCGTTTCTTAATTCTTGTTCCACTCTGGCACACAAGTGTCTGCTTGGACGACGTCTGTTGGGATATCGTTGCTGATACAGTTCTGCAGCTACAGTTGAATTTTTGAGACGCTCTCCATATATCAGTAACATATCGACCTTTTCATTTCTACTAAAATTATTCATTTTCTTTAATTTTTACTCAAAAAGAGATTTCCGCAACGCTTTATTTTGTATCTGTCTGACAGCTGATATTGTTTTATTACATTCACTGGCTACTATGATTTTTCCAATGTTATTAGGTTACCAAATTTACACAGAAATATGCCATTTTAGCTTCCAAAGCCCACTAATCTATTATCTATTAGCCGCATGTTTCTAAAAGCTTGGTTGTATTGTATTTTGGCTGAAATCTCAAATATTTCTGAGCGGACTTTCAAAATTTTGGATGTGCACCAAACTTGAT
The DNA here is from genome assembly GCA_963583905.1 of Stenurella melanura. Classification (NCBI taxonomy): domain Eukaryota; kingdom Metazoa; phylum Arthropoda; class Insecta; order Coleoptera; family Cerambycidae; genus Stenurella; species Stenurella melanura. Next base: position 10,426,710 of record OY757309.1, on the reverse strand, counting down.
TTTTTATTGAAAAGATGGCATTTTAGTCGTGTAATAAGGCCTCCAAATTTCAATTTTCTATTCCAAATATTTCAGGAAATATCGGGGCGAGCGCAATTCGTGACTCACCCGGTATACACCAAATCCCAAGTTTCTGTACTCTTACCAGCTTGCTTTATTTATTTTCTCCTATTTACCCCCAACCCTTCACCGGATAAGTTCAAAAAACAATGCAGTTCCAGATCTCGTTATAGTACATAAGTGTAAAAAAATTCAAGTCAATATCTTAAACCCTTCCGGAGATATTGTGTGCACAAAAAAGTTACAGTCCAACAGACAGACATTTTTTTTCGCTCAAATTTAAAATCTCGACGTTTCACGATATTTTAAATCTATTTCAACAAAAAAAAAATTTGAAATTTTTTTTGAGATTACTATCCACTCCACTATGTGGATGTGAAAGTAAAATTAATTTCGCTTCTTTTACTATGAACACAATTTTATGTAGTCTACACTTACTTGACCCAAAAATCCATTTTCAGTATGTTAGATTTTCAAAAATGCATAGAGGGCGCTGCGCTGCGCTGGTGGCAGCTGAAAAATAAAATTCGCTTCAGGTAAACTGCTATTTCTGTGCTAGACATTGAAATTTTTTTTAAGAAAAACTCAAAATTAAAAATATGACGTACCGAATTTGATAACTATGTGCATATTTTTAAATTCACTTATCTTTTGGAACGTAAAATAAAACGTGAATCACCTTGTACAGTTTTCAAATTTGGTGCAAGGTCATATTTTTACGTGCCTAATAGGTTCTGTGTCAAGCAAGAGCAGAATATAGAAAATTGTGTCCATGGTAAAAAAGAAATGGCTATTTACACCTATAATATCGCATTGTATAATCTAATAATAATAAAAAAAAATAAGGCTAGATAAGTATACTTTGTCCACGACTATTAAATAATTATGTATGTACACTGAACTGAACTTGTGGTAGGTTCCTTGTGAAACATCTTGAAAATAATTGTTAATAAATTAAACACTGCTTTTAGATGAATCAATCAATATATTATAAATACTCTACATATGTTTCGGCTTATTAGGCCTTTATCAAGAGTATTACATAGTGAATACTAAAGTTTCTGAATAAGCACGTCAGAAACTTTAGTATTCACTATGTAATACTCTTGATAAAGGCCTAATAAGCCGAAACATATGTAGAGTATTTATAATATATTGATTGATTCATCTAAAAGCAGTGTTTAATTTATTAACAATTAATTATGTATGTGTTTCTTCAAGGATAATGCTATCGATTATTCCCTACAGTGAATAATGATTTCATTATTCACTGATTGCAGTGAATAATGAGGACAGTCAGTTGTTTATAAGAAATGACATTTTATTAAAAATTTAAAATGTCAAAATTGCAGCAACCAAAAGACAAGTGTTGTCCCTCTAAGTTTTCTAGGAAGCACTCAAATGGTACATGCCGAAGAGGTATTTTAATGAACACTCAAAAACTATATTAGTAAGTTTTTTTCAAAGCATCATCTATTAGCAACACGCGACAATCCCCAATATTGTTTTTGAAGCCATTTAGCTACGTGCCTACAAACTGTATTATTTTATTAGTAACCTATGACAATGTATCAAAGCGAAATTCTGTAATTGATTTGAAACGCCAAAATTTGTACGGTATCAACGCCAACGTTATTTACAACAATTTTACATATTAGGTATTCCAGAAGAGTAATATAATTAGATAAACAAATGGATACTGAAGCGAAGACGAGATTTCTTTGGCACCGCCAGAGATAAAGAAAGCTGCAAAAATCGCATCATTAAGCTTGTTGCCCGAAAAATAGAAAAAATATATATGATGACATATGAATCTTTCTTAAATAGGAGAAATGAAATGGAGATGAATTAAGTAAATATTAAATATTTATTAGTCGTGGACAAAGTATAGTATTCTACTCGCATATAATGACTATTATTATATGCCCGTTGAATAATATACTATTATCCACTGTTATTAGATTATATAGTAATTACTCACTACTTCAGAACAAGCAACAGTATCCATGCTTAAATTTCCGGCACAACCACCTGGTTATGCACAATCCTTCATAAATTAGCTCATTCACTTGAATGATTTTCCGTATGTAATAAAGCTTGTGTTGTAGTTTTCTCTTTTCCACATTTAAAATATTTAATACAGTAACTTGATTACGGTAGAAAATATTAACATTAAACAATGCAGCCCACACAAAAATTTTGAACTTTTTGTATAGCGTGTGTCTTTAAAAACAGCGTATTACTGAAAACCATATCTCCATAATCAAGTAGAAGTACTATAACAATAATACAATTTTCCTTCTTGATTAGATGCCACCTTTATTTTATTGTTAGTATGAATCAAGCTACGTATACATTTATTGATTCATTAGAAGGTTTCTATGGCTTAAAACACACTAGGCGGTTTTCGCCGATTCGGCCGCCGAATCGGCAGCCGACTCGACAGATGCTGTAGTAGAAACAAATGGAGTTGTTCACACTATGACGCGCTGTAAGAAAGCGGCATCCACCACCGCGTGTACCGTCGTTCGATTCGGCCTAAAACACACTAGGCGGTTTTCGCCGATTCGGCCGCCGAATCGGCAGCCGCTTGTTACAACACACACTGAGCGGTTAACCACTTGTCGTAGGAAGGCAACGTTGTCACTGTTTTCGATAGTGCTGATAATACAGGGACAAAAATGAATTTGTCGGACTCAAAGAAAGAATTAATTTTGTTAGGTTTATTATTCTGTCCATCAAATTTAAAAAAAGAAATCATAGGCGCATCGGGGAACATACTATTGTTAAAGGACTGGAAACAAAAAGTTTATTTAATACTATATTTAACGAAATTTTTCAATTTCATTGAAATTTCGAAAACATCATTTTACGAATGACTGTATATTTTGGAAAATGATTTAATAAAGAAGAATACCTGAATGAGAAACAATATAATAAAACAGTATAATAACTACTTCTTCCCAGCTCTTTTCTTTTATTTCTGTCACCATAATTATTGTTTCTCATATCCCATATAGCAGGTCGTTCTTGAATTACATTTATTAATAGTTCAGTATTAGTAATGGGATCTATTTTAGATGCGTAAATACAATACTCTTAACGTGCAATTTGGCTTCAATGCAAGCTCAAACCGCTCGATAAATAAGTGAATGTGTGAACAGGTCCATTTGTTTACATTGCAGCATACGTCGCTCGAAGCAATAAAAACGATTCGGCACATGAATCGAACGACGGTACGCGCGGTGGTGGATTCTGCTTTCTCGCAGCGCGTCATAGTGTGAACAGCTCCATTTGTTTCTATTACAGCATCTGTCGAGTCGGCTGCCGATTCGGCGAAAACCGTCTAGTGTGTGTTTAGACTTAATGTGCCGAATCGTTTTTATTGCTTCGAGCGGCGTATGCTGCAATGTAAACAAATGGACCTGTTCACACATTCACTTATTTGTCGAGCGGTTTGAGCTTGCAATGAAGCCAAATTGCACGTTAAAAGTATTGTATTTACGCCTCTAAAATAGATCCCATTACTGATACTGAACTATTAATAAATGTAATTCAAGAACGACCTGCTATATGGGATATGAGAAACAATGATTATGGTGACAGAATTAAAAGAAAAGAGCTGGGAAGAAGTAGTTATTATACTGTTTTATTATATTGTTTCTCATTCGGGTATTCTTCTTTATTAAATCATTTTCCAAAATATACAGTCATTCGTAAAATGATGTTTTCGACAATCTAATGAAATTGAAAAATTTCATTAAATATAGTATGAAATAAACTTTTTGTTCCGAGTTCTTTAACAATAGGATGTTCCCGGATGCACCTATGATTTCTTTTTTTATTTTTGATGGACAGTATAATACCTAACAAAATTAATTCTTTCTTTAAGTCGGACAAATTCATTTTTGTCCCTGTATTATCAGCACTACTGAAAACAGTGACAACGTTGCCTTCCTACGACAAGTGGTTAGCCGCTTAGTGTGTGATGTAACAGGCGGCTGCCGATTCGGCGGCCGAATCGGCGAAAACCGCCTAGTGTGTTTTAGGCCTATTTTGGAAGTAAAATTCATCGAATCGAGTTTCTTAGATATTAACATTGCTCCTTATAAAATGACTTGTCGTACTCACATACGTTTATATAAATATATTATTTAGGTCTTGATTGAACTAGTAGTGGTACCATAATTGACACATGCAAGACACCTATCCTTAAAGTTTTACCTATATTTTGATTCTTACAATACACTGACTACATTCTTTAAGATAGGTTATCGCGAATATAAAGTCCTTTATATCTTTTATGTTTAACTTTATTTATATTATTTAAATAAAAAAAAACATTATGGAGATGGCAACATGGCAACACTAAGATCGATGAATATTTTTCACATGTCTGATTAAATTGGTCTGAAACTTTGATTTAAATTTACAATTTTGATGTGGGCATTTGAATTGCGCTTCCTTTCCGCATGCAAATTTCTTATGCTGTTGAAGTCCGTTAGCCCATGTATATCTTCTGCCACATTGGTCACATTCGAATTTTCCACTACCTGAAATAATACTCAGTTTGTGTTTTACAGGCTAAATAACGTAAAAAACATACAAATAATGTGATAGTAACTCATACAGAACATTAGTATAGCGTTAATTTGTGATGATTTAACCTATTTTATGCATTTCTAGATAATGCCAACTTTATGGGCGAAATTGACGTCTTTTGAACAATTACTTTAATTTTAGGAAATGATTGGAGAAGGTCAGTCATTTACCACCTCCTGTTGTATTACCTTAACCTTCATGGATGGGTCTTAGTTGCAGCAATGACGATGAGTCGTGAGCTTATCATCGTCATTGCTGATATTAGGATTGTACCAGGCGAAAATCTCAGGCTATAAATCTTAGCTTCATCTATAACTACTTTACCCTGCAAGTCTTCCGCCACACGTCGTATCACGTATTCATTACGTATATTAAAAAACACATGACAATCCTGCTCGGCAGCCTTGCCAATTTGTTCTAATTACTATTGTTGTTGACGTTCACCAAAGAATTATTTTTGTAAAGTTGAAATTTTAGAATGTTGACAGCGGTACATAAGTATAAGTAATACTAATTTGACATCTCAGTGCATAAGGAGTGGTGTGCCACAGGGATCAGTTTTAGGACCAACCCTGTTTTTAATTTATGTAAATGATCTGGATTAGATGCGAACTTGGTACTATCTGCAGACGATACTACCTACGCTCCTGGTGCCTGACAAGCTTGATGTAGTTCAAAGACTTTATAATTGTTTACATCAAATAAATTGTCGTTAAATGAAAATAAAGCAATAAATATGATTTATAGTAACAGATCACTCGAAAATTATAAAAATGCGGGAAAAGAAAAAATTCTAGGAATATCTCTTGATCTATATTTAAACTGGTTCCAATGCATGCTTTACATACAAGAAAAATATATACGCTTTTGCGAAGAAGCCTAAAAAAATTTTGTAATTTTAAATATTTATTACTTGCTAATAGTATCACTTATGATATGATGTGATAAACTGAAATCACGCGTAACAAGCTAACATAACTTTTGCCCTACAGAGAAAAACCATCAGAATAATTACGAATCGGGCAGATAAAGTTGAATTGGGAATCTTAACATTTCTATCACTATGTATTTCTCATTTCCTGATACATGTTTATAAAAATATGCATTCGTATAAAAACATGAGGATATTCATAAGTACAATACTCAACATAATTAAGTGATATATTATGATAGACTTAAGTAAAGTGTGTGAGGATTTAATTGTTATTTACCGAAAAGGAGTATTTTATAGTATTAATGAATTTTTAAATTTTAATGGAATTGAATCAAGATAATGGATAACAATTTTATATAACTTCATTGTGATATCTATATATCCGTACACAATGTATGTACATTTGATTTATGTGTCTATATATTGTCACGACCGCTAGTCTATGACTGCCACAATAAGGGACCACTTAGCCTGCGAGAGGTTTTCCTAGTTGGAAATTATCAAACACATTTTAAACAGTAAATAATATTTATTAATCAAATAATAAAAATGGTTGCAGCCAAACAACAAAGTCAGAAATACACAAATATAAAACAAACAGTAAATAATGTATTGTTTCCAGAGGCACACCATTCTGGGGACCCATCTATTCCAAATGGAAGAGATGGGCCCCCAGAATGGACTGCCAGAATACACTGCCACTTTCCATTCGTTCTGGGCTAGTTATACGATTGATAAATGCTTGATAAGCATATTCTCTACATATGTAAAGTGCTTGGAAACTAGTGACCCGATGTTATTAATTAGTAATTGTAAACCAACACACGTCTTTTAATATGTTAAAAATGCTTTGATACTTTATATTTTATAGATTGGAAAGTAAATAATATTGAATTTATTTATTATAAATTTAAATTTGGAAATTATTTAATTTAGGTTTCCTATTTTTGTATTTATTTATAGGAAATATGCTAATAATATATTTTGCCAAATTTGCCAAAGTTTACCACTAAAATAGCATCACGCACACCTCTGGCCCAACACATGCCGACTGACGAATTGTGACGTGGCATAACTTTAGAATTTTTTTACGCTCGCTTTATTTTTTAAAGTTTTTCGGGAGAGATCCGAATTATCTTATATACATATAACTCTCCTTAATGTACATTTTTGGAGGTAGACACCTTACGTTATATAAATATAACTCGTATGACTCTCATAAATTGTTGGTACAAGATATGGATCCATTTCAGACACACACTTCAGACAACAAATCGTCACTTGTGATGTAACAATTTTATTAAAACTACACTACGAACACAACATACATGTATGTGAAATTTATGAAACAAAAATTGCATTACATCATTTAAATTTGAAAAATAATTATGAACATTGTAACATGGCAACATTAAGATCGATGCATATTTTTCACATGTCTGCATAAACTGCCCTGAAATTTTGATTTAAATTTACAATTTTTATGTAGACATTTGAACTGTGCTTCTTTTTTTCCGCACGAAAATTTTTTATGCTGATAAAGTCCCGTGAACCATGCATATCTTCTGCCACATTGGTCACATTCGAATTTTCCACTACCTGAAATAGTACTCAGTTAGTGTTTCACAGGCCAAATAATGTAAAAAACATATACAAACAAATAATGTGATAGTAGCTCATATAGAACATCATTAAAGGGCGTTAATTTATGATGTAACCTACTCCATGCATTTCTAGATAATGCCAACTTTATGGGCAAAATTCACGTCCTTTGAGAAACGACTTTAATTTGAGGAAATTAGTATTTTTGTAATTATCTGTAATGTATACTTGTGTAATTGATCTGTTGTAGGTAATTATTGAAATGCAGTATAGATCAAGATATCTAGAAAACATATTTCTTACCTTCATCGCCTTTGATACCGAATATATCCTAAAGCACGCCGGTTTTGTTGTAACTACTAACGCAGGTGTTCGTCGAGAAATCGTTGTGCATACAAGTGAGAAAAATTTTGCATTGTTTCACCACAAACTAACTCAGCATTGCGTCAATACACATGTGCCATGTTCTAAAAATTTATGGTTACCACTAAAACACCATCACGAACACCTCTGATCCAACACATGCCGACTACTCTGTGTGAAGTTATTACAACCAACTGACGAATTGTGGCGTGCCATAACTTTACTAATTCTTTACGCATGCATTATTGTTTAGGGTGACGTCCGAATTATCTTATATACATAACAATCTCCTTCGTGTACATTCTTGAAGGCAGACATATTACCTTATATAAATACAGGGTATCTCACCGGGAACTGAATCGATCGATATAGAGATAAGTACGCATCAGAAATTTTTGAAAATTTAAATGGTTAATAATGTCGATGTGGCCAATCCAACTAAAATAATTAGAACCATGGGGTACTTCCGTTTATACCGGAAGTCGATACCAACTTGCTAATTTTAAATGGAACACCCACCCACCAACATATATTTTCGATGGCAATAAAACTCTGAGTTCAGGCATGTAGCATACCCTATATATAAACCCAGCAGTTTCGAAGATATTTGATATTTTATAAAAAATTTGACAGGTGCAACGGCAGAACTACGTTCTACAACTGAAATAAATTCAATAATATCATACCAAGTGTTCCGTTTTTCGCATTACATTTTGTCAACTTCAAACCGCGAAAACTTGTTTAGGTCCAATGAAACACCCTGTATTTTTTTACATCAAGTTGTGTAAAATTGAATTCCTTTTTTTCTGATATCAGCATTGAGGGGTTAAAATTTTCAAGTTTTTGAAACATTTGCGAGTTTATTAGAAATTCATGAATTGTTGTAAGCATTTCATCAAAATAGCCATGATTTGAAACAATCAGTCATTATCCTATGTCAAAAAATGCCAGCACGTTTAAATTACACCCACGAAGACTTTTTAAAGTTGTTTATTATTTATGGAGAATGTGATAAGGTAATATCAAGAACTTGCAGCACATTTGCTACTCGATATCAAGAAAAACGAAAACCGTCACCAAACACTGTAAAACGCATACTGGAAAATTTTAAAAATTATGGCCTTGTCAAGGCAAAAATGCAAAGAAAAAAGCCTATTGTTGATGACGAAAACATTGAAATAGTCATTCTGGGATATTTTCATGCCTTTCCACGGATGTCAGTATGACAAGCTGCTCTGGAATCGGGACTATGCAAGGATTCAATTCACAGAATCTTATTAAAACATAAGTTTCACCCGTTTTCCTTCCATATGGTTCAAGGATTAAAAGAAACAAATTTCCTAAGAAGACAGAATTATTGTGAGTTTATTCTAATAAGGTCTGAGGGTAACGATTCTTATTTGGGAAATATCATATGGACATATGAAGCAAAATTGACTAAAAATGGACTTTTTAATAGACACAATTCGCATTATTGGAGTGACTTAAATCCTCAAATGTTCAGAGAGCGAAACTTTCAAGAAAGTTGGAGTTCAAAGTTTACTATGTCATAAGAAACAAGAGTGGTGGCATTATAATTTTATCAGGAAAATTTAAACGGTAAATTAAATTCATTAAATCATTTTTGAAAAAAATTTTACCACAAAAAAAAAAATTTTTCTTTGTTCAAATTTAAAATTTCCACGTTTCATGGCATTCTAAACCTATTTAAAAGAAAAAAAATTTTTGAAAATTTTTTACCAACATTTTTGAAAAAATTTTTACCACCAAAATAGATGATTTTTTTTTTCTCAAAATTTAAAATTTCCATGTTTCATAGCGTTCTAAATCTATTTAAAGAAAAATAAAAAAAAAATAATAATTTTTGAAAAAATTTTACCACAAATAGATGGAATTTTTTTTTCCGATTTAAATTTTCCACGTTTCCATGGCATTCCAAATTTAATAAAACAAATTTAAAAATGTTTTAGAAAAATAAAAAAAAATGAAAACATGTTTTAGTAATCTTATTTATCACCATTATTAGAATAGACGAAATATTTTTTTGCTCAAATTTAAAATTTCCACGTTTCATAACATTCTGAAATTATTTCGAAAAAAAAAATTTGCAACATATTTTCACCAATTTGGAAAAAAATTTAACACTAGAATAGACGGAAAACATTTTTGAAAATGTGTTCTATATTTTAATCGCCACTATACTTCCACTCCATTACGTGAATGTGGGATTGAAAATGTAAGAGATGGCAATAATATTTGGCATATGCTATTATATACTTTTATTGAATAATAGCATCCCAAGAAATAATTGAGTCATGGTGGACATTTATTAAGGTATTTGCGCAAGCCTTCCATATTTGGCACCTGTTATTTAGTATATTGAACTTTTGCTGTTGGATGAACACTCTGTAATTTTTTTGACCAAAAGTTATCAGGTTTCCTTTGTAATAATACCAATAATTATATTCCGATTATTATTCCCAATGTCATTTCGTAATTAATCATTTTTTTGAATGACTGTTATGCACAAATAACGAGGGAAGTTCTGTGTAAATAACTTTACCGATTTTTTTTTTAGGTGAAAGATATCTGAATATCTTACAAAATTTGAATAATAACTATTTAGAAAATTTACCTCTCGCCGAACATAGGAACATTCTCTGTCAGCACGACGGTGCTCCCCACATAACGCATATTTAATTAATAATTATTTACAAGAAACTTTTTATGATCAAGGAATTGCAATATTGGACCTTTCTTATGGCCTCCTCGCTCGCCCGACTTATCAGTTCAGGATTATTTTATTTGGGGAACTATTAAAAATAAAGTTTATGAGAGCCCATTAACAACCATTGAAGATTGTATGCAGAGAGTAAGAAATGCATTTCAAAACATATCACAGGATTCAATTAGAAGAGCTACCCATGAGGAACTAATTCGAAGGTGCGAAAAATGTGTCGAGGTTCAAAGGCGGAATTTTAAGCAATAATTAAATTAAAATGGAATCATGTTTTAAATTGATCTTATCTCTGCTATTTTAGTTCATGCCATATCTTCAATTCGATTAATACGTGTTACAGTGTTAGTGTTATTTTCCGTTTTTTTCGATATCGAGTAGCAAATGTGCTGCAAGTTCTTCTTGATATTACCTTATCACATTCTTCATAAATAATAAAAACATTTAAAAAGTCTTCGTGGGTGTAAATTAAACGTGCTGGCATTTTTTGACATAAGATAATGACTGATTGATTCTAATTATGGCTATTTTGATGAAATGATTACAACAATTCATGAATTTCTAATAAAATCGCAAATATTTCAAAAAGTTGAAAACTTTAACCCCTCAATGCTAATATCAGAAAAAATGGAATTCAATTTTACACAACTTGACGTAAAAAAATACAGGGTGTTCCATTTGACCTAAACAAGTTTTCGCGGTTTGAAGTTGATAAAATGTAAAGCGAAAAACGGAACACTTTGTATGGTATTATTGAATTTATTTCAGTTGTAGAACGTAGTTCTCCTTGTGTTCTTTCTCCGTGCCAAAGAGCAAATGAGGAGGTCCTACACAGGAAAAGTTATAACGGTTCTTGCAAACCGTTGCACCTGTCAAATTATTTATAAAATGTCAAATATTTTCGAAACTATTGGGTTTAGATACAGGGTATGCTACATGCCTGAACTTACTGTCATCTCGAAAAGTCGAAAATATATAAGGTGTTCTATTTAAAATAAGCAAGTTGGTATCGACTTCCAGTATAACCGGAAGTACCCCATGCTTCTAATTATTTTAGTTGGAACTACCTAAATTTTCAAAAATTTCTGATGCGCGCTTTTCTCTATATCGATCGATTCAGTTCCCGGTGAGACACCCTGTATAGCGCGTATCAGTCACAAAATTTTTGGTAGAGGATACGGATCGATTTCAGACACACACATTAGATAACAAACCGCCATTTGTGAGGTAACAATTTTATTAATACTACACTATGAGCACAACATACAGGTACGCAAAATTTAAAAAACATGCAATTGTTCCTAACCACGAATAATCTACATATTTCAGTTTAGAAGTATAAGGGACCAGTTATTGACCCACTATTTATTCGTTACTAACTCAACTAAATTTGGGTCCTCATGATGCTTCAGCCTTATGTGTTTCTTTAAATTTGATTTTAGCTGAGATTTATAGCAGCAATTTTTGTCCGGACATTTAAACTGGGCTTCCTTTCCACACATATATTTCCTATGTTGAATTAACCCACTGTGATACGAATATCCTTTTCCACAACTAGTACAAATGTGTTGCTTATGTCCTGAAATCAACAATCATTATTGGTATTATAGTGAAGTGGGACAGAATGAAATCGAAGAATAAATGCATACAAGAATATTTAAAAATTTAATAATTAATCCTGAATCGTAATATACAATGCAATTCTAAATTAATTATCCACGGCGTGCCACAAGGCCTCCGCGTTTGGGGCTCCGTTATTCATATTTATACCAACGACCTCTATTACCTTTCCCCTGATAAATATGTTCTATATGTGAACGATGCAATATTCTGGTTCGAGTACACACAGTCTCGGCTTGTATTTAAACAATTTGGAACTTAAGGTGGCCATTCCCTAGAAAGAGACATTCGATAGGGAAATTTTCCTTTTTTTCTTAGTACGTATATTTAAAAAAATTATAAGAGTACCTAATTATGAATTTACACTCAATAATTTTAGTTGTTTGCAAAATAGCTAGATTTAAATTTAAACATTATGTTAATCTTCCTATTTCTCAGTTTTAAATCCCGCTATTCTTCAAATTATTGAGTGAAAATTCATAGTAATGGTCTTGTTATGGTTCTACTTACGTACTCTTATACATTTTCTTAAAAATACGTACTAAGAAAAAAAGTTATGGGCAATAATAATAAATATTTCCCTATCGGATGTCTCTTTCTAGGGAATGGCCACGTTAAGGCGGAATCTTGTTTTATAGCAAGTAACTTAAAACTAAACAACAAAACTCAGCGCTTAACTTTTTTTACCAACAATAGAGTGGAGGACGTGGTAATTTGACCTGATCAAGTCACATTGAGCAATTTTGCCGACAATTATATAACACACATGTTTTTTGCTTCGCCAACTTAAAAGGTCGTTACTGTTGAAACTCTAATTATTATATAAATCTTAGAATTTGCTTAAATGCTTGTATCTTTGTGACTTCATTTATATTCCTGAATGGTTGCTTTTCTTATGTAGTTCTAATTGTGTCAAAAGTTTTTAGGTTTGAGGAATATCGTAATAATACCAACATTTAAATAAATTAAAACACTTTCAATGCAGTAAAAGTGGTTAAAATAAACAAAATAAGAATGTCATTAAACGTTGCACAAATAAAACATACATTTGTTTTATGATTTTCACAAAAATTTTTTATTTTATATATCTTTTCAAATATGTAAATACATAACAATTGTTTCGCCAGCACAGTGGCTTCTTCAGATGTGAGTATAAAACTAAATTTACAATGCAAATTAAGGTATATATATATATATGGGTAATAAAATATAATAGCCTAATTAGGGTGAAACCAGGTATAAAGTATGAATAAGGCAAACTATTTCTGATGAAATATGAACTAATAATAGAGATTTTTTTAAAAATGGATTTTTTTAACTAACTACAACAATACTAAAAACTAATAAAAGTTGATTGTTAAAAAAGAAAATGATAGAATTTAAAACAAGTTTAGTAACGGTGAATTGTTAGTTTCTAGTTGATCATTTAAAATTATGCCAGAGTTTTTTAATTTATTGATTTCTAATGATTCTAATAATGTTAACTTTATTCCCTTCTTCTCTAAATGTAAAATTTCAAATTTTTCGTTAATTTTATGTTTTTCATCAAGAAGATGATTAGCATAAGTTGAATCTGTTTTTTTATTTTTAAAACTCGGTTGGTGTTCCTTAATTCTTTTTTCAAAACTTCTACCAGTTTGCCCTACATATACTTTGGGGCAAGTCCCACAAGTTAGCTTATAAACTCCTGACTGATGTTCTTTTTTAGTTTTATCTTTGTTATTTTTTATTAGTTTACTAAGAGAATTAGATGTTTTAAAGGCTATATTGATATTCTGTTTTTTTTTAAGTTTTTGGCAACTTGTTCTGTAGGTTTACCGATATACGTAAGGCTTTGATATTTTCTTATATTCTTTAATGGAGCTGGATATACAAGCTCTATGGCCTTTTTAAACATTTTTGATTTTAGAATACTATCTATCATTTTAGGGTTATAGCCATTATTAAGTGCAATTTGCTGTATTATATTCAATTCCTTATTAAAGTTTTCTTTAGACATAGGGACATTAATTAACCTGTGTACCATACTCTTATATATTGCTTGTTTGTGTGTTATAGGATGTATCGATGTATTATGTATTGTAGTGTCAGTATGTGAGGGTTTATGGTAAATAGAAAATTCATGTAAATTATTATTTTTTGAAATGGTTAAATCTAAAAAGTTTATGGTGTTATCTTTTTCTAATTCTACTGTGAATTTTATATTAGGATGTAAGTTATTAATGAAATCAACAAAAACTTTTAACTGTCTATCTGTTCCTATAAAACAAGTAATTATGTCGTCTACATATCGGTACCAGTAGATGAAATTTTTAATATGTATGGTCTCATGGAGAACATACATATTAAAAAAAAAAAAAAAAGAAATTTCATCTACTGGTACCGATATGTAGACGACATAATTACTTGTTTTATAGGAACAGATAGACAGTTAAAAGTTTTTGTTGATTTCATTAATAACTTACATCCTAATATAAAATTCACAGTAGAATTAGAAAAAGATAACACCATAAACTTTTTAGATTTAACCATTTCAAAAAATAATAATTTACTTGAATTTTCTATTTACCATAAACCCTCACATACTGACACTACAATACATAATACATCGATACATCCTATAACACACAAACAAGCAACATATAAGAGTATGGTACACAGGTTAATTAATGTCCCTATGTCTAAAGAAAACTTTAATAAGGAATTGAATATAATACAGCAAATTGCACTTAATAATGGCTATAACCCTAAAATGATAGATAGTATTCTAAAATCAAAAATGTTTAAAAAGGCCATAGAGCTTGTATATCCAGCTCCATTAAAGAATATAAGAAAATGTCAAAGCCTTACGTATATCGGTAAACCTACAGAACAAGTTGCCAAAAACTTAAAAAAAAACAGAATATCAATATAGCCTTTAAAACATCTAATTCTCTTAGTAAACTAATAAAAAATAACAAAGATAAAACTAAAAAAGAACATCAGTCAGGAGTTTATAAGCTAACTTGTGGGACTTGCCCCAAAGTATATGTAGGGCAAACTGGTAGAAGTTTTGAAAAAAGAATTAAGGAACACCAACAGAGTTTTAAAAATAAAAAAACAGATTCAACTTATGCTAATCATCTTCTTGATGAAAAACATAAAATTAACGAAAAATTTGAAATTTTACATTTAGAGAAGAAGGGAATAAAGTTAACATTATTAGAATCATTAGAAATCAATAAATTAAAAAACTCTGGCATAATTTTAAATGATCAACTAGAAACTAACAATTTACCGTTACTAAACTTGTTTTAAATTCTATCATTTTCTTTTTTAACAATCAACTTTTATTAGTTTTTAGTATTGTTGTAGTTAGTTAAAAAAATCCATTTTTAAAAAAATCTCTATTATTACTTCATATTTCATCAGAAATAGTTTGCCTTATTCATACTTTATACCTGGTTTCACCCTAATTAGGCTATTATATTTTATTACCCATATATATATACCTTAATTTGCATTGTAAATTTAGTTTTATACTCACATCTGAAGAAGCCACTGTGCTGGCGAAACAATTGTTATGTATTTACATATTTGAAAAGATATATAAAATAAAAAATTTTTGTGAAAATCATAAAACAAATGTATGTTTTATTTGTGCAACGTTAACATGGATTTTCATCAAGTAAAGGTCGAATCAATCAATTAATGTCATTAAAGCCAAAAAAATTTTAAAGTTTAAAAAATATTTGTCAACAACTTACTCTTATGAGGATGGAAAATTATGAAGAATTTTGGTTCTGTACCTGCTTAAATAATTACTTTGATTTGAAATCTTCTGTGATTCTTAACATCCATAATAGTACAGGCAATGAAGGCAAAATTTTGTAAAAACCTCGCAAAAATTAATAAGAGGATTATCTCTGGGATTTATGTAGGTAGGTAATAACCTGTAGAATGAATGATACATTCTTTGCACTTCCAAGTTCCGGGAAAATTCAAAAAAAATTGTAAAAACTTTTTGATTTTCGGTTTTTTGCTCTAGCGGCTAAAATAATGAAAATGAAGAAAAAGTTTTTAACAAAACTTGTAGCTCGTCTCTTTCTCTACAAAAAAGGTCTTTACAAATTTTTGTCTTACCTAAGCCGTTTAGGAGATATATCCAGTTTTCCACTTATAGTTTTCAGCCGCTCCAAAATGCGCGGAAAATGAGAATTCTCTGGGAGTTTCGTACGACCGGACACATCAATCGATAATTCTTACTATTCAGAGCCGCTAAAAAAAATGAAAACAACATGAAATGTAGAGAAAATTCATACAAATTTTTATCATAGAGAAACAAGTGTTAGAAAATGACAGTAAACTTTATACAGTTGATTTATTCATATCTTTGAGCTTTATGCATCCTGCCTATTTCTCCCATAACAATGGGTGCTTTTTCAATGCATGGATTCGATTCCACGCACTTTATTCTATGTTTTGTGAAAATTTCATTGAATAATGTTAAGAAAGAAACAAGTTGTATATGTTTTACTGTATAATTGTGCATTTTCTGAACGTGTATGAATAATGTAGACAAATTCAAAAAGTACTGCACGCATTTAAACAACTCTAAAGTCATTCGAAAGAGTATGTTTTATTGTACTTATGTTCCAAAAGTTAAGACTGTGCTATTATTATTAATTAAGATATAGCGAATTGAACTCCAAAATTTAGAGGTGATTGATCGATGAGAAATATACCCTCTAATTTGATCGCAAGGCATATTTTTCCAACAAAAGTAATTGCAATAAAATGATAATTGGATTAATATATCATTATATAAGAACATACAAGCAAAATGAATTATCATTCTAACGACTCCCGGCAAAGATATGAATAAATCTGTGGATCAACTGTACAAGGTTTACTAAGCCATCTTCTGACACTTTTTCTCTATGATAAAATTTTTTGTGAATTTTGTGATTAGTTCCACATTAAAGCCGAGACTTTTCTCTACATTTTGTGTTATTTTCATTTTTTTAGGGGCTCCGAATAGTAAGAATTATCGATGGATGAGCCCGGTCGTACGAAACTCCCGGAGAATTCTCATTTTTCGCGCATTTCGAACTATAAGTGGAAAACTCGATTTATCTTCTAAACGACATAAGTAAGACAAACATTTGTAAAGACCCTTTTTGTAGAGAAAGAGACGAGCTACAACTTCTGTTCAATTTTTTTTTCTCTATTTTCATTATTTTGGCCGCTAGAGAAAAAAAAAACGAAAATCAAAAAGTTTTTCCAAATTTTTTTGAATTTTCCCGGATCTTCGAAGTGCAAAGAACGCATAATCTCATTCTCCAGGTTATTACCTACTTAAATCCCAGAGATGATCCTTTTATTAATTTTTGTTACCCTAAATAGCTAATTTGCCTGTACTATAAAGAAAGTATGTTTTCAAAGTTGTATATGGATCGATACATTATTATTAAATTGCTTGAAAGGCATTATATTGGTTCTTCATTTTATTTTGAGGTCAAGTACATATCTAACAAAGGTTTTGCATATCTAGATCTGTCTAGTGTTTATTTGGATCTGTTCGACATTGTATTGCAAATAGTCTTCTTTTTTTAAATTTGTTGTGACCAATACGATCCGACGACTCCAAAGCTTACACCACTCTTCTTTGTAGTTGTACTTCAGATTGCAGCAAAAAAATCACATATCTTGCATCATATGCAAATATCATAGGTATATTGAAAATGCCTGGTGGTTTTATAAAATAATAATAAATATTCTAATTGCAATTTCGCAACTATTTGCTTGTCTTGTTTCCTGAGGCGTTTAGAGTTACCTTAATAAATATTTACAAAACCAAAAGTATAAGCAACCGACTGTGAGCACAATGAATGTTGTGCCCACAATCGTCGGTTTATTACTTGAATGTTTATCCTTGACCTTGTTCCGCCGTTTCATAAGTTTCAGATGGTTTAATTTTAGTTGATTTTAAATTTTATTTTTCAATTATTGCGAGATGCGATTGCGAAGTCTTGCTGGTAAATAGTAACAAATTCATGATATCTGGTGACATCCTATTTGTTACATTTTAATAGATTATACGCGGTTTTTAATTGAATTAGAAAACTGCTTTAAAGGGTCTAATGTTTTAAATGTTTTTGTTTTTTTTTCTTAAAATGTTTTCTTAACCGCTTCTCAAGTCACCGAGGTAACTCCTTGAAAATCCAGAATGATTTTGTGTTAGGTAAAGAGAAGCGAGGCCCTACAGTTTATAGTGGAGTCCGATAATAAAAATAGAAACACTTTTTACAAATGAAACATGGATAAAATTTGTATCGAAGTAAATGTATTTTAAAATCCATGAACTATAAAAACAGTATGAAATCTTAGCATATCATGTGCATATAAAAATGAATAATAGGTGAACTTAGAAACTGACTTACTACAATCTCATGTGTCCGTTATAAAATAGGCAGGACTCGAATAACTGTGCCAAGCACAGTTGGATAATTACATTTGTAAAAAAAAGGCACATTCGGTTATGTAAGCTCTCTACACTTGACGAAGAGAGCGAGTATTCGGTTACAGACTAGCAAGTAGAATACAATACGTCATTGTTTTGGTTGAATTAGTATTATTTTCGTCACTTCTAATATAATTAAAAATAAGACAATATCAAATTTAAACAAATTTTAATAATATATAATCGCTGAGAATGAATATACGTTAAACATTTTGTAACTATTTTCTGGGATGTTTACGAGCACGTTAATGAATCTTTATAAAACCAAAAGTACAAGCAACCAACGACTGTAGATTGCAAGATTTATTTCCATTAATTTAATGTTTATCCTTGACCGTGCTGTCAAGAATGAAATAAAAGGAAAGGAGAAATCTACTTTGACAGACCGACTATGTAGTCCAGTCGATAAAGTAAAAAATACACCATAAGCTCGCAAAAAATGTTATATGAGATTTTCCTTTCGTAACTGTTAGTGCGAGGATTAGACATCACTAAATCACAAAAATCAATTCTGGGGGTGCCGCGCAACCCCCCAGAAAAACCACCCCTTCGGTGAAAAAAGCCTTATTTTACTGATAACTCGTTAACCGTTGAAGATAGAAAAAAATTGCCTATGATAAAAAAGAAAGCTTGACTAAATGCCTAAAAAAAGTCCTCTTGTAATTTTCTTGTATATGCCATGGTTTTCGACAAAATCGATATTGACAAAAATTGCAACATTTGTATTTTTAAAGAGCGCGAATTTTGGTTTATTGAATTGAATTTTTTGCGCGCGGGCTATAGAAAAAATTGAATTGTTGGAAAACCAAACAAGCTAGAAAGAAATATCAAAATAGCCTCTTGTGTTGCCATTTTTGAGGGCTATTGATATTTATTAATATATAAAAAATAACAATATAATATAGTTATCTCTTGATTTCTTGTGTTCTAACTTTTTACAGGCCTATAAAAAATAACTGACTATAATATAAGTTACAAATGCATTATCTTTTAGTTCAAGGTAGTACTTCAATGAAGAAAAAGCCAGGAATAAAAATATTTATATTTACAAATTTAGCAGCATGTTAAAGTTAGCAAAAAAATATATATAATAAGGCTGCTCATTCAATTTATTGATGATATTTTTTCATATTATAATTTTTTAACTATTAAATGATTAGATTAGATTTTCAAGATGTTTGGGTCTTTTTTTTAATTTTTAGGAAACAATGAAAATTGGCCAAAATTTGGCTAACTTCAACATGCTGGTAAATTTGTAAACGTGAACATTTCTATTCCTAACTTTCTCTGCATTGAAGTACTACCTTGAACAAGAAGATAATGCATTTATAACTTATATTAAAGTCAGTAGTTTTTTATGGGCATGTGAATAGTTAAAAGTGCAAGAAATCAAGAGGTAACTATATTATATTGTTATTTTTATATACTAATAGATGTCAATAGCCATCAAAAATGGAAACACATTTTGATTTTTTTGCCTAGCATGTTTGATTCTCGAGCAATTCAATTTTTTCTATTGGCCGCGCGTAAAAAAATTCAAATAAACGAAAATATAAATTTTGCAATATTTTTCAATATCGATTTCCTCGAAGACCATGGTATATACAAGAAAATTACAAGAGGACTTTTATTTTAGGCAATTAGTCAAGCTTTTTTTTAATGATGAGCCATTTTTTTATATCTTCAAGGGTTAACGAGTTATCAGTAAAACATGGCTTTTTTCATCGAAGGAGTGGTTTTTTGGGGGGGTTGTGCGGTACCCCCAGAACTGATTTTTATGGTTTTGTAGTGTATAATCCCTCCACTAACAATTACCGAAGGAAAACCTAAGATAACATTTCTTGTTATGGAAATCTTTATATTTATTTGACTAATGTATTTGTAAAGTAAATGTTTAAAACTAAAAGTGTGCGAATTTTTATATATTTGTGACCTGAAGACTCCCTTTATTTGAAGAAAATACGATAATTTTTAGTAAAAATCAATTTGTGATCAAAAGTACTCAAAACTATAGCTAAAAATCCGGCTCGACAGATTGATCGATAATTTCAAAACGAACATTAAAAAAATAGTTTCTGATAATTTGAAGACCTATAGTCTGATAAGTATTCAAAACTATAGCTAAAAATCAAAAATCCGGCTTGACAGATTGATCAAGAATTTCAAAACGAACATTAAAAAAATAGTTTCTGATAATTTGAAGACCTATAGTCTGATTTGAGTGGCACTGTGAGGCCTCGCTCACTGTGCGGCGGCCCAAAAGACCTCTTTGCTATATCGCCGATCGACTGATAGATCTGTCGCATGTCGTTTTATTCATGTTTAAAGGGCCCCCATGCACATGCGCCCATAAGTGTTTTCAATAGTAAAAGCCTCCCCAAACACTTCTTTTACTTTGATTTTGGCTTTATATTACTCCACTAGAGGTCGAAAATAAAACACATATTAAGAATGTAAAAATAACTTTATTCTGTGGCAGAGATATAGCAATCAGTTACATACTATTGTATTACCCGTTATAGTCAACAAAACTGTATGATGAGAATGTGTGTGTAATACGAGGCGTATAAAACTATTCATTTATTTTTATTTGTGTGTTTGTTCTGTGTTTGTTCTGTGTATGTATTTTTAAGTTTATCAGCTGCTTCGCCTTGTACCTACAAAATGAGCACTGAAATAGTGGTTCCTTTTGACACTCGTACGTTTTATGTCGATTGAGAGAACTTCTATTTTTGTAAATTTTCAAACAAATGTTACATGTAAATGTCGTAGGAAAACCTAAAACACAAACAATTATTAAAAAATTATTGACCGAATACATAATATTATGTTGTAATTTCCAGCATAACAAATACAGTTGAAGCACATCCTTTAAATAGGAAAACATCACAAATATTAGGCAACCCCTAATGCCAAAGCCAAAGTTGTGCGAAAGGAACTGTACTACAGAAAGAACTCAGACAATAACCATTTCCTCATCGAGTGTTATCTTATGGAGTTGGGATTCGAATCCAAGAGAAACCGGCTGTGTTTAGTCATGTTCCTTCAAATAATGTGTCCTAGCTCTTCATGGTTTTCTAAATAGCTTACTAATTCAAGGAATCTCTGAAGTAAATTACAGTATTGAAACATATTCTTTACAGGATTTTGCAAACAGCAGAAAAAAATAACTATCTATAACTAAAAGGAAAACTTTGTGTAAAAATATTAATGAAATCTTTGCATTCTTTCGATGACCTACATTCTGGTTATGCTAGCAAATTAAAATCCTAAAACGAATTTGTATAATTTCTTGTTTGACAATTCTCATTCTAACACTAGCATCCACACAGTCCCCTACGGCCATGCAGATTAAACTAGTATCTACATAACCTCCTACGATCATGAAGATTCAGTTAAAAATGAGAACAAAGGCCTAAAATGAATTTATTTTTTCACCTTGTCTTAACAAATTTTCATTTTAATGGATTACATTTTCATGAAATCTATCATTCTGTTTCTTGGAAATGCTTAGCATTTGAAACGTTTTTCGCTCTTATTCTGGCGCTCATCAGAAAGACATAAAGCCACTCATAAATAATATAAAGAATGATAGATTTCATGAAAATGTAATCCATTAGAATGAAATTTTTTTAAGACAAGGTAAATTAATAAATTCATTTTAGGCCTTTGTTCTCATTTTTAACTGAATCTTCATGATCGTAGGGGGTTATGTAGATGCTAGTTTAATCTGCATGGCCGTAGGGGACTGTGTGGATGCTAGTGTTAGAATGAGAATTGTCAAAAATAGGATTTGTGATTTTTGATCAGGTTATCGAAAGAATGCAAAGATATCATTAATATTTTTACACAAAGTTTTTCTTTTGGTTATAGATAGCTATTTTTTTCGTTGTTTGCAAAATCCTATAAAGAATATGTTTCAATACAATTATAGGCAAACAAATAATAATTCATTTTTAAACATGAATTACAGGTCTTGTAACGGTTCACTTTCCTTAGAAGTCCACTTGTAGAAAGTTACGTTATTAAATATCAATTTATCTAACAATGAACACTATATGCCAAGTATATGTAATAGTTCTAGTCGAATATAAACAGTGGTGTTTGTATCTACTGAACTATTTTGGGTGACCCTGTATATTGGCTTTGCCGAGGTATATATATATATAACCTTTCACTTTAGCGCAAATCGAATCCCCACCTAGGAGAAATTATAACAATTAATTATGAAATGGTACATCATAATGACATGGTAAATTTATCCAAATAAGTAAATTCTATAAAAAGATAGCAGATATAAAAAGAGGTTTTTTCATTAATCAGACGGCTAGGAGCGCAGAAAGGAAATGTTAGGTCCAGCGTAAAGTTGACACATATTAAGAGACTTACAATTATAATTTAATAAAAAAGGCCGATGAAGAGATAGGTAAATATAACTTTTATAATTTTTTGATTACATCAAATTAGCACTCTAAGGTTTATCATGTCATTTAAAAATGTAACTATTTTAGGCCTTTTTTTGATCTCTGGTTTCCTCGTTTGCTCTACACATGGCATTATTTTACATCAGTGCACGTAAAATTGTATATAGAATATTTACAAGAACAATTGGTTGAATCAGTGAGAGTATTATGAAAGCACCGCATTTCTGTTAGACCGCCCGTGAAACAAGTAAAATTACACGAGCTATCAGAGAAGTATCAAGAAACTGTACACCGGAGTATTGTGGCATACTATTGTTTAAGAGGATACGAATTTGGTGAGGTAGAAATAAACAAAATATATGAACAACTCTAGATGCTGAACTGATCTTGTGAGTACCTACCACCTTATTTGTTTTTACGTATGTGCTGCAGACTTCTAAGATAAAGAAGCGGACATATTCATGTTATTTCAAGCATCCTGGAAGCAATTGCAGGATAGGGTTAAAATGTATATATATCTTTTGGTATTTGACGCATATTACATACTTACTGTAATCTTTATTCTATTTTCTCATGTAAACTTGAGAAACAGCTGTTTGGTCGAGTAATCAATTACGTTATAAAGCCTAAATAAGGTCACAAAGTATTTAAGCTAATTATTTAATACTAGATTAGAATTAAGCATTTTCCTTTTAAACTAGTATTTTTTTTACATATATTCAACCGTGATTCCACCTCTAATAGTAAACATATTACGTTACATACTTCCTATTTATTCTTAGTACATGTTACGGTACGTACTCCCTAATTTATTCTTAGTAAGGTAGCATCAAGTAGTATAATAAGTGGTCAATTTCCTTGTAAATGAAGCAATATTTTTATTGCTTATTTAAATAGTATAACTGGTATTAATTATATTTACTTAAATTATAGATTATAAGTGATTTTAACATTGTGTCAGTTATTTATCAAATCATACTGTCACTTGGTTTAATCCTCGCCTGAAACATATGAGGGAAATTCTTGCTTTTTTCTATGACTTGCATAAATATGATCCCACTGAGCATAATAAGAATATACGTAATAATTATAGAAAATTATATAAGGCTGAACTGCTAAACAGCAGAAGAAAAGCCAATGAAGAATATATAAAATCAAAAAATAACTCTCCTAAAGCAATGTGGGATGTTATTAATAACAGCCGCCCTAAAAATCAGAATCAGCAGGACAATACACTGAATGCTAGTGAACTTAATACTTTTATTGTCAATCAAGCAGATAAAATTATTTCCTCCATACCTGATATTAATGTTTCACCTAATAATTATTTAAAAATGCAAATAACTCAACATTTTCAGTTCCGTGAAGTAAGCATCAATGAAGTTCGGAAAGCAGTAGACAATTTAAAGAACAAAAATTCTAAAGATATATATGGTATAAACGTTAAAATAATTAAGAACATAAAAAACCTAATACTAATACCCCTAACATATCTAATTAATCTGTGCTTCAAACTAGGAGAATTCCCAGATGCACTTAAGATATCTAAGGTTATACCCATTTATAAGAAGGGATGTCTTGAGGATCCTGGCAACTATCGGCCGATATCATTGGTGCCTATAATTGCTAAAATAATCGAATGGTTAATAGCAAAACAGATAGCTGATTTTTTTGAGAGTAATGGTTTCTTTGCCAATGGTCAGTATGGTTTTCGAACAAAACGTAACACAGAGATGGCTCTGTTAAAACTAGTTACTAAAATCTCTGAGGGATTTGATGAATGTACTTATGTAGGAGTAACATTTTGCGACCTGACCAAGGCGTTCGACTGTGTCTCCCATGACACACTTATATTGAAATTAAAATATTATGGATTCAGTCATATAAGTATTAAATTAATTCAGTCGTATCTGTCGAACAGGAAATAACTAGTACGATATAACGATTTGAATTCAGAAGTAAAGACAGTCAAATACGGAGTGCCACAAGGGTCGGTGCTTGGTCCGCTGTTATTTCTCATTTATATAAATGATTTATTGGATTGTATTCCGGGTACCGATATCCTGTGTTATGCAGATGACACAACAACCCTAAACATAAACAAAAAATTTGACAATCTTATAAGTGGCATGACTGAGACACAGTCGAAAGCATCATCTTGGTTTAGTGCAAATCAACTAAGTCTCAATGACGACAAAACGATGCAATGCATCTTCACTTTAAGAAATTGCGACTTCATTAATCCCTCTTCTGTTAAGTTTCTAGGAATCTATTTAGACCCCAAATTGTCATGGGAACAACATACAGACCAGCTGTCAAGGAAACTGTCAAAAAATATCTATTTGTTGAGGAATTTACATCAATCGGTGAATAAGTCTGTACTGGTATCAGTATACTACAGCCTCTTCCAATCACATATGGGATATGGCTTATTGCCATGGGGACACTCGCCTCATGCAAAGCAAATATTCAAGTTACAACGGAGAGCTATAAGAATTATTAGTGGCCTAGCGTATCGAGAGGATGCACGACTCAAATTCGTGGAACTGAGGATATTGACTCTAACATCCTTGTATATTTTTAGATGCCTAATGTGGGTCAAAGAAAATCTGAACCTATTTCAGCTCCGTGATGATATACACGACTACCATACAAGACAACACATGAATCTTGATATTGAATACCATAGAGTATGCAAAAGTAAAGTTTCTACAAATTACTATGCTCCCATACTATATAATAAACTGCCAGTACAAATGAAAAATCTGCCCTTCAAAAAATACAAAGAATGTATAAAAAATATCCTAACTGCAGGGGCATTTTATACCTTGAACGAATTTCTAAACAGTGACATACAACTTATAGAATTATGAGAGATTTTAACAACAGTATATTTTATTATGTAATATTTTTTAAATACCTAAGCTAAGTTTATTTTGTCTTTGTCCTATTTATTTTATATTATAATTTCTATTTTACTTAGTTTGTCTTTCATATAACATGTGCCTTAGTCTTATACTTTATATCATGTGTTTTATATTTATAACTTATATTTTAACCTCCATTTTGTATGTTGACGTGTGTAAACACTTTGTGTACCAACACCAATAAAGTATTGTATTGTATTGTATTATCTGTGTTGTTTTGTACCTCCCTCATCCCTTGTCAATTTGATATTGACTGGCGCCCTAGCTTACAGTCTCTAGGTGTTAAAAAGTAATACAAATCCTCATGTTAGTCAATTTGATTTATTTCTGACAAACCAAATACTTAACTTTTGATTGATTAGCTAGCGTATGGTGCCACTTCCGAATACCTAATCTGGATATTCTTATACACCGCCGGACCGACTACTTACGCCGTACTGGAATACGGGACCTGCTTGTTGCTAGCAGCGAGAACCATATGACGCATGGAGTAGGAAAATAGGATGGGAAGTGTAGGTGTTCTTCTTCTCTTCTTCTTCTTTTAACGGGGCGCCCAGAGGTCGCCGCACTCAGGCCTTGTGGCCCATTGTGCTACCGCTAACAAGTTAAGGAGCTCTCCCGTACAGACCGGATTCCAGCCCAAAGGCTGAAATCCTTGCCACGGGAGAACTCCTAATTTCCTCCAGCACTGAAAAGCCAGTACCGAAGTGTTTGTGCCTCAGGTTCATCAGTCCTGGGCAAGAGGTGAGGACGTGGATGGAAGTCTCCTCCTCGTCCCCGCAGAACCTGCAATCGGGGTGGTCAACCACCCCCATTGTGTGCAGGTGTTTCCTAAAAGAGCCATGTCCGGTCAAGATTCCTGTCACGGCTCTAATTTGCTTTCTGCTAAGTGTAGGTGTTGTAAAATGCTTCATTTAAGTGTCCATGCTCCTTCTAAGTTTCCATCTATTATTATCTCCTTGATTATTCTTCTTCCGAGTCTTCCGTTTCCGAATCTAGCAGTGTGCACATCTTCCTGTGCGTTTGCGTCCAGATATAGTTTCATGTTTTCTAGAAAGGACTTGGCACACTTTAGATGGGAAATTACTTTCGGTCAAATTGGATGAAACCAATTTCAGATTGGAGCACAATTCGTCCCGAAGGAAGTTCTCATGGGCACAACGTCGGCAATGTATACAATTTTCCAGATACCGGGGGTGTAAAATCGACTTTGCACCCCGATATCTGGACAACTGTCCGTGAGAACTCTTGATCAGGAGTTCGAATGGCATATATCGATTCCAGCAAATATCACCGAGGCGGGGGCCACTTCCTTTGCATCTCCAAACTGTCCATTTTCCGACATTGTGCTCATGAGAACTCTTGCAATCTGCAATTTGGTTTCATTAAATTTAACCGAAAATAATTTAGCATCTATAGAAGCTGTAAGAAGCTTTTATTTATTAACAGTTCTACAGGTAAATAGCTATTTACAGTGGAAGTGCTACAGTTGCCACTTGAAACCTTTCTGTTGTGAGACCTACTTTATGCTTAATACAGTTTTAATCTTAAGCAATTCGAATAGATTTAATAATTAATGAGGATTAATAAACTTATAGAATTTATCTTTTTCGTCCGTGTGTATATATTGGTATATGTCTATCTGTTTTGTAGGATTCCCACACTACTTTTAATCCCCGCATTCCCTGTTTCACCCCCCAGCTTGTTGTTGTTCACTGAAGATAAGTTCATAGTGCACAGTTTATATTATATTGCCATATGTTTGTGCCCTTTTTTCAAGTTGTTTATATACGCTTTTAGGCGATGATGTATTCAACAAATGTATCACAATCAAATATAAACTATTACCTACATGAAATAGCCAGACTCATGCTCATTCAATGTAGAATTGTCCACGTTTCAATTCAACACAGTTTCGTACGATTTCTCACAGTTTTATCCGAGTTTATTCGAAATTTCGTGGGAGCTACAATAGCATTCGAAACAGCATATCTCGCAAGTCCCAAATACCTTAACTTTTGAAATGTAAAATACATTTTTAACAAACATGACTTCTTTGTAAAAAATTATGAAACAAAAAACAATATCTTTTCTGCTAACATCACTGAATTAAAATTTGTCGAGTACAGAATGTACTGCAGAAAATTCTAGTTTTTTGCATTTCCCTCTAAAATCAAAAGATTTTTCAGATAATATAATTAAAAAAATATGCCAAATGAGTCCATTTACGGGGCGTGAGCTTTTGGTATTACCAACGATTCTGCTGCGATTCATTTAAATATACTCTACTCGAAATAAAAAAGCAATATTAACTGGGGAAGAAAGCAGTATCCCAAAAGTAGCAAAATATGACATCTCAATTCAACGGACGGTTCAATTTCCAAGTCTAAATCTATATGCGTCACTATTGAAATAAAAACCAAGACGTAAATCAGTTCTTTATTCTTATGTATGGACTAAAATAATTATATTTTTTTAAATGTTTTATTATGCGAAAATACAAATACATTGCTTTATCAGCCATAAAAGTATTCAGTTATTGTTTGATGACTAAATATCTTATGCTTTTTAATTAAATGCTGTTTAACATTTCCCTTGACTTTGGCTCTGTAGTCACAACCCTCAATTCCACAGGCAAATTGTTTAGGCTTCCCACATTCATATTTCTGGTGTTGGAGTAGACCTCTTCTAAATTTGTATGCTCTGTTACAAACATAACACACATGAAGACTACTGTGACCTAAAATATAAAAATTAGTAAACAATTTAATACATTTTATTTATTATTGACTTTATTTACCACACGACTAAGAAAGAACAACCACTACTTAATGTGAAATAATATGTATGTTTTCGATCGTTTACTGTGCACTAAATTAACATACTACTTTGTTTTTTAAACTGGTGAATATTCTGTAAAATCTTGTCGCACATAGCTTGTCAAAACTAGGATCAATTAGTTCCCACCTGCTATTTTGTCATTGTAGTAAAGCAGTAGGTATAGGTAAATCGAATTCTTTTTGTTGAAATGTGCATGAAAATACTTACTTTTGAAAAAGCCGATGAATCCGTAGCTGCAAACTGAACGGAACGTGTTTAAAAAAGGTCATTATGGTCGGAATTATAGGTTTCAAAAAAAAATTATTTAAAATTCTCTCTACCACGCACCGAACGGAATATTCGTCTGCCAGTGTAATTGGGGTATGTGAAGTACATATACTTACTACCTATGCGGACAGATATCTGTAACTATTGGTTTAAGAAAAGTGTCTCCCCCACCATATTCTCCCACCATACCGAAAATCTCCATAGAGAAAAAAGTTTCGTAGTTATATGCCCTCGTATGAAAAAATGCCCCATACGATTTTTTTGCATATTGCAAATTTTTTAAGCAAATTGAAAAAATCGTTTAATTTTTTTTCGTTAGGTTTTTTTGGTCATTTTAAACAAAAAAAGGTCTAGTCATCTTTTCGTAAAGTTGACCGTTTCCGACTTATAAAGAATTTAATGTTTGAAAAAACGCAAAAACGGCCATTTTCAAGGTTGAAATACAATATTAAAAAATCGGTAAAGATATTTACACAGAACTTCCCTCTTTATTCATACAAGACGGTCAATCTAAAAAATTGTTAATTAAAAGATGACATATGAGAATTATAATCGACATGTAATTAGCCGTATTATTACAGAGGAAACCTGATAACTTTTTTCCATCATCTACTGTATAGTGGTGGGATTTTTTTTTTAATTTTCAAAAAATTTTTTGTTGACATTGGTTATATACTGAAACGGAAATTTCAGAATTGAAGAAAAAAATTTTTTCTATTGTAGTGGTAAAATAATAAAAAACAACTATATTTTTAAAATTTTCAAAACAAATTTCCTCCTTGAAATATGTTTAGAATGTCATAAATCGTGGAAATTTCAAATTTTAGCAGAAAAAATTTCCCCATTTTATAATTTTTGTTTCTAAAAATTTTTTTTTTAATATGTTTAGAATGTCATGAAACGCAGAAGTTTTAAATTTGAGCAAAACAATTTTTTTTCCATCATCCATTTTAAATTTTCAAAATTTCAATTTTTTTTTCTATTTTAAATTTTCATATTTTTTTTAATAGGTTTAGAATGTTACGAAACGTAAAAATTTTAGATTTGAGAAAAAAAAATCCATCACCCATTTTACACAATTTTCAAAATTTTCAAATTTTTTTTCTATTTAAAATTTTCAAAATTTTTTTTTTTTCAAATAGGTTTAGAATGTCATGAAACGTGGAAATTTAAAATTTTAAGGAAAACACTTTCTTTCCATTATCTGTTTATTCCCTTTAGACGGTCCACCCTGTATATTTTCCAGTGAAAGTCTAACCATTTCTTCGGTGACAGTGGCGTTAGCTACCTACCAAATTTGACTGTCTTCCGTCAAGTAGTTTTTTAGTTAATGCACTAACAGACCGATAGATACAGACCGACAGGCAGAGAGACAGACTGACGGAATGGACTAGATTAGTTGTGACGTCACAAGTTAGGCAACCTCTATATACTAGTGTCATGACACACGGGTTGCCTACCAAGCACGCTGGAACTTGAGCCTTAATGCATATGTTTATAAGGCGACATTTTCGAGGATAGAAACATAGCATAGAACTTTATTTTATTTCTCCTGTGGAAGACATATTTAAGGACTACCTATTTCACATTCAAAAAGTACATTAAAATGTATATATCCATGTATGAGTTAGAAAAACTTTATTTTAGTTTTTGTTTACAGTTTTTGTAATACTTTATACTTGTGTATATTTACCAATACCTTGTCCATGCAATAAATGATAACTGAAATCTCTTAAATATTTCTTACACGGGAGAAATAAAATAAAAATGTATGCTATGTTTCTAGCCTCGAAAATGTCGCCTTATAAACATATGCATTAAGGGTCAAATTTCAGTATGCTTGGCAGGCAACCCGTGTGTCATGTATAGTATATAGGGGTTGCATAATTATGTGACGTCACACTAATTGAGTCCATTGAAAAACTTATATTTGTGAAGTAGTAAAAATCCGAAAAAATCTCGGAGGGTGATTTTTTTCTCGAATACAATTCTTCCCTTCGGTGTACGAGGGAAGTAAAAATGAATTTTTTAAATTCACCAAAATTCTTATAAGTACAATCTTGGAACATCCATTATAGCCCGAGAGCCCGCTACATTTTGAGGGTAGTCATTTTACCAAAGCTGATGTTCACCCATATGTAAGGTCTTGTATGGTACATGAATGAAACGACCTTCAGCTGCCATTCTCTTGGTGGAGGTGAGAGTAATAGAGCCACCCCCTCGTTGAAAAACGTAAAAAAATAATTAATAGAACTAAAGCTGAAAAATTTCGTATAGTTTATTTCTAATAAAAAATGATGAAAAATCACCTTCAGCCGAAAAAATGCCGGTGGAAAATGCTTCAGCTAAAAATCATAGCAAAAAATTCTTTAGTACCAAACTTAGTATTGTATTCAATGAAAACAAACTTCAGCTGAGCATGTGTCGGGGGATTAACCTTCAGTTAATGCGATTAACCTTTACTCAAAATTAAGCTTTGGTAGTAATACATAATTGCTTTGCGTCATATTTTCAAAACTGAACGACTATACTTGCGATACAGATTCAGAAAGTGTTGGTTTTGGTATTGCATTAAAGCGTAATGAAAGGCGGAAACAAATTGAAATGCCGCAGACAGCTGCTCACGCACATGTGGTGGGGAGAGCAGGTGCTGTGCTATTCGATAAACAAGAATATTGCCATACATAAACGAACTTTCTCCGAATCTGTATAGTGAAAGATACCCCCTCCATTGTAGGCATAAGCAGATGTTCCTCGGCGTCCTTTTCTCTGTTGAATTCGGAGCGTTTCACAGGCAAGATTGTCATTGAAATTGTTTAATAATTACGTAATACGAGCATGTTTATTTAATGATATTTAATTGCATTTTTCAGGCTGCGATTTCAACTCAGCATTTTTCCGAAAAAAGAAAATACGCTCTTTCAATATATTAAAACGGAGTGAAAAATGTTTAGAAAAATAAGTGTAATAGATGCAACAGATATACTATCGTTATTTCTGATTATTGAGGGATTCGCTAATGAAGCACGTATAAAAACGTTTTTCAAAATTTATAAAATTGTAAACAGCGAGGAAGTGCTGAAATTGCCTAAGAGAAACATTGATGGCTCAGCATCACCACCTTGCAAGACAGAATTACAGAAACATTTCCATAGAAGGTATTACCGGCACTACTTGAAGATATAACAGTTGGATCAGAAGAAGATACCTCTGACGGTACTTATAGTCTAGTCGCTAAAGTAAAAAATACACCAGAAGCTCGTAGAAAATGTTATCTGAGATTTTCCTTCCGTAACTGTTAGTGCGAGGATTAAAAATCACGAAACCACAAAAATCAGTTCTAGAGTGCCGCGCAACCCCTAAAAAAACCGCCCCTTCGGTGAAAAAAGCCTTATTTTACTGATAACTCGTTAACCGTTGAAGATATGAAAAAATTGCTCATTATAAAAAAGAAAGCTTGACTAATTGTCTACAAAAAAGTCCTCTTGTAATTTTCTTGTAAATGCCATGGTATTCTTGAAAATCGATATTGACAAAAATTGCATCATTTGTATTTTTAATGCGCGCGAATTTTCGTTTATTTTTAAATTTCTCGCGCGAAAACCAAACAAGCTAGGAAGAAAAATCAAAATGGGTTTTAAAGTGGATATAAAATACTCTCTTGTGTTGCCATTTTTTATGGCTATTGATATTTATTAGTATATAAAAATAACAATATAATGTAGTTATCTCTTGATTTTTTGTACATCTAACTATTCACATGCCCATAAAAAATAACTGACTATAAAATAAGCTATGAATCTTTTAGTTCAAGGTAGTGCTTCAATGCAGAAAAGTTAGGAATAAAAATATTCAAGATTTACAAATTTAGCAGCATGTTAAAGTTAGCTAAAAAAGGCTGCATATTCAATTTTTTGATGATATTTTTTCAATACAATTTTTTAACTATTAAATGATTAGAAACAATAGTTATAGGATATACAAACTCACAAAAATTCTTTGACCTAAATTTCCAAGATGTTTGCGTTTTTTTTATTTTTAGGAAACAATAAAAAAAATTCCAAAATTTGGCTAATTTCAACATGCTGGAAAATTTGTAAATGTAAATATTTTTATTCCTAACTCTTTCTGCGTTGAAGTACTACCTTGAATTAAAAGATAATGCATTTATAACTTATATTAAAGTCAGTTATTTTTTATGGGCCTGTGAATAGTTAAAAGTGCACAAAATCAAGAGGTAACTATATTATATTGTTATTTTTATATACCAATAGATATCAGTAGCCATCAAAAAGGGAAACACAAGAGCATTTTACATCCCCTTTAAAACCCATTTTGATATTTCTTCCTAGCGTATTTGGTTTTCGAGCAATTCAATTTTTTCTATAGGCCACGCGCAAAAAAAATCAAATAAACGAAAATTCGTGCGCATTAAAAATTCAAATTTTTCAATTTCTTTCAATATCGATTTTCTCGAGAACCATGGCATATATAAGAAAATTACAAGAAGGCTTTTTTTTAGGCAATTAGTCAAGCTTTCAAGCAATTTTCTATATCTTCAACGGTTAACAAGTTATAAGTAAAATAAGGCTTTTTTCACCGAGATTGTGCTTTTTTGGGGGGGTTGCGCGGCACCCCTAGAACTGATTTTTGTGATTTTGTGATGTATAATCCCTCCACCAACAGTTACTGAAGGAAAATCTCAGATAACATTTTTTGTTATGGAAATTTTTATAATTATCGGACCTTATATAATATCATTCAATTTACTTTTTCAGAAGAGAAAACCTACGATTTTTTATTT
Organism: Stenurella melanura; assembly: GCA_963583905.1. Classification (NCBI taxonomy): domain Eukaryota; kingdom Metazoa; phylum Arthropoda; class Insecta; order Coleoptera; family Cerambycidae; genus Stenurella; species Stenurella melanura. The sequence goes on along the minus strand of OY757309.1, from coordinate 10,393,027 downwards.
TTCAAAAATTAAATTACATGCTTCTGCATACTATAAACAAAAACAACAATCCGTTGGTTGTTTTGAGAGGGAAAGTCTTGCGCGAAGCCGTGAAATAGTCGGAAATGCACGGCTCTCTAGCTCTCTGTTTAAAGATATCACCTCAGCTGAAGGTTAATCAACGCATGCTTACTTTGTTTTCATTAAATACATTTCCAATACTATCATTACAATCGATTTCAAGTTTGGTATTAAAGAATTTTTTGCTATGATTTTTACACTCGTTCATACGCGCAGCTGAAATATTCTCCACCGGCATTTTTTCGGCTAAAGGTGATTTTTCATCATTTATTGTTACAAATAAACTATACGAAAAATTTCAACTGTAGTACTATTAATTAATTTGTACGTTTTTCAACGCGGGGGTGGCTCTATTACTCTCACCTCCACCAGAAGAATGGCAGCTGAAAGTCGTTTCTTTCATATACCTTACAAGACCTTACATATAGGTAAAATTCAGCCTTGGTATTGATCACTAAAAAGTGTTGCGGGCTCTCAGACTATTAACAAAACCCTGGAGAGTAAGCGCAGATTTTTTCATTCTAAAGCTTAAATTTTCCATTGTTAAACAGACATCTTTAGCCTGGCGCTTGCTCTTTCAATTGTTTATAAGTCGGAAACGCTCAACTTTGCGCGAAAATATGACAAGAGACCTTTTTTGTTTAAAATGACCAAAAAAATCAAAGAATATTTATTCGGGTCAAAATAAGCGATTTTTATAATTTATTTCATATCAAGACAGTAACTTTTCGTCGTCGAATTTGCACGTCATTGCTCTAACTATATTGGTGTTTGTGGAAACTACTTCAGAGGCCGATATTGAGAGGAAAGTTACCAGAATACTCAAAGGGGCAGAGAAGGGAGCAAAGGTTAAATTAAACAGAGAAAATTGCTCTTTCTTAAAAGTTGTATTTAAAATTTAATAGTCTCAGGTTTTCATACAAAATATAGAACATATTAAAAGACAATATACAAAATAACAAATAGTCTAAGAGCTACCGGTCGGTCTGAGTAACGTGCTTAGCACAAGGCTAAAAATTTGTAAACTAATGTTTTAGTACCAGTTAATTAAGAAAGTAATGACGTACCAGGCGTACCGCGGTTGCGCCATCATCCCCTAAATTGTAAAAAGAACAGTACAGTAAATGTGTTTCTACAAAGCTACAAATTTAATATGTTTCAATTTGCATATGTATAAATGTAAAAACATAATGGCAGGCGATTTGAAGGGTTGCAAGTACGTGGTAAGCGATGGGAAAGTTGTCATGGGGATGGCAATTTTTAACATGCTTCTACAAAATCTGTCATTTTGAGGGAATATTCTGTAAACTATTTTAAGAATGAATGTTAAGAGCCAAGCGATTTTGGCGGTTGCAAATGCTCGCCAGGCGAGTGTATATTGGCCGCGACGCTTGATGGTGATGAGTGTGAGCGCACGGCTAATGTGGAAGTCCACGTTTACTAGTCTAATTCTCAAGTTCAAAAAGGTGTTAATTCTTGAAATAGCTCCTGATAATATGAGCGATAGCTCATTGGATTCGGAATGACGCCTAGAAAAATGTATTAAAATGTCTTATTAACACATAAAAAATTGCGAAAGTTATAAACAAATTAAGATGGAAAAAAATGGCATTTAGTTTTTCGCTCATAACTCAAAAACTATAAGCGATAAAGGAAATCAGAAAAAAGACTCTTAAAGAGGAGGAAATTTCCAATAAAAAAGTCCTAACATCCGGAACTCTATCTCCATTATTTATCATTTTAATTTCACGCTGAAAATAGGGTTCCGCGCGACCGCTGCAGGATGCGAGCGCCGCCTCAAAAAAGAGTACATCACACAAAATTTATATATTCTATCTATTATACTATTAAATATCAATTAAAAATTTTGAAAAAATTATGGTGTATTCGTAACACTTCAAAAAATAAGGTCTCGTTGGATAAAAATGTTAAAGTTTATTTTTCAACAAGTGAGGTTATTAAAACATTCTTTATAGGATTTTGCAAACAGCAGAAACAATAACTATCTATAACTAAAAGAAAAACTTTGCGTAGAAATATTAATGAAATCTTTGCATTCTTTCGATAACCTGAATTCTGGTTATGCTAGCAAATTCAGGTTATCGAAAGAATGCAAAGATTTCATTAATATTTCTACACAAAGTTTTTCTTTTAGTTATAGATAGTTATTGTTTCTGCTGTTTGCAAAATCCTATAAAGAATGTTTCAATACAATTATAAGCAAACAAATAATAATTCATTTTTAAAGTGAGGTTATTGTTAATTAACGAAATTTTGTGGGACCTCCGTTATCCTTGGAGACAATTTTTTTTTTAAATAATTGGCCTATAAAATTTTCGTTTCTTCGAGCCCTTCTTATAGATATACTTAACAAGATCACATTATAAAAGTTTTTAAAAATTGTTTATTTTGTTTATTATTATTAAAATTAAAAACCAAAGTAAAGTTGTAAAATTTTTTTTTTCAAATTCATTATCACACCACTATTTTTACATTGAATGAAAAAAGGCATTCATTAACGTTAAAAAAATTTTTTTACGCCAATTGTTGTTTATAAACAAATTGACTAGTTTTATATTTAAAACATTTTTTTTACAATTTTGTTGTCTTGAAAATTTAATATTATGATTTTTAAATAAATTATTGTTTATAATCGTTTTTTTTAATTATCCACCATTTGAATAATTAGTTAAGAAATTATTTTTTTCTTAAAAATCTTAATTGGCAATCCTCAATAAAGCAACGAAAAGAATTTTTTTTATCAACAATTTCATTGTTTATTAATTTAACAATTTGTTATAAACAAATTCTGACAATTCTAATATTGTTTTCCTAAATCTTAAAAAAATTACAAGAACAGCGATATGCAACAACATATTAAAAAAAATTTGTTTCTATTTTTTATAGCGTTTTTCAATATTACACGATACAGCTGAAACGGGCACTTGATTTGTCAACTAAAACACTGATAGAACTTTTAAACTATTAGAGATATCACAATAGACATTCAGGTCGTTTTTATAGAGGATTAAGTAATCTCTAAATGAGTTGACTTCCAAGTTTGTAACTATTATTAATCAGGTATTATGCGCATTTGTTTATAAAAATTAAATGTGTTGTCGACGGTCGCGCGGAACCCTAGTTTCAGCGTGAAATTAAAATGATAAATAATGGAGATGGAGTTCCGGGAGTTGGGACTTTTATTGGAAGTTTCCTCCTCTTTAAGAATTTTTTTTCCGATTTCCGTTATCGCTTATTGTTTTTAAGTTATAAGCGAGAAACTAAATACCATTTTTTCCATCTTAATTTGTTTATAACTTTTGCAATTTTTTATGTGCTAATAAAACATTTTAACACATTTTTCTAGACGTCATTTCGAATCCTCTCATATTTTTAGGAGCTATTTCAAGATTTAACACCTTTTTGAACTTGTGAATTAGATTATACTAGATACCTTATTTCAGCGAATCATTATTTCGGTAGGACAAATTTCAACCAATTATATTCAATGGTATTGGCTAAGTTCTTCATTTATTAGGAAATATGCATGACAATTTTTTGTGATGAAAATAAAAGAAACCGAACATCTTCTTTGTGGTCCTTTAATGTAAATAAACTGAAAATTGGTATGTTGTGTGCCCTTTGAGCTTCTTTTGCGTACTTTTTTATATTTCTAAATTACGGGATAGATCATGTGTGACCGTTGTACGTAAAAATTTCGTAGTACGAAGTCTAGATCGTTCGAGTCAATTACTTGTATACACATTTTGAAATTCCTTATTGTTTTCGTGTTGTGTGTAATTATTTTATTTTGTATTAAGTTCAAGGGTTTAATATTAATGTAAGTTATAATAGTATTAGTGTTAAGAGGGAACACTACCTAAGGTTTAGAGGAGGGGGATAAAGCGCCAGATGAGGAGATATCTCTGTAATAATAAAATTTGAGCCAAAAATAGTCTTCAACATTCCTGCAGTATTTATTTATGTACAACTTACAGTTTTTTTCAATTAAGTAACATCGCCCAATTTGCAGAAAACAGCTTATTGTTAATCATAATTTTAATGATTAACCATAAACTATTTTTTGCTAATTGGGTGATGCTATTTTACTGAAAATAAGTGTAAGTTGTACATGAATAATAAATATACCATAATAAATTATTTTTGGCTAAAATTTGATTAATAGGGAGATACCTCTTCATTTGGCGCTTATCCCTCTCCTCACTGACCTTAGGTAGTGTTCACTCTTATAAGTGTTAATACTGGTCGTAATCATGGAAGCAATGAACATTATTTGTGTCATATACAGACGTGATACATACATTCTTTACATAGTTTACGGAATATTCCCTCAAAATTACAGCCTTTTAGAAGCAAGTTAAGAATTGTCATTCCCATGACAATTTTACCATGGCTTGAGACGTACTTGCAACCCTTCAAATCGCTTGGCATTATTTTTTTTTACATTTAAACATATTATGTAAATTGAAACATATTAAAATTGTAGCTTTGGAGAAGCACATTTATTTTACTAATTTTTCTTACATTTTCAAACATTTAGGGGATGATGACACAACCACGGGACGCCTGGCAGGTCATTACATTCTGAATTAACTGGTATTAAAACATTAATAATTTACAAATTTTTAGCCTTGTGCTAAGCACGTTACTCGAACCGACCGGTAGCTCTTCTACTAAAAAATAAATGCTGATAATCTCAATATATGGAAATGATTAAGGTTATAAAAATTATTAAAAATACACGTCAAACGTGCTAAAATAACAAAATGCGATACGACGTGCATTCGCCAAATAAAGAAGACCATGTATATGATTCCGCAATGCCTACGAGCTTGAGGATTTCTATGATTATATCACAGATCAACATATTATATATTACGGTTCCAGAAGTTGCAGATAAAAGTTGTGTTTTGAGTTGTATAAGCCATTTCTATGCTACAATGTTGCAATAATTGGTGAATCTTGAAAAACCGTAGAAGAATAGTATTTTATATAGCAAGTGGCTAAAAAAACACACTTCAGTCTTCAGTCTCGAGTTACATACAGAATTTTTTATGTCGCCATTCGAAATTTAAAAATACGGCAAATTGACAAGTGAAAATAAAGACAAAAGTGTGAAATAAAGAAATTTTCTTTCATAATGTGAAATAAAATTTCTCCTTTTCATACTTTTTTCTTTATTTTTCACTTGCCAATAATGACATCGATTTGATTCATTGAAGCTGTCAAATAAATGTCATTTTAGGATATGGCGTTATAGACCGGCGGTACATGACCAGTTAGGTGCAACGTTTTTGAAATGCATGCCAATCATATACAGGGTCCTGCAGCTCACCTCCCGTCTTCTACTACACCTAAACGATTTATTTTAGAAAAATGATTCAAACGGGACAATAGACTGTTTGTTAGAGAGCACATTTTAAAAATATTTTTGAATATACAGGGTGTTCCAGAAATTGGTGGTGCATCAAAGTTGTATCTTTTTAAATGGAACACCCTGTAGTTTTATTGATTTTTGGGACCCCTTCGAGCTACTGTACATATCCCTAGAATATTATCAAATTTGATTTGATAGTTCCAGAGGAATAAATTAAAATCGAAAAAAAAAATTTTTTTCGTCATATTTTAAAAAATTTATAAAAAATAGAAAAAACATCTTCAAACCAAAACTAAGGAACAGGTTGCTTATAATAAAAGGTTAGTTTATCCTACTATGAATATCGTAAAAATAACTTATACAGGATGTTCAAAATTCAATGCCAAACTTTTCAAAATGTAATGCTATTTTTCTCCATTTTTTCAAATGGGACACCCTGTATATTTTTATCTCATCGGATGCAGAATTAAAAAATGAGCATATTTTTTAATTACAATTATCTCGACTATCTTGAAGGTTTCACAGATATTTGTCAAAAACTAGTACAAATCGCAAAATTATTATCTAATAGTTTTACTTAACATTTTTCAAATCAATAACTAGAACTTATGTTCAATATGTCTTCCGTTCTCTTGGAGGCACAAACGAAGGCGGGTATGAAATGGTCTTGCTACTCTTCCTAATAGGTCGGGTGTAATGTTTTGAAATGCGTTCCTGATTCTTTGCTGCATGTTTTCTGGTGTGGTTGGAGGTTCCTGATAAACGATTTCCTTAACGTAGCCCCACAAAAAGAAATCCAATTTAGTGAAGTCGGGTGATCGGGGCGGCCAATTACATGGCCCTCCTCTTCCAATCCACCGGTTTGGAAAGGTTGTATTGAGATGGTCCCTGACTTGTAATGAATAATGTGCTGGGGCTCCGTCGTGTTGCAGCCACATTGCATCTCTCAAAGGTATTGGTAAATTTTGACATAAATTTGGCAATTGATTTTGCAAAAAATCAAGATACATAGCACCATTCAAATGTCCGTTAAAAAAGTGAGGACCAATAACATGTTCACCAATAATTCCCCCCCACACATTTATTGACCATCTGTGTTGTTGGTCAACCTGCCTAAAAATCCTTGGGTTGTGGTCGGAATAGTAATGAAAGTTATGGCGATTCACAAATCCGTTTTTATGAAATGTGGCCTCATCAGAAAACAAAACCTTATCAAAAAACTCACAATTTATCCTAATTTTAGCTTGCGCCCAATTGCAAAATTCGACACGTTGCTCAAAATCTGCATCGAAGAGTTGTTGATGAAACTGGATATGGTAGGGATGAAAACGGTTGTCCTTTAAAATTCGTTGAACGGTTCTCTCACTTACACCTACGGCATCACCGACTGCTTGTTGACTAACGAAAGGGTTTTCCGTAACAGATAATAGCACAGACAATTCATTTTCTTCATTTCGAGCGGGTCTATTTCTAACTGGTTTTGTATAGTCTACATGTCCCGTTTGTACAAATCTCTCTAATAAGTTGCTCAGGCTTCTTTTGTCTGGATGTCTCCGTTCCGGATAACGCTGTGCGTAAACTCGACTTGCCAGAAAACAGTTTCTTTCTGATTCTCCTAATATGAAAATCATATCTACTAGCTCTTCTCTGCTGTACTCCATCACAAAAAATGCTTAAAACTTGTAAATTACTAATACGTAATTTAAAATATTGACATATGTCTATTTGTATGACAGTTTGTAAGCAAATTTGTTTCCATGGCTATCTACTAAATTACCTTATTATGGTTAAGAAACAACAGGAATATGATTTCTGTTTACTCCCCTTCATTTACGCCTTCAAGAGGAGAACTGCATAGACAGTTATATGAGAAACTGTCTAATTTAGGTATTTGCTTATTTAATAACATTAGAGGAGCTAAATGATAAAACGGAACACATATTGAACATAAGTTCTAGTTATTGATTTGAAAAATGGTAAGTAAAACTATTAGATAATAATTTTACGATTTGTAGTAGTTTTTGACGAATATCTGTGAAACCTTTAAAATAGTCGAGATAATTGTAATTAAAAAATATGCTCATTTTTTAATTCTGCATCCGATGAGATAAAAATATACAGGGTGTCCCATTTGAAAAAATGGAGAAAAATAGCATTACATTTTGAAAAGTTTGGCATTGAATTTTGAACATCCTGTATAAGTTATTTTTACGATATTCATAGTAGGATAAACTAACCTTTTATTATAAGCAACCTGTTGCTTAGTTTTGGTTTGAAGATGTTTCTTCTATTTTTTATAAATTTTTTAAAATATGACGAAAAAAATTTTTTTTTTTCGATTTTAATTTATTCCTCTGGAACTATCAAATCAAATTTGATAATATTCTAGGGATATGTACAGTAGCTCGAAAGGGTCCCAAAAATCAATAAAACTACAGGGTGTTCCATTTAAAAAGATACAACTTTGATGCACCACCAATTTCTGGAACACCCTGTATATTCAAAAATATTTTAAAAATGTGCTCTCTAACAAACAGTCTATTGTCCCGTTTGAATCATTTTTCTAAAATAAATCGTTTAGGTGTAGTAGAAGACGGGAGGTGAGCTGCAGGACCCTGTATATGAATGTAATTACTATGAATATGCCAGAAATGCTAATTTTAGGCAGTCGTCGCGTACAGGGGAGTGTGCAAATCGATTTTCCGTTTGCATGGAAAATCTATGTCTGTGAATGATCTTAAAATGTATGCCAACAGTGCCAAATAAAAAGCCGTTAAAAAAAATTCTGCGGAAACTTATTGCCATGCAGTTTTCGTGCACACAACAAATTTTGGTGCGCACATTAAATCGTAAAATGTTTTGATATCTCCGAAAGAAGTTAAAATACATGCCAATATGTTTATGACAAATTTGCACTGTTAAACGATGATGTACCGATTGGCATGTAGTTTTATAATTCAAACGGTTATTAAAAGTTATTCCTAAAAATGCAAAAAAAATTCAGGTCTCTCCGAACGATTTTATAATGCATGCCATTGAGGTATATTATTGGTAACAAAAAAAAGATGATATTAACAATTGGCATGCAGTTTCGGGATGCTTAAAGTATTTGCCGTCAACCAAATACACAACAAATAATGTCAGGTATCTCCGAACGAAGTTAAAATGCATGCCAATTACGTTTTATGATAAATCTGTCCTGCCAAATGACGATTTAACGATTAGCATGCAGTTTTGTGATGCAGAACGTTAATCAAAGTTATTACAAAAAATGCAAACAGTTTCAGTTATCTCCAAACGACTTTAAAACGTAAGTTAATCAGTGTTATGAATAATTTGCACTACCAAACGACTGTTTACTGATTGACATGCAGTTCTCGAACGCAAAGCGTTATTAAAAAATGGGAAAATGGGCGAAAGGGCTTATTTCAACTTTGGTCGCTAATGAATTTTTTTCAGTGCTTCGGAGAGTTTAACTATAATAGTATATTATTCAACGAGCATATATACCAGAGTGAATTATAGCCATTATATGTGAGTAGAATACTATACTTTGTCCACGACTATTAAATATTTAATATTTATTTAATTCATCTTCATTCAATGTCTCCTATTTAGGAAAAATTCATATGTCATCAGACATCATATATAATTTTCTCGATTTTTCGGGCCACAAGTTTAATGAGGCGATTTCTGCAGCTTCCTTTATCTCTGGCGGTATCTTTGAAATCTAGTTTTCACTGTCAGTACCGATTTATTTAATTATATTACCCTTTTTGAGTACCTAAAATGTAAAATTAGTGTAAATAACGTTGGCGCTGAAATCGCACAAATTTTGACGTTTCAAATCAATTTACGCTTTGACACATTGTCATGGCTTACTAATAAAATATTACAGTTTGTAGACAGAATGTAGGTAAATAGTTTCAAAAACAATGTTGGAGATTTCCGCGTGTTGCTAATATAAATAGATGATGCTTTGAAAAGAACTTACTAATGTAGTTTTTGAGTGTTTATTAAAATACCTCTTCGGCATTTGAGTGCTTCCTAGAAAACTTAGAGAGACAACACTTCTCTTTTGGTTACTACAATTTTGACATTTAAAATATTTAGTAAAAAGTCATTTCTTGCAAACAACTGACTGTCCTCATTATTCACTGCAATCAGTGAATAATGAAATCATTATTCACTGCAGAGAATAATGAATAGCATTATCGTTCAGGAAACACATACATATTGAGTACATTATTTAATAGTCGTGGACAAAGTCAATTACCAACGGCGTCAGTTTTATTGCTGTGGAATAATTAGAACGCGAGGTATGAGCGATTTAAAAAAATAAGAAAATTCAAGATAGAGGCGGACTGGATGACTGCGAGAATGCGAAAACTGAAATATAAGTTTCTCATTGAAGATCCTTTCAAGTAAGCAAGTAAAAATTTACCCAAAATCTTTCGCTCTCTATATAAAATTTGCCCATATGCACTCGACTAAGGGTCACCCAAAGCCGTCACTGCTTCCGTCTCGCCCGCACCTTCCCTTCGCCCAATATCGGCTCTTCGAGACAACCTTTTTAGTTAATAAATCTTTGTGATTAAAAGTACAAATTATTATTTCACGATAGCGAGCACAACGACGATGATAGGTATGATGATGAAAATATTCCGGGGGATGACGGTTTTAACATTGAAGATGATGCTAATGAAGACATGATTATGGAATTGGACGCTGAATAAAAATAAATTGTTATATTTTGGTTTAAAATGTTTTTTAAATAACTTATTAAAACCTACTAATTGTTTGAGTCAATTAATTCCCTTAGTCTATTGTTATTGTTGTTGTTGTTGTTGTTGTTGTTGTTGTTGTTGTTGTTGTTGTTGTTGCTGTTGTTTCTGTATGTTTCCATCAACATTTTCTATAGAAGCCACTTCATTTTTTATTTTATATTACACCTCTTTCTTCCATATAATATATAGGTATAGAAAATGTAAGGCGCGCTTGAAAAAGTGTATTTCAAAAATCGCAATAATTTTTTAAGATCCAGAACACTTCAGTACACGTTTAAATTGCATGCCAATTTTCGGCATATCGTCGATTGGAAGTGCAAATTTATCATAAAATTTATTGCCATGCATTTTAAAATCGCTTAGACATATCCGGATTTTTTTGCATTTTTAGGAATAACTTTTAATAACATTCTGCACTAGAAAACTGCATGCCATTCGGTAAATCGTATTTTGGTAGTGCCAATTATTCAGAAAACTGATTAACGTACGTTTTAAAGTCCTGAATCTTTCTGCATTTTTAGGAATAACTTTTAATAACGTTCTGCATTATAAAACTGCATGCCAATCGGTAAATTGTCGTTTGACAGTGCAAATTTGTCATAAAACATATTGGCATGTATTTTAACTTCGTTCGGAGATATCAAAAAATTTTACGATTTAATGTGCACACCAAAATTTGTTGTGTGCATGAAAACTGCATGCAAATAAGTTTCCGCAGGATTTTTTTTTCACGGCTTTTCGTTTGGCACTATTGGCATCCATTTTAAGATCGTTCACAGACATCGATTTTCCATGCAAACGGAAAATCGATTTGCACACCCTTCTGAACGCGACGACTACCTAATCTTAGCATTTCTCGCATATTCATAGTAATTACGATAACATATATGATTGGCATGCATTTTAAAAACCATGTACCGCCGGTCTATTACAAAAACAGAATTTATACAATTATACAAGAGATATGTCAAAACATTAAAATCATTGTTGAATAAATGCCCAATTAAAATAGAAAATTCGAAGAAGGCTTTTCAATATTATAATAAATTAGCTTATAGTTGCTGCAAGAAAAGACTAACTCTGCTTCATGCTTAACATGGTTCCATAAAAAAAACGCCTGTTTAAGTAAATTACACAAATCCTACTAAAAGGGTTTGTTTCAAATGTAAAAGAATGTTGTAATTCTAAATTTATTGTATGTATAATTTGTTATTTCCAAACATGTTTTGGTTCCATATTTTTCGTATGTACATAGATATAATATAGATATTAGCCATAATCAAAATAATATTCTTTAGTTTCGCTTTAATTCATACATGCGTTTGCTTATCTAATACGTGGTAATAAAACAATTTTTTTTGATTTACATTATGTTTTTCCTTACCTTCATATTATTTGTAAACATCCATGTATATAATTTTATAATATGCAGACACTTAGTAAAGTTTTATTTTTGGCTAGCCCGCAACTTACAGAATCGTAATAAATAATCATAGGAACGCATGAGGAGAGATTTGCGCAATAATATTATATACGTCACCGTCACTTGCGGAATCGTATACACTGCCAATAAAGGTCGGATAATTATTTTTCGCTAAATAAATTGTACACTTTATTATTGAGATTTTACCAGTGATACAACTAAATTTTCATATCCTTGGAAAGTGGAGTATACAATTAAATAATAAATAACATCTCTGACCAGAGATATTTGTCAAAGTCATTTGGTTATTTACTACGAATTAAAAACCATATTGTGACGTGATACACAGTGTCTTTTCAAATTAGATTTGATGTGAGACTTGTATTCGCAATTCCTGTATGGGCATATATTCGTTGGCGCCTTTCCACAGTACCTAAGTTGATGGTAGTACAACGAACTTTCTTTGGCGTACGTTTTATTACATCTATTACATACGACATGAGCTGTAATGAAAATAAAGTTAGTATCTTCAGATCTTCAACGACTATTTTCGAAGATAATATACCCACAATCAGTAGCGAGGTGTTAGGCAGATGAACCAAAATGATGAAAAACGAAACTTAAAAATAACGATCAATATAGATGAAATCAAAGATGTTGACAAATTTTATTTTGGGTATGATATAACTTACACACACTCAATATCTAATATTTAATATGAAACAATCAATAAGTTACCTATATGTATATATTGTTAATCTAATTATGATTACTCTAGTTTGCCAATAAAGCTAATCAATATAATTCTGAAAATATCGCATGTATCAATATCTGGAAAGGATTGTCAAGAGAATGATCACATACGAGACGACTCTGAGGATTTAAAAAACATACAGGTTGTTCATTAATGACGTACTAATATATCAGGGTGTGATTTCTTAGGTCATTTTATGAAGAAAAGTTCATGAACATATGTGTGCAATGGCTTAAATTTTTTGCTACAGAGTGTTGAATTTCCCTTCTTAAATCGTTATTATTTAATATATCAGAATGTATTTCAGATATTATTTTCAATTTTGGTATGTGTTAATAAGATATGAAACCACATATTTAGAAAAGTTATTTTATTGCTCCACGAGTACGAACACTGTTTACAAAAAAAGTGGTATGCTACACTGACATTTTTCCATGTGGATATTTTTTCTGATTAGCATGATCAATTGTACATGAAAACGGTCTCTTGCATTTTTTCTCGTCAGAGGCACGCCACAGTTCGTGATTAAAACAATTTAAAAAAATTGATTGAAGGAGCCGTTACTCTGTGGTAGTTAATCATTTTGCACAAATAACTAAATAAAACACACTACTATGTTTTCTACCACTATGTATTTATAAAAATTGCAACTGCAATTTCGACTGACAAAGCCATTGTCAAGCAGTGAATCAAAAATGACTGATTTACAATTGCACAGAAATGTTATATATATATAAACAATTTCGGATGGATTAGTATATCGGTACTATAAGGACATAGACAGATAGAAGACAATAACAAACTTAATTATGAATATTCAATTATAATATATAACATCTAATTGATCATTTAACAAATTATAATCCTTTGATGTTATTGTGCTGTTATGAATTTCCAGAGATTCTAGAATGTTTAATTTAAAGCCTTTTGTTGAGAAATGTAAAATTTCAATGTCGTCTAATTCCGGAAAACTATGGTTGTTTTCAAGGCAGTGGTTCGCGTAAGATGAATCAGTTTTCTGTAACCTATATGATCTAAGGTGTTCTTGATACAGTATTTTGAAATTTCTACCGCTTTGCCCTGTATAGATACTATTACACTCTGTACATTTTAACTTATAAATATGATGATGTTAAAATCTGTGTTGACTTATTTTATAAGAAATTAACTGAAGTTTTTAATGAGAACATACCCAAGTTCAAAACTCCAAAAAATAAAAGCCAGTTTCCCCCTTGGTTTAACGGTGAAATTATAAAAAATATAAAGCTAAAGCATAAAAAATTGATATCATTTAAACGTCATGGTAATAATGAATCGCTAACTGAATTTCGTAGACTTAGATCACAAATCAAGTCGGATATTAAAATTGCATTTCAAATTTATACAAATCGAATCGAAAATAATATCACATCGGAACCCAATAAATTCTGGGCTTACATCAATGGAAAAAAAGGGAAAACTAGCATACCTAAAGACATGACTTATAACAATGAGCATCTAGAGACCCCTAATGATATCGTCGATGCATTTGCTAACTTTTTCGAGCAATCTTACTTCCTTAACATCTCGGACGCCCCTGTAACCGAGTCTAATAATCCTTCGTTTGACTGTTTGGACATTAAACGCTTTTCCGAGGCTGAAGTTTGCATGGCGTTAAAAAGAATTAAACCTAAACTTACTGCGGGCCCAGATGGAATTCCAGCATTTCTACTGAAAGACTGTGCCAGCATTTTTGCATATCCTCTCTGCATAATTTTTAATTTATGTCTTAGGAAATGCTGTTTTTCTGATATTTGGAAATACTCCAAAGTATGCCCTGTGTATAAAAAAGGTGAAAGAAATGATGTTACCAATTATAGACCGATAACAATCATATGTAACTTTGGTAAAGCTTTCGAAATCCTACTACATGATAACATTTATGCACATGTTCAACTGAAAATATCTATGCAACAACACGGTTTTATGAAAGGTCGCTCCACCGTAACGAACTTAATCTGCGCTACTCAGTACATTGCCGAATCAATTGATTCTCAAATACAGGTAGACTCAGTCTATACTGACTTTTCTAAGGCGTTTGACAGACTGAACCATAGGAAACTTCTCTGTAAACTTGACAAATTCGGATTGTGTGACGGTTTACTTCAATTTCTTGAGAGTTACTTGACTGATAGAGTTCAGTTCGTATCATATAACGGATATAAATCTGTTGAATACCGAGCCACGTCAGGAGTACCCCAGGGATCAATACTTGGACCCCTTTTCTTTAATATTTTTATTAACGACATCAGTGATCACTTAGATGTATATTTCTTAATATATGCCGATGACGTCAAGATGTTGCATAGGATTAATGATTTTAATGACTGCAAAAAACTTCAAAACAACTTAACTAAGTTATCGGCTTGGTGCGATGAAAATGATCTTCACCTAAATGTTGGAAAGTGCAATGTTATGAGTTATACAACCAAGGAATCCCCAATTATATATAATTATAATGTTAATGGCGACATGCTGAACAGACCATCTACGTTCAAGGATCTAGGTGTAACTTTTGATAAAAAATTAACCTTCACTAACCATATTGACGCTGTAATTTCGCATGCATACAGAATGTTAGGCTTCATTTTGCGTAACAGCCATGATTTTAATGATGCGAAAACCTTAAAGATGCTTTATTTTGCTTTCTGTCGGTCTAAACTGGAGTATGCTTCACTTGTCTGGCAATCTGGGTATAATACTCATAATGATAAATTGGAAAACATTCAGCGCCGCTTCCTGAAATTTTTAAACTGGAAAACTGAAGGTACATATCCACCAATTGGCGCTTCTCAAAATCAATTACTTGAAAAATTTGATATTATTAGTCTTTCCGAAAGGCGCGAGTCCTTTGCTTTGCGTTTTCTAGATAAAATTATGCATAATAAAATAGATTGTAGTGAAATATTAAGCCAACTGAACTTCTATGTCCCACGGATTAATTCTCGTCATTCTCATACTTTTTATTTATCCACTCCTAGATCTAACGTATTAAAGTTTTCTCCTCTTTTTAATATTTGTACTAGTTATGATACTCATTGCAGTGAATTGGACATATTTGCCTAGCAGTCAGAAATTTCATCTACTGTCGTGCAGTATAATCGCCTTCATAATTTCTATTTGTACTTTTTAGTTAGGCTAGGTTAAGTTAGTTTAGATTTCCATCCTATAAATGGTTTTGTACTGTTGGATGATGTATGATTAAATAAATAAATTTAAAAAAATAAATAAACTGCAGATTTGTTAAATTTACGTATTGGGTCTTTTGCATTGAATATGTTTGATAATTTACTCTGTGATTTAAAAGCTATTTTTAGATTGTGTTTAGAAAGAACATTAGCTATTTTTTCGGATAAATGGTCACAGTAGGTAATTGTTGTGTAAGTAAATTTTGTAGTTTCTTTTATTTTTGGATATATTAATTGAAAAGTGATTTTTTTTCGGATTTTGTTAATTAGCTTTTTAATGACATCTTTACAAAAATTATTTTTAACTCCAATGTCCTCGATTATGCTAGCTCTTCATTCAGATCAGCTTCACACAGAGCTAGTGAAAGAGATCTGGGGATCATCGAGTTGTATGCTGCCATATCCGTATTCTCTTCATCTCCATAAATCAAATTAAACAACACTTGAAATCTACTAAGTTAACATCCAAAACAACAGAGACACGTACAGTGAACTCTATAAAACGTAAAATAATAGAAAATAATTTGGTACTCAGCAGAGCAGATAAATCTAACGCCACAGTTATCTTGCCAAAAATAGAGTATGTTAATAAAGTGCAAGAATTCATCCAGTCCGAGGACATATCAGAAGTAAAAAACAATCCGACAAAATATTATGAAAGTAAATTAAAACAAGGTCTTTCGAATATTAAAGCTAATTTTCCAGAATATGAAAAGAGGAGAATGATTAATTTGAACTCAGTGGCACCAAAACTATATAGTCTCATTAAACATCACAAACCGGGAAACCCCATTCGACCGGTTGTTTCGTGCATTACCAAAGATCTTAACATTTCCCTGAATGATATATTCAAGAACGTAACTAAATTTTCATCAGACAATAGCCTAAGAAATTCGACGGAATTACTTAGTTGAAAAATTAAAAAACATTAAAACTCCACAAAATTCGGTTTTAGTCTCTTAGTAAAAAACATGTTCTCTAATATTCCGACAGATGAATGTCTACACCTCGTCAAAAACCTTTTAGATAAATCCAAAATTAACCATATAATCTCTTACGAAATCTTATGAGCCTTCGAGATCTGCCTGTCACAAACGTACTTTCAATTCAGGGAAAAATACTACTTACGAAACTCAGACTTACCCATGGGCTCCCCACTTAGGCCTCTCTTAGCGGATGTTTTTATGGCACACTTATAAAAAGAAATTCTGAGTTCTACGTTAGGCAAGAAACATATTGATTTTTGGTATAGATATGTTGATGATGTTTTAGACGGTTTCAACGGTACTATCAGGCAATTGAACAATTTTTTAAATTATGTTAACAACATACACCCGAAAATTCAATTTACATTAGAAACAGAGTCAGATAATAAAACTAATTTCCTAGACCTTACAGCGTCACGTATAAATGATCAATAAGTAGGTAAACTTTTAAAATTCTCCGAAAACCAACATTCACAGCAACCACAATTCCTTACGATTCATTATACCCACACCAACAAAAAATGGCAGCATGCAACTCGATGATCCACAGAGCTCTTTCACTACCTCTGTGTGAGGCTGAACTGAATTAAGAGCTACACATAATCGAGGACATTGGAGTTAAAAATAATTTTGGTAAAGATGTCATTAAAAAGCAAATTTCCGGAAAAAAATCACTTTTCAATTAATATATCCAAAAATAAAAGAAACTACAAAATTTACTTACACAACAATTACTTACTATGGCCATTTATCCGAAAAAATAGCTAATGTTCTTTCTAAACACAATCTAAAAATAGCTTTCAAATCACAAAGTAAATTATCAAACATATTATACAATGCAAAAGACCCAACACGTAAATTTAACAAATCTGGAGTTTATAAGTTAAAATGTACAGAGTGTAATAGTATCTATATAGGGCAAAGCGGTAGAAATTTCAAAATACTATATCAAGAACACCTTAGATCATATAGGTTACAGAAAACTGATTAATCTTTCGCGAACCACTGCTTCGAAAACAACCAGAGGTTTTCGGAATTACCGACATTGAAATTTTACATTTCTCAACAAAAGGCTTTAAATTAAACATTTTAGAATCTCTTGAAATTCATAATTACAATAATATCAAGAATTATAATTTGTTAAATGATCAATTAGATCTTATATATTCACCTCTATTTACAGCCGGCAGACCCATAATTGAATATTCATAATTATGTATATTATAGTACCTGTATACTAATCCATTCGAAATTGTCTATATATATATAACATTTTTGTGCAATTGTAAATCAGTCATTTTTGATTCACTGCTTGACAACGGCTTTGTAAGTCGAAACTGCAGTCGCAATTTTTATAAATATATAGTGGTAGAAAACATAGTAGTATGTTTTATTTAGTTATTTGTGTAAAACAATTAAATTCAAATTGAAACAAATTATTATTAACATTAATAATGATAAATATTGTTTTATAAAAATTGTTGGAAATGGCCACCTTCACTTAATAGGCATGCTTCCGCCTGTCTTCGCCTCTATATTATGAATTTTTTCGGAAATATTTATTCATTCTGTAAGGTGCAACTATATCAAATTTCAAATGTCGTTAAATTTGGGTACCGGTATATTTAGCAACCGCGGTGCTGCCTGTAATGTCACAGAGTAAATTAATTAGTCAATTCCTCATTATTTACAGTTATTGTCACATTTGATTGAGGATTAAATGACAATGTTTTGTTACCACTGGTGGTTAATTTATAGTATAAATTGTCAAAAAGCTCCCGTTCTTCTAAGGGTTCCTCAAATTTGTCATGATTTAATTCTATGAAACTTTGAAGCTCATCGTAGCCTCAAAAAAAACACTGTTTACAGTTTCTAATCTTGATTCTAATTCTATATATGTATTTCTTTCCAAATGATTTAATTCTAATAGTAACTGCTCGACTTCATCTAAATAATGTTTAAAGAGAGTAACACGTGATTTAAAATTTTTAATCATTGTTTTCTATTCTGCACTCATTATTCTGTTTAATTTACGACTTTTACCAATATAATAAAAGTACCTGCTCCTACAAAAAGAGATAACTTGGGACAAATAAAGGCATGCAAAGACTCACTATGTACCAGACTTTTCGGTTATGTAACCTTCCACTCAATTTCTCGTAATTGTTCCCGCACTTCAGCTTAGGTACCTGCAGCGACCCTTGCTCGACACAAGTCTGCCACATTTACGATTTTTAGTGGAACTGTTTATACAACACTCATAAATTTATTTAAAATGTTTTAAGTCACCAATCCAATGATCAAATTTAAAGTTTATTTAAACCAATAACTTATTTGCAGTTTTATGAATTAATACACTTAGTCCAATTTCATAGTTTACCAAAACCAATAACTAATTTGCAATTTAACGAAATATTTCACTAGTCCAATTAACAGTTCACCAAACCAATAACCAATTTGCGATTTAACGAATTAATAGATAACCAGCTTTTAATTAACCAATGTATTTTCTACGTTAACCACTTGCCACTTTTTTAACCAACATCTCGCTCGAAGCTTGACCGTTTGTTTCTTTCAGGATGAGAAACTAAACCGTACCTATGTTGATAAATAAGTACTGTTTTGGCTTTTACACGTTTATCGTAACCACAATGTATTACACTTAATTATTGTAGCTTAATGGTAATTGTACTACTCTACGAACCATTTACAAGGGTTGTTTAACGCTTAACTTACTTAAGTATACTGACAGGGGTGGGCTAAGCCACTTAAGACGCTGATACCCTCCCCGCTTATATGGCATAGATAAAATTGTGCATGTGCACTTAGTATTAAAATCCTGCATCAAATAGTCTAAGAGCTGGCAGCGACCTTGACTAACGTGCGAGGTGCATACATTTTTATTAAAAATAGCATAATTTTGATACGTTAATGCGAGAGGAATTTTTATTTATTTTTAATTGATTACTCATCCGTCTCGTCGTCGTAGTCTTCGGAATTTAAATGATCTTCATCGATTATTTCTTCACTGTCTGAGAAACAGAATTATATGAGAAGAAATTTTTACAGACGTATGTGTATATACAGAGTGTTGCATCAGGAACTGTAATGTGACCATTTTTAATTGTTTGGATAATTAATGTAAGGAAATAACCTGTTTTTCTTCAAATTCCCCTTTGGGGTATCGGAAAATATGTTGGGATGTTTGCGTTTCGTTCCGTGGCTACTCCATGAACTTATCAATAAGGCGGGAGTAGCCACTGCCTTATACGCTTCCGAGGGACTTGACGTGGCGGTTCATATATGTAATTAGCAGAGGAGATGATCTGCCGGTGAGGTGTAAGGAGCCGCCACATCCCCTTTTCGCCGAATTCAATAGTTTTAAAAAAATCAACAAAGGTGAGACAAAAATCTAATTACATGCTTATGTTGTATGATATAAGGATATTCATAATTGGCATCTGAATGTTAAAAAAATATTACAGGGTGGTCTTTTTTACAGGAATCGGAAAAATCAAATTAAAAAAGTCCGGCACTGGAATTTAAAAAAATTACTTCAGTTTATTAGAAATTAAAAGCGACTGGCGAATTTCAATGGCTGTTCCTGAATACCCAAGTGATCCTCTACCACCCCTGGAAGTATGCACAGTTCCTCATGAAACACCCTGTATATACACATACGTCTGTAAAAATTTCTTCTCATATATTTTTCTTTTTCAGAGAGTGAAGAAATAATCGATGAAAATCATTTAAATTCCGAACACGAGTAATTCACTAAAAATGCAATAAAAATTCCTTTCGCATTAACGTATCAAATTTATGTTAATCCTAATAAAAATGTATGCACGGTCCTGCAATCTGTTTCACGAACTACTTCTTTATTACTATCTGTAGTTATAATTTCTAGTGACTTTCTTTCTCGCGTATGCTTCTACATTCGTCTATCTCACCCATTGAATTTGGAGAAAAATGCACTGGTCTGGCGAATATTTGTAACCAACCAAATTGTCTGGCTGTCAACATACTTTCTGAAGCTATGTCGAAGAATATTTACTCCAAGTTTCAGCTTTGTACAAGGACATTATGGAATACCACTCTTCTTAACAACTTTAGGCTCACCTGGCAGGTAGTTGTAACCGAGAGAATTGTCTGGTAATTTTTTTGTATACTTAAAAATGTATAAATTAAAACGCCAGCCTTCTGCAGTACATTATTTTTTATGATTATTTTGCATTTTCAAAAATTTAACGGGTACCTTTGCAACCGCGTCAACCCTGCCAATTATTGATTTAACTAGTATGCACAAAATTGTAGCTTTGTGCCTCACACGTTAGTAGAGGTGGCTGCCAGCTCTCCGGCTAAAATATTCGAGGGGTTTCTAAATCCAGACGTATAGTGAGATTTTCAATAAAAAAATCGCTAACCAAATTTGTCCATTTTTGACATAGAAAAAACATCATACTAGGCCTTGAAAATTGAACTTTTGCCATAATACCCCAGTCAAAATAGACAAAAAAAAGTTGGAACTTCTCAATAATTTGCATAGAGCTGAAAATTGGTAGACCTTGAATACACTATTACAAATGAAATGTCAAAAGTCCCCGCCGATCTCATGTCGGCTAAAAATTGTATTCAGGGTCAAAGCTCACAAATATCGGTTATTCGCATATTTCTCTTAAACGGTAAATGTTATCGTATAAATAGGTCATACAAAGTTTGTAGATCGTGCAATTATCTACAAAAACTGTATCACTACTTTTTTTCCTGCGATTCATGATTCATGAGATATCACGATTCCAAAAGTTGGAAACGTCGTATTCTGCATAAGAGGCCAACATTTCCGCGTCACCTATGAGGTAATGTACTTGGCGCATTTTTTTTAGCGTGGTTTCCCCAGAAGGCATAATCCACGATCAATAATGATTAACGGCCGTCTGCTCCGTTTTGTATTTAAGCTAGGAATAACTACCCACACAGCACATGACATCCCTAGGATATCCTAATTTGGTCCCGTATATCCAAATCGAGGACAACATTCCTCAGGATATCCTTAGGATATCCCAATAAAATATATACAACCTGAGAATATCCCAAATGGGGATATCCTAGACAAATCCTGGCAGGATGTCCTAGTAATATCCTGCAAAGATATTAAAAGCCTAACAAAATATCCACTGTGGGAATATCCTGGGCAAGTCCTAGAGTCGTCCTATTATAGGTATTATTATTTAGGAGATTACAACAAGAAAACTAATGAAAAGTATATATATTATTTTGAGGCTATTTATTTATAGTGTCTTTTATTGGTTTGTAAAATTTGCTTCTAAAAACTTATTGGTTTGTTCTATTTGATAATCCCCTCCAGTACAAATAATTCATTAAAAATGTATTAAACATGTATATCTTATTCAAATAGCAGTTATTTATAATTTGGTTTTAATTAATACATTTAGTGTGTTTTGAATTAGCCGCCTTTTTGTGACAAGTCGAAAGTTCTAAGAAATCCGCCGGGCCTCGATGTCCTTTCCACGTTCATTTTAAAGTTCTTTCAATAAGATTACGTTAAATATTTCATAAATATAATGCTGCTATGTTATATCTTTGTATTCATTATATTATCTAAAAGGGGAAAATGTGATTGGTTATTGTCCGCAGATGTTATTGTCAGATACGTCCTTTATATTTTTCTGTCAATAGAATTTTTTTTAAATTCATTGTAACTTTTCAGCACGCTATGATTTTTTAAAGATGTACATATCGTCCATTATAACTTCTAACCACCCTAAACTCTGCTGATTTTAGTAATACCAAAAAAAGGCCAGAGATCATTTTTATGTAATATTTCATGCTTTTGCAATTTTTATATGAAACTTTTTACACATTTTGAGTAATTTTGAAAAAACACTGTTATGTATTTTTTTCACCGCTTCTCGGGGTTGAAAAAAAATTTCGCTTATTGGCGTAAAGTAATGATCTTATAAAATAATACGTATTTTTTGCTGTCTTTAGAAATATCCAATAAACCCTAAAAGAACTGGGGATGTCCTATATAAAGTCCAATCAATATCCTCAGTTTGTTCATATAGTAAAGCCCAGGCATAACCCATATAAGACCTGATGATGTCCTGTACACATCCATACTGATGTCCTGAGGACGTCATCAGCAAAGCCCGAACTGTCTCATTTGGATATCCTACGGACATCCTAAGGTTATAATGGGATCTTCCCAGGACATCCCACATGTCCTGAAAAGTTGTCCCCAGTGTGTTCTGAGGATGTCCTTGTGCTGTATGGGTAAGGGCCCTTTTAAGGAAGGATTAACTTTCGTGCAGTTGCACCGTTCAAAATTTAAGTACATTTGGTTAAGTGTGGAGTTATCGTGGCAACGCTGCAATTTAAGGGTCTGTTTGGGGAATTTTGCGTTAGACCGAGGAGAATCTAGTAATGTTTGCGTGAGTTGTCAGAAGTAAAATAAAATCAAAATATGTAAACTTTCTTGCCTAAAATAAAATTAATTTATAGCGTACCTGAAAAGGTGAATTGAACCCAAGCTGAGGTAGGTATATATAGCGAGAGCTTCAATTCCGAACTTCTTGTAATCTTTAATTACCATATTTTAATTAGGTATTTCCAAAATCTATCTACGCTTTGAGGCCCAGATGTTTTCTAATAATTATAATCATATACATATTTTAATAGCCGGGTATATTGGGTATTTAGATGTTAAAGTTGTTATTATAGACAGTCATTGTCCAGCATCAGTTCGGTTGTTTTTGTCTTTTGGTAAACTTAGCTGAATAAAGTGTAGTGTCAAACCAAAGTTCGCCATATCTCGTCAGCACTTAAAATATCCACAAATTAACTCCGGAAAATAATTTTGAAACAGAAAGAAAAGGTCGCATAAGATCTCAAAATTATACGGTGCTGGAAAAACAGCATTTTTTGAGTAACATAAATAAGTATAAAAAGTAATTTAAAATAAAAAACAGACGCTTAAAGCTAAGGTTACTTTATAATTTTTTTTAGGTTAAGGAACACTATCAATTAACAATTAGCTTCTATTTTCAATTAAAACCGTCGTTAATGGACGAGCCAATTGCAAATTGCATTGCTTACAATGCAAACTATTTCCAATGAGCATGCGTGCTTTGTCGCTTAAAGTTAAGTCTACTTTAAGCCAAATAAATCGGAGGCTTAAATTAAAGGGAGGCTTAGGGGATTAAAGCCAGGTTTTGGTAGCGGTGCAGACGAAATTTTATTTTAAAGTAGAGCTTAACGCTAAGCCACCGTTAATGAAAACGGTGCAGACGACTGGAAGCAAGTCTGATCAGACAGTTTCCTATTGATTATGAAAATGTACTGTTGGTAATTACCAAAGTGGAACGGATTATTGTTGACATTTAAAACTCGTCGCATGATTAATAGCTAGTCGTCAACAGTCGTGTTATTTTAAGTACAATTTTCTTCATGGTCTTTTTCGTTAATTTAATAATAATAATAATAATAATAATAATAATAATAATAATAATAATAATAATAATAATAATAATAATAATAATAATAATAATAATAACTAGATAGAACTGTTACCGCAAATCGACCTGATATTATTTGGGTCGATAAAAATAAGAAAAAGACCATTATCATAGATGTTGCGGTACCTAACACTAATAATCTCCGTGACACTTACGCAGCAAAAGTTACAAAGTACATGGATCTTGCCACTGAAATCCAGCAACAGTGGCAGCAAGATAACATCCGAGTGGTGCCCATAATCATCTCGTCCACTGGAGTTATTCCAAGTAATTTAAAAGACAGCTTGACCGCATTAAATATAAATCCTAGTGTCGTGAGGGATATTCAAAAATCAGTGATCTTGAACACCTGCAGCATCGTCCGCAAGTTTCTCGCTTAGAAATGACTGACTTATTGCACATCTTGCCGTCAGGCCGATGTGCATGAGATAAAGTACCGCTCAGTGCGAGAGAAAGGAAGATAATAATAATAATAATAATAATAATATTTATTTTCCTCATAGACAAATACATTTGTGTAGGAATAGTCACATTGCTTACTAACTAAATTACGCTAACTTTGATAATTTTCATAAAGTTCTGTTTTGTTGTATGCAATCGTCTGGTTCCTAACGATCAAGGGACGATATTGCAATGCTTTTTTTATTTGCTGGAACTAGGCTAGTTTGAGTTGAAAATGCTGGAAGCTGATTTTACACGCTTTTATTGAACACTTAACAATATTAGGTCTGATGCTTACAACTGTACAAAAATGAATGAATAGATAATACTAAATCTAAGAACATACTATGATAAAATGTCACGCCCACTACGTTGTAGTGGGGAAGTCACCACCCTCTGGGAGAGGGGTGGAAATTGCTCATACAGCTTGGTTAGTGAATACTAAACATACTCCCCCCTTTGAAGACATCGGCTTCAAAAAAAAGGGGAAACAAAAAATATTTGAAATATGAAATGTATGACCTAACTACAAAAAATTAAGGTAATTAACAATATATACAAATGTATGTATACATGTATGTGACATAAATAGGTAATACACGTAAATCAATTAAAAAGAAATGATAAGACATAATACAATCAAATAAAGTCAGAATCAGTCTATGCGTTAATTAAATTTCGGAAGCGCGCACACTTTCCGAACTGTTCTCTGCACGTCACCACTTGCAGTTTTTATCGTTACTACGCGCACTATACCATCAGTTCCTGGGTGAACCTTGCTTATGCGTCCTAGACGCCAAAACTGTGGTGGAGTGTTGTCCTCGACGACGACGACCAAATCTCCGACGCTAAGTTCAGTTGAGCCCTTGGATTGATTTTTTGGTCGCTGTTGAAGTTGAGTCAGGTATTCGTTTTTCCAGCGTTGCCAAAAATGCTGCCGAATTTGCTCGACTCTCTGCCACCTTCTTAGTCGATTTTCGGGTACATGTGTTATATCAACCTCTGATATAGCGGTTAAAGGTTGGCCGATTAAAAAGTGGCCTGGTGTTAAAGCATCGAGGTCATTAGGATCGGAACTTAGGGGGGTAATAGGACGGGAATTGAGAATGGCTTCTATTCTCGTTAAAAGAGTATACATTTCTTCATACGTGAGATACGATTGGCCTATAATTCGTTTCAAATGAAATTTAACAGATTTTACATTAATTTCCCATAAACCGCCCATATGTGGTGATCTAGGTGGTATATGATGCCACGTTATGCCGTTACTAGTTAAGTCAGTAATTACCTTACTAAATTTCTCTGATTCTAAAAATGTATTTAATTCATTCAATTCCCGATTTGCACCGCGGAAATTAGAGCCATTATCTGAGTACAAATGCGATACATGTCCGCGTCTAGAAACAAATCTTTTCAAGGCGTTCAAAAATGACTCTGACGTCAGATCGCCAACCAATTCTAGATGCACTGCCTTGGTGGAAAAACATACGAAAATCGCTATGTACGCCTTTACATTACGTTTACCCCGACCTCGTGATTCCTTGATTAGAATAGGCCCAGCGTAATCTACGCCAGTAATTGCAAATGGCCTAGTACATTCAGTTCTAGAGTAAGGTAAATTGCCCATTTTAGGTAATACATTCGTCGGCTTAATTCGAAAACATTTAACACATTTATGTATTTGATTGCGAACGCTACTGCGGCCAGAAATTATCCAAAATTTTTGACGCAGGGCTGCTAAAGTACCTTGGAGACCGGCGTGAAGCCCTAACAAATGTTCGTGTATAATTAAAAGTTTAGTAATGTGATTGTTTTTGGGTAACAACACGGGATGCTTAGTGTCATAGCATAACGATGAATTTTTCAGTCTGCCACCTACGCGTATCAGACGATCGTGAATGTCGTAAAAGGGATCCAGTGATAATAATGAGGATTTTTTATTTACTGGTTTATTTTGTGTAAGCGAAACTAATTCGGACGCAAACTCTCTTTCTTGCACAAGTCGAACAAGAGTTTTCGTAGAATTAACAAGTTCATTTACCGTTAATAAATTACTTAATTGTTGATTTCTTGGATTCTTACAATTTTTTATAAATCTTAAGATCCATGCCATAACTCGTTGAGTTTTTGTATATGTGGAGAACTTTGTAAGAATAGAAAATTCAGAGCTATTTAATGTGTTAACGACTAAAGTTACCTTTTTCCTTTCTGGCAGATCAATAGCACTTAAGTCTTGAGCATTTGTAGGCCACTCATTGGAATTACATAATAGCCATTCAGGACCGTACCACCACAAGTTATTATTTTGAATGAGATATGATGACGTACCCCTACTTAGTAAATCCGCGGGATTATCATCGCCTGCGACGTGACGCCAATCATTAACTGACGATAAAGATTGAATTTCCGAAATGCGATTCGCTACAAATGTTTGAAATGTACCAGAATTTGATTTTATCCATGCCAGCACGATGGTGGAGTCCGTCCACAAATATATGCTATCTGGTTTAAGATTTAATGTTTTCAATAGGCCGTCAACTAAGCGAGCTAGGAGCAACGCTGCTGATAATTCTAACCTAGGTATGGAAACTGTTCGCAGAGGAGCTACTCTTGATTTGGCACACAGAAGTCGTGTTTCATGTTGATTATTGTAATCGGTTACCCTTAAATATACGGCGGCGCCATACGCCGTCTGCGATGCGTCGCTAAAACCATGAAACTGAACAATGTTTTGTGTTATTGGTAAAACATGTCTCGGAATTTCAAGTTCATTTATATAGTGCAATTCCTGGACGAAATCATTCCAAATGCCGAGAACATTGTAAGGTACCGGTTCGTCCCATGATGCCTTAAGTGACCATAATTTTTGCATAATTATTTTTGCGCGAATTATAATTGGACCAAGAAGCCCGAGGGGATCAAAGACATGCGCTGTTATTGATAATATACCCCGTTTTGTAATTTCTCCCTGTGCGGTTTGTTGTTTTACTTCGTATTTCAATGAATCTGAGGTGGGATTCCATAAAAGTCCTAGGGTTTTCGTATAATCGTCCTTATCTAAACGTATATCAAGATTCGAATTGTTTGAGGATGAATTCGGCAATAAACTAGGGTGATTTGATGCCCATTTGCGCAATACAAATCCACCTTGACCCAAAATTGAAATTAATTTCTGCCTTGTACTTAGAAGTTCTTCCAGTGAGTCATGGCCTGTAAGTAAATCGTCGACATATATGTCGCGGAGCAAAATTTTACTAGCGAATGGACATTGATCTTGATTTTGTATGGCTAGTTCTTTTAAACATCTAGTTGCGATGAAGCTGGCAGGCTTAGTACCGTACGTTAACGTTTTTAATCTAAATGTTTTTAATTTACAGTGGGGATTCTCCCTCCAAAAAATTCTATGGTAATCAGTATGATCAGGACTCATTGGAATCATTCTATACATTTTTGCAATGTCTCCACTTAAAACGTATTTATGAGTACGAAAACGCGTTAAAATTGAAAATAAGTCTTGCTGAATAACAGGACCTGACAATAAATTATCATTGAGACTTAAACCGTTCGTTGTTTTCAAAGAGGCATTGAACATCACTCGTAGCTTAGTGGATATAGAATCTTTTATTACCGCATGATGGGGAAGATACGATGCTTTGATATTTTCTTGTTCATTAAAGGGAACTTCTTCCATATGATTTAATGATTCATATTCTTGCATAAATTTAATGTAATCATTTTTTAATTCCGGTTTCTTAGTTAAATTTCTCTCTAGATTATAAAATTGTTTCAATGCTATACTGCGTGAGTCACCCAAGTTAGGTGGGTCCTGTTTAAATGGTAATTTAATAATAAATTGACCGTTTTTATTACGTCTAGTCGTCTTATTATAATAGGATTCGCATTGTAAATATTCCGAAGAGAGGCCGGATGTGTCACAAATGTTATTACATTCTTCTAATTTCCAGAATTTCTCTAATTGCTGTTCAAGTATGCCGGTGTGCATAGACACTATTTGCATTTTATTGTTTGTGTAAATATCATTTGAATAGGGATTTCCGACAATATAGCCTAAACGAGTTTCTTGAAAGATAGATGAGCCCTTTATAATTTTATTGCCCCCTAATAAATCCCAAAATAAATCTGTTCCTATAAGTAGGTCTATAGGAGCAGACAAATTAAACTTAGGATCTGCTAATTGAATATTACTTGGAATTTCAAAGTATTTTTTATTTATTGTTACTATCGGCAAATTTTGGGTTATGTTTTCAATTACTAAGCATTTAAGATTAGCCGAATAATTGCTATGTTTTGATTTAATTGAAATTAGCGCTGAATGTTTAATATTAGTTTTTAGTTGTCCTATGCCACCAATAGTTACGTGAACAGGATCTTGCTTAATATTTAGTTTTTTACACATGGCTGTTGTTATATAATTTGACATAGAGCCAGAATCTAAAAGCGCTCTACATGTATGCATATTGTTATATGCATCCTTAATTAAGACAATAGCTGTAGGTAAAATCGAGATTTGATTAGATTTTACGTCAGATAACAAAGTAACTTCAGTGTTATTAAGATTGTTCGATACATTATTATTAACATTTTGCTCGTTTTGATGAATTAGCGTGTGGTGTTTTTGATTGCACTCGCTACACGCATGTTTTGAAAAACAATTTGAAATTACATGATTATTACGGAGGCAGTTTGAACATAATTTTAATTGTTCGATTTTGGATATACGCTCCGCTATGGGTAATTTAACAAAATTTATGCATTGATGAATGCTATGTGATGCTTTATTACAAAATACGCAACCGAGAAATCTGCGTGTGGAGATATGAGTTGCGGTTCGTTGATGTGTTTTATTTGAATGTGATTTATATTGTTGATGTGGATTATGATTTGTAGTAGAACTTAAGGACTCTAATACTTGACACTTTTTTTCTAAAAAATCTTTAAGGGTGCCATAGTCTGCGATTTCTTTGGTTAATGTGCCCTGCCAATCCTTATTAGTATTATAATCCAGCTTTTCTTCAATAATTGGTACAATTAGCGCATGATACGTGTCTATAGGTACTCCTAATTTTTTTAAAGCTGCTACATTTGAGCTTATTGTATTTAAAAGATCGCGAAGTGCGATGTGAGAGGTTTTTTGTAAATTTGGAGACTTCAGTATGGCTAAAATGTGATCCTTAACAATTAATCGAGTATTTTTAAATCTATCCTCCAAGATATCCCAAGCCGCCCTGTAATTCTCATCCGAAATTTCTAGCGGTTCAATAGCACGAAATGCTTCGTCTTTTACGTATGATTTTAAATATTGCAAGCGTTGGCAATCAGTTAAATGTGTGTTATTGTCTTCTATCATTGATGTGAAGGAATTATAAAATGACAACCACTCTTTATAGGAACCACCGAATGATTTCAAATTAAGCGGGGGCAGATTAACTGAATTATATTTGTTGTTTGATAAATTATTTCTATTATTGTTAGAGCTTGGACCTATATTTAGTACGGGGGATTCATGAAGGAGTTTATCTATGTTACCTAAAATATTGCAATATTGCAATTCGATTTTTTCGCGATCTTCTGTCTGTTTTTCCATGGTTGTGCCAGTAGCTAAAAGTTCTATTTCATCTTGAATGTTGTTATAATCATTAAATGCTGACTGTACCATTTGTTTTCGCGTTTTTAGTTCGTGAATATTATCTTTTGTTTGATCAAATGCATGTACATATGTTTCAGATCGCGTTAATCGTGCTTTAATGGAAGTTCTGGACTTGATTAAAGTTTCTAATTTCGTCATTTTGTAGGTTTTAGGAAGGATTGGAAAAATGGAATAAACTGACCTTATGACCTGGTGTTGCTTGACGGTGTACTGCGCCACGTGGATTTCGCTTTGGTTGGTGGAGACCCTTGCACTTGATTTTCTTCTTTGTAGCCTAATATCCGGCTCGAAGGACCAATGTTTTGTTGTATGCAATCGTCTGGTTCCTAACGATCAAGGGACGATATTGCAATGCTTTTTTTATTTGCTGGAACTAGGCTAGTTTGAGTTGAAAATGCTGGACGCTGATTTTACACGCTTTTATTGAACACTTAACAATATTAGGTCTGATGCTTACAACTGTACAAAAATGAATGAATAGATAATACTAAATCTAAGAACATACTATGATAAAATGTCACGCCCACTACGTTGTAGTGGGGAAGTCACCACCCTCTGGGAGAGGGGTGGAAATTGCTCATACAGCTTGGTTAGTGAATACTAAACAAGTTCACCTAATGTATAAAAACTTATCTTACAAGTATTTATTCAAGTTCATTTTAAAATATCCCAAATGCTTGGTTTCTTTTAATTTAGAGGGTAATCTATTAAAAATGTTTCCATACTTTTTAACTTATGTATTCGCAATGGTCACCTTCCAGACATCTAGAAATATTCAAAAGTATGCCCGTTCTTTAAGGTAGTTATATCGCGAGAGGTGCGACATCTGTTAGAGAATCAATAAACTTGAGACGCGAGAGACAGATAGAGAGAGATAAAGAGCGACTAGGGAAAGATTTGGCATATAGTTTCTTACGTCAGCTAATCGACTCACCGCTAAAGTCAATGAATCTTTACCTCTTTTAATAAATGAATGGAAAAATATATTATTATACATACAATAAATAATATTGGAATAAAAATTTGTAAATCTTCTACTTTCTTATATGACACTGCATTCAAAATAACTGCAAAGTATTTTCAAATATCCGCGCCAAGTATTAGAAATAGTGCGACATTGTCACGTCTACTACTCGTCCTCCATTCAATAATTTTGGGGTAGCTGCCATTACGTCATTTTACGGTGAATCATCTCGATATTTATACACGTACTTTGTCAGAACATAATTTCAATTTGCGTCGTTTTTGAGATCATTTTTGAACAAGGATCAGTCGTAAGAGGGAAAATAGTGTCACGACATCAATTTATTTCTCATGGCGTCCATGCAAGCTTAAATGCCGATGAAAACTGCGAACTTTGAGCGAATGAATCTCGGAAACGGAACGGTAAATGCAGTTAATATTTTACCAGAATGTTTATTGACATGTGAATTGCTTAAGAAAGGTAATAAAAACAACATTTCCAATTTCAGACCTATATCGATAATACACTGTTTTTCAAGAGTTTTGAAATTTAGTCAATGAAAATATATATCCCAACATTAAAAGTCCGATATCACTTTACCACCACGATTCTGTTAAAGGGCGTTCCACCACCTCTAATATAATATGCATAACCTAATCTATATCTGTGGCAATGGGTCAACGATTGCAAATGGGCGTAATGTACACAGATTTTTCTAAGGCGTTCGACACCCTTGACCACGCTATATTAAATATTTTGTTTTCTTAAATGTTTTCTTAACCGCTTCTCAAGTCGCCGAGGTAAGTAACCCCTTGAAAATCCAAACTGATTTTGTGTTAGATAAAGAGAAACAAGGCCCTACAGTTTATAGTGGAGTCCGAACCACATCTTGGGGATAATTTTATAATTAAAATTATTTCGCGGTGAGCGGGGATTGAACCTGCTTCAATAGGTATGCCAGTATGCAAGCTAGATGCGATAAACCACTGAGCTACCGTCCCCTTTACTTCAATTACTTTCGATTTCTCCCAATCTCTGCTCGTATTTCTTCAACTCCATCTCTCATATGCAAAACAATATGTCGCGAATAGTGGGTTTCGGCCTGTCGAGTACCTGGCAACATCTGGTGTTCCGCAAGGATCAGTTCTGGGATCGTTGCTTTTTAAACTTTTTATAAATGATATTGCGGAAGTTACTCAAGTTGACTGTTTACTCTATGAAGATGATCTCAAACTTTTTAGGACTAATTAGTTCCATAGCGGACTGCAATCTATTACAGAACAGCCTCTCCAACGTATCTGATTGGTGTGTTCGAAATAAGTTAAACTTAAATGCGTTCAAATGCAACTTACATAATAAAACTCATACCCACTAGGTTTAATTATATTACAGGCAATGTGGAACTCCAAAGACCCGTAACATTCGAGTAATTTTTGATAAGAACTTTTTTTGTACCATACATAAACAAACAGTTCAGAAGGTTTTAAGATTTGGATTTTTATTTAGATTAAGCAGATAGTTTACCAATACTAATACCCTAAAAGTACTTTACTTTGCTTTTGACCGGTCTAAACTTGAATACGCGTCCCTCATCTGGAATCCTCATGACATAATTCATATTAATAGCCTAGGAAAAGTACAAAGGCGATTTGTAAAATTATTGTTGTTCAAGTGTAATGGAGTATATTTATCAGTTGGCTTTCCACACCTAGAACTTTTGAATAGATTATCTATGGACACTGTTGAGACCAGGCGGGTTTGCTATTCTAAAATATCTTTGCATAATCTAATACATAACAAGATCGATTGTATAGAATTTTTTAATAAATTACAGTTTTATGCCCCATTAACTACTCGAGCAATGCAAACTTTTTATCCTCCCACTCCGCGCTCCAATAGAATTAAATTTTCCCTTCTATTCTAAATGTGTCATAATTACAACATTGTGGCAAATTTGATATTTTCAGTTGCACTGTTAATTCCATAAAAGACTTTTATAACCATTGACTCTTTGCTTTTCTTTGGATTCTATTTTTATATAGTTTTATTATTATGCTTATCTTATAGGTGTACTTTATATTTCTCTAATGTATATTGTAAATACATAATTTTTGTTTTTTTGTGTATCCGTCCTACTCTGTAAATGGGTAATACCTGTTCAGCAGTGTAAGCTAAGTAAATAAATAAATAATATGTTTGTTTCCTTTGGGGCAAAATAGTATTATACACATATATACACGTATATATGTGCATATATACCTATACTTATATATTTAGAGTACGATTTTAAATTAAAACACCGATTACAGCTAAATAAATGCTTTAATGACTATTTTGTAACTAAACAAACATTATTATATTAATTGGTCTTGTAATTTTACTTATATTGTTTATACTTCTGATATTCCGTAGGATGTATCTTGTAAAGATGCTTTTTGAAATTGTACGGTGTGTACTTTCTATTCAAAAATGTGCATTTCCCATAAGGACAAGCGTAGCTTCTTTCGACTCCACAGTCTCGATGAATATGACAGTACAATGAATCTGACTTCATGTATCCTTTTCCACATTTGTTACAACGAAAAGGTGCTAAAAATCAATCATGTTAATGTATTTTACTTGTGTCTAGGCAAAAATGTACAGACCATATAGGTCTAATTATTGCAAATTTTATGAATGTGAATGTAAATCTGAATGAATATACTCAATAGTCAACCAAATATGCTAGGAGCTTTCAGTAGTCGACCTCAAACGAAAGTAGTCGATTATATACCTGGTTCACCAGTAAAAGCCAGCTACCTGCCCTTGCTTTATCCGTAAAAGTACCGGAAATCACAGCAACAGGTTAAATGATATTTATTTACTTTTACTGAATCATCTAGGGAGTTGTTCAATAAAGTAATGTTACGCATTACCACCCCCCTAAGGCCTGGCGAGTGATACGCCCATAGCTAATAATAGCATGAAATTAGGTGCCAACGGATAGGCAACCAGTAATACACGCCATCATCTCTTCTGGACGCTTGTAGATGCTCCAGAGTTATATTTTTCTGGAATTGGAAATCTCCAGATGGATCTAGAGGCAATTTTAGGATATATAAGGCGAGATTCCATGGATGGAAGTTACTAAGGTGAAGTTTGGTAGCAATGAGTGAGGTTACATATCAAGTAAACAAAGTGTAAAGGTTATTTTGATTAATTAAAAAGTATTATATATTCAGTAAATTATTAAATAAAGTGTTAGTGATTTACCCCTTGTTAAAATTATTTAGAACCCAATGTTTCATACAGGGTGTTTCCCTAAGGGTGGAAACACGTAACAATAATATTATTTATTATAAATAAATAATTTATATTATGCCCATCAATTAATAAAAAGTAGTAAAAAAATATTCAGTTTATTCCAAAAATTAAGATATAAGTAAAAAAATTCTCAGTTGAAGCCTGTGACATTGCTGAGATTATGAACTCTTTTGTCGATCTTTTTTATGATTTTCTAATTAACTTTAGATAAGGTATACTATTTTTGCACATAGAATCAGCACCTAAATGGAAATGCTGATATTTTGGCTCACCCTAGTTACATATATTGATATTTCTATTGTTACAAAAGATAGAAAATCTGTTAAATGGAGAAAGTTTCGGAGATTTTCTTGAGCATTTGATGCTTCAGTTTTAGAAATAATTAGGTAAAGCCACAATCGTACATTTTTGAAAGCCTTTCATATGTCCTTGCCTATATAAATTGTCATTTTAACTTACATACTGTACATACACCTTTTTTAAGACCTCTACAAGTAAAAGCGACAATATGTCGTATGTTTTTGAGATATTATATGGACACCATATTAGATTTTTTACATATTTGATAGTATTTTTCATTTTCATTTTGTTACAATATGGTAAAATCAGTTTCTTAATTATTTGAAAGCAAACAAAACCATTATTCTATTAATAAGCCATGGTGTATTGTTTATATCATAATTCAGGAACCTATGCTTCAAATGTCACTATTACATTATTTTATTCTGACTTAACAGCAAAACACAGAGTTTTATCTATTATGAAAAATAATACAAGAAAAAGTTGTTTATTTCGTTTTTGGATTAACGACAAACAAGCGTGTTAGGTATATTGTAATATACCATTCAAACTGATATATTCAGGTAGATCACAACACCTTAACAGTCGCCTCAGTTGCAGACGTCTCATTTGCGTACACAGTAAAAACTGGTATCATTTTCGTATAAATGATGTGGACAGAGGTATCGCTGTCGTTTTCAAAATGAATTGCGAAGACAGCGCAAATGCTCCATGAAGATACAAACAGTGTGTCGAGTTCAGTGACAGACGCATGTTTCGTGGCTCCTACGGGATGTCGAGATAAATCCAGATAAAGCGGCAACAAAACACCGAAATTGTACTGAATTGAAACGTTAATAATTCTGCATTGATTGATATAAATTGGCGCAAGTATGGCTATTTCATATAGTTGATATTTGATTAAATTATATTGGTTGAATAAAGCAACACAAAATAGTGTATATAAACAATCCGAGAAAAGTGTACTGCTTGAGTGTTTGACCGTAAAATCTATACCTGGATTCGTCCCTTTTTGAAGTGGGTGATATAAAATAAGCAACAGCCAGCCAGATGTGTGAATAAAACAAATAAGTTTTTTGTTCATGTAGCATTAGCATTAAACTTATTAAATTTTAAACAAGAATTGGAGATCAAAATTGAAAAGATATTAAACATAATATATAGGTAATAAACATAATATTGAGGTGATGAAATGGAAAAAGTGCACGAAAGTGAAACCGATTGTTTCAAGGAAAGGACATACAGGGTGAGCAAACTATCCCTTCGGACCTCTTTTCGCATAACGCGCAAAAAATTGTTACCGCGAGATAGGGACCCTTCCCAGCAACCCCACCGTAGATGGATATTTACTTCTGGAGCGGTTATCAAATAAAAACAAAAAAAAATACGAAAATAAAATATAAAAGCTGCCTGGTTCAGAGACAGAAGAAACAGAAAAAATAAGGAGATGACGATAGATGGAAACTTAAAAGAAGCATGGAAACCGAAAAGAAGCATATCGCAAACAACTGCACTACACCCCAACCGATGATGACAAATGAAAACTTAATAGAAGCATGGAAACTTAAAAGAAGCATCTCACAAACACCTACACTTCCTATCTTGTATTTCCACCCCATGCGCGATGCGGCTCTCGCTGCTGACAACAAGCACGCCCAACGTCCAACCCGGCGTATGCAGCCTGTCCGGCGGTATAAAAAATATTTGAGATTTGGTTCCGGCACGCGGTTTGGCCATCCGTTGGGCGTGTTCGACGGACGACCAAGCTGCGTGTTAGAACGAACCTCCATGGATGCCCGAAATCGGCAGCAATGCCACCTTACGCTGGCAAATCAAATCAAATATTGTTCCACTATTCAAAATTTTTAGTTCTTCAAATGACTATCATGCGCACATCTCTCTGCACCGGCTAGTCTCATAAGCAGGTAAAAACGACAGTGCCCCGACTCCAATGCCTCTGTTTATTATTTATACGCAAATGATACTAGTTTTTGCCATGTATGCAAATGAGACGTCCGTATATCATACAGAACCAACACGAGTTTACTACAATGGACGTATATAACACGCATTAGCTCTAATGCTCGTTTATCACTGGTCTTAGTTGCTAAAAGAGAGCGTATCGAACTGATGGTTTATTGGTCTCCTAACTTGGATGTTCAGTCTTGTGCATGAGTGCTCACTAGTAGTCTCAGTGTTAACGATTATTGAAGAAAATAATTTTCTGGCACGATTATCAGCGATATTAGTGAAATTCTGTGACCCCAAGATCTCCGGACCTAAATCCCCTGGATTTCTTTCCATATCATATAAGAAATTCAGAATCATTTGTAATAAGATTATTTAATTGTCCGATTCCAAGCACTACATGAATGAGATTAAATCCTGAATATTATACTCCAAAAGTGTCCACTACAATGTAGATTAGTTTGAGTTTGAGTTTGAGAAAATTGATGCTCAAAGTTCTACTCACTCAAGCCTAGATATTTGTCCGTTTTCAGTGCCTGTCCGGAATTTCTTGATATGTTTTCCCACTACAAAGTCGTTTAGTTTAAGTTTGAGAAAAAAATTATTTATCAAAGCCTACCTCACTTAAGCTTAAACTATTGCCGGTTTTCTGCTATTTTCCAACACATTTTGGCCAATACGAAGAGATGCAGCATCTGCATAGAGAAATAACCATGACCGTGGTGTTCAGTGGCCCCAAAAACACAAGGACTCATGTCTGGAGCGTCTACTTAAATCGAAAATTTCTCATCCGAATGAATTCAAATCATGAGAATTAAACTGACGACGAGATTTCCTTTTTGGTTGGGTCACCCTACTCTACATGTCCCTTCAATTTAGGAAACATCGTACAATTATAAATAAAATTGCAGTCGACATAGCCTCTCTGTCACTTTTTAATAAGTCAAAATGCCCAGATACCAACAGATTTAGGTAAGTGGTATCTATTTGTATGTACATTTATACCTAAAATATTAAATTTACCTTTCGTTAACCGGCGGTAATTAGTAATTTGTGCAAATCAATTATTGTAGTTGTGGACAAATTTGATAGATACGTTCCCGGGAGCCGACATCGTCTACACCGTCCGTATCTAGGGAGGGGGGGGGGGGGCAGGCGAAAAAGCAGACCCGCTCTTTACGAGCCCGGTCCAGGTCTACAGCGATGATTGGGACATAGAGCACAGGCACGTTGTGAAAATAATAAATAAGTTCTTTATTTCCCAACACCGGATAGTGTTTCAGAGGCATATTGCTCATAATTTATTTAATAATAATAACATATTTAATACATCATGTCTTTATATTTATAGTATTCCTCTGGGTGTAACTTATAAATGTGTCTCTTATAATTATACGGAGTGTAGTTCCTTACAATGGATTGGCACTTTCCATAATTACAAGAGTAGTTCCTTTGGATGCCACAGTATCTTCGAATATGACACTGCAATGAGTCTCTTCTTCTATATTCCTTTCCACATTTTTTGCAAAAATATGGACCTAAAAAATCTACATTATTTCTACTGTCTTTAAAATCAAAACTGTGCAAAATTGGGATATTCTGCTGCAAGAAAGTCAGTTGGTCGTGCAAACATCCACCAAAAAATTTTCGATTATTTACGGGGGTGCGAATGGGGCAAACTTCGCCGATCGTAAATAAAGCTACAAATTACCTTCAACATAAATTTTATTTTTTTATTTTAACAGATTTTTGAATTACAATATAAATACAAATAAAAGCATCATTACTTTACAATTAACTAACAATTTTTTTTGTGTTGTCTTGAATAATCTGAAAACCTCTAAAAAGAAAAAGGTACAGGATCACTTGACTTCATTTTTGTTGCAAAGAGTTCAGAAAGGCATTTAGAAAAAACAGCACCTTTTATTTTTTGGTGGAAATGTTTTAGTAGAAGAGCCAGTGACATTTTTCAGTGATGATTTAGTTAAGGCCTGTTTTTTGAGAGGATATTGAGGGGGGTATAACTAAGTGTCATCCGTAAGGATTAGCCCTGATTCCAGTCGTAAGGGGGTGGCAGAACGCCCCCATGTGTAAAAAAAACTGCATCTTTTTATTATTTAGTTAAGGATGAAATTTTTTCCAGTACTCCTCTGATAGCCCACAAACATCGATCTAATATTGGCAGAACGATTGGCCAGTCTTAAGAGGGTGGCAGAACACCCCCAACATGTCGTGGGAGCAATGAACTTTTTATTATTTAGTTAAGCTTCATTTTTTGGTATGTTGTTGTAGCAACTATTCCAAGTATACAGGGTGATTCACGTAGGCCATTCATTAGAAGTTTTTCAACTTGCAGTTGGATTAGAAACTTGAAACTTGGTATGCAGCCATAATCGATCATGTCCGTTCTATCTAAAATATTTTCAGTCCTCCAACTATACAGAGTGTGCCAAAAATTGGTACCAACTTTCTTATTTTAAATGGAAACCTATATTTTTCTTTACATGGTTCGATTGGTCTTCTAATTCTGAGTTTAGTGAACCTAAGTTATGTTAACTTATCTATTAAAAATTTTGACATATGTCCAATTTTTCGAAAAAAATTGCCGCTGTAGTAGTTTACGAACAAATTTGTATCTCGCAAACCTTTCAAAATTATGAAACCAAATTTGTGAAGCAGTTAGCTGGAAGTCCAGGCTAACTTTTGATGTCCCATCGGTGGTCCCATTTTGTACCATATGGGCGCAGTCGGTTTTCAAATGTCGCAATCAAAAATTGTCAAAAAGTCAATTTTTTCAATTGGCACCTACTATTTTTTTTCACACCATTCGAAAGAAAATTGAATTTTAGTGTGAGTTACTTAAGCATTCCCTATACCTAACTTCACCCCATATCGAGTTATTCAATATAAATCAAGAAATACCTTAGCTTGCCGAGAGATTCCTTACTTCATCAAGTATGCCATGGAAACAAAAGACAGTTGTAATAATTTTTAAAGAAAAATATGGATTCTTATTTAATTACACACAATACCAACAAATTATTATTAACGAACAAG
This sequence comes from Stenurella melanura, assembly GCA_963583905.1. Classification (NCBI taxonomy): domain Eukaryota; kingdom Metazoa; phylum Arthropoda; class Insecta; order Coleoptera; family Cerambycidae; genus Stenurella; species Stenurella melanura. Next base: position 10,353,156 of record OY757309.1, on the reverse strand, counting down.
AACCATGTTGACGAAATTCTGACGTAAATGTTCAATGTGACCACCATATTTTTGTTCAAATATTCTATTCTACTTTCAACAGATTGCGTAGCACATCTTTGCGCCTACCATTTCTGACGCCAGAAATCAATGCAAAATTAAATTTTAGGGCCACTTTTATTAACATTGTGTATGTCTATCTACAGTCGTTTTTGAGTTATTGGCATTTTTTTTTTAAATATTGTTTTTTTTTCTCAAGGATAATAGGCTTTGGAAACAATCATTTCATTTTAATTTTTAGTCAAAAATCGTATTGCAATAATAAATAATAACAACAAATAAACAGATTAACAAAATAATTGTTTCAATACAAATGCTCGTTTTCACTGACAGAATTTCGTCAACATTGTTCTTGTTCGTTAATAATAATTTGTAGGTGTTGTGTGTAATTGAATAAGAATCCATATTTTTCTTTAAAAATTATTACAACTGTCTTTTGTTTCCATGGCATACTTGATGAAGTAAGGAATCTCTCGGCAAGATAGTGTATTTCTTGATTTTTATTGAATAACTCGATATGGGGTGAAGTTAGGTATAGGGAATACTTAAGTAACTCACCCTAAAATTCAATTTTCTTTCGAATGGTGTGAAAAAAAATAGTAGGTGCCATTTGAAAAAATTGACTTTTTGACAATTTTTGATTGCGACATTTGAATATCGACTGCGCCCATATGGTACAAAATGGGACCACCGATGGGACATCAAAAGTTAGCCTGGACTTCCAGCTAACTGCTTCACAAATTTGGTTTCATAATTTTGAAAGGTTTGCGAGATACAAATTTGTTCGTAAACTACTACAGCGGCAATTTTTTTCAAAAAATTGGACATATGTCAAAAATTGTAATAGATAAGTTAACATAACTTAGGTTCCCTAAACTCAGAATTAGAAGACCAATCGAACCATGTAAAGAAAAATATAGGTTTCCATTTAAAATAAGAAAGTTGGTACCAATTTTTGGCACACCCTGTATAGTTGGAGGACTGAAAATATTTTAGATAGAACGGGCATGATCGATTATGGCTGCATACCAAATTTCAAGTTTCTAATCCAACTGCAAGTTGAAAAACTTCTAATGAATGGCCTACGTGAATCACCCTGTATATGCAAAATGGCAGAACAAAATAGCAGTTGCAACTACCTGGCAGAACGATTTAAATGTGCCGTATGCGTGCCGTGACTTCGTGAATCGGCCGCAAATTAATTTGTATTATGTGTGCTTTAAATATAAACGATAATTTTGCTCATTTATTTAGAACCATTCTAGTAATTACATACCTTCATTTACCTTTGGAGCTGATATTTTAATACTCATTCGATGGAAATGCGACTTGAAAGTTACAAAAATTTGTTTTTCATTAGAGAATGACTTTACAACTATAAGGGACACGAAAAGTTCTACTGTTGTTTTTTATTAGAAATTCAATTTTCTACAAAAAAGAAGGTCTCTTGACATTTTTTCGTATATTGCTTAGTTTCTGCGATATAGTGGAAAAAAAAAATAAAATATTTTTTACATTCAAACGCAAATATCTTTTGAACTATGCTAGATACGAGAATATGACTTGAAGACTTTTTGTAGAAAAGCTTTCTAAATCATTTTCCGTATCTCACTTCATTTCGGAGGTAAAGTGAAAATAAAGAATGTTCTTTTCGGATTTCGGAAAAATATAATCAGTATCGACTGAGAACCACAAATTATGATGTATATTATTGTAATTGTATTGTCATAATAATTGAAAAATGCGATTGCCAAGAAAATAATTTAAATTTTTTTTTTAAATTGTGAATGTTCCAGATAGATAAGTAACATTGTGAATATATGTAGAATGATTTATATTATTTTGGATTATATCAAAAATGTTCCGAGACAGGAAATACATAAAATAAATAATATGTATTTCAAGAAACATCGAAATTAATTATTGCAATGCTAAAGAAAATTTGAATAAATCGTGATACGTGAATTAAAAGAATATTTCTAACACATTTTTTTATAGAGAATCAATTAATAAAAAAAATTATTTGATAAACATCATGAAGTAATATATATACTTCATGATGTTTATCATATAATTTTTTTCAAAATTAGTTCTCTATAAAAAAATGTATTAGAAATATTCTTTTAATTTACGTATCACGATTTATTCAAATTTTTTCTAACATTGCAATAATTAATAGCGATGTTTCTTGAAATATGTTTTATTTATTTTATGTATTTCCTGTCTCGGAACATTTTTGCTATAATTCAAAATAATATAAATGATTCTACATATATTCACAATGTTATTTATCTATCTGGGACAGAGAACTTTAATAATCACAATTTTTTGAATTTTTTTAGTAATTCCTTTCTTGGAAATCGCATTTTTCAGTTATTATGACAATACAATTACAATAACATACATCATAATTTGTGGTTCTCAGTCGATACTGATTATATTTTTCCGAAATCCGAAACGAAAATTCTTTATTTTCACTTTATCTACGAACTGAAGTGAGATACGAAAAATTATTAAGAAAGCTTTTAATTATAAAATCAAATTTTCTACAAAAAATCTTCTAGTCATATTTTCGTATCTAGCATAGTTCAAAAGATATTTGCGTTTGAAGGTAAAAAATATTTGAATTTATTTTTATTTTCACTATATCGCAGAAACTAAGCGATACACGAAAAAATGTCAAGAGAACTTTTTTATGGAGAATTGAATTTCCAACAACAGTATAACTTTTTCGTGTCCCTCATAGTTGCAAAGTTATTCTCGAATGAAAAACAAATTTTTGTATCTTTTAAGTCGCATTTCCATCGAATGAGTATTAAAATACCAGCTCCAAAGGTAAGGAAGGTCTGTGATTCCAAAAAGGGTCTAAATATTTAAAGCATTCATAATACAAATTAATCTGCGACCGAAGGCACAAAGTCACGGCGCGCATACGGCACATTTAAATCGTTCTGCCAGGTAGTTACGACCGCCATTTTGTTCTGCCAGTTTGCATATATACTTGGAATAGTTGCTCCAGCAACATACTAAAAAATGAATCTTAACTAAATAATAAAAAGTTCATTACTCCCACGACATGTTGGGGGTGTTCTGCCACCCTCTTAAGACTGGCCAATCGTTCTGCCAATATTAGATCGATGTTTGTGGGCTATCAAAGGAGTACTGGAAACAATTTCAGCCTTAAAAAGATGCAATTTTTTTACACATTGGGGGCGTTCTGCCGCCCTCTTACGACTAGAATCCGGACTAATTAAAAAATAGGCCTTAACTAAATCATCACTGAAAAATGTCACTGGCTCTTAGTCCATTTGGTTTCATTTTTTATCCAATAATTGTGCCAATTTAATGGGCTTGTTCGGCATTTTTTTTTTATTTCATAAACCGAAAGTGCAAGTATAAATTAATGGATCTGCAAAAAACCAGAATCTTATTCGCACGTTTAGTATCTTAAAAACTATTACAAATCTCCATCTCGCGAAAATGAGGCGTGGCCAGGCGCTACGTCACTATACGCATAGACTAGGCGATCTCAATAGACTTGATGTTCCTTACTTGTTATAATTATAAGCGTTTTCGAAGTATTGTTTGTTTTGCTTACTACTTGACAGTAGGGGAGTACAATTTGGTGAAATGTCAAAAAATTACAATTTTCTCTCGCTCCTGCCGGGACGAATTTTCGATTTTGACCTTGCAATTTACGTTTAAAATTCATCGCCGACCTTCTCCTTTCCGTAGATACATAGAACGAACTTCCACTCGACGTATTTATTTAGTTACCAGCGTTTAAAAATTCCATGTTTTTCGACTTTTCAGGTTAAATTTGAAAGGTCCCAGAAAGTCATTTTTCTTACGTCACTTGCGTATAGTGACGTCACCAATGAGCGCTCGGTTTTTGCAACTATTACTAATTTCAACTCCTTATATCTTGAGAACGGAAAAAGTTAATAATACGAAATTTTAAGTGTATAATGAGAATATCGAGTACTATATGAAAAAGTATAAAAACCATATAAAAAGAATATCATGGAACAAGCCCATTAAATTAATTGTAAAATGTGTTATCATACACAATATGCCATAAAATTAGACGAAAATGGTTAATTGGGGGTTTTTGGGATCGCTGATCACGAATCTGAATGGGAAATTCAAAATGACAGATCGGAAATCGGACCATTTTCCAGAAAGAAATGAGCGTGGACATAGTCGCTGATTACGAATCCGAGGTCTAATTTGGTAAATCAAAAAACTCAAAATGGCGGACCGGAAATAGAGTCAATTTCTCAGGAAAACCTCGTATTTTTTATTTTTTGGGCTGAAAGTATGAAAAGCTTTTTTCCTGAAAAATATACTACTTCCGGTGCGCCAGTTTGAATTATCCCTAATTGGATATCAGTTTCGTTATCAGCGATAACTAAATCCTCTGAGTTTCCACTTTCAGCCCAAAAAAGAAAAGAATACGATTTTTTCCGGAAAAATTGACTATTCTTCCGATCCGCCATTTTGAATTTCGTAAATGGGACCTCTGATTCGTATCAGCGATTTCAAAAACCCTCGAGTATTAATTTTCAGCCCAAGAACGAAGAAAATACGAGTTTTTCCTGAGAAATTGACTCTATTTCCGGTCCGTCATTTTGAATTTACCAAACTGGGCCTCGAATTCGTAATCGGTGACCTAGAAAACTCCCGAGTACATATTTTTAAAGCCAAGATATCCATTTTCATTTTTTCTAGAAATGGCCCGATTTCCGGTCCGCCATTTTGAATTTCCTAAATTCAGATTCGTAATCAGCAACACTAAAAACCCCCAAAAAATCATTTTCGTCTAATTTTATGGCATATTGTGTATGATAACAAATTTTTCAATTAATTTAATCAAATTGGCCAATTATTGGATAAAAAGTGAAATCAAACATTTCCGCCAAAAAATAAATGTCTTTCTGAACTTTTTGCAACAAAAATGAAGTCAATTGACTCTGTACCTTACATTTTAGAAGTAAAGTGCTAAAATGACGCGACTAAATTAGTTATCCCAAATTTACTGTTATTTCTTAATAATTGTTTTATCTTACTATATTATTAATTAGGCTATCTATATTATGATAACTAATGTAGTAATGCTGGAGGACTAATATTCATAGACTAAGAGTAGTGAATATCCTTGCGTATAATATATACACCTATAAATTTAAAGTTTGTCAGGAGAAAAAAAAAAATAACTACCTATAGAAAAAAATGTCAATCATGGTTTCTTTAAATACCTTGCTGAGTGTATAAACATACAAGTTTAGTTTATTATTTTATCCAACACAGGTATAAAATACGGCTATTGCTATGGTGATTTTACATAATATAGAAAGTGATGTATTACACACTAGTGAGAGAATATTCAAAAAGTTACTAGTGAGAGATTATAAAAATTCCTTTATTTGTTTTGTCAGTTCTTAACTCACTTATTAAATTAACAATCAGTCTTTCATATTTAGAAATATCTATATTTTTATGAACCTTTAAAGTTGCCTAACAATCAATACCATAGCAACCATTCCATGACCTTTCCAATTACAGTGATTACAACTGTAAACATTAATTTGTCAAATGAATTGTCAAGTTAAAAAAAATATATGAAAATAAAATTATATTATTAAAGGAAAGTGTTGGATAAAATTTTGTATTGCACACGTGTGTAATTGCACTTAAGAAAATTAGCTACTCGATCAAACGGTCTCGTGGCTAACTTTTTCTTGTGTGACTAATGTGGATAATTACACACTAGTACAATAAATAACTACACTTCATTACCATTGATTTATCAAACAATAAAATGGTGTTCGGACAGAGATTGAGCCTCCCGACCATTTCATTAAAAAAAAGAACAAGAAAAATTAATATATTTTTAGGATGACTCCCATTGACTCCTTTAATACGCAAAGATTGCGAAACATTTTGAGTGCGATGAAGGGTTACCGGGTGGGTTTGAAGTTGAACTTTAAAAGAGGGTAGAAAGATATTGGATATTTCACCTTTTTTCACATATTATTATCACTATTATATGATGGTCATATGACTAAACCTGTGAAGAAGTGCACAAAGAGCTGGTGTTCAATATATAACATCTAATAAATGAGAAGTTCATGCTTTGAAAGGCAATGTCTTTTCAAAGAATGTCTCGTGAAGGTCTTGAACAAACAACCAGTAACTTGACAGACATGGTCTGGAGTCTTGCCGCAATATCTTCTTTTATGGTAATACAACGAGAGCTTCTTCGTGTATTTTTTTCCACACAGATCACACGAATGTACTCCTAAAATAATTAGATTTTTAAATATGGGTATATAAAAACATGAAACATAGTGACTAAATCTAAAGCAGGAATAATAACATACTAATAAGCTATACGCTCTAAAATTAGCTCAATTTCTACGAAATAAAACTATTTTTAGAGAATTCCTATACTTATACCAATAACAGTGTTATTTTAATAGTTTCTAAAATTTAGAGAGATGTTCCTTTTGACGTCTATAATACCACATTAGATTTTCTTACTTTTTATTGGGTATTTTGCCACTGAAAAATATTTAAAAATTTAACTAAATAATAAAAAGCTGTCAGAAAATCATTTTAACAATAATCATCTAATGGTCAGTTTTGATGTAGTAAGCCTATTTACAAATGTTCCTGTAGACAAAACATTAATAATAATTAAAAACAAATTGCAACAAGATGGGAATTTGGCGAATAGAACTAAGTTAAGCATTGAAACTATAATGGAATTACTTAGGCTCTGCATTAAAACAACATACTTTCAATTTAATAATGACTTCTATCAACAAGACTTTGGGATGGCCATGGGTTCTTCATTATCTCCAATATTAAGTAACATTTTCATGGAAAATTTCGAGGAAAGTAATATTAATAATTTAGCTTATAAATCCATTGTATGGTGGAGATATGTAGATGACATTTTTGCTATATGGCCTTATAGTAAAGAATGTTTAAGTAATTTTTTGAATCAGATTAACGAAAAAGAACCTTCAATTAAATTTACAATAGAAATAGAGAATAATAATGAATTACCTTTCTTAGATATTTTAATTCAAAAATTAGATAACACATACCAAACCAATCTGTATAGAAAACAAACACACACAAACAGATACTTAAATTTCAATTCAAATCAACATATTAGTGTTAAGAAAGGTGTTGTTAAGTGTTTGTATAACAGGGCCAAAATTATTTCTTCAAATGATGTAATATTAAGGAACGAAAAACAATTTATAAACATTGTCTTATTAAATAATCAATATCCTGAGAGTTTTGTTGATAGTCAGTTATTGAACATTGGTAGTAGAGAGAATATACTATCACAACCTGAGGTATTTAGGTCAATGGCAGTAATTCCATATATACATGGTTAGTCGGATAAATTACGAAAAATTGGGAATAGGTTTTTCGTACGAACGGTTTTTCAAACGGGCTCCATGCTAAGATCGGTTTTATCAAGAACCAAACCTCCAAATATTGTTCAAAATTCAAAAAATTGTATTTATAGTGTTCCGTGTGAGTGCGGAAAACATTACGTAGGTGAATCATCTAGACCTTTCAACGTAAGGCTTGGTGAACATAGAAATTACGCTAGAAGGGGAGAATTTGAAAAATCCAAAATTTGTGAACACGCGTGGGATAATAATCATAGAATTAAATGGGACTCGGCGAAGATTTTGGAAAAAGAGAGTAACGGAACTAAAAGAAAACTTAAAGAATCCGCGATTATTTTATTAAACGAGGATAGATGCGTTTCTAATTATTCAATAGATTTTTGTACTAGTTGGTTGCCCATCCTTAGAGACGAAGTAAGTAAAAATAACATATATATAATTTAATGCCTCACGTGACTATGGAAATACATAAACAAAGAACTGTCATGGCTGACGGCCAAAAAAGTTTTGAGAACGGAAGTAGATTCTTTTCCGAAACGTTAACTACCTATAGCTTTGATTTTCAGTTTTTAGTTTATAACATTGTTCTAGTTTATATATTTTTAGGTGTGAGACTTTTTGAAACAGTCAAGTACTCAAGAACCAACCTCTGTCTGATCCGTTTGGCGCAGAGGTTTTTTCATTAAATTTTTAAATATTTTTCAGTGGCAAAATACCCAACAAAAAGTAAGAAAATCTGAATATGCCACAAATAAACAATTACAGACAATACCACATTAGATTCTTCGTGTGATGATACCCGCGGAAGGAGAAAGGGAGAGAGGTATTCCAAAATGGTTTCTTGGTTGCAGTGGCGGAAATATAGGCTGTATAGGGGCCCGAATTGAATCGCTTAATTTCATATAATATTCCCATCATAATTTGGAATCGTCAACCGATTTTACATTAATTTTTTATTTGGGAACATCCCTTATCCATACCCATTCAGTATCTGCCCTAATAGTCGAGTCGCTGTATCGAAATTTTAAAAAAAGCCAAAAAATGTTCAATACTTTACCGATTTGTTTGGAACTTTGGAAATATCTTCTTGGATCCACAAATCGAAAAGTTAAGGGTTTTTTTTGTCAGTCGAACCTCCGACATTGTTAAATAAACAAATTAATTTAACAACTGACTAACTTCCTGAATAATTATTCAAAATGGCTGAAATTTTTTTTGGGGGGCTTTTGGGGGTCGCTGATTATAAATTTGATACTAAAAAGTTTAAATTCAAAATGGCGGAATCAAAATAGCGCACATGTTATTAATTATTTCGTATATTTTTAACTAACAATTGAATAATAGCCAGAAAAATAACTGAAAATGGCTGAAACTTTTTTTGGGGGAATTTCAGAGGTCGCTGATTACGAATTTGATAACAAAGAGTCCAATGATTATTATTTCCACATATGAAGCAATTCTTTTTACAATCAAAATCGGGATGTTCATTTTACATTCGTAATTTTTTTTTTGATAAGTGATCTATTGCCAAATTCTTTGTACACAACCCTTTTCTGTTTATGAGAAACTTTACAGTATCAAGAATTTATGTACAACCTTCGACAGGAAGCGTGAACGAATAAAGAACCGCTAATAGCAAAAAATGGATGGAATCCATCTTTTTTTCTTCAATGAAGCTTCTTTTAAAGATTTTTTACCCTTTTCCTCAACGACGGATAGTTCCTCACCAAAATGATCATCAGGATTGGCCTCGGTTAATGTACAGATAATGCACGCGCCGATGTATGATTTATGGCAAGAAGCTTCAATAAATAAAGGGTTATCGCCTTTGAAAATTTTGAAGAAATTATCGTTACTTGTAATAGAAGCGTCGTACAATGAATTTTTAAGTTCCTGTGAAACTTGTAATAATTCTTCGTTGATGTCCTCTTCATCCGTTGTCTGAACCAGCGTGCATATAATGCACGTTCGGGAAAGAGGGGTGAATATGACACCGAATCTGTCATTCTAAAAAAATGATAACTCTCAGAGAAACCGAATTTTTTTAATATAACAAAACGTTAAATATGCGTACGTTTCAAATGCTTGGAGTCCAAATCAGTTATTGTATTCAAAATCCGTTACTAATAAGCATTTATTCCGCGAGCGTACGGTTGGAAAACCGCTTCATTTTTTTTGAATTTCTGGAAAACGGTTTAGAATTTTTGAATGAAATAAAAGTTAAGCCAAAAAACATACCTTTCGACTGTTTTTTGTTTCAAATCGATATTTATAATTGTTTTCAAATGCGACCCCTCACAAGCACCTATCACACCAGCGTGTGGTCGGAAAATCGCTCGATTTTTTTTCGAATTTCTGGAAAATGCAAAGCTAAGCTATTAAACGTACCTTTCGACTCTTTTTTGTTTGAAATTGATATCTGTAATTGTTATCAAATGTGACCCCTCACAAGCACCTATTCCACCGGCGTGAGGTCGGAAAATTGCTCTGTTTTTTTTCAATAACTAGAAAATGGTTTCGATTTATTTAATGAAATAAAATACAAAATGCGTAACCGGCAAGCCAGCAGCGTCGTATAAAAAGCAGATGTTCAAGGTTTTTTTGGGGGTAACTGGTTTGTTATTATAGGAATCTAAAAATCATCGTTTATTTGGAAATGTGCGCGGACTTTTGTATCTTAAAATTTTTTTTGTTAATAAACAAATACTTTTTATAAATTTTTAAAATTATGTATATAATCAGCGACCCCCAAAACCCCCTAAAAAAATGTCAGCCATTTTGAATAATTATTCAGGAAGTTATTAAATTGTTAACTTGATTTGTTTATTTAACAATGTCGGAGGTTCGACCGACAAAAAAAACTCTTAACTTTTCGATTTATTGACCCAAGAAGATATTTCCAAAGTTTCAAAAAAATCGGTAAAGTATTAAAAATTTTTTGGGTTTTTTAAAATTTCGATACAGCGACTCGACTATAAAGACGTTTTATAACTTTGGGAAGTACCCAATGCATACAACAATACAGTAGCATTACACGAATACCTACCCTAGAACCCTAATGTATCGTTTGTTACAAATCTTTAAATATTGAAATTGTCTGTAGTTAAATAAAATTTAAGAATATTTTAGTTTCATTATCCTACTCGCAAAACAGCTGATTGCCGATCGGGAAACGTATTCATCAACATAAGGGAAATAGAAATTTGAATAGCTGCAACTTTCTAATTATAAACCAATATTTGTATGACTGGTTGTGTATATTATACATTAAATATAGTGATTTTCCGCAGATAACCCCCAAACAAAACTTTTGGAATAATTTAAATATACAGGAAAATTATGCTTTTTAATGTTTCAAAAAGTTTTATTAAAACTCTACACGTGTTTCGGCTTATTAGGCCTTTATCAAGAGTACAAGATAATACAAAATTTAAAATGTGTTCCTTACTTATTTATACCTAATGGAAGGTATAAATTATTCAAAGCTTTTAATCTATTTATTACATGCAACTAGTTATATGATTCCTGTCCTATGTAAATATACTACAAATAAGTTCTTAATGTTAAATTATTTTTTCTAGAATATTATGACCCATAAATAATGTTTGATCATTAGTTACATTTTTATGCTTTTTGACAGCTTTCATGATCTCAAATTGTTCTAGTAAATCTAACTTCTTTCCCTTATTTTCTGTATGGAGTAATTCGACTTCATTAAAATTTGAACACGAATCTGAAATCCAATTTGGAAAATTCTAAATGGCGGACCCGAAATCGGGCCATTAATCTATAAGAAATCAGAATGGCCTTGAGAATCTGTGCGCGAAGGTTTTCGAGGTCGCTGATTAGGAATCCAAGGTCTAATTTGGTAAATTTAAAATGCCGGACCAGAAAAACAGTCAATTTTTCCTGGAAACCTCGTAATTTTTACTTCTTTAGGCAGAAAGTATGAAAAATACGAGTATTTCTTGAATAATATACTACCTCCGATCCGCCATTTTGATTTCTCTCCAACTGGACATCAGATTCGTTATCAGCGATAACGAAAACCTCCCGAGTTTCCACTTTCAGCTCAAAAAAGAAGAGAATACGAGTTTTCCGGATAAATGGACTGTTATTCCGGTCCGCCATTTTGAGTTTCGTAAACTGGACCTCTGATTCATGATCAGTGACCTCTGAGTACTCATTTTCAGCCCAAAAGCGGAAATATACGAGTTTTTTCTGAGAAATTAAGTCTACTTCCGGTCAGCCTTTTTCAATTTTCCAAATTATACCTCGGATTCGTAATTAGCGACCTCGAAAATCCCCCAGTACCGATTTTCAACGCCAAGATATCCATTCTCATTTTTTCTGGAAAATGGCCTGGTTTCCGGTCCGCCATTTTGAATTTTCCAAATTGAACCCAAAAAACCCCCGAGTAACCACTGGCATATTGTGTATGATAAAAAAAATTCAATTAATTTAATTAAATTGGCCATTAATATTGGCCAATTATTGGACAAAAAATGAAACCAAACATTTCCGCTAAAAAATAAAAGGCACTGTTTTTTCTAAATGCCTTTCTGAACTCTTTTCAACAAAAATGAAGTCAATTGACCCTGTAGCTTTTTTTTTCGAGGTAATATGCTAAAATGATGCAACTAACTGACTCTTAGGTCAGATTTTTTTTGTGTGTGGCTGCGTTATCTATGATTTAAGTGGAAAGAATAATAAAAATTGGATTTTGAAAAATTACCAGTACAGGTACAGAATTTTTTAATTATTTATAAAAATAAAGTTGCTTCATTTTACTTCATCGCGATTTAAACTTGTGTATGCATCACTTGTCTGGTCGTCAAGTTATAAAACTAATAACAATTAATTGGAAAAAGTTCAGCGCCGCTTCCTCAAATCTTGATATTGAAAATTGAGGGTACATATCCACCTAAGAAATTCTCCAAAATTAGTTACTTCAACAATTTGATATTGTTAGTTTCATCCAAGCGCGAGACCCTTGCTTAGCGCTTTTTTAGATAAAATTATTGGTTCAAGTGGCCATGGCCAGCGCTTAGTATTTTGTTAAATGATAATACTTTTTAACTTACGTTATTAATACCATTTATATAAGAACGTAAGTTTTGTTTCAATTTTATAAGATATCAAAATTATAGGTACACTATTGTCATACCATCATACTGCCAGATTCACTACTTATTGCTTATATACAAGTTCTTATAATCTAAGGTGAATATAATTTTTGTCTCACGATTAAATGACAAAAATATCGAAGTAAACAGAAAAAATGTAATTATCTATCATATCGTAGAAAACAATATAATTAAGTTATCTCGGTACTACGAGATTTTATATGACGAACTATTTCTGGTCCAGGAGGCGACTGCAAATTTGTGCGGGGAACGTGTGGACGGAATTTAGCAGTTTAGAATACTGCAATAGTATGCCCTAAACTCATAACCGCTGGTCGGCCGATCACGGTCTCTGGCGGTAATGAGTAATTACGGTAATTGTTTATTGAGGCAATGGGGCGATTGTGGTGACAAAGTGGACGGTTTTTTTTTAAACTAATTTGTTAATTATGATCCAAAGAATGTAAAATGCTCGGTCGGCCGATCCCCACCCCTGGCGATAGCCTTGGCCGACCATTAACAACAATGCAATTTTTAATGCCTAGCCTCCCCCAAGGAGTGACCAGGTTGGCCTTGGTCTATTCAAAAGAACAAAATTTTTCCTTTCATAAAACCCTGGTCGGCCGATCTCGGTCCCTGGCTTTTTTTTATTGTAATCTCGAGTCTAAAATGCTCGGTCGGCCGACCCCCATCGCTGGTGATGTTCTTGGTTGTAAAACAGTTTAATTTAAAAGTACGAACTAAGAAAATTGGCATAATTTTTAAATTTAAATCTAACTAGGTATTTTGCAATCCACTGAAATTATTGAGTGAAAATTAATAGTAATATTCTTGTTAAGGTTTTACTTAGGTAGTCTATAATTTTTTAAAATATACGTACTAAGAGAATAAAGTTATGGCCAAAAATAGTAAATATTTTCCTATCGGATGTCTCTTTCTAGGGAATTTCCACCTTAAGGAGGTATTATTCCAACAACAGAATAAAACAGGGGATTTAAAAAAATTTTTACTCAAAATATGTATAATTTGTTTTCTACAGAATTTCGAAACGAATAATATCTACGTTTATGAGATTATAATAAGGAAGCACGTTTTCCTTCGGTGTGTTGTTGGTGTCCAGATTTTACCAAATGTGGCCTTGACAGGCCCCTGGTGACATAACATGTCCCTTTATAAACAAAAAAAAAATAATAGGACAAGTTTTTCCTCGATGAGAATCGTAAAAGTCACTAATGGGGTTTCTTAAAAAACCAAAGTTGGTGGCCATATCTTACATAGGGTGGCCTTAATAGGCCCTTGATAAATGTCATCATATGTGCCCTTCCAAAACAAACAACTTTCATTCGGACAATTTTTTTCTTCGATCCAAATTTAAAGTTGTAATTTAAAGTGTAACTTCAAAATAAAACACGTATATTTATTTCAATAAATGGTATATGCATTTTTTTGTTGTTTGTTGTTTTGTTGAAGAAGTTATAAAAGTGAAAACAGTGAGGTAATAACAATTCTTTTGATAATTCACCCTTTCGAATATTCCAAGACCGATCTGCTAAATTCGTGCGTGAGAAAAGGCATTTACAATGTTGCAAATGGTCGGCCAAGGCCATCACCAGGGGTGGGGGTCGGCCGACCGAGCATTTTAGACTCGAGATTACAATAAAAAAAAAGTTTAAACAATAAATCGTCCACTCTGTCACCACAATCCCCCCTATGCCCCCACGACAATTAGTGTAATTACTCATTCAAGCCAGGGACTGAGATCGGCCGACCAGGATTTTATGAAAGGAAAAATTTTGTTCTTTCGAATAGACCAAGGCCGACCTGGTCACTCCTTGGGGTAGGCTAGGCATTAAAAATTGCATTGTTGTTAATGGTCGGCCAAGGCTATCGCCAGGGGTGGGGATCGGCCGACCGAGCATTTTACATTCTTTGGATCATAATTAACAAATTAGTTTAAAAAAAACGTCCACTTTGTCACCACAATCGCCCCATTGCCTCAATAAACAATTACCGTAATTACTCATTACCGCCAGAGACCGTGATCGGCCGACCAGCGGTTATGAGTTTAGGGCATACTAAGCAGTATTCTAAACTGCTAAATCCCGTCCACTCGTTCCCAGCACAAATTTGCAGTCGCCTCCTGGACCATTCAGACTTCGCTGTGCATGCAATGGGCTGCACCACTTCTCTACGCCGGCGGCGCCGCGTACCTTCAATTCATCAAGCTTGAACTTGAATAGTGCATTAATTGATTATAGAAAAATTGGGTACTATAGTTCAAGCTTTCATTGAAATATTGTGAGAATTTAGCTCTTAATATTTATAACCAAAGGCGGTGTGATTAAAAAAAAAAAAAAAATCGGGTTCTATGGGTCCTAGGGAAGTGTTTTTTTTTTAATTTAAACGTTATTACCAACTTTTCATTGGTTTAATTTGAAAGAACGCAGTTTAAAAAATTAGAAAGTTTTTAAGGTAATAAAACACAGCAATACTTTGCAAAAATTAGTTGCTCTTTGAAAAAAGCTTAGTTAGATCTTGAATAGTACGAAAATGATTTGTGAATCAATTTTAGTTGAATATTGCGTAATCCCCGGGAGGTCAAAGTTGTCCATTCTCTCCCTCGGTGGGATAAACAAATAGGATTGTCAAAAACATAGCACCGACAGCACCCATCTTTTGCACACTTATAAAGCACTATAAAACACAGTTATTTAAGAAAGTCATAAAAATATTACAACCAATTAAGAAATTGTGTCAATAATTAAAAAATATCTATGCAGGTTTGTTTGCAATAACTTTTTTTAACTCTGGAACGATTTTAATTTGGAGTCTCATAATAGACCATTGACACCTATAAAAGTGTTGTTGCTTTCAGCACGCCGATTTTTTTTTTATCAAAATAGTAAAAAAATGCCACATTACGGGAATAATACTCTTGATGTAATTCACCTGACGCTAAATTTGTTATTGCAAAATTACCACAAAATTCATAATTGTTTATAAGCCTTTTTCTTTGTAACTTCCGTTCTAATCGTCCGATTTGAATTTTCCAAAGCTCATTTTACTCGGGAGTGCATGTACTCTTAAAGAAAATTGATTCCATTATGCTTCAATAATAAATACTATTTTTACATAGCAAAAACTGGCGAATTTTTGCAAATTTTGAGTTTCATATACAAATAAGTTGCATAACTATACGAATTCCATTGAAATATATTCTTTATAGGATTTTGCAAACAGCAGAAAAAATAATTATCTATAAGTAAAAGAAAAACTTTGGTAAAAATATTATTGAAATCTTTGCATTCTTTCTATAATCTAAATTCCGGTTATGCTAGCAAATTAAAATCCTAAAATGAATTTGTCTAATTTCTTATTTGACAATTATCTCTCTAACACTAGCATCCACACAGTCCCCTACGGCCATACAGATTAAACTAGTATCTACATAACCCCCTACGATCATGAAGATTCAGTTAAAAATGAGAACAAGGGCCTAAAATGAATTTATTTATCTACCATGCTGTTTCTTGGAAATGCTTAGCCTTTGAAACGTTTTTCGCCCTTATTCTGAAGCTCATCAGAAAGACATAAAGCTACTCATAAAGATGTTTCATGCAAAACCAGATACTAGTTTAATCTGTATGGCCGTAGGGGACTGTGTGGATGCTAGTGTTAGAATGAGAATTGTCAAATAAGAAATTCATTTTAGGATTTTAATTTGCTAGCATAACCAGAATTTAGGTTATCGAAAGAATGCAAAGATATCATTAATATTTTTACAAAAAGTTTTTCTTTTAGTTATAGATAATTATTTTTCCTGCTGTTTGCAAAATCCTATAAAGAATATGTTTCAATACAATTATAAGCAAACAAATAATAATTCATTTTTAAATATACGAATTCTTCAGTTAGTTTATTCAAAAAATTTTAGCACAAACCTCAATGGTTGCCAAATAGACTTCCGGTATCCGTTTTATCACAAGTGCAAAATTTTGCAAAATATGACGTTTTGCAAAAAAAAAAGAAAAATTAATTTGCTTAAATCTTTGGACCAAGGCACTTTCTTATCATGATATTTCGGGAAATTACATGGTTTGGTTAGTACCATCTAATCCTATTAAAGAAACAATTCAATAAATTAGGTAACATTATTTATTTATGAAAAGTAAAATTTGCAAGTAACAGAAAGTGCGTTAACTTTTTTAATTATGCTAATTTTAATCAGATTCAAACGGCATTAAACTCGTGGATTTCGCTGATTTCATATTTACTAGACCTTTTTTTACGGCCCAGCTTCGAGGGCCATTTATGCCAAACGAAAGTTAGCCAAAATCTGAAAAAATTCAGAGGTACGTAGAAAGATGTAAGAAATCGTTCGCGCTAATTTGAGATCGATGCGTGTCTTGGTTTTCGAGATATGGCTGCTCGAAGTCACCGGAAGGGGAAAATCGAATTTTTTTACCGCTTCCCGAGGCTATATCTCGAAAACGAAATGAGATACAGAGCTGCGGTTTACTCTATTCAATTTCTCTCGCCTTCCTACATATCTATGAATTTTTAGATGCTTTACCTTAGGCCCGGTGCGCTCTGAAGTGGTGTTTAGGTGACGTGGTAGCTGTGTGGCAGGTGGAATTTTTTAAACCCATGTAAACAAATGCGGCAGAGCGCATTGAGGCGGAGTGGCGGTGGCGTGATGTTTTGCAAGTGGGGTGGTGCTATTCGGTCTCCACTAGTCTTGGACATGTTTAATTTTCGAGTGGCAAGTGGTAAGTGGTGCTCGTATTTAGTATTGATTTACCTAAAGAAGAGGTTGCATCTCCAGTGTTTTCCGCGATTATCGTATAATGCAAGACGACCAGGAATTCAATATACATCTTGAAGGGCCGTATAGAGGCTAATACCTGTCTCTATGACAATACGCGGGATGATTACCACATTAGCCAAGTTCAAGAGCGGGCCTGGACATTATATATGCCGTATTCTCTATTTTTTTGCCATAGAGGATTGACCCAAAGATGTTTTCTTTTATATCGATATTTTAAACTTACTAGTTGCACCGATGCAAGGGCATTCTCATCATCTGATGACATTTGACTAAATGATAAAGCAATGGCAGGATGGCGCTGCTTGCCATTTCGGTACGCGTTACATCACTTTGATATCATTTTGCCACCATTCTACTGTCACACCACGTCTTCATCATTCCAATGCCACCACCATCCCTTTGCCACACACCACTTTGGTGCGCGCCATGCCTTAGAAATTTTGAAAGTGCCAGCAATAATCTGAAAAAATTCAGAGGCATGTAGGAAGGCGAGAGAAATCGAATGGCGGCGAACCGCAGCTCTGTATCTCGTTTCGTTTTCGAGATATAGCCTCGGGAAGCGGTAAAAAAATCAATTCCCACCTTCCGGTAACTTTAAGCTGCCATATCTCGAAAACCAAGGCACGCACCAACCACCAATTTGCGCCAAACGATTTCCTATGTCTTTTCTAAATTTTTCCAGATTTTTGCTAATTTTCGTTTGGCAGAAATGGCCCTTGAAGCTGAGTCGTGTCGCTCGAGAAGCGAAATTCTCGGACCTGGCGGCCGATATCTCAAATAAAATGCTCCGGAAAAATATCGTGCAACACATCATCATGAGGATTTAATTTGTAATCGATCTAGTACAACAAAGAGGGCGGTCATTTTTGTCTAGAAAAAGTTACAGCGATGTATGTGAAGAGATGTCGAAATCTCTTAAATTATGGGTTTTTTGAGGTTATGGCAAAATCCTAACGTGATGGAGTTAAACAGGATTCGGATTCAGCGACCCCAAAAACATATAGTAAACATGGTCAGATCCCCAGGCCAGAAATAATTTTTTTTGGTGTGGCTTTGTATTGAAGCATAATTGACCCAATTTCCTTTAAAAGTGCATGTATTCCCGAGTAAAATGAGTTTTGGAAAGTTTAAATCGGACGATTAGGACGGAAGTTATAAAGAGAAAGGCTTATAAACAATTATAAATTTTGCAATAATAAATTTAGCGGCCGGTGAATAACATCAAGAGTATTATTCCAGTAATGTGGCTATTTTTTGTTTACTATTTTTACAAGGAGAATCTGCGTGATAGGACTGATAGGAGCAACCACACTCTTAATTTATTTTTTGGCCTAAAGTCACTGGTTCATAATGTAGGGATTCTAACTGCGCAGAAATCACCTATTCTTAACTTTGTTTTACCACCGACACTTTTTCCAGTATTTTAAAAGAACTGGTTTTCCGCTGTAATTGTAAAAAACGTTGATGCAAATTTTGTTTTCTTTAGGAGATGAGAAGCCTCTCCTATTACCTCTATAAAAACTGTTCTGCAATAAAAATGCGGCTATTAATTTATTGAAAAATTATGTCTGTTTTCTCTTCATTGGCCTAGCCTAATATTCATAGCTTCTATCTACCTATCCCTAGATCGAATGTGCTAAAATTTTCTCTCCTGTACAGAACTTGAACTAATGATGAAACTCACTTCAATGAATTAATGGGCTTGTTCCATGATATTCTTTTTATATGGTTTTTATACTTTCTCATATAGTACTTGATATTCTCATTATGCACTAAAAATTTCGTATTATTAACTTTTTCCGTTCTCGAGATATAAGGAGTTGAAATTAGTAATAGTTGCAAAAACCGAGCTTTCATTTGTGACGTCACTATACGCAAGTGACGTAAGAAAAGTGGGTATCTGGGACCTTTCAAATTTAAGCTGAAAGGTCGAAAAACATGGAATTTTCAAACGCTGGTAACTAAATAAATACGTCGAGTGGAAGTTCGTTCTATGTTTCTACGGAAAGAAGAAGGTCGGCGATGAATCCTAATCGTAAATGGCAGGGTCAAAATCGAAAATTCGTCTCGACAGGAGCGAGAGAAAATTGTAATTCTTTGATATTTCACCAAATTGTACTCACCTACTGCCAAGAAGTAAGCAAAACAAACAATACTTCGAAAACACTTATAACTATAACGACTAAGGAGCGTCAAGTCTGTTGAGATCGCCGAGTCTATGCGTATAGCAACGTAGCACCTGGCCACACCCCATTTTCACGAGGTGGAGATTTGTAATAGTTTTTAAGATACTAAACGTGCGAATAAAATTCTGATTTTTTGCAGATCCATTATTTTATACTTGCACTTTCGATTTGTGAAATAAAAAAAATGCCGAACAAGCTTATTGGACATGTTTGCCTAGCAGCCATTTTAATTAGTGTATTAGCCTAAATGCCTTCATAATTTCTACTTGGGCTTTTTATTTGGGTTCAGTTAGGACAGATTTCGATCCTATAATTAGTTTTGTACTGTCGGATGATATACAAGGAAGACGAAAATAAAATAAAAATATTTCAGGAATATGTTTCAGAAAACAAGTGCTATATTGCATTTGCACATAAATATACATTTCTTTGTTTGTATAACAATTGCAAAAACTAATGTTAGACTTAGAAATATATCCAAGACAACTAGATACTCACATAAAGTGTTATTCTTGGTACATAAATAATAATGTAAATTTTTAATTCATAGTTTTATAACTTGCATGCTTAGCAATTATGAAAACAAATGACGTTCTTGACAAAGAGAATTATGTTATTTTTATAATTCTAATTGATATGGGTACATCCCTTCTATTTGAAGTAAAACTTTACTTCAGAAAATAATATTTTTCATGCCATATAATAGTCGAGTAACCTTAGCGCTTTACCTCTTTATTCTAAAAACTAGCACGGACTTTTTTGGAACTATGGAAATTGCCATCAAAAGTATAAATAAAAAAATCACATAGGTTAGATGTGTGATATTTCAGCATTATTTGTTAAATAAACAAATGCAAAAGCTTTAAAAGTATTATTCCGAATGTGGTAAAATATGGTACCTATCTAGGAATTGTTGGGGCCGTGATTACGAATCTAACGTAAAAAAAAAATCTAAATTCAAGATAACGATAGCAGGTGAAATATTAAAAATTTAAACATTTAGCATAAA
Source organism: Stenurella melanura (assembly GCA_963583905.1). Taxonomy (NCBI): domain Eukaryota; kingdom Metazoa; phylum Arthropoda; class Insecta; order Coleoptera; family Cerambycidae; genus Stenurella; species Stenurella melanura. The sequence continues at coordinate 10,332,532 of OY757309.1, read as the reverse complement.
TCAATTTTCAATAGAATAGCAATTTTTTTTAAATCTTATACTCGTAATCAGTGACCCCAAAACCCTCAGAGACTAAATTCTATCCAATTCAAAATTATACTTCACAATTAATACTCAAATGCCATACATCTGACTTATTTAGTTTTTTTAATTATACTATTTTAAAGCAATTTCAAAACGTTAAAAAAATCCATATAACCCGGTCAAAATAGACATTCAAGGTTACAATAATTCGCATAGAGTTGAAAATTGGTACGGATGTTGGGAACACCATTATAGAAAAGTCTCCATCAATTCCACATCTGCAAAAAAATTTGTTCTAGGTCAAAGTTCGCAAATATGGGTTTCTTGCATTTTTTCGCCAAGCAGTAAGTTTTATCATAAAAATAGGTCAGACAAAAATTGGAGATCATGCACCTATCTATAAAAATTGTTCTTACACCTTTCTTCCTAAGAATCGCCATTTCTGAGTTACAGCGATTCAAGTTGAAAAAGTTGTGTTCTCCATAATGTGCACGTTTCCATAATATGCACGCGCGAGTACGCCGTCTATATGCATCACCGGACCAGTAATACAAGTAAAAATATTGGTCTGTGTAACTTATACGTACAAATTGTACGATTCTGAGAATATAAACACAAAAGATACCCAGTCCCTGATTTTATATAGCCATATAACCTTGAGCAACATCTGTCCGCGTGGCAACGCTCATATACTTGCACCTTTTTCAAAGACCTAAACGATATACTATTAGTCTTGAACGTTCCTTCAGTGGAACACGTGGTTATTGGTAATATTTCCTAACAAAGTTTGTGCCGTTTTTAGTTTTTAAAATAAAATGTCGCAATTTTGCTTCATTTGTAGTAAACCTTAGACTGAAAGTGAAATTGTTACTGTTTTATAGACTGTAACTCTACTCCACAAGCTGTAATCACGAACCGAATTCGCTTCCTTCTTTTTGTACATGGAGCTCCAAAAAAATTACCTGCTTAGATAAGTTTCGATACATATCTTTTGTAAAAAAGACTCGAAACAATAAACGAGTGCAATTAGCTTGTATTCCACCAACCTCTGCTTCTGCTTATCAAGGTCTATTTCGGGTATATTATCAAGTTCAAGTGTGGCTTGGTAATCAACTGGACCGAGAAGACTGTGGTTGGAAGTTAATTGACAATACATTGGAACCAATCCAGACTTTACTCCCAGCTGCAGCGCAAAAACTCCTCAATACAATTTTTCGTAATTGCAAAAAGGGGTGCAGTACTAAGTGCGGCTGCAAAAAAATGGATTGTTTTGTTCATTAGCATGTACCAGCTGTCAAGGCCAGTCGCGCTCCAATGTTGAATCGCCATCAGAAGAGGATTCTTATCAGCGAGGAGAAATCTGATGCATCTCTGTTAGAACAATTTATTTGTATCCAGCAGGAAGAAGAAGAAGAAGAAGAAGGAAGGGAAGGAGAAGACATTACACTTGAAGTTCCATTAGATAATTATCAATCAGACGAACAGTTTTCCTCAATTACTCGTAATTCACACCGCTTTCATCATTTCCAATAGTACCATCTTTCATTTAATACAATATTATTTAATCAAGAGGACCACAATAGAACGTGGAATAGGCCTACCGGGGAAACTACGTTAAAAAAAACGCGCCAAGTAGATTACCTCACAGGTGGCATGGAAACATGCATATTATGGAGAAAACAACTTTTTCAAGTATTTGAATCACTATATCTCAAAAATGGCGATTCTTAGGAAAAAAAGTGTAAGAACAATTTTTATAGATAATTACATGATCTACAATTTTTGTCTAACCTATTTTTATGATAAAACTTACCGTTTGGCTAAAAATGCAAAAAACCCATATTTGCTAACTTTGACCTTGAATAAATTTTTCTGCAAATGTGGGATCAAAGGGGCTTTTAACATTTCACATTCATTCCAATTTTCAGCTCTATGAGATTTATTGTAAGCTGACCCCTATTTCTTGAGCTATTTTGACCGGGTTAATATTAGTTCCTAGAGTCAACAGGTTAGCACTATTTTGGACTAAAATCACTCGACTATAACTTACACAGCCCCACAGAAAAAAGTGTTCTGTACATCAGATTAGATCACCATAGCCATATGTTTTTGGGGTCGCTGAATTCAAATTCGGGGTCTGTTTGACCCCATCAGGTCAGGGCCAAGATCACTCCAAGGTCAAATTGATAAAACATTTAGATGGAGAAATTCACGATTCTTATACGTTTTTGGGGTGGCCGAATCCGAGTACTACTTAATCCCACCGGGCCAAGGTCAACTTTCGTTTATTAAATGGAAACGTCTTCTTCACCACGGATTTTGAAAGAGCAGGATGTTTTTAGAAGTTACTTGAAGTTCAAATCGCTCTCTTAATTTTCTCAGGCCGGTATCTAGTCCAGATAACGGTAAAATGACCTGTGTGAAAGTTGTTGGGGTAATGGGGGACCACCATTTGGTAACTAAAAATCTAAAGGTGAAATGGCCTTGAAAAGCACCTTCAAGGTTAAATCTAAGGTTACCAAATGGTGCCCCCTTCCATCACCCCACCAACTTTCACACAGGTGATGTTCCAGTTATCTAGGTGAGACACCTGTGTGAGAAGGCCAAGAGAGTGATTTGAACTTCAGGTAACCTCTAAAAAATATCCCGCTCTTTCAAAATCCGAGGCTAAAAACGTGTTCCATTTGATAAATATAAGTTGACCTTGGAATGGTCTTGATCTTGGCCTGGTGGGGCTAAGTAGACTCGGACTCAGCAACCACAAAAACGTATAAGAATTGTGGTTTCCTCCGCTTAAATGGTTTCCCAATTTGACCTTGAAATGACCTTGACCATGACCTGATGGGGTCAAATAGAATTCGGATTCAGTGAACCCAAAAACGTATAGAAATCGTGCTTTCCTCCGCTTAAACGATTTCCTCTTTATTTGACCTTGGATTGACCATGATCCTGACCTGATGGGATCAAACAGACCCCAAAAACGTATGGGTATGGTGGGCTAGTCTGATGCACAGAACACATCTTTTATTTTGTGGGGCTGTGTTATGACTGTATTTAGCTATTCAAGTTTAGTTTAGTTCAAGTTTAATCTTTGCAAATTGTTCGAAGTGATTTCTTAATATATGATTCTTCAAATTTCCCTTGTGGTAAGTTTTATAAGAGCATTCGTTGCAAGCCATCGTAGGTAACTTTCCACAATAAAACTTTTTATGTAATACCAAACTTTGCTTGGATTTATAGGAATTTCCACACTTTTCACAAAAATGTTTCACTAAAAAAGAAAAATGTTATTATTTTTAGTAGTGACTTAGAGTGAAGAGAGCGCATTAAAATTATGTTAATAATAATATATTTTGTTCAATACTTGTTCGTTCAGGTATTGGTTTTTTCCTAATCAAAGTTCAGTGGCAGTCCAACTAAAAATATTTTTTAAAAATAGTTATAAGAACTTCAATAGGAGTAAAAGCGTTATAGTTAAGGTCTGAGAACATTCTTTCAGTATCTACACAACCAGTATATACTTACACAACTGATTTTAAAGCACATAACGGAATCATTACATACCTGTACAACCTCTTTGCAGTTGAGTAGGGGTTGTTCGGTTGAAATTTTTTTCGAAATCGGTGAAGGTGGTATTTTTCACCATCCAAGTTGAAGGCTTTATCGAATATAACGTCCACAGATAAAAATAATGTCTTGATTCAAGAATTCATTGTTTCATATATACGCGAATAAATAAACTCTTCGATATAAAACAAAACCTTTGTTTCAAAAATAATTGAGGAAATAAAAAGCTTATAGTAAATAAATTATTTTTGAAGCAAAAGTATTTGTTTTATACGGAATACTTTATTTATTTACGTATATACGAAACCAGGGATTCTTGGATCAAAACATTATCTTTATCTGCGCGTGATAATCGTTGTTAACAATTTTTTTGTCGGCGTGAAATAACACTATAATGGGCATTTAGGGTAAATTTTCTTATATTTCAAAGTATTGGTAATAATAAGTACATTTTATCGACACTTACAACAGATCTGATTAGATACTGAATTTGGTATTCAGTTCAACTGTGAGACTTAAAAAAATTCAGTGTCCTTTATTACATTTATTTGTTTCACCTTGGTACTAATTAATTAAGATAACTCATTAAGGTAGTTGTATTGCGAGAGGTGCGACATCTGTTAGCGAATCGATAAACTTGAGATGCGACAGACAGAGAGATAGTAAGAAATGATTTGGCAACGCCGCATATAGTTTCTGACGCCAGTTGATCGACTAGTCACTAATGTCAGCCGGGTAAAAGCAGACTAGTCATGGGTAACACTCTAAATTTTCTTGTGTTGAAGCAATAACACTGACACTGCTTGAAGTGTCAACACAAAGTGTCAGCACAATTGTGTCATAATACAGCAAAATGGTTTCAAGTACCGTACGTCATTGGCGCTAAAGTATCTATCAGTATCAGTGTTGAAAATGCAACACAGCAGCCCTGTTTAATAATAAGATGCGGGATTCGCGGATTCCCAGAGAGCTACTAACTAACAGCCACACAAAAAATGCTTCATAACGGTTTGCCGTCTAGAGATTGTTGTCTACAAGTGTGCTTGCGAAATAAAAATTATAGTTAATGATAGTTAATGAAAAACAAGAGACAAAAACAAATAAAACATTTCAAGGGGTTTTTATAAATATCAATTTAAACAATAAGGATTAGTCCGTTTTCATTTTTGGTGTAGCTTGATGCAAATTTCTAGTTCTGTTATATCCAAAACGGATGAAAGAAATAGTTTTATTTTGAATAATTTTTTTATATTTGTGATTGCTTTGTTTCATTTAACTACTAAACTGCGTAGAAGCTTGCGCGTGCGTCTGCGTGATCTGTGATACCGCACATGAACCCTCCAGCTCCCGCTATCTTGAGTGTTATAAAAGTGTCATTGTGTCACATAAGCTGTTTTAACACATGTGACACACCAATAGGTGTTAGCACAAAAGCGCCATTCAACACAGTGTTACACATCTCTAAAGCAGACAATACCTGCAAGATCTCATTGTCATTGTACTTTTACCATTGTTTTTTATGTGTATTATGTAAATTTTACTATCGGAAGATCGGTTCCACTCCACTAGGTGAACGTCGAAGTACTTACTGATTACAATGTCATATAATAAATAAATACTAAAGTAATCTATAATGAAGGTGCAATTTTACCAAACTTTTAGTGGTGCATAAATGAGTAAAAAATTAAACAATATGGTGCAACAAAATAAATGGACGAAAATTTCGCTTTTTGAATTGTCACAAATTGTCAAAAAATGACGATCCGCCTTCGCTCTTGCCGGCCACAATTTTCGATTTTCACCTCGCGATTCACGTTGTAAGGTCATTGCCGACCTTCTCCTCGCCATCGAGACATAGAACGGGTCTCAGATCGCCGTATTTATTCAGTTCTTATGATTGAAAAATTGACTTGCGGTAGTGCTAATCGGAAACTATTTTCAAGTGGTTTCCCGCGTTCGAATCACGCCCGGGGACACTTTTTACTTCCCTCGCATACCGAAGGGAAGTATTGTATTCGAGAAAAAATCACCCTCCGAGATTTTTTCGGATTCTGACGTTTCAGAACACGTAGATTCCGAAAATATAGGTTTTTCAATTCCGTCAGTCTGTCTGTCTGTCTGTCTGTCGGTCTGTCTGTCTGTCTGTCTGTCTGTCTGTCTGTCTGTTGGTGTATTTACTAAAAAACTACTTGACGGAGAGCAGTCAAATTTGGTAGGTAGTTAACCCTACTGTCAGCGAAGAACTGGTAGAATTTTCACTGAAAAATATACAGGGTGGACCGTCTAAACGGAATAAATAGTGAAAAAAATTTTTTTTTGCTCAAATTTAAAATTTCCACGTTTCATGACGCGCTAAACCTGTTTCAGGAAAAAAAATTTTTTGAAAATTTTTTTCAAACATTTTTGAAAAAATTTTTACCAAGATGAAAAAAATTTTTTTTTGCTCAAATTTAAAATTTCCACGTTTCATGACGCGCTAAACCTATTTCAGGAAAAAAAAAATTTTGAAAATTTTTTTCAAACATTTTTGAAAAAATTTTTACCAAGTTGAAAAAAATTTTTTTTTGCTCAAATTTAAAATTTCCACGTTTCATGACGCGCTAAACCTATTTCAGAAAAAAAAAATTTTTGAAAATTTTTTTCACATTTTTGAAAAAATTTTTACCAAGATGAAAAAAATTTGTTTTTGCTCAAATTTAAAATTTCTACGTTTCATGACATGCTGACGGCATATGCACCTATTACACTTTTATTGAAAAATGTACAGGGTGGTCATCCCAAGAAATAATTCAGTCATGGTGGACATTTGTAAAGGTATTTGCGCAAGCCTGCCGTATGTGGCACCTGCTATTTAGTATTGAACTTTTGCTGTTGGATGAGCAATCTGCATATTTTTTTGACCAAAACTTATCAAGTTTTCTTTGTAATAATAGCAATAACTCTACTCCGATTATTATTCTCAATGTCATTTCGTAATTATTATTTTTTTAGAGAGACTGCCATGAGCGAGGGAAGTTCTGTGTAAATACCTTTACCGATTTTTTTTTTTCGTTTTCAATTTTTACTTCCCTGGCATACCGAAGGGAAGTATTGTATTCGAGAAAAAATCACCCTCCGAGATTTTTTCGGATTCTGATGTTTCAGAACACGTAGATTCCGAAAATATAGGTTTTTCAATTCCGTCAGTCTGTCTGTCTGTCTGTCTGTCTGTTGGTGCATTAACTAAAAAACTACTTGACGGAGAGCAGTCAAATTTGGTAGGTAGTTAACCCTACTGTCAGCGAAGAACTGGTAGAATTTTCACTGAAAAATATACAGGGTGGACCGTCTAAACGGAATAAATAGTGAAAAAAATTTTTTTTTGCTCAAATTTAAAATTTCCACGTTTCATAACGCGCTAAACCTATTTCAGAAAAAAAAAAATTTTGGAAATTTTTTTCAATCATTTTTGAAAAAATTTTTACCACCAAAATAGATGAATTTTTTTTTTCTCAAAATTTAAAATTTCCACGTTTCATAGCGTTCTAAACCTATTTAAAGAAAAATAAAACAATTTTAAAAATTTTTGAAAAAATTTTACCACAAACAGATGGAATTTTTTTCCGATTTAAAATTTCCACGTTTTCATGGCATTCCAAATTTATTAAAACAAATTTAAAAATGTTTTAGAAAAATAAAAAAAAATGAAAACGTGTTTTAGTAATCTATTTATCACCATTATAGAATAGACGAAATATTTTTTTTCTCAAATTTAAAATTTCCACGTTTCATAACATTCTAAACCTATTTCGGAAAAAAAAATTTGCAACATATTTTCACCAATTTGGAAAAAAAATTAACACTAGAATAGACAGAAAACATTTTTGAAAATTTGTTCTATATTTTAATCACCACTATACTTCCACTCCATTACGTGAATGTGGGATTGAAAATGTGAGAGATGGCAATAATATTTGGCATATCCTATTATATACTTTTATTGAATAATGGCATCCCAAGAAATAATTCAGTCATGGTGGACATTTATAAAGGTATTTGCGCAAGCCTTCCATATTTGGCACCTGTTATTTAGTATATTGAACTTTTGCTGTTGGATGAACACTATGTATATTTTTTTGAAAAAATCGATTGTGGAAGCCGTTACTTTGTGATAGTTAATCATGACGATATGAGAAGGAAAACTACTTTGTTTTCTACCACTAAAATTTATTGTAACATACACGTTACTGCAGTTTCGGTACTTTAACGTACCATTTTCAAACGTTGATTCAAACGAATGAATTTACAAAGGGTTGTGTTAATTTATACTAAGTACCTAATTACATTATTCTGGGTATTAATTTATCAGATATTAGAAAGCAATAAATATTAAGAATTTTGAATAAGTAATAAATTATGTAAATAAGTTTATAAGGGATTATTTTAATGCATTAAACAGGGTGGATTGATATAGGTCCAACTGGTCATTTAGAAGTTTATTTTCGGGATTTTTGTTATATTTGATAATTTCTATTGATTCTAGTAAATTTAATTTAAAACCTTTATCTTTCACATGCAATATCTTTAGGTCGTTTACATCCGGAAATTTGTGATTTGTTTCTAAAATATGATTTGCAAAGTTTGAATCTGTTTTTTGGAAATTAAAACACCGTAAATGTTCTTTATATCTAATTTCGAATGAACGACCAGTTTGACCTATATACAAGGCATTACAATCTGGACATGTAATTTTATAAACTCCTGATTTTTTTAGAGGATCGGTTTTATCCTTAGCATTGTACAAAATATTGGATAATTTGAAAGCTGGTCTAAAACTAACTTTCAGGTTATGAGTTGACAAAATGTTACCAATTCTCTCAGATATGTCACCGTAGTATGTTAGGGATACGTATTTTTTTTTTTTTTTACTGTTACTACTTTTAATATGTGGGTATATACTGGACCAAGCTAATTTAAATTGTTTTTTGTTAATTAAATTTACTATTGTTCTTTCCTGAAAACCGTTATTTAGGGCTATTGACTTTATGGTATCTAATTCTGTTCTTAAATTTATTTCTGAAAGAGGTAATGATAAAGCTCTATGAATCATGGAATTATATGCTGCTAGTTTATGAGATTTGGGGCTACGTGAATAATTTGAGATTGTAGTATCTGTAAAAGTTGGCTTCCTATAAATATTAAAGTGAATTTTATTTTTGTGCGTTAGGGTTAGATCCAGAAAATTGATTTTATTATCTTTCTCTGTCTCCACTGTAAATTTACAGTGGAGACAGAGAAAGATAATAAAATCAATTTTCTGGATCTAACCCTAACGCACAAAAATAAAATTCACTTTAATATTTATAGGAAGCCAACTTTTACAGATACTACAATCTCAAATTATTCACGTAGCCCCAAATCTCATAAACTAGCAGCATATAATTCCATGATTCATAGAGCTTTATCATTACCTCTTTCAGAAATAAATTTAAGAACAGAATTAGATACCATAAAGTCAATAGCCCTAAATAACGGTTTTCAGGAAAGAACAATAGTAAATTTAATTAACAAAAAACAATTTAAATTAGCTTGTTCCAGTATATACCCACATATTAAAAGTAGTAACAGTAAAAAAAAAAAAATACGTATCCCTAACATACTACGGTGACATATCTGAGAGAATTGGTAACATTTTGTCAACTCATAACCTGAAAGTTAGTTTTAGACCAGCTTTCAAATTATCCAATATTTTGTACAATGCTAAGGATAAAACCGATCCTCTAAAAAAATCAGGAGTTTATAAAATTACATGTCCAGATTGTAATGCCTTGTATATAGGTCAAACTGGTCGTTCATTCGAAATTAGATATAAAGAACATTTACGGTGTTTTAATTTCCAAAAAACAGATTCAAACTTTGCAAATCATATTTTAGAAACAAATCACAAATTTCCGGATGTAAACGACCTAAAGATATTACATGTGAAAGATAAAGGTTTTAAATTAAATTTACTAGAATCAATAGAAATTATCAAATATAACAAAAATCCCGAAAATAAACTTCTAAATGACCAGTTGGACCTATATCAATCCACCCTGTTTAATGCATTAAAATAATCCCTTATAAACTTATTTAAATAATTTATTACTTATTCAAAATTCTTAATATTTATTGCTTTCTAATATCTGATAAATTAATACCCAGAATAATGTAATTAGGTACTTAGTATAAATTAACACAACCCTTTGTAAATTCATTCGTTTGAATCAACGTTTGAAAATGGTACGTTAAAGTACCGAAACTGCAGTAACGTGTATGTTACAATAAATTTTAGTGGTAGAAAACAAAGTAGTTTTCCTTCTCATATCGTTATATTTTTTTGACCAAAAGTTATTAGGTTTTCTTTGTAATAATACCAATAATTATATTCCGATTATTATTCCCAATGTCATTTCGTAATTAATAATTTTTTTGAGTGACTGTCATGCACAAATAACGAGGGCGAGTTCTGTGTAAATAACTTTACCGATTTTTGGCAGATGTTTTTGATCCCATAATTGCTCTTCGCTCCGTTCTATTGCATTTTTCGGAGAAGTTTTGCATTTTCCGCCGCGGAATATTAATCTACACTATTTCAATCAAAAATCAGATTGTCCGCAAGGTTCAATACTTGGGCACCAAAATTTCAGGATGTTTTGTTTTCAACAAAAGGTATATTTTGTGAAAGTTTGAAGTCGATCGGAACTCTTGACGTCCCGGGGCGTTAAAATAAAAAAAGAAAACGATTGTTAGGCAGTTTATTCAATTTTGTACGTTATGTCTCAAATGACCCAAAACCAACGCAGATTTGTTGGAATTTAATTGTGAAGGTTTCTGGTTTTTAATTTGTCCCAACCGGACATCTAGAACTGGAGATATTCAATTTTTTACCTAAAAGAAACACTTTTCAAAAAACAAAATTGTTCATAAATAAAACGCAATAGGCTTTGGAATTCCAAATATATACTCCTGGTGATACCCCAGAAAGTATGAATTCATAATATTGTTGTTACAAAACTATACACATCAATGTGTTTTTTTTACTCCACTGTAAAGAATATCTTTCATTGAAATTAACTTAACTCAAGCACTTAAATAATTAACGTTAATTAAATAATTAAGTATTAGCTAATTGGTTTGTATTGAGTATTGGTAATTATAAGTACATTTTATCGATACTTTCAATAGATCTGATTTGATACTGAATTTGGTATTCTGTTTAACTGTGAGGTTAACTAATTTGCAAATAAAGAAACTTAGAAAAACTGCAATCTTCTTTATTTATATCTACATTTTTCACGTTCGTACTAACTAATTAAGATAAATCATTAAGAAAGAAACTCATGGTCAGAATGATTTCTCAGTATATGGATTTTCAAGTTCCCTTTGTGATAAGTTCTATAGGAGCAGTTGTTGCAGGCCACTGAGGGTGATTTTCCACAATAAATTTTTCTATGGAATAACAAACTCCGTTTGTATTTGTAGCTATTTCCACACTTCTGACAAGAATATGAAGCTGAAATGATAACAAAACTTAAAATTTATCATATAACTACTTTCATCTTAAATAAAGGATAAAGTTACCCTTTGAACAACTTAAAGTAGATTCATTTTCAAGGTACAGCACGAATAAATAATGATTGGGGAGTCATTCGCACGTGACATGCCGATATTTGCGTTACAATTGAATAATTGACAATGAAGCACTCCATGTGACGTGATGGAAAATCATTTGTAACAGGCGTGCTGTATTTAGATGAATGTGCATTGCTGCTTGCGGAATACCATTACGTTCCATTGTATTGCTAATTGTTTCAAAATATAGATTATTTATAAATTTTCGTTTTTGTAGATAATCTAAACGTATTATTTTTATTCTTTCATCGTAATTAAGGTTTATGTAGTTAAATTATAGCGTATGTAGAATAATTTTGCAAAATCTTGAACATATTAAGCCCATTATATATGCTTCGGACTCCAAATCATTAACAGCATTCAAATCAACTAAACGCCAAATTAAAATCAAGTTTATATGTCCAAAGTCTACTGTCTACAAATAAATCAAGACAACTTGCATACTTTTTTAATTTAAAGAATCTAAAATCACTAATATATATGACTCCTAAATCTTCAATACGATTAATACGTTTCAGGTCAATTGTGCTTATAATATAGTTGCACCAAATTGGTCGTTCCCATTTCGGACATCTGTTACTCTATATTTAATTCTATTTCCTTTTCATTGCAGGATAATAGTTCATACAGCTTATTTTGCAGTTTCTGGCAGTCATAATGACTATATTAACTTTTGTAAATACCTTTAAGTCGTCAGCAAACAATAGTGCTTTAAATTCAAAAACAGAAGTGGGTCTACGTATGATCCCTGTGGAACGTCGGATGACGGACAAGTGGACTTACAATTTTTTCATTTATCTATGAGAATTCTAAGTAGCTACGATGTCATGTTGTTTATTCAGTGTTACTATACATACAGTATTTACACGGGTCACAAAAATATAATACACGAGCAAATTACAACATATACATGTAAGTAACATTACAGTTAGTCTGACAAACTTTTGAGAAAAAACAAGAAAAATTAAACCAAATTACATATCAGAAAAATTATTTTCTAAATACTCTTCAAAAGTATAAAAACATTTACATATTAAGTATTGCTTTAACTTAGATTTAAGCAATTTTAAGTCGAGACATCTTACAGATTCTGGCAGCACGTTAAAAAATTTTATTCCCATAAAATTTGGACTATTTTGGCATTTTTTCAATCGTACAAACTCTGGGCAAAGTTTGAAATTATTCCTAGTCTGATAATTATGAATGTCTTGATGAAACTTAAAACTAGCCTGGTGCGTTTTCACAAAAATTACACAGTTAAATATATATATACACGGAAATGTCATGATTCTATGGAGCACAAAAGCACTCTTACAGTCATCTCGGAAACCTAATCGGGAAATAATTCTAATTGATCTACGCTGGAGACCAAAAATACGATCACTCGATGCTGCATGGCCCCATGCCACTACTGCATAAGATATAAGCGAGTGAATCAATGCAAAATATGCGGATTTTAGCACATTTGTGGACACTACATTGGATAACGTATTTAGTAGATAAATATTACTACATAGCTTTGAGGCCAAATTGGTTGTATGTACCTCACATCTTAGAGTGGAGTCTAGGTGTACCCCTAGAAATTTCACAGACTTGGTAGAGGACGAGTCTTCCAAGTGCTTCAAAGAAAAAACCATGTGTTCTGTTTTTGCAGAATTCAAGCACAATTTATTTGCATCAAACCAATCTTTGGATATCCTCTGTAATTCATGGCATCTTGCCAGTACTTCAGTTAAGTTTTCGCCAGAATTAGTAAACGTGGTGTCATCAGCGAATAGAACAAATCCTGTGTTGCCAGTGCATAAAGGCAAGTCATTAATAAAGATTAAGAACAATACTGGCCCCAAGATAGAACCTTGGGGTACGCCTACAGTCATTGCTAATTCTTCTGAGACACCATTACTACCACTTAGAAGGGGCCCATTTACTTCTATGTGTTCACTTCTATGTGTTCACATTTATGGAATAAAGTAGCATGATCTACCTGATCCAAGGCTTTTTTTTTAAATCAGGATACTTTTAAACTAGGCGCATTCCCTCTGCAACGGTCTCCATAATGTGATTACAGTAGTTAGTTAAATTTGAACAAGTTGATTTTCCACTGAAGTAAGTATATTATTCTGGGATTATAAATATTTCTATTTCAGAGTATAAACTGCTTAGTACTACTGGCGATTCTAGTACTCTAGCCATAGAACATGACTTAAAGAAGGGAGTTAGATAGGAACTTTTTCATATACGTGGGAATTTTGCTTTTTCAATGACAGGGTACACAGCATATACATACTGTTATGAATTACACCCCCTTGGAAAAGGAGATGGCACGCCTATGCATCTGATGGTGACTGGAAAGGCTCTAGAAAGAGCCAAGGACTTTTCTAGATTATGGTTGAAGAAGATTCTGGATTGATCTAGAGCTAATTTCGGAGTATATAAGGCGCGATTACAAGCGCGGAAGAGGAAGTTTATTTGAGAAGTGACACGCTCGGTAAAAAGTGAGGTTAACTATTAAGTAAACAAATATTGTAGTCAGTAAATTGTTAAATAAAGTGTTAGTAGTGTTTAATCTCTTGTTAAAATTATTTAGAACCCACGAATTCATACAGGGTGTTTCCTAAAAGGTGGAAATCCGTAACATTTTGGTGTCGGAAGCGGAATTTTAACAAGAGGATTTTCCGGAAGTGTTGAGAAGACTGGGACAGTATTCTCGGAGTTTGTGCTAACACAGGGAGGACTAATTTACTGGACTTTGTTCGAGGATTAATTTCGAACAGGAAAATAGTGTCAAGTGCGTTTTTAGACATTGTAGAACATTTTTGTTGGACATTAGTGGTTAAGTGATAAAGACTCTGAACAAGACTTTCGTGTAGTTATTAAGTGCATTTTCGTGAACTTTCTAGAACTTTTCTATTTGGACAGTAGTTTAAATAAAAGACTTTCTCGTACTGTTTTGCGATTTCTCTGGACAATTCCATTACCGATATTGACGTGATTAATAAATTTTGTTGATTTTATCATAATTATATGCCGGTAACAACCAGAAGCATGGCATCCGAACAACAAATGCAGGACTTTATGGCCCAAATGCAAAAGATGATGATGGATCAGGAAAGGAAGCGCCAGGAAGAGAAAGAAGAACAGGAAAGAAAGCGCCAGGAAGAGAAAGAAGAACAGGAAAGAAAGCGCCAGGAAGAGAAAGAAGAACGGGAAAGAAAACGACAAGAAAAAGAACAAAAACGTCAAGAAGAAGAGAAACGACGTCAGGAAGAATTAAGGAAAATTTTTGAGGATCAAGAACGAAGACGTCAAGAGGAAAAACAAGAAGAAAGAGAAGAACTAAGGAAAATTATAGAAGGCCAACAGAGTGCCATATTTGCCGTTACTGAAGAACTTAAAAATAAAGTCGAGCAAGAAGTAAGCGAAGTGAAAGAAAAAGTAGACAAGGTTGAAGAGAAAATGCACCAGGTAGAAGGAGAAATTGACCAGCTTAAACAACAGTTGAGGGATAGAGGAAACCAGCAACTGGTATCGTCAGGCCAGCGATTAAAAATTCCCTCCTTTGATGGTCAAAGTTCGTGGATGACTTACAAGACACAGTTTGAGGCAGCAGCGAGTGCAAACAATTGGAATGACGAAGAGAAGGCTAAGGCATTAATCGTGGCTTTAAGAGGCCAAGCGTTGGAGTTGCTCCAGACAATTCCGGCGGACCAACAACGGAATTTTAGAGTTTTAGAAGCTGCCTTAGATCTACGATATGGAGACCAACACCTTGCTCAAGTATACCAGACCCAGCTGAAAGTGCGCGTTCAGAAAGCTGGAGAGAGTCTGCAAGAATTTGAAGCTGCGGTGGAAAGACTGGCACACTTAGCATACCCTAATGCGCCAAAAGAATTCAAAGAGCAATTGGCAGTGGGGGCATTCCTAGACGGGATAAGGGACGAGGAGATCAGACGAGTCCTCAGGCTATCCCGACATAAAAGTAGTAGTGAAGCCTTGGTTCATGCACTAGAGGTAGAAGCCGTCTATAGGGATACTCCAAAGTCAAGAGTACAAGCTATGAGTTTCGAAAGATCGCAGTCGGAAAAGGAGAACCAGAACGCTATGTTGACCGACATACATAAGATGTTCAATCGGTTAATGGCTCAAGTGGATACTGCAGAAAGACAAGGCAAGCCAAGTGGGGGTATTAAATGTTACAACTGTGGCAGAGCAGGGCATATCAAACGAGACTGTCGACAGCGGAACTCGAGGAATGTGAATGCTGGAAACATGGATGAGACACAGAATAGAAGTAGTGGAAGGTCAAGCGGACGGCGTATGAAATGTTACAGGTGCGGAGAACGAGGACATATCCAGCTAGAATGTCCACGAAGAAACTTAAAGAGAGTAGAGGCCGATGCTGTGAAGCCGAGGGGAAAATCAGAGGAAGCTGGTACCAGAGAGACTGTGTCAGATAAGGAACGTGGTACCCCGAGAGAAGTAAGGGTTTCCCAGCTTCGAAGCATTCCGAGAAGTCCACTACTACCAGGACGTGGAAGTAAAGTGAAACCCCAGAAAATTGCAGATATTTCATCCGGAAGAAGGTACAAGGAAGATTGCAAGTACTACCACCAGGAGAAACTGCAGGTCACGGGAGCAGTCAACACTGTCAAGGTGGAGGTGCCGGATGACAGGACAGATGAAGCGCTCAGACAAGAGCAACTAAACGATGAGGAAATTGGGCCTATATTGAGAGCCAAAGAAAGGGGAACTCGTCCAAAATGGAAGGATGTTTCGGACAAAAGAGTGGGACTGAAGGCACTATGGGCGCAGTGGGACTCACTGAAAGTCAGGAACGGGCTGTTGCGGAGAGCATGGGAAAGCCCGGATGGAAAAAAGGTGGTTATGCGTTTAGTGATTCCCAGGTGTCGAGTAGCGAAGGTGCTTCAGGAAGTGCACAATGGAACATCCGATGGACACTTCGGTGTGAACAAGACCCTGAAGAAAATACGAGAACGATTTTATTGGATAAGAAGTCGTCAGGATGTGGAGGCTTGGTGTCGCAAATGCAAGATTTGTGCAGCCAGTAAGGGACCACAGACTGGAAGTAAGGGTGAAAAGAAGCAGTTCAACACCGGAGCTCCTTTCAAGAGGTTGGCTAACGATATAGCGGAACCATCATCAGCCAGTGACCGAATGAAGGCTCGATATGACCGGAAGGGTAGTTCAGAAGGATTCAAGGCAGGAGACCTGGTTTGGCTGTACAACCCACAGCGGAAGAAAGGAAGGTCACCGAAACTTCAACCGCCTTGGGATGGACCGTATACTGTTATTACCCGAATTAATGATGTCGTCTATCGGATTCAACGAAGCAAAAAGTCCAAGATGAAGATCGTGCATTTGGACAGGCTGGCGAACTACATCGATGATTCTGAGTTGCCTGATCGGGACGATCTAGGCTTAAGGAGGGGGCAGTGTTATGAATTACACCCCCTTGGAAAAGGAGATGGCACGCCTATGCCTCTGATGGTGACTGGAAAGGCTCTAGAAAGAGCCAAGGACTTTTCTAGATTATGGTTGAAGAAGATTCTGGATTGATCTAGAGCTAATTTCGGAGTATATAAGGCGCGATTACAAGCGCGGAAGAGGAAGTTTATTTGAGAAGTGACACGCTCGGTAAAAAGTGAGGTTAACTATTAAGTAAACAAGTATTGTAGTCAGTAAATTGTTAAATAAAGTGTTAGTAGTGTTTAATCTCTTGTTAAAATTATTTAGAACCCACGAATTCATACAGGGTGTTTCCTAAAAGGTGGAAATCCGTAACAATACAAAGGGATGCTGTGGCGTATGACGTCTCCCTTATATCTCACCGCCACATCATTTGGCCCAGTAAGTATATATACGAGCGGCCATGTTGAGTTCGTTGGAAAAGCGTATAAGGCAGTGGCTACTCCAGCCTTACTGACGAGTTCACAGAGTAGCCACGGAACGAAACGCTAACATTTTTCAAACCCCACAAATGCCAGTGATGACTGAACTAATGGTTGTTGGTTTAATACGATGAAAAATTGACCATTGGTGTTTTAACCTTTAACATTTCAGCCTAATGACTTTCTCATTCAATTATACTCTTAAATAAGCTCGAAAATAAAAAATAAAATAAATATAATAAAAATTAAAATAAAATAAAAATAAAAAACTTAAGAAAAGTTCTATCTTCTTTATTTACTAAGTCTCATATTCGTAATTGTTAGTTAAGACAAATCAAAAAAAGGTGTGTAATTAGAATGATTCCTTAATATATGGCTTTTTAAATTTCCCTTATGATAAGTTCTATAGGAGCAGCTGCTGCATGCCATTGAAGGTGATTTTCCACAATAAATTTTTTTATGCAATAGTAAACCTCGTTTGTATTTGTAGCCATTTCCACACTCCTGACAAGAATATGGAGCTGAAATGATAACAAAACTTAAAATTTATCATATAACTACTTTCATCTTAAGTAAAGGATAAAGTTACCCTTTAAATAACTTAATGCAGATTCATTTTCAAGGTGCAGTACGAATAAATAATGATCATTCGCACGTGATCTGTCGATATTTGCGTTACAATTGAATAATAGACAATGAAGCACTCAAAGTGTCGTGATGGGTAATAATTTGTAAGAGGGGTGTATTCAGAGGAATGTGCATCGGTTCTTGCGGTGTACCAATACGTTGTGTACCAATACGTTATATTGCTAATTACTTTAAAATATATTTCATTTATTCTTCTTTGTAGAATATCTAAACGTATTAGTTATATTCTTTCATCGTAATTAAGGTTTATATAGTTAACTTTTAGCGTACATAGAATGAATTTAGCAAAATTTTGAATATTTTAAGGCCAATACATATAAATCCTAAATCTTCAATACCATTAATACGTTTCAGGTCCATTGTGTTTATGATAAAGTTACATCAAATGGGTTCTTTCCTTGTCGGACATTTGTCATTCTAAATTTCATTCTATTTTCTTTTCATAGCAGGATCCCAGTCAGCACAAGGTTGTCCTACGGCCATCCTAGGGATATAAAAGCTAGGATATAATAATATCCCGAGAATATCCCAAAATATGTAAGGGATCCTGGGATCCGGAAGTGGCACTATTTTCCGTATCAGGGTATCCCACAAACATATTTTTGTATATCCTCATGATTAACCTGGGACACTTAGAGGATCTGTTCTATGCTATTCATAGGATATCATTGTGGACTTTCAGGGCCGTAGTTTACTTAAATGGCCAGACTGCAAGTTGCATAGGAAACTATTAGCATTTCACTCCTACATAATATTTTTGCTACTTGTAAGCTTTATGTTTCGCTGTTGCTAGGAACTGGGGCATTTAAATTTAATAATAAATTAGTAAAAATATTATTTTGGCACAAAGTGCTAACAGTTTCCCTCGCATTTAAAGATCTAATAGAGTGACAAGCTGCTAACATCATTTGAAAGCAAATTTCCAATCAATGTGATGGCTATTTAAGTTTACTAGATTACTGAAAGGTGATTTCCTAGGTATCCTTTTGTAACATTTGTATCGCAGTTCTGAAATGTCGCCTCTAGTACTTCACTTATATTATAATAAATATGTTGACGTTTTACAGATAAAATATAACATTCACACTTTAAAAGTCACTCTACTGACGATGGGACTATAATAGGACATTCTCAGGATATCATGTGCTGTCTGGGATAATAGTCCATTCAGATTATTCTGTAATTTCTGACAGTCATATGACTACTAACCTTTGTAAATACCTTTAAGTCGTCCTCAAATAATAGTGCTTTACAATCTACTGCCAGTATATGTTATTGTTAAAAATCAAAAACAGAAGTGGACCTAGGTATGATCCCTGTGGGATGCCAGATGACGGACAAGTGGACTTACAATGTTTTCGTTTAACTATGAAAATTCTATCGGTTAAGTAACTACGATGTCACGAGCGTAGGGACCCACTTAAGTCTATGTGTTTACATTTATGGAATAAAGTAGAATAATCTACCTAATCAAATGCTTTTTTAAATCAGGATAATTTGAGTCTAGGCGCATCCCCTCTTCAACAACCTCCATATGGTGATTACTGTAGTTAATTAAATTAGAACAAGTTGATTTTTCAAGTGTTTCTATTTCAAGGTATAATCTATACTTATTATTACTATCGATTCTAGTACTCTAGCCATAGAACATAAACTCAGAGTGGCCCAATGATAAATAATACAGCTAAGGCACTTTTTCATATATGTGGGAATTATGCTTTTTCAATGACAGAGTCTATAGCATATACAAAGGGATATTGTCTGTAATTGTTTATTTGTGGCATATTCAGATTTTCTTACTTTTTATTGGGTATTTTGCCACTGAAAAATATTTAAAAATTTTAATGAAAAAACCTCTGCGCCAAACGGATCAGACAGAGGTTGATTCTTGAGTACTTGACTGTTTCAAAAAGTCTCACGCCTAAAAATATATAAACTAGAACAATGTTATAAACTAAAAACTCAAAATCAAAGCTATAGGAAGTTAACGTTTAGGAAGAGAATCTACTTCCGTTCTCAAAACTTTTTTGGACGTCAACCATGACAGTTCTTTGTTTATGTATTTCCATAGTCACGTGAGACATTAAATTATATTTATCTTATTTTTACTTACTTCGTCTCTAAGGATGGGCAACCAACTAGTACAAAAATCTATTGAATAATTAGAAACGCACCTATCCTCGTTTAATAAAATAATCGCGGATTCTTTAAGTTTTCTTTTAGTTCCGTTGCTCTCTTTTTGACTTTTTGAAACAGTCAAGTACTCAAGAACCAACCTCTGTCTGATCCGTTTGGCGCAGAAGTTTTTTCATTAAAATTTTTTAATATTTTTCAGTGGCAAAATACCCAATCAAAATTAAGAAAATATACAAAGGGAGTGCCAGTGATGACTGAACTGATAGTTGTTGGTTTAGTAACAATGAAAAACGGACCATTCGTATTTTAACCTTGAACATTTAAGCCTAATGACTTTCTTATTCAATTATACTATTAAATAAACTTAAAAATAGAAAATAAAATAAATATAATAAAATTAAAAATAAAATAAAAATAAACAATTTAAAAAAAGTTCTATCTTCTTTATTTACTAAGTTTCGTCTTCGTAATTGTCAATTAAAACAAATCATATAAAGGTGTGTCATTAGAATGATTCCTTAATATATGGCTTTTTAAATTTCCTTTATGATAAGTTCTATAGGAGCAGATGCTGCATGCCATTGAAGGTGATTTTCCACAATAAATTTGTTTATGCAATAGCAAACCTCGTTTGGATCTGTAGCTACTTCCGCACTTTTGACATAAATAAGTCCCTGAAATGATAATGAGACTTAAAATTTATCTTGTACCTAATTATATCTATTTTGATAAATAGCAAAGCTACAATTTCCGTTAGACATATTACAACTAAAAGCCCTTTTGAAGTTGAAATCTCTATAATATTGGGAAAAACTGAAAACAAAAACCAAGCAGCATTGGAAGGGAACCTTTATTTACATTAATGGTATTACAGTAATATTCTGTGCTCATTACAATTCAGAGTTTGCAACGTATAGTGTTTATATCAATTAAATCAAGTCTTTGATTTGCGGTAGAAATTGTACAAGTTAATAATTAAAGAAATACTGCTTTAGTTGTAAAGTTCCCTTCTGCCACTTAATCTAATTTAAAACACAACCTTTTACAGTTTTTAAAAAACTTTATTTTAAATAGATAGAAGAAATAATATGTTAATGGACAGATGTGAGATAGTTGTATCGAGAAAGCATTATTTACAGTTATAAAGCTGTGTAAGAGCATTAGTCCAGTCAACGGAGCATTAAAATTACACAAATCTTCAACTTAAGTGCTAGTGAATGGATTTTGATGAATCCTTGTGCAATGTGTTAGTAATGATGCTAATAAGAAAGATGAAAATAAGTTTAAAGTAGGAAATGATCGGAAGGGTTATAAAACACCCCTTTTTTCACGGGTTCCGCATCTTGTAGAATTAGGTCATAAATGAAAAAAAAAAAAACAACATGTTTACCTTTTTTGGTCCAAAATAAGATGTTATCACTGTGGTGAATTTTTTTGAGAAATACTTATTTTTGGAGATATGGCCATTCAAAAATTCCTAAAAGAGGGGGAAGGGAAATGTAAAAGTTGAAAAAAAATCTGAAGAAAATCAGGTGAATTTATCATCGAAATACAAGACTTTTTTTTTGCAATTTTTCTGTAAAGTGCGTTTTCACCGAGTCTTTCCAGGAAAACATGAATCTACCCCTCTCTTTGAAATTGTAGCGCTTTAAAAATATGTACTATAAACATTTGAAAAATTTCAAACGTATGCATTGAGGAGGTCTTCTAAATAATTTTTGTCTCTTGGAATTTTTTTGTAACTTGCTAATATTCCGAGTTACAGACAGTTTTTCACGGTAAATAATGCACATTTTTAATTTAAAAATTATATTGAACCTTTAAAATGGTATAACTATATTAGGTTTCATATTTTGTTATAACAATATACCGGGTGAGTCACGAATTGCGCTCGCCCCGATATTTCCTAATATATTTCGAATAGAAAATTGAAATTTGGACTAAACGACTAAAACGCCATCTTTTCAATAAAAAATCAAGTTTGGTGCACATCCGGTTTGACCGGAAATGCCCACAACTTTCGATTTTTAAATATATTTTTACATTTTTGGAATCTAGAGGAAATTTTGAATACAATACATCCATTTTGGTCACTTTTTGATAAACATTAAAAATTTTATTAAAAAATCTATTTCTGAATCCAGAGTGCTGTTATGCCCAAAATATATTTTAGTTTGTGTGCTACGTTACTATAAAAATAAAAAGAGCAATATGATAATGAGGTAATTAAAAATGTTGGTGAACGATTAAATTCCCATTTAAAAAAACCGAGTTACTGGGTAAAAATCACATTTAAAAATTTTGTTGGAAATTTGTTGGAAAGATGGCATTTTAGTCGTGTAATAAGGCCTCCAAATTTCAATTTTCTATTCCAAATATTTTAGGAAATATCGGGCGATCGCAATTCGTGACTCACCCGGTATAGATAAATCACACTAACTTTTTGAATTTACATGTATTCTAATTGAAAATTTGCAAACATGTAGTACATTATTCATCGTATTTGTAGCTATTTCCACAATTCTGACAAGAATATCTAGCTGAAATGATAGCAAAACTTGAAATAAATCATATTACTTTCATCTTAAACAAAGGATAAAGTTACCCTTTCAAATCTACGTGGTTAATGGCCATTAGCTGAAAGCCGTTAAACCAAATTTAAAAAAAAGGTTACCCTTTGAACAACTTAATGTAAATTTATTTTCAAGATGCAGCATGAATAAATAAAGATTGGGGGATTATTCGCACGTTATCCGCCGATATTTGCGTTATAATTGGATAATCGACAATGAAGCAAAGTGACGTTCCATTGTATTATTTCGAAATATATTTTATTTATAAATCTTCATTTTTGTAAAGAATCTAAACGTATGCCAAATTAAAATCAAGTTTATTTGTCCAAAGCCTACACACTGTCTACAAATAAATCAAGACAACTTGCATACTTTTTTAATTTAAAGAATCGCTAATGAATATAACTCCTAAATCTTCAATACGATTAATACGTTTCAGGTCCTTTTTGTTTATAATTTAGTTGCATCAAATTGGTTGTTTCCTTTTCGGAGATTTGTCACTCTAACTCTTATTCTATTTCCTTTTTATAACAGGATAATAATAGTTCATTTAGATTATTTCGCAGTTTCTGGCAGTCATAATGACGAGACGCTAAAGACAGCAAAGTATTCCATTTCACTGCGCATGAGTAGGCATTATGCATTTCATATTTGACAGCTTGACGTTTGTTGGGTATTTTTTCCCGCCACACAGAGATTTGATTTAATAAATAATAAAGTAAAATAACCATGAGTTTTCTGTGTAAAATTAACAATAAAGTTTTTAGAAAAATATTACATTAAATGTTAAAATGTGCACCCGCCTGCAATATCATATGACAAAACTGTTTTCAAATACTGGAACTATTGTTAATTTAGGATAAATGCCGATATAATTGCCCATTTAAGGAACAAGAATGCATTTAATGTTGGCGTTGAAGAGCTGACATTCCATAATGTTGAAGGTAAGTGTACCTACATCTACCAATATTTTCATTGTTGAAGAAATAATGTAATTCATGTTCACGTAATATGATTATTACAATAATATAAATTCTCTATACCTATTATGATCTTTGTTTTATATTTTAGAATTCAATAGTTGGAAGTAGGATGATGTAGAGAACAAGGAAATGTGTAAATACGTAATGCATCGTAGCAAAAGAATACACTCCACATGTCCACATCTGGCAATAATCTTTAGGTATTATTATGTGTGTAACCGTACAAATACACTTAGGTAAGCTATTTTAACATTTTTTAAGCCAATTCTCTAGCTTAACCGAAAAGAGCTAAGTACGTACATGACTGCATTTATAAGAGTATTTTTGTTTTCAGCCAAATCGCAAAAAAATATGGGTAATGATACCTACTGCGTATACGTCTTACAAAGCAACAAAGCGTTTCGAAACTGAACTAAGCTTGCATGAGCCGAATAAAAGTAATTATTAAAGAAGATGGAAATATCTTCCAGAGCCATAACCGCCTCAGACGATGTCCAAGGGGAACAGCCTAACGTTGATACCGTCTACTTCCGGAACATTTTGAGTCAGCAACCAGACAGGGTTGGGGAAAATTGTAAGAGAGGGTACCCGGCTAGGCAATATAGAATCAATTGCTGAATGTAGGTCCACAACAATGGGAAGTCCAGTAGCCAAGGTGACGGTCAGACGGATGATCCAAAACGATACCTGGAATATATTCGAAATTACCGCTGACAGCTTCATTTTATTATTATTTACTACTTTTGTGTCATTTTGTCATAGTTTAAGCGTTTTGAGTAGAGTAATTTCATTTTGTTTTCAATAACGATCTCTTTTTGATATACTTACTACAGTCCTGTTTGTAATAATTAAATTACTTTTGATGCTACAATTTGTGTTTGCTTCGTTACTTATTTACCTATGCTTACATGTACTTATGTTTTATGTAACATCTACATACTTATGTTGTTGATGTGCATATAAATTGTCAAAATTTCTATTTTGGCAGGATTTGTGGAACAACACTTGATACCTATATTTTTATATTTAAAAATATATACTTACCTATTATTTTTGTTCTTTACCAATTGTCAATAAATATTAATATTCTAAGCAGAAAAACATTTGTTACAAAACCCAGTTTATTGCCTCACAAATATGATATAAAATTATTGTCCTGAAAAGTTACTTTAGCACCCATATTAAGCCTGTTTACTAATAAATATATTATATTTTCATCTTCATTTAGTTAAATGACAAATTATTTAATAAAAATCATGTATTAACACATCGTTGCAATTTATTTAATACCCTTTAAGAAGAAAGAGCACCTACCCTGTGATTGACAAGCAGAGGTTATAATTACCAACACAATTTGCGCCAAATTTTAAAACTGTTCAATTGATTGCGCATGCGTAGTTTAACACATTTCACATTTTAATATTGCACATGCGCAGTCAAATGGAATGCTTTGCTGTCTTTAGCTTCTCGTGTCATAATGACTATATTAACTTTTGTAAATGGATGAATGAATGAATGTTTATTGATTTAAGAGACCTTACAAGATAGAGGTATAAAACAAGTCAGAAATGCAGAACGTGCACACACAACAAAGACATAATAAAAACATACAACATAAGAATTAAAAGAGTATAAAAAGCACATCTTACACTAATAATAAACACTTGAATAAATCATTGCATATCACTATCGTTTAAGTATTCTGCTACACTATAGAACACTTTTTCTATTAGTAAAATTCGAAGTCTTTTCTTAAAAGAATATATATTTTCAATACATTTTATGCTATTAGGTAACTCATTAAATAGTTGTATACCAATATACGCAGGGTTATTTTCATATATGTCCAAGCTATGAATTGGTAAACACAACTCCTGACCTCTTTTGGTGTTATAGATATGATCATGATTATTTGTCATAAATTTCTCATAATTAAGTTTTACAAATAACAAAATTTCATAATATGGATACAAGGTAAGTACTTTTAGTTCCCTAAATATGGGTCTCATGACGTACTCTTAGAAACATTTGCAATGCATCTCACAGCCTTCTTTTGAATTTTAAATAATCTGGTACTATGGTGTGTACGACACCAAAATATTAAGCCATACTTTAATCGTGAGTACATTGCTGCGTAGTAATAAGGTAATAGAATATTTGAATTTCCAACCTGCTTTAGCCTGTAAAGGGCAAAACAGACTGATGACATTTTGCGCAGCATATCTATATGGTGTTCCCAATTGAGACTATTGTCAATATGCAAACCTAGAAATTTTGTCTCACTGACTTGTTAAATACTTTTTCCAGTGCATTTCAAAACGTAACTCTCCTTTATCTGTTTTAGTCTCGGGGTAAAATGAAGAATATTGTTTTATTAATATTTAAAAATAGTCTATTTGAGTTAAACCATAAAATAAATTTATAAAACATAACTTGCATATTTTTAGCAGCATTCAAAACATTATCCTCACTACATAAATAACTATTGTGATCCGCAAACATAATTATATTGGATTGATTATTACTTATATCTGGTAAGTCGCTCACAATTATTAGAAACAGTAATGGCCCCAGTACCAATCCTTGTGGTACACCATAATTAATTTCAGCTGTATGCGATTTTACGTTATCAGTTTCTACTAATTGCTTACGACCCTTCAGAAGTATGATCTCTGTGGGAAACCAGATGAGGGACAAGTGGACAGACACAATGTTTTCTTTTATCTATGAGAATTCTATCGCTTGAGTAACTACGATGTCATGGGAGAGGGGACCCATTTACATCAATGTATTTACATTTATGGAATAAAGCAGAATGGTCTAGTTGATTTTCGACTGAAGTAAGCATGTTATTCTGGGATTATAAGTACTTCTATTCATTATTATTACTATCGATTCTAGTACTCTACCCATAGAACATAAACCCCAAAATGGCCCGATGATATGTAATACAGCTAATATCACTTGACTTAAAGAAGGGAGTTAGATAGGCACTTTTTCATATATGTGGTAATTTTACTTTTTCAATAACAGGGTACATATCATACAGGGTGAGCCACGGTGGGTGGAGTATTAAAAGTATATGGAGAACGGATCAACCGATTGCTTTTAAATTTTGGTTACCAAAATAATTGAGTATGATCTCTCCAACTAAAATATTTTCGAAAGTGTGGTGTTGCCAGTTATACGTAAAACTGGCAACATCTTCGTTATTTTAAATGGAATACCCTGTATATTTTTACATTTTTTGGATCGTCGTCTCTTTCTGAGTAACTTTTGTTAATATTTCCATATAATTATCTCAAGCCGTTTTCGAGATAATAATTCTTTTCTGAACTTATTTCCAAAAATTTGACTTTCAGTAAATCGTGTTTTCTCCTACCTGCGCAGCAATTAAAAGATAATTTTTTAGTTGCTGCTAGCCAAGGCCTGGGGGCATCTCCTCCATTAATCAAATGTTTCGAATATCATACAGGGTGAGTTAGAGAACGCTTCCTATAAGTGACTTAGAAAAGTGCACGAAAGTCAATTTTTTTAAATGGAATGCCCTATATATTATTACTGATTCGGAAAGGTGATGATACATTTACCTATTTAAAAATGTAATATACCCTATACCTAATGCGCACCGTTTTCGATTTATGGACACTTTTCTGTAACCTTACCAAAAATATTAGTCTTTTGGTATACCATAACGGGTGGGCCATGAAATTTTTATGTTGTCATTTTGTAATGACAACTGACATGCTATTTTTCTAAATAAATTTGACGTTAGTGGTATTTGCACTTAATTTGAATAGCTGTAGCACAAATATGGCAGAAAATAATTATACAAACACAGTTTTAATGGATTTGTTTATTATCCATGGGGAGTGCAATAAGATTACCAGCAGAACTTGTAGAAGATTTAATGAGAAATATCCGGATTTTCCGCAGATGAACAACAGAAAGGTTCTACGAATTCAGAGGAATTTTATTAATTTTAGTTCGTCATTAACAGAACAATAAGAGTGTCATTAGGAAAAAATAATACCTGAGCAGCAATAATAGTAACAAAGTCTAAGTAGCAATAACAAATAATATTAATAACAGTAATAAATAATAAAAATGTTAAAACTATTGTAATAATTGTTCGAAATGTAGACCGTTAACTTCCAGGCACTTTTGTATACGACGGTGGACGGCGTTTGTTGTAGCAGCTCTTATTTCAGCGGGGTCCAAGTTTTCAATCTCTTGAATCACTCGACGTTCTAATTCTTCCCTATTGTGGACTGAAGTTTTATAAACTCTATCTTTAAGAGTACCCCAAAGATAAAAATCTAACGGGGTAAGGTCAGGGGACCTCGGAGGCCAATTCCACGGTCCCAAACGTCTAATCCAACGGTCATCGAAAAGGCGGTCCAACTCCATACTAATTTCGTGTGTACAATGTGGAGGAGTCTCGTCGAGTTGATACCAACAAGTTCTATATTTTTCAATTGACAAATTATCAAGGAAGTCTTCCACAATTGTTCTAATTATATCTAAATATTTTCTGGAATTCAATTTTCCGTCGTATATGTAATATTTTATTTTGTCATCCATTAACATACAAAACACATTGAAACTAAATTTGACTTGAAAACCAACCTCTCTAGTAACGTGGGGGTTTTCTGTGGCCCAATGGTGTCGATTTTGTGCGTTATACATCCCTTCCCTAGAAAATTTGCATTCATCAGTCCATATAATTTTCATTAAAAAACAGAACTGAAAAACTGAAAACTGAAAAAATAGCATGTCAGTTGTCATTACAAAATGACAACATAAAAATTTCATGGCCCACCCGTTATGATATACCAAAAGACTAATATTCTTGGTAAGGTTACAGAAAAGTGTCCATAAATCGAAAACGGTGCGCATTAGGTATAGGGTATATTACATTTTTAAATAGGTAAATATATCACCTTTCCGAATCAGTAATAATATACAGGGCATTCCATTTAAAAAAATTGACTTTCGTGCACTTTTCTAAGTCACTAATAGGAAGCATTCTCTAACTCACCCTGTATGATATTCGAAACATTTGATTAATGGAGGAGATGCCTCCAGGTCTTGCCTAGCAGCAACTAAAAAATTATCTTTTAATTGCTGCGTAGTTAGGAGAAAACACGATTTATGGAAAGTCAAATTTTTGGAAATAAATTCAGAAAAGAATTATTATCTTGAAAACGGCTTGAGATAGGTATAGGGAAATATTAACAAAAGTTACTCAGAAAGAGACGACGATCCAAAAAATGTAAAAATATACAGGGTATTCCATTTAAAATAACGAAGATGTTGCCAGTTTTACATATAAGTGGCAACACCACACTTTCGAAAATATTTTAGTTGGAGAGATCATACTCAATTATTTTGGTAACCAAAATTTGAAAGCAATCGGTTGATCCGTTCTCCATATACTTTTAATACTCCACCCACCGTGGCTCACCCTGTATATAAAGGGAGTACCAGCGATGACTGAACTGATGGATGTTGGTTTAATAGCAATGAAAACTGGACCATTCGTGTTTTACCTTGAACATTTCAGCCTAATGACTTTCTTATTTAATTATAGTATTAAATAAACTTAAAAATAGAAAATAAGATAAATATAATAAAAATAAAAATAAAATAAAAATTAAAAAAACTTAGGAAAATTTCTATCTTCTTTATTTACTAAGTTTCGTCTTTGTAATTGTTAGTTAACACAAATCATATAAAGGCGTCATTAGAATGATTCCTTAACATATGGCTTTTTAAATTTGGTTTACGATAAGTTCTATAGGAGCACTTGCTGCATGCCATAGAAGGTGATTTTCCACAATAAATTTTTTTATGCAATACCAAACCTCCTTTGGATCTGTATCTATATCCGCACCTTTGACATGAATAAGTTGCTGAAATGATAATGAAGCTTAAAATTTGTCTTATACCTCATTATATCTATTTTCAATTTGATAAATAACAAAGCCACAATTTCTGTTAGACATATTACAACGAAAAGCCCATTTGAAGTTAGAACCTCTATAATATTGGGAAAAACTCAAAACAAGAACCAAGCAGCATTGGAAGGGAACCTTTATTTACATTAATATATTACATTAATATTCTGTGCTCATTACAGTTCAGTGTTCATATCAATTAAATCAAATCTTTGATTTGCGGTAGAAATTGTACAAGTTTATAATTAAAGAAATACTGCTTTAGTCGTAAAGTTTCCTTCTGTCACTTAATCTAATTTAAAAAACAACATTTTATAGTTTTTAAAAAACTTTACTTTAAATACATAGAAGAAATAATATGTTAATGGATAGATGTGAGATAGTTGTATGGAGAAAGGATTATTTAAAATTATAAAGCTGTATAAGTTATTTTAGAGTACTACGCGATTTCAGCTAATCACAGCATCGATGAAGATAGATATCCTGTTGGATATTACGCTTTGTCTTGTTTTTCTTGTATCGTTTAAACTTAGGGGTGGTTGTTCTCAACCCTATAGGGGCAGCTTATGAAGGACCTGATTCAGTTTCTTATCACTTTAACAAAACAGACATTTCGAGCTTTTTCAGCAGTCATTGCTGTTCTGGATTGATTTTTTATATATGGGGGGTAGTTTTCTCCCCTCCCTGAGGGTGTGATTCATAGCTATTGTATGTATGCTGCTGTTTAACTTAATTTGTATAATTCGATTGATTAAGATGTAACAACCATTCTTGTAGATTCATCTTCTTTTTACCCCATTCCTGAGCTGTTTTTTAGCTTTAGCTTATGATTTTGGGGGTGTACGATTTTTTTTGACCTTGGATGCGGATTCAGCGACTGAAAATACATAGGGATACATAGGTCTGGGTCGCTGGTCTGATCTTTTTTTTTTTTTTGGCTGTGTTATTGGCGAAACATGCATCGAGGGTACACATTCAAATAAAGTGTACACGTGTCTTAATATTTGTGGAAAATACTTCAAAGACAACTTCAAATCGAAGGCTCCATCCCCATGCAGTACAATTTTATTGCACTAATCGTGTTTTATTAGCTATTAGTATTTTATTCTTGTAAAGGACACATATATTCACCAAACGGCAAGTGGAATTTAATCATTGGATCATTTCCTGACCCCGCTCATTTGTTATGGGAAGTGGCCCCCGGAAATTGGCAGTAATTGATATATGTTGTTTTCCTCGACCTCCGGATCGAAAGTTCTCATGGGCACCGAGGTCAGAAATGCATAGTTTTCCAGATATTGGAAGTTAAAATATCACTTTTGGCATCTTGACGCTTATACCTTATATCCTTATATAGTCGAGGAAATTTAGCACAAAAATGCATTTTTCGCATGCAGTTCTTGAGGTAATTAAAAAAAATCATTATTCGGTAATCCATGGTGGAAATTAGCCCAATTTGGTTACTCGAGGGGTTTTTGGGGTCGGTGATCATGAATATAATGTACAAAAAGTTCCTCGATGTACCTGGAACCTCAAAAATGTTCCTCGATTGGTATGAATACAAGGGCGTTCTTACTGTCTGGGTCATGTCCGTAACTTTATTATAATGAATTTTATTATCTATTTCATTTCTACTATTTATTGTTGTCATTGATTTCCAACATGATTATATTATACCATTATTTGACATTGTTAGACAAAATTAATAAAAATTTGTTTTGTGTTTTTCACTTCTATTTGAGACAGGCCTTATTAATTTTGTCTAACAATTTTAAATAATGATATATTATAATCATGTTGGAAATCAATGATAAGAAAAAATAATAGAAATAAAATAAATCTTAAAAATTCATTATAATAGAGTTGCATGGATGACGTAGACAGCAAGAACGCCTTTGTCCTCATACCAATCGAGGAACATTTTTGAGGCTCCAGGTACATCGAGGAACATCTTGAACATTATATTCATGATCAACGACCCCAAAAACCGCCGAGTAACCAAATTGGGCTAATTCCCACCATAGATTACCTAATATTAATTTTTTTTATTACCTCAAAAACGCACAGAAAAAATGCATTTCAAATAGGCAACAAATTGTATAAATGCATCAAGGAATCGAATGAAAAAAACTGCGTTTTGATCCGACTTACTGCAAATTTTTCGACAGTGGGATGTTATATTTCCTCGACTAATAATGGACCAGGGACGTTCTCTGGGAGTCTCTGAGTATCCTTTGGTCCCTATTTCAATCACAACCGATGATAGTTATCAGCTGTCAAAAAACTATCAAAATGTATTAAAACTGTGACCATCTGAAATTATCAACCGCAAAGGTCCCTGAATTGAATGAGCTGGGTCCTTTCAATAGCCTTGGTAAGGTTCGTTATACCGTTGATTTCTATACAAATAAAAACACTTTTGAAAAAGCCTTTATTCATTAACTTCGTCTTCCTAATTGTCAATTAAGATCATAGGAATGTAGGTGATTAGAATGATGTCTTAATATATGCATTTTTAAATTTCCCTTGTGATAAGTTCTATAGGAGCAGTCATGGCAAGTCATTGAAGGCGGTTTTCCACAATAAATCTGTTTATGTAACAGCAAACTTCGTTTGGATTTATAGCCATTTCCGCACTTCTCACATGAATAGGTTGCTAAAAGTATAACAAAAGTTTATCTTATGTCTATTTTCGATTAGATAAATAACAAAGATACAATTCTACAATATATGTTATATAAGTGAAACAAATAATTATTCATACACTTTATTGATTTAGTACAATAAAAATTACAACACAGTAAAAGTTGTTAAAATACTTTAAAGAACGGGAATATGTTCAGTCTTTAATATTAAACATTGATAACATAGACTGTTGAAATATTTAAATGTGGTTGATCAGTTAAAATTTGTACACATTAACTACTAACTCAACAAATCCTAAGATCACTATAAAATCAATCCATGAGAGCATTTAAACTAATCTTTATTTTGTGTGCCATCGTTTTCTCAAACCTACAAATTACAAGGAAGAAGTTCGCTGATTGGCCTTGACCACCGTGACAACCTGTGGGTTTATTGCGGCGCACAGTGGGGCAAAAAGCTACATTTGTGGACAAGAATCGTCTGCCAGCTCAAATTTTGACCAATTTAATATTTTTTTTAAGGCTCGTGACGAATGTAGCTTCAACGCCCGAGTGCTATAGTTTGAAACAAGACATAACCTAAAAACACAAAAAAAAAACTAGACAATTTTTATAAAAAAAATGTATCTAGATCAAATGAATCTATTATCGCAAAAATTGTTATGGGAATTACAAGGTAGAAAATAGAGAAAAATACTTTTGCGAACGAAAAAAATTTAATAAATCAATTTTATTGGCTAACATCGCCTGTCAGCTTTATATTTAACCTAATTTCTTTTTAGTTCCCTCGCATACCGAAGGGAAGTATTGTATTCGATAAAAAATCACCCTACGAGATTTTTCAGATTTTGACGTTTCAGATCAGGTAGTTTACGAAAATATAGGTTTTTCAATTCCATCAGTCTGTCTGTCTGTCTGTTGGTGCTACTGTCAGCGAAGACATGGTTAAACTTTCACTGGACCGTCTAAAGGGAATAAATAATGAAAAAAAAATTCTTTTCTCAAATTTAAAATTTCCATGTTTCATCACACGCTAAACCTATTTCTGAAAAAAAGAATTTCTAATTTTTTTACCAACATTTTTGAAAAATTTTTAAACACTAAAATAGATGGAAAAATTTTTTTTTTGTTCAAATTAAAAATTTTCACGTTTCATCGCATTCTAAACCTATTTAAAAAAAAAATGTTTTTATTTTTTTTTTACCAAAATCTTCGAAACGTTTTTTACCACTAAAATAGATGGAAAATGTTTTTCTTTGTTAAAATTTAAAATTTCCACGTTTCATAGCGTTCTAATAAACCTATTTAAAAAAATTTTTTAGAAAATTTCTTTACCACTGTTGAATAAATTTTACCGCTAAAATAGATGAAATTTTTTTTTTGCTCAAATTTAAAATGTCCACGTTTCATGACACGCTAAACCTATTTTAGAAAAAAAAAATTAAAAATTTTTTTCACCAACATTTTTGAAAAATTTTGTACCACTAAAGTAGCCGAAAATTTTTTTTCTTTGTTCAAATTTAAAATTTTCACGTTTCATGGCATTCTAAACCTATTTAAAAAAAAAAAATTTATTTTTTCTTTGTTTTGAAAAAATTTTTACCACTAAAACAGATGGAAATTTTTTTTTCTTTGTTCAAATTTAAAATGTCCACGTTTCATAGCGTTCTAAACTTATTTAAAAAAAATACAAAGAAATTTTTTTTACCATTTTTTAAAAAGATTTACCACTAAAGAATAGACGGAAAAAAAATTTTTTTGCTCAAATTTAAAATTGTCACGTTTCATGATATTTTAAACGTATTTCAGAAAAAAAAATGATCACTAGAATAGAAGGAAAAAATTGTTTGGCTCAAATTTAAAATATTCACGTTTTATGACATTCTAAACCTATTTCAGAAAAAAAAATTTGAAATTTTACCACCGAAACAGATTTCAAAATTTTTTGTCTTTGCTCAAATTTAAAATTTTCACGTTTCGTGGCATTCTAAACCTATTTAAAAAAAATTACCACTACTATAGAATAGAAGGAAACTTTCCTTTTTGCTCAAATTTAAAATTTCCACGTTTCATGACATTCTAAACCTATTTCAGAAGAAAAAAATTTAAAAAATTTAGAAAAAAAACGAAATTTTTTAACCGCCACTATACTTTCACTCCACTACGTGAATGTGGAATTGAAAATGTGACAGATGGCAATAATATTTGGCATATGCACCTATGATACTTTTATTGAAAAATGTACAGGGTGGTGATCCCAAGAAATAATTCAGTCATGGTGGACATTTGTAAAGGTATTTGCGCAAGCCTTCCATATTTGGCACCTGCTATTTATATTGAACTTTTGCTGTTGGATGAGCACTCTGTATATTTTTTGACCAAAACTTTTCAGGTTTTCTTTGTAATAATAGTGATTACTATATTCCGATCATTATTTTCAATGTCATTTCGTAATTATTAACTTTTTAGGGTGACCGCCATGCACAAATAAAGAGGGAAGTTCTGTGTAAATACCTTTACCGATTTTTTTTAATGTTCAAGATGAATGCGTTTTCAATGAACATCTGCTACAAATTTGATAACACAGTAGAACATAATCTAAAAGATCCAAAATAATAGCAGAAATTTTTGTAAAATATTTTTTATCTATATCCAATGAGCCTATTATAGCAAATAATGTTCAATAATGGAATAATGGACACGTAAATTGGGCAAATTTCCACACTCGGATGATTAAAATATGGATAAAATTTCCCAATTTTACCATTTTCTAAATGTGTTTAAACGAGCGAATTTTCTGGAAATCGGGACATTTTCCCGGATTTTCATCGTTCCACTGGAGAAGTTTCCCCAATTTACATGTCCATTATTTCCCTTGTGTTCGTCATTCCCCTAAAGTACCCTCTCATTAAACAGGTCTACAGTATATTCACAGATTTTTTTGTTTGTTTTAAGGTCAGGTTTATTATCGTGTAAGCCTTTAGTTCTTTCACGGTTTGACCAATTAAGTTATGTCTGCTCGTTCATGGTTTGATCCATTAGCTTATATTAGGTTCAGACAATGTCGTACATACCTTTCTGCTTGTTTACAGTTCGATCTATTAGATTTTGTTAGGTTTTGAGATTGTCGTGCAAAATTATATTTCTTCATTTGCTACCTGGTAATTCCATTATAGAACATTTTTTTGATCTAATGGACTCATTTGATATAGATAAAAAAATTTTACAAAAATGTTCTACTGTTATTTTGCATATTTTAGGTTACTGTTATTAAATTTGTAACAGATGTCCATTGAAAATGCATTCATTCTGAACATTTAGGGCCGGTACTTTCATCTATAGATAGCGACATTTATTCTGCAGAATAAGTCTTATCTAGGAGATAAGCAAAAAATCTGTATTTTCACCTACAAATAGTGATATCTGTCAGATAAATATGCTTATTCCTAGGATAAACTATTCGGAGCCCAAACCGAAGAATAACGCTTTTATCTACAGGATAAATGAAGCCACGCCTACGCGCTTACGCTGTAATTGGCAGTGTTATTCTATTTTCTAACCTAAGTTTTGAAATGTTGATTTTGTTTTGTATTTAACAAGACTTGGGTCAAAGTCACAGCGGGAAGAATAATAAAAAATGTAATAACTGTTGTTTATTTCCTCAATTTGTCCAAAAATATATCACATGGAACACAGTTTTTTAGATTCAATTAAAATTATTGCTATTTTTAGTATTTCTCTTTCACTTTATTTTATATACACCATTTAAAAATATGCAGACACAAAATCGAACACAAGCTATTGTTCTTATATAATGACAATAACAAACAAAAACAACTATGAAGTATGAAAATTACTCAAATGTCATAAACAAGTAAACAGTAGTAGGGGATTATTTCTATCTTTGTTTGAAGCATATATGTAGCTTCTGCATATATTTCTCTTGCTTTACCGCATCTTAAGTTGGCAACACTTACTCTGGGAAGTATCTAAAATCTTATCCATCGAATTGTTAACCGAGGGTGTAATTTGAATGAAAGTACGTATACATGATATCCTATAGATAGTAAGCTCTGATTATCTTATCCGTCGAATTGCTATTCGTCGGATAAAGTATATTTATACTAAAGTGAAAGTAACGGGCCTAAAAGCCATTGTAAACACTACACTCACAATGACAAACAACCAAAATGACTCAAATGTCATTATCAGGTAAGCAATAATAGTAGGGGATTATTTCTATCTTTATTTGAAGTACATAGCTTCTGCATACATTTCTCTTATTTTACCACATCTTAAGTTGGCAACACTTACTTTGGGAAGTGTCTAAAATCTTATCCATCGAATTGTTAACCGAAGGTGTAATTTGAATGAAAGTACAGATACAAGATATCCAGTAGAGTGGAAGGATAAGATAACCTTCGGATAGTTATCCGCCGGATAAAGTATGTTTATACTTAAGTGAAAGTATCGGGCCTTAAAAAATTAAAATTGGCTAAATATGAAGCTAACAGGCGATGTTAGCCAATAAAACTGATTTATTAAAATTTTTTAGGTTATGTAATACATATTCGAACGTGTGTTCGCAAAAATATTTTTCTCTATTTTCTACCTTGAGATTCCTTTACATATCATTTTTTGCGATAATAGAGTTATTTGATCTAGATAAAATTTTTGTATAAAAACTATTATCGATTTTTTTAAAAAAAATTTGGGTTTAATGTTTAATTTATTCCAAAATTGTAGCAGTCGGGCGTTGAAGCTATACATTCCTCACGAGCATTTTCAACAAAAATTATTAAATTTGGTCAAAATTTGAGCTGACAGGCGATTTTTGTCCACAAATGTAGCTTTTGGCCCCGTTGTGCGGCCTCCTATTTTTGTTTTCCTTAGAATTCATTATTCAGCATTATCCTTTGTGCCAGACTTCACAGTCCTTTAGTACAGTTATCAGCTCTTGGTTTTTCCTCACCAAGTAGTTGAAACCTGAGTCTAGCTAGGACTTCATGGTACTGTACATGGACTGAGCTTTCCTCTGCCTTTCTAAGGTGACACAATGGGAATTTCTTAAATTGGGGGGTCGTTTTTTAATGAACGCTTTGGCCTGTCTCTGTCAGGGGAAACCTTCCCACCTTTTCAGAGATTTAGTTTGCACCCATCCATCAGTCAATGGATGCCTGTATGCATGACTTGGCCACTCTGCAAAATTGCTCGCACCCTGTTAGAGCCTTATACGCGTCTTGTCTGGCCAGCTCATCAGCTTTCTCATTTTTCTTGTGTTCCTTGTATACTGATACCCACTTCCCGTCACCCATCGCTTTATTGTTACTTCCTATGTCTATAACGGCATTTATACAGTTCCATACAAGTCTCGATTTGACTTGCATGGAACCGATTGCGTTTAGCGCAGCCCAACTATCAATAAAAGGCAATCATCTGACGAACAGCTTCTTGCCTTATAATATCATTTGCCCACTACTGTATTGCGGCCACTTCGGCCTGGAATGCTTTTCTAGAGTTACTGAAATTTTCGCTTTTGACCTTCTCCCGTGAATCCCAGGTCAGACTCCCTGTTCTGTCTTAGAGTTGTCTGTATACCAGACTGCTTGTGCCGTCATTGGGGCACTGTTTGTCCAGTCTTCCCCGTTTGGCATTTTAATTTCGAAACTTTTAGTGAAGCTATACTTTGGAACTCCTACCTTGGCAGTCCTAAAGTTGGATTCGCCCATTTAAACCTAATATTATAATTTATGTGATAACATATCAGTCATAATTAATGTGTCCAGAATATTCCAAAGCATGACACAGGTGCATAAAGGGGTGAAAGCAAGGCAGAGGGGTTTTGGGATTGCAGACTGAATATTGGCCGCACCTTAACAAAATTAACTATCAATCAAGTAAACTATTTTACTTTCAAAAAGCAGGATTTCTTGACCGAACGCAGGGTTACGTTTAGATTTGACAAAACTAGAATATTTAGAGATCCCAGTTAATTGCACAGGCGGGCAAAGTATTTCAAAGAGGTACTGTTCACAACATGCATGGCCAAGTTACTGATACTGCCCCCAGGCAGTTTATCAAGATTTTAACTTCTCGCCTATAGCACTGTTGTAATTAAGGAGAGAACATTTTATCTCAACATATTCTATCACTTTGTTATTATGGTGATTATGGTGATCTTAGAATATGATGCTTAAAATAAAAGATTTAACCAAATTAATACCAGTCGATCGATTGAGATTTTCTCCGACTCCATATGAATAATAGACTTCCAAAATGCATACAGATCAATTTACAGAACTTTTAGGGCTACCTATTTTTAATTTAACTAGAACTAGCGTTAGCTCCACAAATCTTATTTCCGGTTTACCGTGGTTCAGTTCGTTTCTGCAAATCAAGCAAATCTGATACAGTTTACATAAACTATCGTTGATAGTTGATAGTATTTATTTAGTTTCATTTGACATATTACAAGAACAAAATATATAAAACAGGTCAAAGGGATGAGCAATATAAACTAGACACATGACACTTACTTATTGTAAAGATAAAAAGATAAAATTCTGCACTAAGAGTAATAAAGATAAAACATAAAGATAATCACATATAGTCCTGGCATTGCGAGTATTTGTTTTCCCTAAAGTGCCCTCGGCACGATTCATAAAATTTGAATTTGTACATTATTCCATTATTCTAACTGTCCTTTTTCGAGTTTTAAATACTTTGTGGAGATCCGAAGAACCACCCCATACCTCAATTGCATAGCTAGCGATGGAATAAAAGATTGCATAGTACACCGTATTAAGAGTCGGCGTGTCAAATAAACGTGATATAACTCTGAGTGCGAAGCATGTTTTTCACGATTTCATCAATATGCAGAAACCATTTAATATTGGTGTCTAAATTTATACCTAACAATTTTAGCGGAATTTATGTTTGAAATTGGCACCTTATCAGTTAGCAACTCTGGTACTGTTAATATGAAAACGTCATTGGTGAAATGCGGCTTGTCAATATTCGCGTATAGTGTTCAAGTGTTTTGGTATTTGTGGAAACAGCGTCTCCAAAGCAGCATCACACCAGTCTGATAACTAATTGCTTCAACGCTGCCCAAGTGCTGAGACACAAGTTTAGTGACAGTAGTATTTAGTAATGGTCATTTTCCTAATTTGAAACGATATCACTTTAACTGAAGGTAACACACGATGGGGATGTGAGTGTGTGGTAGTACCACCGTGAAGCTTTTGCTAACAACTGACAATATAACATTCCAGACCGCCGAAGGTAGACATACCATACCGTAGGACGTTTCCGAAGGAAACGCAAAAGAATTGGTTAAAACTTAAGTTATCGGTAGGTCAAAAAATTCTGTGTAAAGTGAAGTGTCATACTAGAAGAATATACGGAATTAATAATTGAATATTACTGGTAGTGTTTTTTTAACAGTACCGAAAATAAAGTAAACACAGTTTGGCCATGGTTGACGGAAATAGACCCTCTCAAGTGGTTGTTTATTAGTAAAAAACGCTGAATGATGAATGCTAAATGCGTTTTTAGTGTTAAATGAGCGACATGTGTTTACAAAGAAATATGGACATATTAGCTGGATTGTGACTTAAAAGTAATAACACTTCAACTAGAACTGGTTTGGAATGTGGAGTGTGGAAATCCTACCAGAAAGAGAAGATGCCAACATACACACGGACGAAAAAGATAAGTTCTAATTAGAAGTATTAGTTTATTAACCCTTGATAATTATTAAACCTAATTGAATTTCTTAAAATTAAAAATGTATTAAATATGCGGCAGGTCCAACAACAGGAAGGTTTTGACTGGCAGCTGTCACCTGGTTCATTTATTGGCTTTATTTATGAATGCAAAAATATTTCTCGGGTCAGAGTAATTGGGGGCTGCTTGATATACAAAGCGTACCAAATGTTCTCCTACATCTGTTTTTCATTTTTGCAGATTTTACTTTTTATTTTGCTCTACCCTGGCAGATGGATATATAGGGTGTCTCAAAGGTTCTCTCGAGGCTCTTTCTTGCACTTCCACTGCAAATGGCTTTTTACCTGGGGAACGGTTAATTAATAAAAACTTCTTACAGCGAGCTAATGTAAGTCTAGGCAGACAAACAAAATGGACCCACCGATACGATTTCTAGACGCAAGCGGGTATAAGGAGATGCACACTGCGAGATTCAGAAACAGAAGAAAGGCCTCAGGAGAAGCATTAAAAGAAGCAAGGAAACTTAATAGAAGCACCTCACCTACACTTCCGATCCGGTGATAATAGATGGAAACTTAAAATAAATATGGAAATTTGAAGCATCTCACAAACATCTCCACTTCCCATCCTATTTCCTACCCCTAGCATTATGTGGCTCTCGGTACTGGCGATAAGCAGGTCCCATGTCCAATTCGACTTATGCAGCCTGTACGGCGGTATATAAATATATCCAAATCGGATATCTGGAAGTGGCAGCAATGCCTACCTTACGCTGGCCAACTAATCAATAAATCAACTGCTAATATTACATTCCACGATGAAGGTTAATTGCGTAACATGTGGCCTAATAGAAACTCGCACTAAATTATACCTACACTCGATTTGTTCTAATTTTCTCCATTTGTCTTCACGCCACTGAGATATGGACCATTAAATATGGAGATGGAGGCGTATTCATAAATACTTTCTAGCAATAAATTTGGAGATGTTTGTAACCCCAGCGCAACAACTTGAACCTCTAAGAAAAATATGCCTTCCAGCGAAAAGACTAATCAGCATAGAATTTTTTAATACTTTAGTAGCTATTCCATCACTCAAAAAGGATACACAACTACGCAAAAACTATTCCCTGCGACATTATCATTGCTGTAGCTGAAATTTGAACACAAGGGAGATATGGCCGTAGCCTAACAAATAAACGCGATAGGTGGCGTGTTGCTGTGACATGTGCTACGAAACGTAGAGAAGCTAAATAGTATGAATGGATTACAATACGTCGGCTAGGAGGAATAAGAGAAGAATTTGCTGTTAACCATATCAAAAGCTTGTGTTAAATAAGGAATTTGTAAAGGTATTTATGTCAACTGTCACGCTAATGGAAGGGAAGTATTGTATTCGTGAAAGAATCACCCTCAGAGATTTCTTCAGATTTCCACGTTTCACACCATTTGCTATTATCACGTAGTACTTTATTTTGTACACCCGGTACATCATTTTTTAATAACAAAAATTATTATATTATATTACATTAGAGTGTTTCACTTTAGTCAATTCCGATTAAAGTCTTAGTCAGCAGAAACCGAGTGAGGTTCACCGAGGTTACATTGTAACTAGAAAGAGTAACGGTGCCTAAGAAGACTAAAAAGTCAGTTGCGTTTTGAGTTCTAGAAAAGCAAGATCGAGTACTGCTGCGTGACCAACTCCTCCCATGGGGGATGGCTCCCCAGGGGTGGAGCTTGTACTTTGTTTT
Organism: Stenurella melanura; assembly: GCA_963583905.1. NCBI lineage: Eukaryota > Metazoa > Arthropoda > Insecta > Coleoptera > Cerambycidae > Stenurella > Stenurella melanura. Next base: position 10,290,956 of record OY757309.1, on the reverse strand, counting down.
CTATCGCCATGTTTCATTTTATAAAGTATTCTCTCAATAACTAATTTAAACCCTCTCGTATACCAAGCGAGTTAAAGTGACTTTAGCCATGGGTATCGTCGGTATTGCTCTGGGCAATAGAGTAATATGGGGGATACCTGTGGACATCGCGCATTTGGTCAACAAATAAGTCAAACAACCCTAAAGGGATTTGACGCGTGACAGTATACGTATGGTTTTGCATGAAACATCGTTATGAGTGACTTTGTGCCTTTCTGATGAGCTCAGAATAAGGGCTAAAAACGTTTCAAAGACAGCATTTCCAAGAAACTGAAAGAGATTTTATGAAAATGTAATCCATTAGAATGAAATTTTTTTTAAGACAAGGTAGGTAAATAAATCCATTTTAAGCCTTTGTTCTCATTTTTAACTGAATCTTCATACCGTAGGGGGTCATGTAGATACTAGTTTAATCTGCTTAGCCGTATGGGACTATGTTGGATGCTAGTGTTATAATGGGAATGTCAAATAAGGAATTGGACACATTTATTTTAGGATTTTGATTTGGTAGCATAACCAGAAGTCAGGTTATCGAAAGAATGCAAAGAATTCATTAATATTTTTTACATATAAACTGCTGGCCACTCGAACTTACACATAGAGACTTTTAGGCAAAATTTAAAGTTCAATATTTTCAACAGGAATGCAAATTTTTGAACGCGGCTTGCAAATTTTAAGACCTAGTTTTTTTCGGATTAAGCTGCATGACGTATATTTATCGTAGGACCATAACCAACAGTGAGAAGAACATTAAATGAAAACAACTTGAGGTGAGATTTTTTTTTTTTTAAACATAACATAATGCCAAACATTTTAAATTATAGAACCCGTCGCAGAGCAAAATGTGTGCGGTTATTACAACGCCATAGAGCGAATAGGCGGGCATGGGCAAATCGGCATGCGAATTGGGGTAATGCAGAGTGGAGCCATTGTTTATTTACTGACGAAACAAGATTTAATTTGTTTCACTCCGATGGCCGAATGTTAGTTTGGAGAAGGCCAAATCAGCGATATTTGGAGGAAAATATGGCCCCTCAAGAAGCATTTGGTGGCGGAGGTGTTACAGTGTGGGGAGGTATCATAAGAAATGGTAAAACCGAGCTATTCATTACCAACCAAACCATTAATGCTACTGTTTATTAGGAGGAAATTTTGGAACCTATTGTTGTTCCTTTTGCTCGACATTACGGCCCAGAAATTCTATTGGTGGATGACAACGCTCGACCTCAGCGCGAAGGATCACAGAGTTTTTGCAGGCACAAAACATCAATAGGATGGACTGGCCTGCAAAGTCTCCGGATCTTAATGTCATCGAACACGTTTGGTCTTATTTAAAACTTAAAGTAAGATCTCTTGATGTACCCCCTGAAACCTTAGAAACGTTCAGTGAGGCGTGAAGAATGGGAGAATATTCCACAAGATTTTATAAATAATCTTGTGGATTGTCCACGTAAGTTAGCCTTTTCCGTGGCGTACGGCTGTGATTCGTTACGTGCAGTAATGGGTGGCCGGCAATTTTCTTGCTGCCGGGTAATGGAGGCTAGGTTTGAAGTGGTCAGAGCCAGGAGTTGCGCTAATTGTTCATAGCTGGGTAGTCCCAAGCTCGGTTGGGGTTGGTCCGTTATGGCGGCAGAGGGGACTGGGATCGTTCCAGTCGTTTGGTTTTGGAGCACTATTTGTCTTTGGGGCGTAGCACTAGGTCTTGCCGTCTGGTACGGCGGGGTGACGTGGTAGGCGCCGGCCGACGAGGTAGGCGTGACGAAGTACTGTGCGTTGGGCGGCGTGCTTGGACTTGGGCTGGTTGCTGTTGGTGGTACCATGCAGTGAGGGGTGGCCAGCTGGCGGCGCGGTGTCAGCGAGGCGTCGCTGAAGAGTTGGGGCCAGTCGGGTGTGGCAGCAATGGTGTACTGACCGCTGGGCAGCCCTGAGCCAGAGTGGGAGGCTTCCCCATGTGTGGAAGCGGATCCAGCGAAGCGGCGATCTCCCAGCGTCGAGGAATCGTCGTTGGCCCGGGATGCTGTTGGGTCCACCATACAGCGAGGGGGCATCACCATATCATCATCACCGCCCAATCTCTGTTCCATCGCCGAGTTTCCATGCCACGATGCTGCGTTGCGCTCCATGCAGTAGGGGGGCATCGCCTGAGAATCGTTGCTACTCCATTCCATATTTGTTGCCTGGGCTTCGTGCCAGGTGGCTGCGCTGCGTGCCATGCAGCGAGGGGGCACCGTCGTGATGACGTCATGCGTGACCCCAGTGTCGTGTCCTATGTTGGTGGCGAGTCCTGCCTCGCTATGCCTAGGCGCGGAGCCCGGCGACGCACAGTAGTGGGGCGCCGTCGTCGCGACGCCATGCGTAGCACTTGTGCCTGTGGAGAAATCAGAGGACATGCTTACCTCGCCGAGCCGGGTTGCTGTGTTGCTTGCTGTGCAGTGTGGGGCCACCGTCGTGGAGACGTCGGGCGTGACCCCCGTACCCCTTGTCAGGGCGTCGTGTTGGCGGAGCACTTCGTGGTCAGATGCTGTGAGGGGCGTCGTGCAGTGAGGGGGGGCCGACGTGGAGACGTCGCTCTCGACCCCAGTGCCTACTGCCTTGCCACTCCGGGTATGCATTGCCACTTGACACTCAACACAATAAAACTCAAATAAAACACACTGTCTGGTTACAACACAAGAGGAAGGGATGACCTCGTCAGCATTGGCGTTGGCTTCTGTGCTCAACTGACTTCTGTTTCGGCAGAAGACTATTAGTTGCTGAAGGCTGGAACATTACTACTTGAAGGATCGATCACTACTTGCTCGCTGAGAAAAAGTGTTTTCTTATATAGACTTTTTTGTGCTCAAATGACTTCTGCTTCGGCAGAAGACTATTTTTTGTGCTCAAATGACTTCTGTTTCGGCAGAAGACTAAAACATGAGCACAGCGCGCTAGACAAGTCATAACTTGTTCGCGACGCCGACGCCGATGACACCACCCCCCTTTTTTGTGACTTTATTGAACATTAATAAAGGCATACAGGTTATGTTTCAGTTCGATAATTTCAATTATATAATGTAAGAGTGAGTGGATACAATATTTTCAAAACTATAAACTAAGAGTAAGTGTTAAGATATTTCAACAACTAAGATATTTTTACATATATAGACTAAGATTAAGTGTGGTAAGATATTTTATATAAGTAACTAATAATAGGTCCATTAAGATATTTTAGGTAAAACAAGATATTTAAAATTAAAGTATTTTATGTGACAAATCATAAATGTATTCTAGTTTGAACAAAGTTTTCGCCCTGTGGCGTTGAATTATTTACAATGGTATATTATCGCACGTTTCGTTTTTCTGGACGTCGTCTCCGCGACGCCCGGGGCTGCCTGATCCTGTTGTGAATTGGGGGCTGCTAAGTCCTGCTGTGTTGCTCGCTAAGGCAACGGGATTCTGGAGCGAACCTGTGAGGCTGCAACGTCCTGCTGTGTTGCTTGCTAAGGCAACGGGAGACTGGAGCGATTTATTGAGGCTGCAACGTCCTGCTGTACTGCGGGCTAAGGCAGTGAGATACTGGAGCGCCTCGTGGGGGCTGCTAGGTCCTGCTGTGCTACGTGCTAAGGTAGCGGGGTCCTGGAGCGGTGCGCCGGAGCCGGCTGAGCTCGGGCTGGCGTTCGAGTTGACGAATACTCGTGTCCGGACTGGGACAGGCATCTGGCTGGCGGATGGCTGCTGTCGGTCGTGGCCAGGCGTGGTCACGGCCTTCGCCCAGAACGGCATCGGGAACAGTATGGGCGTCGTGTCGAGCGGCTGCTCTTGTCTTGACGTAGAAGGCCCAGGGTCTGCTGGCGGCGGCGGTGCGGCTGACAGCGCCGGGGACTTCTCATTCTTGTTTGTTTGTTTCCTCTTGGCTGAGGTGGATGGGCCAGGCACGACTGGGGGCAGTCGGCGGGCTGGAATTTTTGGTTTAGCGGCGGCTGTGGTGCTATGTCCACGTAGATAGTCGCCATGTCCACGGAAGTAGGTACCAGATCCACGGATGTAGACTTGTGCGTTGGCATCGCGGGCACTACTGATCCTGTGATAGTAGGCGTGACTGGCTTCTGGGCAACGGGCGCTACTGGTCCTGTGACAGTAGGCGTGGTTGGCTGTTGGGCAGCGGGCACTACTGATCCTGTGATAGTAGGCGTGACTGGCTTCTGGGCAACGGGCGCTACTGGTCCTGTGACAGTAGGCGTGGTTGGCTGTTGGGCAGCGGGTGCTGCTGGCTCTGGGGCAGCGGGCGCTACTGGTCCTGTGACAGTAGGAGCTGCGAGCCTTGGTGGGGCTGGATGTCCTGGATCCTCGGGATCGTCATCCTCGTCGTTGCTGTCGTCATCTTCGGTATCGTCATCTTCGGTATCGTCATCTTCGGTATCGTCATCTTCGGTATCGTCATCTCCGGTATCGTCATCATCGGTATCGTCATCATCGGTGTGGGGGGTCGGTTGCAAGAATTGTCTGAGTAGGCCAGTCTGGCTGGACTGAATCCTGGGAGGCGGCTCGGGGCCTGGCAGGCCGAGTGGAGGTGACCTCGGGGGAGATGGCTTCGTGCTGACATCTCGGGTATGAGTTGGCGGGAATACCTTGTCGAGGAATACAGAGGCTATTAGTGGGGCAGTGGTTGGCAATACTGACCTTTTATCCTTCCAGGACGGTCCAGCGTCCTGCTGGTCCGGGAAGGCGTCCATACTCGCTACTTCCTTGGGTTCCTGTTCACCTGGTTGCGGCTGAGGAATGAGCGTGGTTGACTGGTCTGAGCTGAGGGAGGTAGCATCTTGCGTCACGGTGTTGACTGGTGACCGCCTGTCCAGGCGGCCCGGGCAAAGGAAAGCAAAGGCGGCGGCTCTGTTGCTTTGTTGCCGTGGTGTCAACGGGCGTGGTTGATACTTGTCCTGCTCCTGCGTGGCTGTAGCTTCGTCAATCTCATTCTTCTTGGTCTGTGGTGGAGACACCAAGGTTGCGGCTTGTTGCTGGGCTTGTAGTTGCAGCACTGCGTCCTCTGTCTTGGTTCGTAATTCTAGGCTGTTAATTTCCAGCGGTGGGGCCGGGCGCCCTAGTTCTGCCCGACCCATTGGGAGTTTCCCGATGGCGGTGCATTGCGGGGTTCTTGCCTTGTGGTCGACTGACTTCTGTGCTGTGGTGGTGCCGTGGATGTCTGTCCTGGGCCTGGGTTATTGGTTGGACCTGCTTGTTGGCTAGGGTTGTTTAAGTTGGTGCCATGCCCTCGGAAGTTGTTGCCCCCTGTCTGGACATTTTGTTGGCGGAAGTTAGGGTTTCCCTGTTGGTTGGAGTCGTGTCCACGGAAATTGGGGTTGGCTCGCTGGTTGGAGTCGTGTCCGCGGAAATTGGGGTTGCCTTGCTGGGGCTCTGACTGAGTTTGGTTGGTGGGGCAGTCTCGGTGATAGTGAAATCCCGGGCACTTGCGGCACTTTGGTAGACTATTGTTAGTATTACTCGCAGGCGGGATGGTGGCTGGCCTCGGCAGCGGTCGGAGTTGCCTCTGAAATTCCCTGTAGTCACCCTCGGCGTTTTCAGCCACTCGGCTCAAGCTTTCCATCGTGGCCACTGGGACATTTCTAGTTGCGAATCTTAGTTCCGGTCGCAGGAGCTCGCGCACCTCCATAACCATCTCTTCTTCCGGCGTATACCGTTCTACTCTCAGCCAGAGTCCAATTTTGCGTTGTATAAAGACGGCGGCGGGTTCGTCGTCTTTTTGTCTCTCACCGTGTAACCTGGAGCGTAGCTTCCCCAGGGTGGCAGTGTCGTTGAACTGCCGCAAGAGCTTTTCCTTTAAGAACTCGTATGTGATGTTGTGGGACTTCCACATCTCCAGGGTGCGTCTGGCTTGACCCTCGAGCTGTTCTATAGCTACTCTCACTTTATCCCTGCCGTGGATGTCTTCATGGAGCATCGCCTCCTCGAGCTCATCCAGGAAGTTGACTGGATCCTCCCATTCCAGGCCTGAGTAAGTGGGCAGCGCTCTCGTTCTTCTTGTGGGCATCCTGTGATGACCTTGTATTGCGTGTATTGCGGCTTGAACGCTTCCCTCCATTAGTCTTGTCATGCTCTCTGCTAGGTTTTGTGTTGGGCGCCACTGGGGGTCCATTTCCCCAGAATCTGTATAGTCGGGTCGTCGTGGATCCTCTTCCCTCCGGAAAGATCTGGCCTCACGTTGTTGGTCGCCATGTCCACGTAAGTTAGCCTTTTCCGTGGCGTACGGCTGTGATTCGTTACGTGCAGTAATGGGTGGCCGGCAATTTTCTTGCTGCCGGGTAATGGAGGCTAGGTTTGAAGTGGTCAGAGCCAGGAGTTGCGCTAATTGTTCATAGCTGGGTAGTCCCAAGCTCGGTTGGGGTTGGTCCGTTATGGCGGCAGAGGGGACTGGGATCGTTCCAGTCGTTTGGTTTTGGAGCACTATTTGTCTTTGGGGCGTAGCACTAGGTCTTGCCGTCTGGTACGGCGGGGTGACGTGGTAGGCGCCGGCCGACGAGGTAGGCGTGACGAAGTACTGTGCGTTGGGCGGCGTGCTTGGACTTGGGCTGGTTGCTGTTGGTGGTACCATGCAGTGAGGGGTGGCCAGCTGGCGGCGCGGTGTCAGCGAGGCGTCGCTGAAGAGTTGGGGCCAGTCGGGTGTGGCAGCAATGGTGTACTGACCGCTGGGCAGCCCTGAGCCAGAGTGGGAGGCTTCCCCATGTGTGGAAGCGGATCCAGCGAAGCGGCGATCTCCCAGCGTCGAGGAATCGTCGTTGGCCCGGGATGCTGTTGGGTCCACCATACAGCGAGGGGGCATCACCATATCATCATCACCGCCCAATCTCTGTTCCATCGCCGAGTTTCCATGCCACGATGCTGCGTTGCGCTCCATGCAGTAGGGGGGCATCGCCTGAGAATCGTTGCTACTCCATTCCATATTTGTTGCCTGGGCTTCGTGCCAGGTGGCTGCGCTGCGTGCCATGCAGCGAGGGGGCACCGTCGTGATGACGTCATGCGTGACCCCAGTGTCGTGTCCTATGTTGGTGGCGAGTCCTGCCTCGCTATGCCTAGGCGCGGAGCCCGGCGACGCACAGTAGTGGGGCGCCGTCGTCGCGACGCCATGCGTAGCACTTGTGCCTGTGGAGAAATCAGAGGACATGCTTACCTCGCCGAGCCGGGTTGCTGTGTTGCTTGCTGTGCAGTGTGGGGCCACCGTCGTGGAGACGTCGGGCGTGACCCCCGTACCCCTTGTCAGGGCGTCGTGTTGGCGGAGCACTTCGTGGTCAGATGCTGTGAGGGGCGTCGTGCAGTGAGGGGGGGCCGACGTGGAGACGTCGCTCTCGACCCCAGTGCCTACTGCCTTGCCACTCCGGGTATGCATTGCCACTTGACACTCAACACAATAAAACTCAAATAAAACACACTGTCTGGTTACAACACAAGAGGAAGGGATGACCTCGTCAGCATTGGCGTTGGCTTCTGTGCTCAACTGACTTCTGTTTCGGCAGAAGACTATTAGTTGCTGAAGGCTGGAACATTACTACTTGAAGGATCGATCACTACTTGCTCGCTGAGAAAAAGTGTTTTCTTATATAGACTTTTTTGTGCTCAAATGACTTCTGCTTCGGCAGAAGACTATTTTTTGTGCTCAAATGACTTCTGTTTCGGCAGAAGACTAAAACATGAGCACAGCGCGCTAGACAAGTCATAACTTGTTCGCGACGCCGACGCCGATGACAGGATACTCTACCAAATCGATGTCGGGAAGTAATATTCCGAGCAGGAGGACCAACAAAATATTAGCTTCTCTTTTTTTTTATTAATGTACCTAATTTTAATTAGGTAATTTTAATTTAATTTTAATTTAAGTTTAAATTAAATTAATTTTTAATTTTTTAGTTAAATTTTTTTTCAGTTATTAAAAATTACCAGAATTAGAATTATAAATTTTTTAAGAATTGACTTTTGGTCGTTGTTAAGCAATGTTGTATATTGTAGAATTTAATGTTCTTGTCGCTACGTTTTTGTTTATTTTCGACCCGGTATAATGTGTAAATTTCAACCCTCAAATAAAATGCTTAGACCATAGAAAATCTACGTGAAATAAGGATTCCAAATCCGCAAAAATCATCAAGAACCGTCAATCCAATGTCAAGTTATAGCATTTTAAAGATTTCGGTATCCAAATTTTATGTTGAGTAGTGTGTACAAGGCCTAAGGGCCTTAATCCAAAAACTGACAAAACCGTCTAGAGATATTGATGTTACCTTAGTAAGGAACCATATTGCAACGACCAAAAAATTTGTTTGCGGAAATTTCACTCATACAAACTTTTTGATTTTTTGCATGACTTCATTGATCATCCCGTATATAATAAACTTATGGTCCTACGATAAATATACGTCATGCAGCTTAATCCGAAAAAAACTAGCTCTTAAAATTTGCAAGCCGCGTTCAAAAATGCATTCCTGTTGAAAATATTGAACTTTAAATTTTGCCTAAAAGTCTCTATGTGTAAGTTCGAGTGGCCAGCAGTGTAGTTTTCCTCTCAGTTTTCATAGAGTTTTTTTCGCTGTTTGCAAAATCCTGTAAAGAATATGTTTCATTACTATAAGCAAACAAATAGTAAATAACTCACTTTTAGGTATACGAGAATAAAAGTATTTCAATGCCGTCAGTATGTCTGTCTGTTTATCTTTCGGTCTGTTGTCTATCTGTTGGTGCTACATCTAAAAAACTGTTTGACGGAAAACAGCCAAATTTGGTAGGTACTTGACGCTACGGCCAGCGAAGAAATAGGTGGACTTTACCTAGAAAATATACAGGGTACACCGTGTAAACAGAATAAGTAATGAAAGAAATGTGAGAGATGGCAATAAGATTTGGCACACTGTTAACACAATTGGCAAGGAAGACATATATGTTTTCCTTTCTTTATAGGAAAACATACAGGATGGTCATTCTAAAATATAATTCAACTATGGTGGAAATTTCTAAAGCAAACCTTCCATATTCGGTACCTTTTATTTATCATTTATTTTTCCTGGCGGATGACCACTCTGTATATTCTTTTAACCAAAAGTTAGCTGATTTTCTTTGTAGCAATAGTGACAATTACATTCCAATTATTATTCTCCTCTGTCAGCCTTCACTAATACTATATTAAAATGACCACCCTGTATAATGAAAGTTCTATGTAAACAACTTTACTGGATTTTTTCTATTAATTATTTTTCTGTTGAATGACCACCTTATAAATTTTTACAGCTAAAAAATATACAAGGTGTTTAACCAACACAAAAAATTATTAATAAATAAAAGGTGCCAAAAGGAGCGAAGTTCTGTTGAAAAAAAAATACACTATATGCATTCTGGAAGTCTACCAAAGAAGATTATTAAAAGTACAATTTGTAAGAATTTGGAATACATACATTGTTAAAATAATTAGTCTCGTTAAATATTCGAATAAATATTATGTTTAATTTTAAGATGGCTAGACAACAGATATTTCCTCGTAGCTCTGTATGAACAATGTGGAAATAAACATGGAAATGGCGCCACCGTATCACATTCAAATTTTTCGTGTCTCCATAATGATCGCTTAACTTTGTACAGTTTCCCACATTTTTTGCACCAGTACGGTCCTAGAAAAAAGAGTGTTTTTAAAAGTGTCAATACTAAAAAATACAAGTTTTACAACAATTCATTTGATACAGTTATATAATATATTACAGTATAACAATAGCTATTTATGATACGAGTGTGAAAAATGCATGTTTAAGGCACGCGTATGAAAGCCGAGTTGTGTAACTCATGCAAGTGCTTTAAACGCATTTTCACACGAGTATCATGCAAGATTTTTTTCTCTACGAACGTATAAATATTTAAAAAAAAGCTATTGAAAAATATCAGATATCTTGACGTTTAAAATGTCAAAATATTTTGAATTTGCATCTTGATGTTTCTTTGAATAATCAATTCTATCGAATATCGCAGCAACAGTTCTTTTCGCACTGAGTGTGAAAAGGGATAGTTGTTTTCGCACTGGTCCATTCGTGTGTTAAAGTGACGTTTTTGACACTGAAATGACAGTTGAAAAGTACGACATTTCGATAGTGAGTTAGAAGAAATTTTCACTACATACGATTTTAGGTGGGTCTTTATATAATATTATTAACATAGAAAGGTGGGTAACTAGTTCCAAAATTAGTATTAAGAAATTAATGAGAGAGTTAATAGAGATGTTATTTTACATAAAGGAAACTGCCAGGGCAGGGAAGATAGTCTTGCAAAAAATTCATGATCAAAAATTTTCAGTGAATTAAGAAATATGCTAATAGTATATTATTATATGAACTATTATGATACCCATTACACGCGAAGATGATGTTTGAGCCCACGAGCCGTAGGCGAGTGGCACAAATTAGTCATAATCGCGAATGTAATACTAAGTATGCTTCTTCCACACCTATTAGACAAATAAATTAGATTAAAATTTGATAATGTTAATCAGTACCTACTTGTAAGAAGTGCATACGTTGGAAAACGTAAACACACAATATGGCGATACACTTGGTTGTCAGTGTTACGTGAGTTGATTGTCAGCTACAGCAAGAGTTGATAGCGGTCGATTTAAAATATCATTGAATCAGCGAAACAGTGATTTTTGAATTTATATTTATGATTAGCCGGATGTAGTGAATTATGAATCGATAATTCAGTATATGAATTATAGGTACGATTTTACACACAAAAAATGCTAATAATTGCCACATAATTAAACAGGTGTAGAGAAAAACCTTATTATCTCAGTCTTGAAAAACATTTTACCTGTACTAAATCCGACGGTACTTAGAGTATACTTTTCTGATGATTCAAATGATTAATGTAATAATACAGGGTGTAATCAGTTTCATGTTATTAAAAAAAACTGGTAATGGGGACCGACTAGACAAACAAAAAACCTTTATGACTTTTCCCTCTAGGGGCACTTCGAAAAAAACTGATATAGGTTAACATATTTAATATTATGGTAGATAATTATTGAGAACCACTGCTTTTCTTGGTCGATGGACGTGTACTTCCCAATTACACAACTTTTAAATTGTCATAAAAAGTGCTGGCCGGCACACGCGGTGTCAAAGGATCATCGACCGCCTTTGATGGACCGCCTCAACTGAACTGAGGCAAGTATAAAGAGGTAAATAATTCGTTCTCTCTTCGTGCACAATTGCAAGCAAATAATGGCCATAGAGGTTTAAACAGAGCATTTCTTTACATGTGTATTTTTTAATTTGGAACAAAATATTGGATTGTTTATAATTCAGAAAATTTAAATGTGGTTTATTAACATTTGTAACATAAATGAGGGTCCTGGGTTAAAAGCTTACTACCTACCTAAATGATTCAAAATCTCTGCATCTGTATCAATACACAGTTCGGTACGTCGAATTAAGTACATATGCACTTCGTTCAACTCTAAACACTAAACTATCAACTAACGTTGTCAATAAAGAAAATTAAAATAAAAACTTGGTACAAAAGCCAAAAAGGAATACAAATAGAACGAAGAAGTAAGTTGTGTCTGTACGTAATCAAGAATTTGACAACTTGAACGGTAAGTCAATAAAATAAATCTTAACTATAAATGCACAATTCAAAAATAACAAAAACAACGAACGGCGGATTAGACGTGTGTACATAACGAAACACCGACAGTAACTAGAATATTGCACAAGGGAGAGTTAGAGTATAGTTTTCTTCAGATCAGATCTAGATCTAAACCTACCTCAATATTCCAGCAGTTCTCAAAAAATGTTATTGAAAATTTGCGAAATTTTTGTTTATTTTTTTCCTCCAAAACTATGAGCTTTAGACCCCATGTTATATAAGGTTTTTTTGTTTGTCTTGTCGTTCCCTACCACCAGTTTTTTTAGTGACATGAAACTAATTACACCCTGTATTTTAGCCTATAACTCGCAAATTGGGGAATGACCTGTATCAAAATTTCCCCTCTTAGTGTCATTCCTACAATAATGTAGAAAATATGGATCAATTATCAACCATTTTTGTAATCTGCGACGCTGGCGACCAGCGATCTGACCAGAAAGTTTCTCATACTTGCCTGATGATGTATTAACATGAATCAGGAAAAACTGCACATCCCACTGTTTCCGTAGAAAAGAAATTGATGGAATGTTCATTCAAGCATTATTTCGATATTTCAATAAATAAATAAAAAACCGTTGTCTAAGGAATCACTACTTCCACATCCAGATTTTCCATCCAAGTCTCCTTAAAGGAGAACTTCTTGACTTTGTATGCACTCTAGTATGTGGATATAATTGGTCATGGAATTTTAATAATATTTAGGGCAGATGTCATAAAAACATTGAGGTAATTACTCCACCCTCCACCCCTTCAACGGAATTATCTCAATCAGACGACGCTACAATACATACGTCTACCAAATTTTAAGCGAATATCTCAATTCTATTTTATCAATTCCTTTACTAATATAATGGAGTAGAGGCAGTGGCGGGTTGAAAAATATTATAAAGAAATCTGGGGCCTTGGTTTCAAGTACATGACAAAATCTCAAGTTTCTGTACTCTTATCATATTGCTCTACTCGTTTTCCCTTATTTACCTCTACTTATCCTCCACCCCTTCAACTGAATCGTCTCAAAATATAATCTAGTTCCAGATGACGTTATAATACCTGCGTGTAGCCAAATTTCAAGTGAATATTTCAATTTAATTATATCAGCCCCTTTCATAATGGTGTGGGAGTGGTTGAGGGGGGTTGAAAAATATTATTAACAAATCTGAGGCCTTGGCTTCTAGTGTAAACACCAAATCCCAAGTTTCTGTACCTTTACCAGCTTGCTTTATTTATTTTTCTCTATTCACCCCTATTTAACAATTTATTCGACCCTTCAACGGAACGTTCTAAAAATAAAATTTAATTACACATGTCGTTAGAATACATACATGTACCAAATTTCAAGTGAAGATGTTAATTTTATTTTATCAACCCTTTTAATAATGGAATGGGCGTGGTGGAGGTGTTGAAAAATGTCGTAAAAAAGTCCTTGGCTTCTAGTATATATACCAAATCCCACATTTTTGTACTCTCACCAGCTTGCTCTACTCGTTTTCACCTATTTACTTCTAGTTACTCTTCAACGGAATCATCTCAAAATAAAATCTAGATCCAGATCTCGTCATAATACTTATGTGCACCAAACAAGTGAATATCTTAATTTAATTTTACCAGACCCTTTCGTAATGGTGGTGGTGGACGGGTTGAAAAATATTATAAAAAAATCTGAGGCCCCCTCTTCCAGTATAAACACAAAATCCCAAGTTTGTGTACTCTTACTAGTTTGGAGGGTAGTGGAGGTAGTGTAGGGGTTGAAATATGTTATTAAAAAATCTGATGTCTTGGCTTCTAGTATAGACACCAAATGCCAAGTTTCTGTACTCTTAATAGCTTGCTTTAATTATTTTCCCCTATTTACCACTATTTAACCATCAACGGAATCATCTTAAAATGTAATTTAGTTCCAGATGTCGTTATAATACATACGTATTATTATTATATAAAGTATTATAAAAAAAATCTGAGGCCTCGGCTTCTAGTATATACACCAAATCCCAAATTTTTGTACTCTTACCAGCTTGGATTAATTATTTTCCCCTATTTACCCTTATCTACCCCCAACCCTTCATCGAATAAGTTCAAAAAACAATAGTACATACGCGTATAAAATTTCAAGTCAATATCTCAAACCGTTTCAGAGAAAACGCGCGAACTATAGTGGATGTAGAAGTAAAACAATGCAAACTAATGCATTAGGACTAAATTACAGCCCAATAAAAGCAGGATAGCTTACACGTAATATATATATTTTTAAATTATATCAATAGAATAATTTAATGTACACAAAGTACAGAAATCTAAGTTCGTTAAGAATTTTGTCCAACGCAATCTCAATTATTATCCCTTATTTTCTTCCATCTTGGTGATGCCTTTGTTTCTGGTGGTTAGCTAATATATACTTTCTCGTGGCTCGGTAAAAGCAGTTGGGATAGTGGCATGGATAAAGTCCCGGCGTATTGCATTCAAACTTGACGTGCCTTGCTAGGGACCTCTTAAGTTTGTAGAACTTTCCACAAATATGACATTTGAAATCCCCTAATAAAAGAAAAATTAGATATTAAATAAATTTATTTTCATTTCAGTTACATTATTTCACATTGGTTGGAGTATCCATATATGCACTAATTTGGACAATACGATAAATATTTCCACTTTATTTTGAACTGAAGTACTAATACGGACGGAAATATAGCGAGAATCGTTGGTAACACCAAATGTGTACACTTCATAAGTTGTTTTATCCAATATTAGTATTGGGAAAATACTTTTCAATTACATCAAATGCATGGCTGACCAAAACTTGTGGCAGTATGTAGTAAAATTGTCTTTAATCTGGTTTTTTGTTTGTTTCTCGACAATAAATATGAACTGAGATACAATTATTTGAACACACACATGATGCTTTTAACTTTGTTATAGAAAAATGTTACTTGAAAATAATTCGGACTATATTCTTTTTATCAAAAAATATTACTTTTTACAGATTACACAGGTCAACATTTTATCTAGGCTTGTGCACGGGCATCGGAGATGGTATCCTGGGGTTTTTGGGGTCGCTGATTACGATGAGTGGGTCGGTTAGGCTCCATCACGTCAAGTTCAAGATCATTTGAAGGTCAAACGGTAAAAAAACCTTACAAAAAATCTGAAAAAATTCATGGATACGTTTTTGAGGTCGCTGAATCCGAGTCCGGTGTTTCTTTTTACTTTGCATGCATCCTCGAGGTCATTCAAGGTCATCTCAAGGCAGGTATTTTAGTTCTCTGGCACAATTGTGCATTTCGCAAATTGAGATTGTTACCATGTTATGCATTAATGACATTTATACCAGAAAAGGTTTTTTGTAAAATGACTGTAGAATCCAGGTAAATAAGTAGAATCCAGGCTGTCTATTTGACTACTTTTTTTTTCATATATCTATATATTTACCAAGTAATGAACACGAATTTAAAATGGTACCCTCATCCCCTAATTTCAACACTTTGGTGTCATCAGAAACGAACCTTTCCATTCGAATCAGCACCTTCCTAAACCCTTAGAGCCAAATTTTGTGCCGATATAATATTAACACCAGTTAATATTTCAATTTTTCATAAAATCTTACATCTCTTAGGTTACGTTACCAAATTTCCCGTGCATCACCCCTCAAAATCCCACTGTTTCTATATACCAACCTGACACCATACGAAGCGTAGCTTCATAACACAGCATTTTTTTTTAATTCAAATATATCTCGACGACTTTAGATTTGGTGAGGTTACATATTTGTTAGCATTCGAGTCGAACACGTTTGCGTTTATTCGAATGACCTCCGAATACTTTTTCTTTTATGTGTTACCTTTGTTTCTCTCTGTATACTCCAGCAGTAGTTAGCTAACAGGATTTGGACAATTCGTATAGTCCGATAGACAGCCTGGATTCTACTTATTTACCTGGATTCTGCAGTCATTTTCCAAAGAATATTTTATAGAATAAATCTCCTTAATGCATATCATGGTAACAACTTCAATCTGCGAAATGCACAATTGTGCCACAGGACTAGAATGCCTGCCTTGAGATGACCTTGAATGATCTCGAGGATGCATGCAAAGTAAAAACAAACACCGGAATCGGATTCAGCGACCTCAAAAGCATGTCCATGCATTTTTTCAGATTTTTTGGAAGGTTTTTTGACAGTTTGACCTTCAAATGGCCTTGAACTTGACGTGATGGAGCCTAACCGACCCGTTCATCGTAATCAGCGACTCCAAAAACCCTAGGATACCATCTCCGATGCCCATGCACAAGCCTAGATAAAATGTTGACCTGTGACCTATTATCAAAATGTCTTCAATGTGTTTTTGATTTAATTTTTCTTTCTTATAATAAATGTTTTATGACAAGAAACACAAAATAGTAAAGAGGAGGGGGAAATTTAAAATGCATGCCTGGCGATTTAAAAAATGAGTTTAATTATAGGGGCAGTTCATAAATGATTAATTCTTTAAGGGGGGGGGGGTTCTGAAAGGTGATATTTTGTAACAGTGAAGGGCGGGGTTCAAGCCATTGTGATGTCACAATACAAGAAAATAATTGATTATTATTATTTATTATCAGTATCCTTAACATTATTAACTTATATAGAAGTTAGTGTACGTGAGAGAAAGGGGGGGGGGATCGGGCGAGCGTGACAATGTGTGACACATGAGGGGAGGGGGTCAAGAATTGGCAAAAGAAGCGTGACATCATTTATGAACGGCCCTATATGTATAATTATATTCATTAGTCAATTAATTGCAATTTAAAAATTTATTTGTCAGCTTTGTATAAAGGTTATTGTTTACATACATAAATGTTTAAATACCTTTATTAAATTTTAAAATCAATTAATTTTAAACTGAAGACGGTTATTCTAAATTATGCCAATAGTAGCGTGGATTGCAAAATTGACATTTTTGTCAATGACGTTATTTTTTATTAATAGATCTACTATTACTTTAAAACATACTATAATAACTAAGATATCATTGAATGGCCAGTATAGTTATTAAGTATTATTTAAGCTACATATTGGTATATTTCACGATATTTACTAGCCATAATTTTTTCCAGATCTCATTACAACAGTTACATGTACCAAACTTCAATATCTTAAACCGTCCCAGAGAAACCCGCCACAAAAAAAGTTACAGACCGACGAACAGACGGAGACAATTTTTTTCGCTCAAATTTAAGATCTCAACGTTTCTTAGAATTCTAAACCTACTTCAATTTAAAAAAATTGAAAATAATTTTACGATTACTAAACATCCACTTCACTACGTGGATTAGGAAGTAAAAAAATGCAAAATAATGCATTCGCACTAAATTGCAGCCAAATAAAAATAGGATAACCTACACGTAATATACAGAGTGTTCCGAATTGCAAAGGCCAAACTTCACTAAGCAATACAGCTTTTTAAAATAAGAAAAAAGTTCCTATAAACATGGGTCCTCCCGAAAATGTTTTTTTTATGAATATTTTCGAAACGTCTAGAGATAAACAAATGATAATTTAACAGGAATTTAACTTTTTATGCTTTTTAAGAAAAAATGACAACCATGTACAAAAATCATTCAGGAGCAGGTGAAACTGGGGGGGGGCTAGGTATAATTTAGCCCCAACTTTATTGTGTGACACTTCTAAATTAATTTATGAGCAGAACTTAAAAATTTGAAGTTTTCTACACAAAAAAAGTCTCCTGTGTCTTTTCTCTAAAATTATCAGTTTTTGAGTAAATCTTATCTGAACTTAATTAATTAGTAACCATTATTACCAGCATTCCTGGTATGCAGGAGTGTGCCGTGATTGCAATATTTGTAACAAATGAAAAATAATCTAGCATGTAATGCCAGAATGGCAATAGTAACATTGCTGTTTTTTGTTTTCTGTAGTTCACTGTTCTGTAGTTTTATTTCCTTTTGGAAAAAGTGTTCTATTGAAAAGTAAAGAATGGTCATGTTTAGTAATGTGGAGTACGCGGATATTATTTATGGATATTGTAATGGAAACGCGAATGCCGCGGTACGCGAATATCGCAGAAGATTTCCTAATAGAAGGAAACCATCTAAATATGTTTTTATTCGAGCCCACCTAGAATTTAGAAATGTTGGACTTACAAGAGGTCCACGAAATGAACAGCAAAAGGGGCGATTTAAAAACATAATTTTGGCCAAATTTAACAATAATAATAAATTAAGTATCCGAAGAGCGGTGCAACAGCTGCGCATGTTTCCAAAAACAAAATTTTTCGCATTCTGAAAAAAGACCACAGAAAAGCATTTCGAATGCAGCTATTCCAAAGCCTTCAACCAGGTGATTCCGAAAGGCGTATCAATTTTTGTATTTGGTTTATAAATGCCATGGAACAAGATCCCGATTTCGAAAGTAAAATGATTTGGACTGATGAAGCTACCTTTAACCATAATGGATCGGTTCATTTTAATAATTTAAGAATATCTCGAGGATATTCCTCTTAATTTAAGAAATGAATGCTGGTTTTAGATGGACGGAGCTCCTTCACATTTTGCTGTTGAGAACCATTTGTGGGTAAACCATAATTATCCTGAACGGTGGATCGGTCGATTAGGTGCAAGAGCCTGACCACCCCGTTCACCGGGTTTAGCTCCAGTTGATTGTTTTGCCTGGGCTATTTAAAGGACAAAGTTTACCCAACCCCTGTAAACACGAGAGAAGGATTAATAGAAAGAATTCTCGAAGAATGTGAAAATTTGCGGGCTAATCCTGATTTCATTCATGTGTTGAAGCTGGCGGAATGCACTTTGGACAACTCTTGTAATTTGTAATTTACCTTACTTTAATCTAATTCATTGTTGTCTAATAAAAAATAATGTAATTAAATTTTGTTTTACTGTTATTGTTTTTTCTGTTCTGCTAAAATTATTCATAAAAAACTATTCCCGAATAAAGTTCAGGTAAGATTTACTCAAAAACTGATAATTTTAGAGAAAAAACACTAGAGACTTTTTTTGTGTAGAAAACTTCAAATTGTTAAGTTCTGCTAATAAATTAATTTAAGAGTGTCACACAATAAAGTTGGGGCTAAATTATACCTAGGCCCCCCCAGTTTCACCCGCTCCTTAATGATTTTCGTACATAGTCGTCATTTTTTCTTAAGAAGCATAAAAAGTTAAATTCCTGTGTAAATTATTATTTGTTTATCTTTAGACGTTTCGAAAACATTCATAAAAAAACATTTTCAGGAGAATTACTTGAACACCCTGTATCTCAGAAACTAATCATTTCCCGAACCATGTTTATAGGGATTTTTTTTTCTTATTTTGAAAAGTTGTATTACTTTTTGAACTTTGGCCTATGCAATTCGGAACACCCTGTATATTATTTAAATTATATAAATAGAATAATTTAATGTACACAAAGTACAGAGAAGTAAATATTCGTAAAAAATCTTGTCAAGCGCAATCTCATAATTAGTATTCCTTAAATTCTCTTCCATCTTGGTGATGAGTTTTTTTCTGGTGGTTTGCTAATATATACTTTCTCGTGGCTCGGTAATAACAGTTGGGATAGTGGCATGGATAAAGTCCCGGGGTATTGCATTCAAACTTGACGTGCCTTGCTAGGGACCTCTTAACTTTGTAGAACTTTCCACAAATATCACATTTGTAATCACCTAATAAAAAAAAATTAATATTAATGAAAATTTATTTTCAGTACCTACATTATTTCACACTACTTCAACCCATATACGCACTAATTTGGACAATACGATAAAAGTCTCCACTTCTACTTTATGAATTACTGTGTTAATAATTACGTTGGACATAGTAAGCTGATTTCCATAAGCAAGACCACAGAAGTTGGATTAGGGAATATTTGAGAATTTTTCATTTTATACTTTGTTTACTTTGATACTTGCCAAATCGTGACTATGAAAATACATAACTTCAAAGACAGCTTTTTTAAACTGATTTTGTTTAGGAAGAAGCCATTTTACCTTTTCACTTGTTTTTAAATCTCCGATTTACCTACTGTCCCAACTCACGAGAGCAAGAGAAACGATAGGTAATTGAGCAAAGCAGTTTATTTTTATTACAAGATATAATTATGCTCTACAACTTCTCCTCTAGACGCGTGAATGCCGATGTGCCTCTTGAAATTGTATTTCAAATTTGTTTTATAATTGCAATATTGCATAGAACAAATATATCTACACTTATCCTTCTGAAGGTTGCATGAATAGCTTCTATGGGAATAATAAGAAAATTTCTTGGAATAACTTTTCTTACAGAAGACGCATTGGTACTTTCCTAAAATTCAGTCAAAATTACTAATAATAATAATAGTTTATTTTCCTTTTTGACAATACAGAATATTGTATAGGAATGGTCATATAGTCCTTACAAACTAAGAGACAAAAAATTCTAGTACAGAATAGTAACATTTGTCCAACAAAAATAATTTTAACTTTTTCCTAAAGAAATGCTCGGTCTTACTACATTTTATTTCATCTGGCAGTCGGTTAAACATTTTAGGTCCTATAAATCTTGGGGATTTACTAGTCATATTAAGTCTGGCACAAGGTTCGTGCAACCTATTCTTTTGCCTTGTATTAACATTATGACAATCTTTATTTAAAATAAAATTATTCTTATTCTTAAAAACATATATACATATTTCAAAAATATACAGGCTAGGTAAGGTTAAAATTTTAAAATCTTTAAATATATTTTTACAAGAATAAACACTCGGTACGTCGGCAATACATCGCAAAATGCGTTTTTGTGCAATAAATACGTTTGATGATAATGTGGAATTCCCCCAGAAACAAACACCATACCTTAAACGTGTATCAATTTGAGCATAGTACAAATTAATTAACTGTTCTCTACTTAAATACGCTCTAATATTTCGGAATAAATAAACTATCGATGAAATTTTTGATATCAAAGCTTCGCAGTGATAATTCCAATTCAGGGATTCATCTAGGTATACTCCTAAAAACTTAATATTCTCCTCACCGCTAGAAATAGGTGTATTATTTATGTTAATTTTTAAATTATCGCATTTCTTTTGCCTGGTGTGAAATCTAGTGAGATGGGTCTTTTCGGCATTGAAATGTAAAGTGTTATGGGAGAACCAACTGCTTAAAATATTTAAAACACTATTGCAATTATGCTCTAAAACATTATCCAATGGGTTGGAAATTATTATAGATATGTCGTCTGCGTACATCGTAATGTGTGCAGTTGCTGGCAAAGAATCAATATCATTCATATATAAAAGAAAAAGCACAGGACCCAATATAGATCCCTGTGGAACACCCATGGTTAAATTTAAACATTCCGAATCAGCCCTGGACACGATGTTTTGTGTCTTATACTTTAGTGTTACATATTGTCTCCGACCCTCCAAGAATGTCGTAACCCAATTAAGTGCAAGACCCCTTATTCCATAATCATGCAGTTTAGTTAATAATAAATTATGATTGACGCAGTCGAATGCCCTGCTGAGATCACAAAATATCCCAACAGGGCACTCTCCCGCGTCTACAAATTCTAATATCTTGTTTAAAAAAGAATGAATAGCCGTACTAGTCGACTTACCGCTAGAAAAGCCATGTTGATTTTTTGTTTTAATTTGAAAAGTCTCTAAGTAATCCAATAATCTATACAAATAGCAATATTCGATCACTTTAGATATACCATAGGGCACAGTTACCGGTCTATAATTATCTAACAGTTGCGTATCATTCTTTTTAAAAATCGGTACAACTTTTGCAATTTTTAAGCTATTGGGAAATGTTCCTGTCTCAAATGATAAATTAATAAGATATGTTAGTGGTTTGACGATGAAATCTAACACTCTCCTTATAAGAAAACAAGGAATGTCATCCGGGCCAGATGATTTTTTGGGTTTAAATTTTGTTGTTAATAAATTTAACATTTCTTCAACAGTAAACGGTTTTAAAAATAACGAATTTGTTTGTTTAACTACACTAGGTATGCATGTATTACAGTGTGGTATTTGCTTAATTATGTTTTTAGGGGCCTCTATAAAAAAGTCGTTAAAAAGTGAAGCAACTATTTGCGGAGGTTCATGTATAACGCCATCGTTGTTTTTTATAGAAATGTTGTTGAGTGATTTATTTTTATTTGACAATTCAGCTACGACTCTCCAGGCAGATCGTGCAGGATTATCAGAGTGTACAATTTTATTTTGATAATAAAATTTTTTTGTATCCTTTATTAGACGACTATGATTCTTTTTTGCTATATTATAAACCTCAGTAATGTTAGGACATATTTTTTTCAGAATAAAAATATTTTTTAAATTTGTACTGGATGCTCTGACCTCATCGTTTACCCATTTTTTATCTGTAGATTTATTAACTTAAATTTTTCGGCGAGGAAAATATAAATCAAAGTAATACACAAGGATGCCACTAAAATAGCTGAAAGCATCATGAACATCGGTAATATTATAGAGATCTTCCCAGGTTTCATTATGAACTGCCATTTCAAAATTGGCCATTGCATTTTCATTGTAACTTCTTTTAAACATTGTAGTATGTTTTGAATTTACACAACAATTTTCAGATTTTATATTAAAGAGAACAGTTCTGTGATCCGAAATTTCATTGTCAAAAACGCAGCATGACCCTTTATTTTTGAAATTAACAAATATATGATCAATTGTACTAATAGTGGTGTTTGTTACCCGAGTAGGCCACTTCACAACGCTGCTACTAACACGAACAGATACAAACATGTGCTTGTTTCGCAGTTAATGCTATGTCATGGTCATTTACACAATATTTAGATTAATTATAACACACCACGCCTCGGGAGACAGTAAAGTGCGAGGCTACCTTGCTAGTACACCACACATCGCCCGGCATCAGCGATGGACGATGTGCCTTTGTGGCTATGCACTAAAAGAGTCACACAGATATGTTATAAGACCAGATAAGTTTCCAGATCATGGCTAACTATTTATTCATTTATTTATTTCACAATACACTACCCAAGAGAGCAATCCAATAACAAGTTAGGAAATAATAAGTATTTATAAATATATAACGTATGAGAGTAGAAGTAAAAGAACAGAAATAGATAAAAACAAAGATGAAACAAAAATTTTCTAAGTTATACAGTTAGTTATGGGAGTAGTAAGCTTAAGATAGCGCCACAATCAGTTATATTATGTATTGTTATGAATTACACCCCCTTGGAAAAGGAGATGGCACGCCTATGCCTCTGATGGTGACTGGAAAGGCTCTAGAAAGAGCCAAGGACTTTTCTAGATGATGGTTGAAGAAGATTCTGGATTGATCTAGAGCTAATTTCGGGGTATATAAGGCGCGATTACAAGCGCGGGAGGGAAGTTTATTTGAGAAGTGACACGTTCGGGAAAAAGTGAGGTTAAAGTAAACAAAGTTTATTTTGAAGTATTGTATAGTCAGTAAATTGTGAAATAAAGTGTTAGTAGTGTTAATCTCTTGTTAAAATTATTTAGAACCCACGGATTCATACAGGGTGTTCCCAAAAAGGTGGAAATCCGTAACATTTTGGTGTCGGAAGCGGAATTTTGACAAGAGGATTTTTTCGGGAGTGTTGAGAAGACTGGGACAGTATGTAACATCAATTCCTGCCCCTGAGTGGAATAGGAACGATGAAACTACCCGGTTCTCATTTATTTTGTGGAGGCTGGGTCGTGGTTCGAAAATTAATTAAAATTTAGAATTGTTAGGCGCCAATAGCCAATTGCTCGATACCTATGCCTTACTGGTTTTCAAAAATGTAATACTGTGGCTATTCAGTGGCCTTAATGTTTACACAGGTATCATGAGTTTTTAGAAAATTTATTATGAAAAACACAAAGTAAGAAAAATAAGTTGTATATTAAAATTTTAAAGACAAAACTGGAAATGGTAAATATTTGATATAAATTTAGATATTTTATTAACAAAAAATTGAATTTAGAGGGTAGCTACCTTCCTTACATAAATTATATGTAGGAGTAAGAATGTTATAAGGCTGACGGCCGATGAAAAGTTAAAGATAAAAATTTACATTTGCTGAAGGCTAAAAATTATATGTTAAATAAAAATTCCACAAGAAGTTGAGCGTGTTGATGTTCAAATGAGAATGACACTCTCACCACAAATCCTGTTTACGAGCTGCCGGAGCGCCTCGTCCCACTCAAATCTTCTCTTCCCCTTCCTCTGTTTGCTTCGTATTCTGATAAAAGTTGAAACTTAGATTGATTCCCATATAGTCGCTATTCAAGCTCCATATTCAGTGACATGTGTGGATATGGACAAACAAATTTCCTCCTGGGCTAACAAGGTTATCCTCACAGGACCATCACCATCAAGCTGGTCACTTAAATTGACACCCAAAGCTTATTATTGGCTGGTCATTACCACCTCTTCAAGCTGGCACTTAATAGCTCATCAGGCTGGTACTTAATAGCTCTTCAGGCTGGTACTTAATACCTCACACCTAAAAGAGTCCATCGTGTTACTCTACCTTGCATTTACCTGTTTGAAAAGGCACTCTGGGTGCGTTAATACCCCACGTAATGCTTTAAGACCTTAACGTTTCTTCTAAAAATGCCCTACCAAATTCCAAGATATTTTTATAACCTTACAAAATTTAAAAAAACCGCGTTCTACTATTGCCCAAACCTATATTTAAATCGCGTTTAAAACTTTAAATTCACAATTAATTCCCCTTAACAATAAGCAACAGAATTAAATGTAATTCCTTATCCAACATAGATTTTAGCTACTGACGCTGTTTTTTATGGCACGCGTGCATCTCTATCCAAGCACTTCAAAAATTAACCTATTAAATATCCCTTAACATCGGGTTGAATGCTGGCAATTTTACAAATTAAATACATATACATTAATCAATAAATGTCAGTGATTTTAATTTAGTAGATATTGGTTTATTTAATTACCTATCTCCAGGAATTTGAGGCTTTAAATCTGCGGCAAGACAGCACAAACACGTCTTGTTCTTGGCTTCAAGAATCGGAAATGCCTAATTTATTGTCTCCTATAAAATAGCTTTCAATCGTTGCCAACCGCAAAATGATAAAAAGTATTTACTTAAAATTCTGTTTTTATTATCAAATCTACTTAATTATTGCACTATTTTACTTCCCATTTGTAATTCTTATTTGTTACTAAATTTCTATTGCTTCAAATCATTAGTTAAAGTTTATTGTTTAATTTTTACCAAACTATCTAGATTTCTAACTAGTAAGAGCCGGTGGTTTGCTGGTAGAATAACAGATGGCGCTCGGTGTATATTTTAAAGTTAATTCAAGTCTATTCGTTAAGAATCGGTTGGGTTTGCTTGTAAAGTACAGATGGCGCTCGGTGTATATTTTAAAGATAGATTTTCGAGTGGGGATGAGGACTTCGGCAGCTCTAGGTTTCTGTGAACAAAAAGTCAACAAATTTAAAGTATCTGCTATTATAGTGGTTTTAAGAACCCCATAATTAAATTATATATATTCTGTAGCGTCCTGGAACTTTAGGACGGTACACTTTCTCTCTCCCTCTACAAAAAAATATGTGTACTTCCATACATGTATTTTTTCCTATAAATTGAGACTTCAATTTCTACTTATCCGCTGATGGATATAACTAAAGCTAACTTAAAATAATTGAGATATGGTTACTTAACCATAAATAATTATAAACCGAATTGTAACTAAATTAAGCTATAAGACAGCTACGGTTCCTAGACCTTAACTTCTTACTAAATAACTAAAAGTAAAAATCTTACATACTAGTGAATGCTGCTATAAGAGAGGATTTAGTACTCAACAGTAGCTTCGCGTACTACACGCCTAATATTTCAGGGACAAAATCAGTAACGACAAATTCAATAAGGACAAAATTGGGAAAGACACAATCGGTAAAGTCAATGTAGTACTAATCCAAGCCATATTAGCATATACACTATACATATTTCACTTACTTCAGAGACCAAGAGGCTCCAAAAACATAATTTATTCAATACCACATTCCACCAGATATAAAATATCCCCTGAATACTAATTATTCAGACACAAAATTGGAAGTAGAATTAAATCGATATAAAGCTTGTATAGCATTTCACATACAAGAAACCCTTTGAAGAGAGTTCGGAAAGGAAACATAAAATGTTTTAGGAGAGGACCCAAACATCAGTCTCCACAGACACTGTGGTGTAGTGCCTGAGCAGCGTTGTAGCGGCTGCCAGTGCTGAAATTGGAGTAGACATAAGCACATCTAAACCACGATACAGGAACCAAGTTCTCTGCCTATCCTTAACAGTGGGATAAAATATCCAGACTGTTAATAAATCAAACAAATTTATTTTGGATGTAGCTCCAAAGGGCTGAAATTAGACGTACGTATCAACTAAAATACTTTGGATATAGCTCCAAGGGGCTGAACTAGAAATACGTGACGACTAAACAACAAAAAGGACCATTGTTCTGGAAAGCTCTTGCTTCAGGCGCGATGAACAGTGTTTCGATCGAGCGATTGGCCAAGGGCTGAGGTGAAGCGGGGAGGCTGAGATATGTCTCTCGAAGACCGTCAGACGACCTAGGTCACTCCTGACTGACAAGCTCCCTTACCCATGTTTACGCTCGACCCTCCTTAACCACCTGTCATTCAAGACAGCCCGGCCGAAACTAGTCCATCCCCATCCCGGAACAAGTTCCTTTAATGGCCGTTAAATATCCTACGAACTAGGATAATGATTACTTCTTACCTGTAAACATCTAGAAAATATAATACTAAAAGTAACTAAAGTTTAAACAAACAAAACTAGGACGAAGTTAGTCAGAACACTTAACCAAAATTAAGATACTAGAAGATTTCAAGTAGGATGTTCTCCAGAAACGTCAGAAATACAAAAGGAATCTACAAGCAAAGCATAATCTTTTTGAGTCAGGTTTGGTAAAGACATTACTCTGAACTAACGAAAGGAAAACTAACTCACTGTTTATCAAGGGGCAAATTGACCATCCAGGAAAAATATTCCCTCCTAACAAATTTCCCTTGACTTTCAAACCACAACTGAACAATTATATTTATTTACCAGACCACGAGAATGCCTTAGCAAGACTGGCAAATAGAATACAATAAATATAATAAAAACTAACAGGTAGAAGGTTTCCTTAACGAAATTCAGTCTGCCCTAACCCTTCCTCAAACATAAACCTAAGTAGAGTAACACAAAAGAATTATAGAAGTGGAAAAATAGAAAGTATAGATGAAAATAAGGACAACACAAAGAAGAATGACGATGTTCTGTCATTTATTGATATTTTCCAAACGCATGAAAATCACCAAAATGTCGTATAATCACAAAAGGCTTAACCGTTACTACATCGGATTCCATATCCTCGAGACAAATCTTGCTGAGTTTCACTTGCTTGGTTCACATCAACTGCGTGGCGTGCAGACGTTGAAGACGCTACACCCACTAAACGTGGCCCACCCTTCAACCCTTGGATAAAAGATATCCAGCCGGAAAAATATTTCCGAAGTTTACTGACAACAAACTACACTACTAGAAAACTACTATCAACGCAAGACAAAACCTTCCAGGTATCTTAATTAAAATTAGTGCGCCTAATCTAAATTTATGGGTAATTAACTTAATAGAAAATTCATTATAAAAATGTTTACCCGACTGAAACGTCAGAGTTTGATCCATAGTACGTTTTTAAATCAGAAACATGCCAGTGACCTGCATCAGATCCGTCTGCATGGTTTAATGCATATACTAATTTAGAAATTTTCTGGCGAACTGTGCAAAGTACAAATTTGGGTGCTAACTTAGCTGAAAAATGTTTGGAAGCATCTGACAAAACCTTATTTTTCTTCCATACCTTATCACCTACTTCATATTTAACTTCCCGCCTACGCAAGTTATATGTTTTCTGATTTCTCTGGTAAGCATTATTTAACCGCTTTACTACATCTTTATATGTATCCGAAAGATTCGATATGTCATCACAATACCTATTCCTATCTCCCGGGGCTAGTTGAATGCCTGATGTTGACTCTACTTGCCCGTAAAAGTCTCCTGAAATGGGAACTTTACGGCCGAAATTCAAGAAAGCAGGAGGGAAACCAGTTACTTCGTGAGTAGCCGTTCTGATTGCGTGAGCAACTCTGAAAATTTCTACATCCCAATCCTGATGATTATCTTGGATATAACTGCGTATGGCTGTACCTATCGTAGCGTTTGATCGCTCGACTGGATTTACTTGTGGGTGATACAATGCATTAAACCAAATTTTTTGTACTTTGTACCGATCGGCCAGTTTCTTAAAAACTGATGAAGCAAACTGCTTCCCGTTGTCTACCATTATGAACTGTGGAACACCGTAAATCAAAAATACGTCATTCTCCATAAATTTAGATATAGTCTGAGCTGTGGCATTACGCATGGGATGTACGAGAACATATTTAGTAAACCAATCTAAAACTACTAAAAGATATGAAAAACCCCTTTTACTTCTTGTTACCGGGCCAAAAATATCTACGCTTATGACTTGCCATGGAAATTCTATTTTCTTTTCTTTCCCCATTAAACCGTAACGTGAAAATGACACTTTTTGCGAACCGCAAGTCTTGCATGACTTGACATATCTCAGTATATCCTTACGCATTTTAGGCCAATAGTAGTCTTCACAAATTCTCTTAAGTGTTTTAAAATACCCCAAATGTGCTGCTGTACTTTCATTGTGACATTGTTTTAGAACATTATTCCGTTGTGAAAGTGGTACCAAAAGTTTCCATTCTGTCAAATTAGTTTTCACCGGTAATTTATTAGCAACATGTTTAAAGATTAAATTATTCTCTACCTTAAAAAATGGATACAAATTTGGATTTGCCAAAATTTTTGTACGTAATTTAATATACCAATCATCTAGATTCTCCTGATTAAGTGATAATGAACCTACTGTGAAATTTTGTTCTTCATTATCTGACGGTTCGTCCCGCTGCACTCTAGATAAAGCGTCAGGAACTACATTTAAATGACCTTTACGGTGCACTAAATTAAAGTCATATTGTTGCAACTTAACCATCCAGCGAGCTAATCTGCCGGTAGGTGACTTTAACTTATGCAACCAGCTAACCGCTAAATTATCAGTTATGACTGTAAACTTCTGACCTTCCACGAAGGGCCGAAATCTCTCTAAACTAAATAATAAGGCTAATACTTCTAACTCGTAAATACTGTAGTTTCTTTCTGCCTTATTTAGTGAGCGACTGGCAAAAGCAATTACCTTTTCTTCTCCTCCCTGTACTTGTGTCAAACAACTACCTAATCCTGTACTAGACGCGTCGCACTGTATAACAAAATTATTTGACTTAAAATCAGGACTAGTTAGGATTGGAGTAGAGATAAGCGCTTGCTTAAGTGCCAAGAATGCTTGTTCTGCATTTTCATTCCACTTAATTGGTTGTCTTTTACCACGTTTCCCTTTTAGCAAATCATTTAACGGAGCAACTAAAGTCGAAAAATGAGGTAAAAATCTCCGGTACCACGAACACATGCCTATAAATCGTTTTATCTGAGTTGTATTTGTAGGACGAGGATAACTGATCATCGCTTCTACCTTCTCAGGGTTTGTACGTAATCCACCTTCAGTATCAATTACATAACCTAAATATTTTAGAGATTTTCTAAAAAACTGACATTTTTCATAATTTACTGTTAGGCGAGCATCCTTCAACCTATCAAACACTTCTTTTAAAATTGATACGTGTTCCTCAAAACTAGAAGCGGTGACAATTATATCGTCTAGATAAACAAAAACTTTATTTTCTAATTTTGGTGTTATAACAATGTCCATTAGCCGTTGCATAGCCTGTGCAGCGTTTGCAAGACCAAATGGTAGTACTTTAAAACAAAATAAGCCCCTTCCCGGAACAGCAAATGCGGTTTTGGGTTTGGAAGTTTCAGAAAGTGGAATTTGCCAAAAAGCGCTTTTCAAATCTATGCTACTGATATATTTAGCGTCCCGTAACATACTCAATATACCGTCTACAAAAGGTAAAGGATATGAATCCTTAACAGTTACTGAATTTAAAGATCTACCATCAAAACAAAATCGATAATTTCCATTATCCTTTTTAACTAATAAAACTGGCGACCTCCATTCACTAAAAGTAGGTTCAACTACATCTTGTTCTAACATTTTGTCAAGTTCTTCATTTAAAATATTCATCATATGTGGTGATAAAAGATATTGGCGCTGCCTGATAGGTTCAGCATTTCCAGTGTCTATATGATATACCATCCTATCGGTAAGGCCTAACTTCCCACAACTAAGTCCCTTGAATAACTGCTTGACCTTTTCAACTTGCCGGAGCTGAACTCCAGTTAAGTCAGCCAAACCGCCATCATTGGTCTCAACTGTGTTCACACGACACAGAGCTGAAACTCTTATGCTACCAACTTTATTTACCCAAGTATTTGATTCAAAATCTAAATGAATGCCAAATAACCTACAAAAATCTATACCAAAAATAAAAGAACTAGGCAAAGATGGAACTATATAAACCTTAAGTATTCTAACTATGTTGTTAATCTTGAGCGGTAAGTGAGCTATACCTGTGACAGTTTGAGGAGTACCGTCTGCTGTCGTTACATATCTTAGATCTGACGTTACAAATTTACATTTAAATTGTTCTAAAATTTTCACACCATTGCTTCCAACTACAGAACGATTACAACCAGTATCCACTAAAGCTAAAAATTTCTTATCGTATAAAAAAACTGAAATGTAAGGTCTATCGTCACCATTTTTAGACAACAATAGAGGTGTTACTCGTACTTCATCACTAACTATACGGTAAGTTTTGTAAAAATTTCTTACTTTACTTAACCAAAAATTCCAATCTGATTTGTTAGTCACAACATTTTTAAACTTACTATAACTACGGGGATTTGGACGTTGACTAACTTTACGTGGCCCCCTTGTTAGTTTTTTGAACATTTTTTACACTCTTTAAATGTGACATTTGACTCACCACATTTAAAGCAAAATTTACTTCTTTTAGCCCTACATTGTTTAAAAACATGATTTTCACCTTTACAATTAAAACAGATTACTGGTGTCTTGGTAGTTTTGATTTCATTAACATTTGATTGCCCAGGTTGACTTCTACGATTAGGTTTAAAATTTGATTTTGGTGGTGATACAGACTTAACAGGCTTTTCATGAGATTCCCTAACATTATTCTTATCTAAAGAAGGCAATCCAACATACAAAAGATCCTTTTCCACTAAATTACTTCTCATAGGAGGCGGTATATATTTTTTGGTACTTTCCTCAGCGTATTCTACTTTTTTGCACTTTGAAATTAATTCTGAAATTGTATCTATAGTCAATAATGCTAAAGGAGTAGCAAAATATGGCAATAAATTCTTTCTAATTTGTTTAATGCGTTCTTCTAAACTTGGTTTTGTTTTTAGTCTATTATATAAAGCTTCCATGATTCTAATATAAATATGTACTGGCTCATCCACATGTTGTGTTCTCTTTTCAATGTAATCACTCATACTTTTATCAAAATCCTCATGTAAAAAATCATTTTTCAACTGTTCTACCAAATCTTCCCAAGTTCTAACCTCATTACTACCTCTAACAGATCGATACCACTGTAGAGCTGGTCCCGAAAAAAGATCTAACCCTGACTGGAATAATTCTCTTTTAGTGACGTTTCGAGCTATTGCTAACTCTTCAACTCGTTCAATAAATGAAATTACATTATTAGGCTGACCATCAAACGTGACACCCCACTTATAGATAGGTACAAACTTAGTACTAGGACTAGTTGCTATATTTACACCAGTGCCTACTTGTAATGCTAAATCATCTACTACTTCTAAATTCAGTTTATCATAAAGATCTGCTTCTAGTAAGTAAATCGTAGCCCTCGACTCATTTTGAAATGTTACCGTCTCCTCAGAATTCTGTTCTGGGATAGGCATTCTATTTATTCGTACCATAATATGTACTAACTGTGACTTAACCTGTTTTACTGGCAAATCATCCTCCGTAGGATTATCTAAATTGTTAATTATATTTCTGATGGAATCTAAAGTATTGTTTACTTGTACTTTCTCTGTATTAAAATTAAATAATGGATCTCTCAGAGATAAATCATTACATGGTTTGGCTATTAGAGCTCGTGTTAAAAGTCTACAGCATGTTTCTGTGTCCCTAACTGTAGTACAACCTCTTACGCGTAACTCATAATCAACCTGATCAGCTTGTAATAACGTAGGTATGAAAATTTCAGACATTTTGTTTACTTTTGATTAACTCAACTATTCAAATTCAACAAACTGCAAGGTATATCAAAATTCAATTCACTGGCTTACTAAGTATTTATAACCCCTGTGCCCCTGTATTATTTTTCTAGACTTCTTAAAAATACTACGATAACTCGTATTTCACCCTACGATTATCTTATTCCTACAATAAGGACTCAAAAATTTTCCTGTAACTGTCTTACCGCAATGTTTAATCTTCTTTAATTTAACCCAAAAGTATACACGACTTTGCAAAACTAATCTAATCAAATCTTGAGGTCTCAACCATAAACAATACACATAATATCAGTAATACACACAAATATATAAACAGTAAGAAAATTCAAAAAATAGGACAAAATTAAAAATGTGACAATTTGTCTCAACAGCTCAAAGTTTTATTTTAATTTTTTTTTTGATAACACTCAACTTCTATACTCGCAAGCCCCACGTTGTGAATGCGTCACTTTGTAACATCAATTCCTGCCCCTGAGTGGAATAGGAACGATGAAACTACCCGGTTCTCATTTATTTTGTGGAGGCTGGGTCGTGGTTCGAAAATTAATTAAAATTTAGAATTGTTAGGCGCCAATAGCCAATTGCTCGATACCTATGCCTTACTGGTTTTCAAAAATGTAATACTGTGGCTATTCAGTGGCCTTAATGTTTACACAGGTATCATGAGTTTTTAGAAAATTTATTATGAAAAACACAAAGTAAGAAAAATAAGTTGTATATTAAAATTTTAAAGACAAAACTGGAAATGGTAAATATTTGATATAAATTTAGATATTTTATTAACAAAAAATTGAATTTAGAGGGTAGCTACCTTCCTTACATAAATTATATGTAGGAGTAAGAATGTTATAAGGCTGACGGCCGATGAAAAGTTAAAGATAAAAATTTACATTTGCTGAAGGCTAAAAATTATATGTTAAATAAAAATTCCACAAGAAGTTGAGCGTGTTGATGTTCAAATGAGAATGACACTCTCACCACAAATCCTGTTTACGAGCTGCCGGAGCGCCTCGTCCCACTCAAATCTTCTCTTCCCCTTCCTCTGTTTGCTTCGTATTCTGATAAAAGTTGAAACTTAGATTGATTCCCATATAGTCGCTATTCAAGCTCCATATTCAGTGACATGTGTGGATATGGACAAACAAATTTCCTCCTGGGCTAACAAGGTTATCCTCACAGGACCATCACCATCAAGCTGGTCACTTAAATTGACACCCAAAGCTTATTATTGGCTGGTCATTACCACCTCTTCAAGCTGGCACTTAATAGCTCATCAGGCTGGTACTTAATAGCTCTTCAGGCTGGTACTTAATACCTCACACCTAAAAGAGTCCATCGTGTTACTCTACCTTGCATTTACCTGTTTGAAAAGGCACTCTGGGTGCGTTAATACCCCACGTAATGCTTTAAGACCTTAACGTTTCTTCTAAAAATGCCCTACCAAATTCCAAGATATTTTTATAACCTTACAAAATTTAAAAAAACCGCGTTCTACTATTGCCCAAACCTATATTTAAATCGCGTTTAAAACTTTAAATTCACAATTAATTCCCCTTAACAATAAGCAACAGAATTAAATGTAATTCCTTATCCAACATAGATTTTAGCTACTGACGCTGTTTTTTATGGCACGCGTGCATCTCTATCCAAGCACTTCAAAAATTAACCTATTAAATATCCCTTAACATCGGGTTGAATGCTGGCAATTTTACAAATTAAATACATATACATTAATCAATAAATGTCAGTGATTTTAATTTAGTAGATATTGGTTTATTTAATTACCTATCTCCAGGAATTTGAGGCTTTAAATCTGCGGCAAGACAGCACAAACACGTCTTGTTCTTGGCTTCAAGAATCGGAAATGCCTAATTTATTGTCTCCTATAAAATAGCTTTCAATCGTTGCCAACCGCAAAATGATAAAAAGTATTTACTTAAAATTCTGTTTTTATTATCAAATCTACTTAATTATTGCACTATTTTACTTCCCATTTGTAATTCTTATTTGTTACTAAATTTCTATTGCTTCAAATCATTAGTTAAAGTTTATTGTTTAATTTTTACCAAACTATCTAGATTTCTAACTAGTAAGAGCCGGTGGTTTGCTGGTAGAATAACAGATGGCGCTCGGTGTATATTTTAAAGTTAATTCAAGTCTATTCGTTAAGAATCGGTTGGGTTTGCTTGTAAAGTACAGATGGCGCTCGGTGTATATTTTAAAGATAGATTTTCGAGTGGGGATGAGGACTTCGGCAGCTCTAGGTTTCTGTGAACAAAAAGTCAACAAATTTAAAGTATCTGCTATTATAGTGGTTTTAAGAACCCCATAATTAAATTATATATATTCTGTAGCGTCCTGGAACTTTAGGACGGTACAAGTATTCTCGGAGTTAGTGCTAACACAGGAAGGACTAATTTACTGGACATTGTTCGAGGTTTATTTTCGAACAGGAAAAATAGTGTTTAAGTGCATTTTTGAGACATTTTTGGAACATTTTGTTGGACATTAGAGGTTAAGTGACAAAGACTCTAGATAAGACTTTTTCGTGCCGTTTTGAGGGTTTTCTGGACAGTTCCATTACCGATAGTGACGTAATTATATTAAACTTATTTGATTTCAACGTAATTGTATGCCGGTAACGACCAGAAGCATGGCATCCGAACAACAAATGCAGGACTTTATGGCCCAGATGCAAAAGATGATGATGGATCAGGAAAGAAAGCGCCAGGAAGAGAAAGAAGAACAGGAAAGAAAACGCCAGGAAGAGAAGGAGGAACGGGAAAAAAGACGCCAAGAACAAGAACAAAAACGTCAAGAAGAATTAAGAAAAATTTTTGAGGATCAAGAGAGAAGACGTCAAGAGGAAAAACAAGAAGAGGAGAAACGACATCAAGACGAGGAGAAACGACATCAAGACGAAGAGAAACGACGTCAGGAAGAATTGAGAAAAATCATGCAAGACTTGGACATTAAACAACAAAAAGAGAGAGACGAACTAAGGAAAATTATAGAAAGCCAACAGAATGCCATATTTGCCGTCACTGAAGAACTTAAAAATAAAGTCGAGCAAGACGTAAGCGAAGTGAAAGAAAAAGTAGACAAGGTTGAAGAGAAAATGCACCAGGTAGAAGGAGAAATTGACCAGCTTAAACAACAGTTGAGGGATAGAGGAAACCAGCAACTGGTATCGTCAGGCCAGCGATTAAAAATTCCCTCCTTTGATGGTCAAAGTTCCTGGATGACTTACAAGACACAGTTTGAGGCAGCAGCGAGTGCTAACAACTGGAATGACGAAGAGAAGGCTAAGGCATTAATCGTGGCTTTAAGAGGCCAAGCGTTGGAGTTGCTCCAGACAATTCCGGCGGACCAACAACGTAATTTTAGAGTTTTAGAAGCTGCCCTAGATCTACGATATGGCGATCAACACCTTGCCCGAGTGTACCAGACCCAGCTGAAATCACGTGTTCAAGGGGCTGGGGAAAGTTTGCAAGAGTTTGAAGCTGCCGTGTGGAGACTGGCTCACCTGGCTTACCCGGATGTACCGAAGGAATTCCAAGATCAACTGGCAGTAGATGCTTTTCTGGATGGTATACAGGATGATGAGATCAGGCGAGTCCTCAGGTTATCTCGATACCAGAACAGCAGCGAAGCGTTGGTACGTGCACTCGAGGTGGAAGCTGTCCTTCAAGATACCCCGAGTCCAAGAGTACAAGCTATGAGTCTCGAAAGATCGCAGTCTGAAAAGGAGAACCAGAACGCTATGTTGGCCGACATATATAAGATGTTCAATCAGTTACTGGCTCAAGTGGATACTGCAGAAAGACAAGGCAAGCCAAGCGGGGGTATTAAATGCTACAACTGCGGCAAGATAGGACATATCAAACGAGACTGTCGACAGCGGAACTCGAGGAAAGTGAATGTTGGAAACAGGGCAGAGACACAGAATAAACAAAGTAGTGGAAGGCCAAGTGGACGGCGTATGAAATGCTACAGGTGCGGGGAACTAGGACATATCCAGCTTGAATGTCCACAGAGGAGCTTGGAGAGAGTGAAGGCCGGAGATGCTGTGAAGCCAAGGGGAAAACCAGAGGAAGCCGTTACCAGAGAGGCTGTGACAGATAACGAACGTGGTGCCCCTAGAGAAGTGAAGATTTCCCAGCTTCGGAGCATTACAGAAAGGCCACCACTACAAGGATATGACGATAAAACGAAACCTGAGAGAAATGCAAACATTTCATCCGGAAGAAGGTACAAGGAAGGTTGCAAGCACAACCACTGGGAGAAACTGCAGGTCACGGGAGCAGTCAACACTGTCAAGGTGGAGGTGCCGGATGATAAGGCAGATGAAGCGCTCAGACAGGAACAATTGAACGATGTGGAAATTGGGCCTATATTGAGAGCCAAAGAAAGGGGAACTCGTCCAAAATGGAAGGATGTTTCAGGCAAAAGAGTGGGACTGAAGGCACTGTGGGCGCAGTGGGACTCACTGAGTGTCAGGAACGGGCTGTTGCGGAGAGCATGGGAAAGCCCGGATGGAAAAAAGGTGGTTATGCGTCTAGTGATTCCCAGGTGTCGAGTAGCGAAGGTGCTTCAGGAAGTGCACAATGGGGCATCCGATGGACACTTCGGTGTGAACAAGACCCTGAAGAAAATACGAGAACGATTTTATTG
The DNA here is from genome assembly GCA_963583905.1 of Stenurella melanura. Classification (NCBI taxonomy): domain Eukaryota; kingdom Metazoa; phylum Arthropoda; class Insecta; order Coleoptera; family Cerambycidae; genus Stenurella; species Stenurella melanura. The sequence goes on along the minus strand of OY757309.1, from coordinate 10,254,209 downwards.
GATAAGAAGTCGTCAGGATGTGGAGGCTTGGTGTCGCAAATGCAAGATTTGTGCAGCCAGTAAGGGACCACAGACTGGAAGTAAGGGTGAAAAGAAACAGTTCAACACCGGAGCTCCTTTCAAGAGGTTGGCTAACGATATAGCGGAACCATCATCAGCCAGTGACCGAATGAAGGCTCGATACGACCGGAAGGGTAGTTCAGAAGGATTCAAGGCAGGAGACCTGGTTTGGCTGTACAACCCACAGCGGAAGAAAGGAAGGTCACCGAAACTTCAACCGCCTTGGGATGGACCGTATACTGTTATTACCCGAATTAATGATGTCGTCTATCGGATTCAACGAAGCAAAAAGTCCAAGATGAAGATCGTGCATTTGGACAGGCTGGCGAACTACATCGATGATTCTGAGTTGCCTGATCGGGACGATCTAGGCTTAAGGAGGGGGCAGTGTTATGAATTACACCCCCTTGGAAAAGGAGATGGCACGCCTATGCCTCTGATGGTGACTGGAAAGGCTCTAGAAAGAGCCAAGGACTTTTCTAGATGATGGTTGAAGAAGATTCTGGATTGATCTAGAGCTAATTTCGGGGTATATAAGGCGCGATTACAAGCGCGGGAGGGAAGTTTATTTGAGAAGTGACACGTTCGGGAAAAAGTGAGGTTAAAGTAAACAAAGTTTATTTTGAAGTATTGTATAGTCAGTAAATTGTGAAATAAAGTGTTAGTAGTGTTAATCTCTTGTTAAAATTATTTAGAACCCACGGATTCATACAGGGTGTTCCCAAAAAGGTGGAAATCCGTAACAGTATTAATTTAAAAAGAAAAAATTGCTCTGAAATAGTTCTACGAGTCTCCAGACTCGAGAGTGAAAATCTATTTAAGAGTTCAGTCTGAGGAAAACCAATAGCAGGATAGACACCATGTTCCTTAGGCCTCAAAGTCTTTAAAAAACGCCTCTGAATTATCTCTATGGTCTGCATATGTAATAATGGAGCGACCAAATAGTCGACGAATATTCCAATTCGGATCGAACAAAAGATTGATACTGTATGTAGTTTTAGTGTGTTAATGTCGTTAAAATCGCGAGAACATCGTACTACGTACACTAAACCTTTCATTAATGATGGTATTTATATCGAAACTAAATGATAGTTTGGTGTCAAATGTGACACCTAGATCGCGGAATGTTGATGGACGTGTAAGCACTGAATCTTCTATACGGTAATTAAAACATTATAAATGTTGGTACTATTATGGAAAAATTTTATAATTTGGAAACTAAAAAAGTGATTCTCAACACAAAAATAATTCTTAAAAATGGGTAAAACAAAATAACAATATTCTAAAAGTTTTTAAAAATGTATGGAGTGAAGGAAAACATTTATTACTTACACCTAACAAGTTTAATGTAATAAATTCTCAAATAGACTTCCCTGCTGAGCTGAGAAATATCCCAAACGATTATAAAATCCTTGGCGAACATTACCCAACATAATAGGGGTAAAAGTTAAGCAGACGTTTTCAATATTTAATTGAAGTTCCTGCAAATTGTTTTGCCTATTTTTCTGAAAACCATAAATTTTTGATTTTAAGTAGCCCCACAAGAAAAAGCCACAAGGCGCAAGATCTGGTGACCTAGCTGGTCATAAGATATTACCATGGCCAGAATTAAATCTATTCTTGTTGGAACCAAATTTCATTAAACCTAGCACCTACTAGTTCCTGAATCCTAGGAACAATTTGCTGTTAAAGCAAATTAAAAAATGTTTGGCCATTTAAGATGTCATCGATATAAAATGGTCCAATAATATGTTCACCCAGTATATCGACGCAAACATTTAGTTTTTGAGGATACTGAGTGCGAAGTTCGTAAAACTTATGTAAATTTTCTCGCGTCCAATATCGTGTCCGAATAGAATTATGTTTACCAATTAATGGAAAATTTGATTCATCGGTAAAAACAATGTTTCTAAGAAAATGTTCATCCGCATTCGCCTCTTCCATTAATTGCTCACAAAATTCCATTCTTCTGATATTGTCCGTCTCAAAGATTTGTACCCATTTTTAAAAAATATCGACCTAACCGTTGATGGTGTAGAACCTACTTCATCAGCAATTTGGGAAGTAGTAAGTACCGAGTTGTTGGTTGCCAGTGCACAAATCATAATATGTCTTTCATCTGGGGCTTCATTGGGAGGAATCGATTTTCTATGTTGTTTATAATCAACACAACCATGTATATCAAAATTGTGATTAATATTTTAAATTGTGGATAATGCAGGTGAACATCGGCCAGGAAATGCACCATTAAATGCGTTTTTAATTTGACGCCTTGACTTTCCTTGATAGTACCACTTAACCATCTGAACGTTTTCGGCCGTTTCAAACATTTTTAAGAATTAATTTAACGATAAGGTTACTTTTTCAGTTCCCAAATAGTACTAGCTTGAGTACGAGTTTGACGTGACGTATGCATTTATAATATACCATTCGTTGGAAGTTGTAAATTCGCCTGGTAGATCCTATCTATGATCGAAGAACATTTGCGTCTACTGTATAATGCAAGTATTGTTATACGCTTGAAGAAAAACTTGTTTTCCGTATCACTTGTTACTCTTGTTAATTAAACATAAACGCACTAATGTAATGTTTATTTTTGTGTAGGTACCTATCTGTATACTACAAAAATTGTACAATTTTAAAAATAGAAAATAAATATTATTATTATATTATTACTATATTTTAGCGACTACCATATAACGTAAAGATATCCATTACATGCTTTAAAAGTATGTGCCTGAGAAATATGCCTGTTAGTGGACAAGTTTTAGTGTATGCGTCAAAGAAACACTTGAAACCCCGGATCCCGTTGCAAATGTACTTCTTTAGCATGTGTCTTCATCGAGTCCTTCCTTCTAAACTTTTTAAAGCACACTGGACAAGTGTGGGTTTTGGGCTTTCCACATTCTTGATGCACGTGTCTGCTTAAGGATTTCCCCGTCTTGTACGTTTTCCCACAATTCCAACACTTGAACTCCATTCCTAAAAAAAATCGCACTATATGAATTTTCAGGATTCTAAACGCTAATTTTTTTACAACAGTTAATAATACAATTAAACTAGGTTTTATAGCGTTTATTAAAAATACATATTACTTATTTGGTAATTTATTGCACGCTATCGTTAAAATAAAGATTATAAAGCTCTGTAGGATGGACTCTAGCATGAGTTTTCATCGAATCCTTTCGTCTAAACTGTTTTGAACAAACTGGGCAAGTATGCGTCTTGGGTTTCCCACATTCTTGATTCACATGGCGACTGTATGAAGTCTGGCTCTTGTACACTTTTCCGCATCTCTTGCAAATGAACATAATGTGGGAGGGCGATTGCGGTACACCTACAAACAATTTACATTAGGCTATTCTTGTGATAACAGAATTAATTTGTGTTCCGCTTTATGAAATATAATAATCAGTTAGATTAATATATTTGTTTTTGCTTGGAATACATAACTAACATATACATAATTAGAATAGAACACAATACAAAACAAAAAAGTTAAATTAATAAGTTTAAAAACCCCGACACAAAAGATAAATATTTAAAAAGGAACAAATAACACAGTTCCACAAAAAAAGGAAGTGCTGTACCAGAGACATGAGATGTTGTGTATTTCTATGCTGAATCCGAATTCGTAGCCTAAATTGATTTACCAGATAATTTTTTGGTAAAACGCAAAAACATCCCCTAAAATAGAGTGAAATATTGGGGATAAGGCAAAGCTTTATAACGAAATGCAACAATTTGTAAATACTTTGAGCAAACATTTTATAATAAAATTTTGAGTATTAGAAAGAAACATATGAAAATTAAATCCACACCCACCCCTTCGAGGGGGCTAAAAAACTATTCTGTGCCAGAGACATGAATACATAGATTTTCTGTATTAATTTATGCTCAATCCGAATCCGTAGTCCAAAAACCGATTTACCAGATAATTTTTTCATAAAACGCAAAACATCCCCTAAAATAGAGTGAAATAGTGAGAATAAGGTAAAGCCTTATATAGAAATGCAGAAATTTGATAAAGTAAATGTAAATTATTTGCTACATTTTAAAAATGTATTTTTTGTGTCGTGGGTTTTAAAATTTTTAATTTAACTTTTATTTTCAATTTTCTTCTATTACAAGATTAATTTAAACCTATTAAGTTCAAGATATTGTTTAAATACATTTCAGATAAACATTAGCCATGTTTGGTGAAAGTCCAAGATTTTCAGGTTTCATTGTTAAACACTCGGTATAACTGAAATAGCGTTCTAAGAAATGGCGAAGGAACTGGTGTAATTTCACATACGATCAATCACTAACTAATCACCCATTTAAAATTAAAAAACATATCTGAGATAAAAATTGTGGGGGATCAAAAGTGTCACATTATGAAATTATTTTTAAATTGACAGAGTGTTTCATATAACCGAGGCAAGCTAATAGTTGATTTTTTTTAAATTAAACACCAAACATTTTTTCATATATTAATTCTCTATCATCCAGGAATGTATAACTTTTGAACATGCGACGTTGCCACATTATTCCACATTTTCCGATAAAAATCCCAACTAGCACAATTAGTCGTGGGAACGTAGCAATGACTATCGTAGGCACTTTAAAGTGTTTTGGTACTAGTCATAGGCACGTAATAGGAACGTTCCTAATACATGTTTATGACCAAAATGGGGAATATTTTTTGGTGACGATTACGTTCCAGCCACGTTCCTGGAACTTGTCTGGCTACGTTCCAATGACGTTGTCGCTCCGGAGCAGCGACGTGGCGGCGTAGACGCCGCAACTTTCAGAAAACTTTACCACTCCCTACTCTTTCAAATCGATGTTGCCCCTTCTTTGTCTTGCAACCGATTTTATTATATTTATGTTTCATTCTTACATATGATTCTTGTTCTTGTTCATTTCCCTAACTCAGAAATTTAATAGAATATCAGAAGGTAATATTAGACATCAAAACTTGTGCTATTTTCCAATGGTCTAAGGGTCACAATTAAAACGAATGCAATTTTACTGACAAACATAATGATAAAACGTCCGAATCTAACGACGCGCCTTTAAAATATGCATTTTTTAATGAAAATATTGTTTTTAAAATATGTAATGTCATGCGAGAATATGACACACTAGTTGCCGAAACCTATTTTTTATTGTTCTTCGGAACTTAACACTACTTTTTATGTATTCATTTGTTGTATTTGGTGAAGAAATTGCGATAAACTAAATTTATTAGTCAATTGTGAAATTAAGGTTCATGTGTTATAATAATGGCGTCGATAATTTTGGTCACCAACATGGCGTATTTCAGAAAATATGACTTTAAGGTCGTTTTCACCAAGAAATGCTACTTGAAAGTAATTGCTACTTGGCGATAGTGACGAAAACTGCAAATACATAACTTCAAAGTTATATTTAACACAAATCTGCGAATGGAACTGTAGCATCACTTTAAAGTCGTAGCAAAGTTGTGACTACCACAAATTACCTCTTCATAGTTGCCGCTGCTACTTTACGGTTACATTTCTCCCGCTATTGATTCGGAACGTACGTGTTAGCCGTACGTTGAGGTCTAGATTGAACGCGTTCCTAGTTTTTGCTGTTTATCATTTACCTAACTTCTATACTACTTGTATGCAACCATATATCAACGACTTAATAAACATAAACCTTGTTGGTATAATATACTATTACAATGATAGATAACATAGAAGAAAAGGGAGGTGTAATAAAACTGTGTTGAAATATTAAATTTTGTCGCCTTATTTTGAACATAAAATGTTGCATAGCATGAATATAGCAGCATATAATTCTAGTATAGGTTAGGCAAATATATTATATGGGTTAGGTTTGTTGCATTAACTTTATCTATGGTCAACATTGGGAACTAGATAGTGAAATTTACTTCATGGTACATTTCAGAGGTGATGTGCACTTTGTAGTAGCCGTACATAGTTCTGTAGGTAGCAGTAATGTCATTAACACCTATGAATATTACTTACAAGTTCCACTACTTTAAAGAAATAGTGAAAGTTCCCAGAACGTCGCGGCAACTATTAAAGCTACTTGAAGATGATTGCAACTTTGAAGTCACATTTCAGTGATGCGAGTTAGTCGCTGCTACTATAGTTTACCACCTTCAAGTTCTGAAAACCCAAAAGTCGTCACACTGGTAACTACCACGTTCCCATGTACCACGAAAGCTACGTAGAAGTTGCATAACTATAAAGTAATCATTAGTGGTAGAAACTACGAGGCAGGGACTGTAGACTTGTCAAATGAAGTTATTTTTAGACCAAAGTCGTAAGTTTAGTGGCAATTATGTAATGGTTACTCATACGAAGTTCCTATCTCAGTTATTGTCACTTTGGTGCTAGTTGGGACGCATTTGCAGGGGTTAAGAGAAAAATCAGAAGAAAAACGTATTTTCATAAATTATACCGCCATTTCACTTTCAATATTAGTCCAGGTCATGTGCTAACTTTCAGACTTCTCATAGTCGAACCTATTTCTACAGGGTATTCTCCATGATGATTCAAGTTTCTACATTTTTAAACTGCCATGACGCAACTTTTCCATGAAAGCCCATGTATGTTATCACTTAAAATGTTTTAGTAATCCGATATAATAACGTAAGTAGATAAAAATTTGATTTACTCTAACGCACATAAAAATTAACATATTTCATCCTAACCAAATATAATAACTTGTAATCTCCTAAAACATTTATTGAAAACAAAATATATTATTGTGTGTATTAAGTACTTAACAAAAAACTAATTTATTGCGGGGCGGGATATGGGTTGAAATCATCCAAAAAAAATTTTCGGAGTAGAAAGATATGGGACCTAGACCATCTGATAGAGATATAAATAATGTATTATATTCCTGGTTGACGATCTTTTCCTTTGAAGGACACCAAATTTGTGAGCATTTAATTTCAGAGATCATAATTTTTTCTATACCGCGGGTCTACAAGTAAAAACACATATTACTCGGAAACTGATACACGTAGGTGAATGATTCTAGCTTTGATTGATAGGGTTTATTCCATATAATAACTCTACATTAGAAAAGTGTAGTAATTCGACTTATTACATTTTGAAAAACGAAATATATTTTGCAATAATTGATAAATAATGCTCATGCACTGCTTTCACACAGACATAACTATTTATTTCACTATATCTATTTCAAATTTCTTTATACCAACCTATTCTCTGATGTTGAAGGAAGATTTTCTGCCATATAACATATTGTCGTGTTTTACAAATAAAGGCTATATACAGGGTGATTCACGTAGGCCATTCATTAGAAGTTTTTCAACTTGCAGTTGGATTAGAAACTTGAAATTTGGTATACAGCCATAATCGATCATGCCCGTTCTATCTAAAATATTTTCAGTCCCCCAACTATACAGGGTGTGCCAAAAATTGGACCAACTTTCTTATTTTAAATGGAAACCTATATTTTTCTTTACACGGTTCGATTGGTCTTCTAATTCCGAGTTTAGAGAACCTAAGTTATGTTAACTTATCTCTTACAATTTTTGACATATGTCCAATTTTTTGAAAAAAATTGCCGCTGTAGTAGTTTACGAACAAATTTGTATCTCGCAAACCTTTCAAAATTATGAAACCAAATTTGTGAAGCAGTTAGCTGGAAGTCCAGGCTAACTTTTGATGTCACATCGGTGGTCCCATTTTGTACCATATGGGCGCAGTCGATTTTCAAATGTCGCAATCAAAAATTGTCAAAAAGTCATTTTTTTCAAATGGCACCTACTATTTTTTTTCACACCATTCGAAAGAAAATTGAATTTTAGGGTGAGTTACTTAAGCATTCCCTATACCTAACTTCACCCCATATCGAGTTATTCAATAAATATCAAGAAATACCTTATCTTGCCGAGAGATTCCTTACTTCATCAAATATGCCATGGAAACAAAAGACAGTTGTAATAATTTTTAAAGAAAAATATGGATTCTTATTTAATTACACACAACACCAACAAATTATTATTAACAAATAAGAACAATGTTGATGAAATTCTGTCAGTGAAAATGGTGCACACATTGAGCATTTGTATTGAAATAATTATTTTGTTAATCTGTTTATTTGTTGTTATTTTGTTGTTATTATTTATTATTGCAATACGATTTTTGAATAAAAATTAAAATGAAATGATTGTTTCCAAAGCCTACTACGCTTGAGAAAAAAAACAATATTTTTTTCAAAAAATGCCAATAACTCAAAAACAACTATAGATAGACATACACTATGTTAATAAAAGTGGCCCTAAAATTCAATTTTGCATTGATTTCTGGCGTCAAAAATGGTAGGCGCAAAGATGTGCTACGCAATCTGTTGAAAGTAGAATAATAGAATATTTGAACAAAAATATGGTGGTCACATTGAACATTTACGTCAGAATTTCGTCAACATTGTACTTGTTCGTTAATAATAATTTGTTGGTGTTATGTGTAATTAAATAAGAATCCATATTTTTCTTTAAAAATTATTACAACTGTTCTTTATTTCCATGGCATACTTGATGAAGTAAGGAATCTCTCGGCAAGATAAGGTATTTCTTGATTTTTATTGAATAACTCGATATGGGGTGAAGTTAGGTATAGGGAATGCTTAAGTAACTCACCCTAAAATTCAATTTTATTTCGAATGGTGTGAAAAAAAATAGTAGGTGCCATTTGATAAAATTGACTTTTTGATAATTTTTGATTGCGACATTTGAAAATCGACTGCGCCCATATGGTACAAAATGGGACCACCGGTGGGACATCAAAAGTTAGCCTGGACTTCCAGCTAACTGCTTCACAAATTTGGTTTCATAATTTTGAAAGGTTTGCGAGATACAAATTTGTTCGTAAACTACTACAGCGGCAATTTTTTTCAAAAAATTGGACATATGTCAAAAATTGTAATAGATAAGTTAACATAACTTAGGTTCTCTAAACTCAGAATTAGAAGACCAATCGAACCATGTAAAGAAAAATATAGGTTTCCATTTAAAATAAGAAAGTTGGTACCAATTTTTGGCACACCCTGTATAGTTGGAGGACTTAAAATATTTTAGATAGAACGGGCATGATTGATTATGGCAGCATACCAAATTTCAAGTTCCTAATCCAACTGCAAGTTGAAAAACTTCTAATGAATGGCCTACGTGAATCACCCTGTATAGCTATTTGAACACGCGCCTGTCGCATTAGTCAAGTAGCGCATTAATCGCGTCACTTTGGCATTTTACTTCTAAAAATAAAAGTACAGGGTCAATTGGCTTTATTGTTGTTGCAGAGTTCAGAAAGATATTTAGAAAAAACGATACATTTATTTTTTGGCGGAAATGTTTGGTTTCATATTTTTTCCAATAATGAGCAAAATGCATAATTTTTTTAAACATCACAGATGAATATATCACTAAAAAACATTATTTTTCCAGTATTTTATTTTTGTTTTATGTTCTAATTAAAGGTTAAAAAAATTATTTACTGCAGCTGTCAATTTAACTGCCTTTAAATGGAGAAGTTTCCGCGCTACTTGTGTGTGACGTCATCGGGCACATCGCACGGAAAACGTATTGTGAGTGCAAATGTGTACACATTATTTATGTTGTGTTATGGAAAATACAAAGAAAAGTAGCTATAAATATTGTATTGTACCCAAATGTACAAATACTACAATAAAACCTCCAGAAAAGTTATTTTTTAATGTGCCTAGACGCGATAAAGTTAGGAAGAAATGGTGCAGAGCTATGAGACGAGACGACCGAAATGCAGAATTATCGTCATCCTCAAGATTATATTGCTACCAGGATCATTTTGATGTAAATTTACCCATTAAAACTAATTATTTTATAATAATATTATGAAAATATGTACCTAACCCTAATATTATTGTGATAATTTGTTTACATATCATGGTGAATTTGGTCACTTTCCTATTTATGGGAATACAAAAGTTTACTAACCTCTGTTAATAGGAACCTTGAATTAAAATGTATAAATGTATAAGAACGATGGGAATAATGTAACTTCTCGACGTTCTACATATTATCCAGTTATATATTTATATATACCTATGTATGTCAACAATTATTTTTACTATTAATGTATCTACCTACCTAATAGTACGTACTTAGTAAGTGACGGGAGGTATTTATTATATAAAAAAGTAAAGCATTCTAAGATGAAAAATATTAATTAATATAACGTTAAAACATTGCCTTGTTTACCTATTTTGAGGTTAGGTACATAAATAATTTGTTATATTTGACTACAGTAAAAGGATAAAAATGGGCACAATTGAATTAATGTTTAGAATAATGAATGACACATACCTTGTTGCTTTAGTACCTCCAATTTCTGCACTAATAAAATCAGTATTAGTAGCAAAAAAGTTTGTCATCATGAACACATCAACAACGGGGAAATTGTCACTCTGGCCCCGTAGAAACCCACTGTCCGTCATTTTTACCACTTAATAATTAAAGTAAATAAATAAATGAATTATTTCTTTTATGAAAATATCAATACACATTTATAAAACACAAAACAATTTACGATTTTTAACCCATTGGCAGATAGACGAACATTAGACATTTTGCCGAATGACGTCAGACCAATAGCGTGGTGTTTTCAGTCACGTGGATATGTTCCCATAAAATTTTCAATTTCAAATTCGTTTATTTAGGCTACACATTTTTTTTATACCTTTTCTTCATTACTTTCTCAACTTATATAACATATATAAGGAAAAAATAATAAATTATTGCATTTCTAAAATTCATGCATGTTGCTCATTGGCCAATTTTAATAGCCAATTTAATTACATTGAAAAATTTGTTATCATATACAATATGCTATAAAATTAGACGAAAATGGTTACACGGTGGTTTTTGGGGATGAAAGTGGAAATGCGGAGGTTTTCATTATCGCTGATAACGAATCTGATGTCTAATTAGAAAAAATTCAAGCTGGCGGACCGGAAGTAGTATATTTTTCAGGAAAAACTCGTATTTTTCATACCAAAAAAAGAAAAAAATACGGGATCTTCCTGAGAACCTGGCTCTACTTCTGGTCCGCCATTTTGAATCTTCTCTAATAGGACATCGGAATCGCTATCAGTGACCACGAAAACCCCCCGAGTTACCACTTTCAACACAAAAAAGAAAAGAATGCAAGTTTTTCCGAAGAAATTGAGTGTTCTTCCGGTCCGCCATTTTGAATTTCGTAAATTGGACCTCGGATATTGGACCTCGGATTCGTGATTAGCGGCCTCAAAAACCTCCGAGTGCTCATTTTCGGCAAAAGCCGAGAAAAATATTAGTTTTTCCTGAGAAATTAACTCTACTTCCGGTCCGCCATTTTGACTTTACCAAATTGGACTTCAAAATCGTGATCAGCGACTTCAAAAACCCCCGGGTAACCATCTTCGTCTAATTTTATGGAATATTGTGTATGATAACAAATTTTTCAATTAATTTAATTAATTAAAATTGGCCAATTATTGGAAACAGAATGAAGCCAAACATTTCCGCCAAAAAATAAGAGGTACTGTTTTTTCTAATAATCTTTCTGAACTCTTTGCAAAATGTTCATTAAACATCAGGGAATAGGTTGGTATAAAGAAATTTGAAATCGATGTCGTGAAATAAAAGTTACGCCCGTGCGAAAGCAGTACATGACCATTTTAATCAATTATTGCACAATGTATTTCGTTTTTTCAAAATGTAAAAAGATGAATTACGACACTTTTCTGATGTAGAGTTATTGCATGGTATAAAATTTATCAACCAACGCTAGAATCATTCACCTAAGTGTAGCAGTTACGTGCTTTTACTTGTAGGCGCGTGGTATAAAAATGTGATCTCTGATATTAAAATGCTCACAAATTTGGTCTCGACCAAGGAAAGAGGTCGTCAAGCGAGAATATAATACATTATTTATGTCTTCATCAGCTGGTCTAGGTCCCATATCTTTATACTTCGAAAAAAATTTCTCGCGTGGAATCCTGCTCCACTATTAATTCAAGTTCTACGTTTTATTTATTTGTCTACTTCGCTTCTTCTCTTTCTGTCATCAAAAATGTACTGATGGATTAGGTGGCAGTGTCTTTCCATACTATCTTTCCTTTTAAACATCTTTTGACAAAGAGGGCAAGAGAATTTTGGCGACTTTCCACATTCGTAATTGAAATGTCTACTTAATGTTGGAGCTGATCCATACATTCGTCCACACTTGCGACATACTAGTTTTCCTAATAAAACAACAAAAATAAGAGTCATAAATAAATAACATATTCACAAAATATAAATATTTATATTTCAAATGTATTTACGTCCACAGCACAGTACAAAGGCACACAATTGCAGTTACAGTTTTTTAACTGAATTGAAAGAAAAAAAGTTGTACTTTTCAGTAGTTGCGCACAATGGTCCCAAATCAATTTTTTTTAAATAAAGCTTGTCGAAATTCCAATAAATTCTCGAATCCCGAATTTTGAAAGAAAATTTCCTTTTTTATTATTTTAAGCTAAAGGTCAAACAAAAATATTTTTAAATAGTTTTTGATGTAATATACTGAATAACTTCATACAATAATCCACCAATATAAGTCAAATGTCAATTTGGAAGTTGTCAATTGACCCTTTTTTGTCTAATTTGACAGCTGATTTTGCTTTGCTTTACTCTCTTACTAGGTAGCTTTAATTATTCAAAAAACTTGGAAGCAACTATTTTTGTCTGTAAATTATAAAGTAGAGGTCATTTTATTGACAGCTGTCAAGCTGTCAATAAATATCTTATGGCAAACTAGGCATTAAATTTTGACCTAGTGTCATCATCAATACTCGAGTTATAATCTTTAGCTTCAAGGACTCGATATTTGTATCGTATGAAGTTATTTATATTATTGTCTAAATGTTATTTGTGGCATTATCTCAATTTTTTTTCTTTTTCATTTCTTTGGGACTTCCTGCCACATGTATTTTTTCAATTAACCAGTATGTTAATGGTAAATAACCTCTACGTCTGTGACTTTTAAGTCGAAGGATCAGCTAGAGGTTGCTTTTTTTTAATAAATAACACACATAAGTATAAAAACTTGAAATGAAATAATTAGCCGCCGTTTCGGAAATCTAATCTGTTTCCCTTTTCAAGGCTTTTTTTGAAAAATCATTTTTGCTGTGTTTGATAAATACACAGCTCTAAGAATGTTTGTTATATTCAATATCCATAGATACTTACTATTTACATAGAGCTGTTGATATAGTTAACAGTTTTTTTAGTTTTTATACAATGTTAAGTTTGTGAAGTTCCTCCTTTAACATTGGCAATCAAGTTGTGCAGATATATATGGAACAATTCGACACGCATCTATCCTCATTCAATAATATTATCGCAGATTCTTTAATTTTTCTCCTTTGCTATCTGCCTCTTTTGTTAAAATTTTTGCCGAGTCAAAGTTTATTCTATGTTCGTTCTCCCAAGCGTGTTGGCAGATATTGTACCTCTGAATTTCATTTTTTCTTATATAATTTTGATATTCGCCAATCTTACACTAAATGGTCTGGATGACTCACCCACGTAATGTTTTTTGCACTCACACGGAATACTATAAATGCAGTTTTTTAAATTTTGCTCGTGGTTCTTCGGTTTCGTCTTTGTCAGAATAGATCTTAAAGTGTTGTTTCTTTGAAATACCGTCCTAATATCAAATCTATCACTGATGCGGCGCAACTTTTCGGATAATCCGCATACATAAAGAATTAACGCTGTGTAACGTTTTTCAGGTTTTTGTCGTACCTGATTGTTATTTTCAATATTTATGAAGGTTTTATCGACAAAACCCCCAGGGTATTGGTTATTTATAAGAACTTCTTTTATAAACCGCTTCTCATTGTTTAGTATTTCATCATTAGAAGAAATGATTTTGGCCCTATCGTACAAACATTTTACAACATATAATATATCAAAATTATATCAGTAAAAATGAAATTTAGAGGTCCAAGATCTGCGAACACGCTTGGGAGAACGGACCTAGAATAAACTGGGACTCTGCAAAAATTTTAACAAAAGAGGCAGACAGAAAAAAAAGAAAAATTAAAGAATCCGCCATAATATTATTGAATGAGGATAGATGCGTGTCGAATTGTTCCGTAGATGTCTGTACAACTTGGTTGCCAATGTTAAAAGAAGAACTGCACAAACTTAACATTGTACAAAAACTAAAAAAACTGTTAACTATATCAACAGTTCTATGTAAATAGTAAGTATTTGTGGATACTGAATATAACAAACATTCTTAGAGCTGTGTATTTATCACACACAGCAAAGAAGGATTTGTCAAAAAAGCCTTGAAAAAGGAAACAGATTAGATTTCCGAAACGTCGGCGAAATATTTAATTTCAAGTTTTTATACTTATTTGCGTTATTTATTTAAAAGAAAGCAACCTCTAACTGATCCTTTGACGTAAAAGTCACAAGCGTAGAGATTATTTACCAGTAACATACTGGTTAATCGTGATATTTTGTAGATTCCCCGAGCACCGCTTAAAAAGAAAAAATACATGTGGCAGGAAGTCCCAAAGAATTGAAGAAGAAAAAAAATCATATTATATAAGAAATAATAAAAAAATGGCATAAGCATATGACCTATACTTTATAATTTTCAGACAAAAATAGTAGTTTCGAAGTTTTTCGAATAGTTAGTTAGAAAATAAGGTAAAGTAAAATCAGCTGTCAAATTGGACAAAAAAGTGTTAATTGACAGCCGTCAAATTGACATTTAACTTATATTCGTGGATTCGACATGTTTATTGTATGCAGTTATATAATATAATATATCAAAAATTATGTAATTAAACCTTTTTTTAAAATAATAAAAAAGGAATTTTCTTTTCAAAATTCGGACTCCGAGGATTTGTTGGAATTTCTTTGATTTAAAAAAATGTTTTATTCTGATAAGACTTGCGCTCTCTAGCCATTTTTGAACCAAAAACCTCGATATGGGATCACTGTGTTGCGCTGCTGTGGTTTTTAAGAAATAACGTTAGATCTCGCCATTATCCTTTTAGGTCCAAGTATCCTTAATAGCGAACTGTAATATTGTAGCCTGGGCAAAATCTACGAAAACTGTTCAAGTTTGTAAATTACAAGAGCCTAAATTAAAACTATTCCTGGAAGGGCTGGAACCTTCAGTATGCTGCTTCTGAAGTAGTTTTCATGAGTACCAAAACACTTTACACTCAAATACTGACACTCGCTGTGCATTTCGCCATCCATATTGACATCATCTGGGAGTGATTAAAACTGATATGATGACCTCATGTTTTAATTATCTCATTTTGCTGTGTTTGCATCTCAGCTTTCTACAGCGATGCATTTATCAACCAATTTAATTTGTTGGTATCTTCTGTCTCCATTCCACACTTTAATAAACAAATAAGCCAATTTCCTCACAAAATATTGCTTCTTAGTTTCATTTCTCGTCCTTTGAATGATTGAATATTTACAAAGATTACAACACCAAATTCAAAAAAGAACATACCGTGACTGGTTTCCAAAATTATATCCGCACAATAACAAAACTAGGTAACTATAAATAAAATATATTTATTTTACGTGGTAATGGCCAAAATGTACATGTAAATACTTGTGTTTGCTTTAAATACTTATTATATAGGTACACTTAGAGTTTCTGTTTCAAGATAAGAAGAGCATTTTTAAACTATAATTATTTAACCAAAGATATACTTGAAGTCTAAAGTTTACAATAATCATTCACATACCATCCGCGAATAACTTGAGAAGAAATTGCCAGCCGATGAAATGCTGACAGACGTAACACAAGATGACTGTTGAAGAATGGAGGATTGTTTAGGCCAAGGTATGTTAATGTATGTATGTAAACAGATGTTTAATTTAAAAAATGAAATGTTTTCTTAAGCTTTCCGATAATATTACAATATACTTAGATGACTAGGGTCCATCAAGATCGCAATTCATGTTTTAAAATACGACTCTTTTTAAACATTTTTTCTGATCTCTCTAGTATACTAAATACTGGAGTGGCTAGAAGTAAGTTGCAAAAAGGTAATTACTGGTGTTTTGGTATTAAATATTAGTTGTAATCTAATATCATAATATATATTTACTTTTGCTATATATCGAATATTTGTGCTCATTCCTTTTTACAGTAATGTTTAGTAATAAAAAGAGTCGCCATCTTGATACTGCGACTGACGCCAAACATAAACAAAGTATTCAAAAAAATATGAAGAAAAACAACAAAGCAGTAACCTGCTATACTTTTAATAAAGAATATACAGGGTAGTCTTGAAAACACGGTTAACGAAGAAAACGTGGAGAACAATAATATTTTACATGTCGTTAACATAATTGCCAACGAAGAAACTTATACGTTTAGTAAAAAGTACGCAGGGTGGACACTCAACAAAGTTTAATTAAATTAATTAAGAATCGATGATGAAAAATTATATATGGATTGTTGCTGTTACCATAGTCAGGAAGAGAATTTAGTTAGAAAATATTTATAAGGGGGTCATCAGACCGAAAAATAACTAATAAAAAAAGGTGATAAATAAATAAAATAGTTTTGTGTATCTACCTGCTTGTAAGGGTTCTTTTCATATTACAAAGGGTTTCATATAGTTTTAGTAGATAAACAAACAACCATTATATTGAAACATATTCTTTATAGGATTTTGCAAATAGCAGAGAAAATAACTATCTATAACTAAAAGAAAATCTTTGTGTAAAAATATTAATGAAATCTTAGCATTCTTTCGATAACCTGATTTCTGGTTATGCTAACAAATTAAAATCCTAAAATGAATTTATCTAATTTCTTATTTGACAATTCTCATTCTAACACTAGTCCCCTACGGCTAGGCAGATTAAACTAGTATCTACATAACCCCTACGATTATGAAGATTCAGTTAGAAATAAGAATAAAGGCTTAAAATGACTTTATTTATCTGCGTTGTCTTAAAAAATGTTTCATTCTAATGGATTACATTTTCATGAAATCTATCATTCTGTTTCTTGGAAATGCTTAGCCTTTGAATCGTTTTTCGCCCTTATTCTGGAGCTCTTTAGAAAGACATGAAGTCACGAAGATGTTTCATGCAAAACCAAGACAATTTCTATGAATAAGTGTGAAATAGTTATATTTGACATTGACTGATAAAAACAACATCACCTATCTATTAGCTACCTGGTATTGGAGCCTATATACTCTATGCATGTTTTGAGTGGATTTATGTCTTTCTGATGAGTTCCAGAATAAGGGCGAAAAACTTTTCAAAGGCTAAGCATTTCCAAGAAACAGAATAATAGATTTCATGAAAATGTAATCCATTAGAATGAAAATTTTTTTAACACAAAGTAGATAAATAAATTAATATTAGGCCTTTGTTCTCATTTTTAACTAAATATTCATAATCGTAGGGGCTTTTAGAATTCAGGTTATCGAAAGAATGCGAAGATTTCATTAATATTTATACACAAAGTTTTTCTTTCAGTTACAGATAGTTATTTTCTCTGCTGTTTGCAAAATCCAATAAAGAATATTTTTCAATACAATTAAAAGCAAACAAATAACAATTCATTTTTAAACAAACAACCATTGTTTATAATAACCCTTTCTTAAGAAAGACATATATTAACAGAAAGGAATCACATGAACCATCAGCTGCATCATGGAAGTATCTTTTTAGACATCTAATTAACCTAACATATACTGTTGTTCAGGAAAACCTCGCTACTGTTAGCAGGTATATGAAAACTGTAAAAGTTTTTCTTTATACTGATTAGCCGTCTTTAGGGGCCCAATTTCACGTCAATCGGCAAAATGTGTTCAATTATGGATTCGCCATTTTGAATATTTGACTTTTGACATCAGGTTCAGAATCAGCTTCTCTGAAAATATTTAATTACTAAGTGTTACATATTTGTTTCCTGCGGATAAAACTCTGTGTATATGGTTTGCTGTTAAATTTAGAACACAGTAATGTAATAGTGACATTTGAAAAATTGGTTCCTGCATTATGATATAAACAATACACCATGGCTTATTAAAAAAAGACAATGGCTTCGTTTACTTTAAAATGATTAATTTTAATGCAGTTTTAAAATGAAAATGAAAAATACTATCAAATATATAAAAAATCTAATACGGTGTCCACATAAAAAACAAAAGTTAGGACAATATCTTAAAAACAAACGACATATTTTCACTTTCACTTGTAGATGTCTTAAAAACGGTGTATGTATAATATGCAAGTTAAAATGGCAATTTATATAAGGAAATATGACAGGAATTCAAAAATGTACGCCCAATTATTTCTAAAACTAAAAGCTTATACCAAATCTCAAGTCATTATTTTAAACCGTTCCTAAGAAAACGTGCGTACAAACAAAGCTGCAGACTGACCAACCGACAGACAGACAGACAGAATATTTTTTTTCGCTCAAATTAAAAATCTTAACGCTTTCTGATATTCTAAGCCAATTTCAATAGAAAAAAAAATTGATTGGATGTGGAAGTGATTCACAATCAATTAAATATTAAAGCCTATGTGATCCATATAGCATCGAAATGACGTCTCATTATATTACTAAAATTTAAAACAACAGGTATCGGCTTTGTAATAAAAGTAAACACAAAATAAGAAAACTAAGGAAAGCCATTTTTCACATGTGCGGCGTAGCGTATAAATGGTGACTATTTTAATGTTACACATGGAAGCTGTAAAAAAAAGTTAATTCTACGGCGCACATTAAAACATAACTGATTTTTTATATGAGTCGCAATACCAAGGTGAGGATTCATATAGTGTGTGATATTCAAAATTACCTGAATGCCACTTGTTAATTTTTATTCTAATAGCAATGAATTTTTGTAGTCTTAAACCACAATTCAGTAAACTTATTAATTAATTTTTCAGTTCAATTCTGAAGCGGTCTTTGTCTTACTGAATCCGGAAGAATTTGTGTTTATCATTCCAACTTTAAATTAGAAATTAGCATACTAGCGCCATCTGTTACTTCTCTTGCGATACACCTACAAGTCATTTGGTAAAACAAATATTTAAAAGAAGAAATCTATATTAAGTGAATAAATCCCAAATCAATAAACAAAATTATAAATCGATAATTCTGATTAAATTAGAACTCATGAATTCATATAAATGATACAGTAGAGTAGTTGTGTAGATTTGTATTGTATTTAAAGAACGATTTATGTTACTAGTACCAGCGACACCTCGCGTAATTATGAGTAACTAGGTTTTTAGATCATACACGGTATCGGAACAGGTCGTCAGGGCCATTTTCCTGTCTACTTCGAGCAATACAGACGTATTTCGGACCGATTAACACCTCATCTGGAGTGGTATGTTAAAAGATACTTGATAATATGAATATAATTACCTTCTGTAGTATTTGTTGTACATGTATTTGTAATTTAATTGTTGAATTTATCATAATTAAACGCGATGTTTGTTGATCACAATTTTCCTGATTCGCGGCGCGTGGAATGTAAAGATGGGACGCGGTCATGTTAATGTATGAACGGGGTATTTCGAGACATGTGTTTAACTCGGTATTAATATATATTTAGAAGTAAATTTTATTAATGAATAATTGAGGTTTAATAGGGGTTCAAAGACAGTTCGAATTTAGTAAATTACGTTTTCGTAACCTTATCGAATAATTTAAACTCAAAGGAATTTAACTCGATATTAGTAGGGGCGAGAAGGGCATTTTAATGTAATTTATTTAGAGTGACACCAGTAATGCATTAACGTGGGGATTTTATCAAACGCACTAAGAGTGCCAACTAGTAAGCAAAGTAATTTCAAGTGAAGTAACAGATAATAACTCTTGTAGGAATTGAGGTGTTAAGTTAACCCTTAAATTTGGAGTTTTACCAAAAAATTGGCTTAACCTTGTGCCAAAGAACTGGGCTGCTGCTACTAGTCCATGAGTCTTTGAATCCAAATTGTTGGAGCGTCTTGGTAGAGTCCCCGCTGGATGAGAGCACCAAGTTAGAGTTTTGGTAACCGTTCACAGAAGATTAAGTTCTGAGAGTCAAGGGATCTCTGCTGATGTCAGTAATCGAGTGGTGGTAATACACAGCGAAGATTCGGTGAGACGAGGACCAGGGTTGGTTATTTCTCTTCAATGTTCAACTTTCAACATTCAGCTTTCGATACAATTTTAAACATTTCTAAATTTTTACTATTGTTGTATGTTATATATTGCCTTCAGCTATTTATTAATTTTTTACATTTAATTATATAATCACAGCCTAACGATAAATTGTCATATTCTGTATTTTTTTGGTCTTCAACCTAACCATAATTATTTAAAATATGTAATTAAACTTTCTGTAAGGAAGTAGCTACATCCAACCATAAGGTGTGTAACATTTAAATTAATTAAAATCAAATCATTTCAATATAATAGAGTCAATAAACCAGATATATTTAAGAGTAGTGTGTTTATCTGTGAGAATTGTATGAGTATCTATGACATTTTAATTATCTCTGAGTAGTCACAGTCGTACAGTTAGACAAGTACGTTGTAGATGCTTTTTTAATATGACTACTGGCGCCTAACCTAAAAATAAAAATTTTTCTGAATAATTTCCGAACCACGACCCAGTCTCCACAAACTAAACGAGAACCGGGCAACCTCAACTTCCTAACCTGCAGGGGGCAGAAGTTGGTGGTACAAGTGCTGGGCATCATTTGAAAAGAAGAAAAGTTCAAAATCACTACTCGGCATAGAATGAGCATAAAATTTCAACATAATGAGTCGTTATCTTTATGGACCGCAGATCATCTGTAAACTGCATTCAAAATGACAAAAATGAAAAATCAATAAATCTTTTGATGATTCAGTATTACTAACTTTCCATAGACACTTTTTTACATATTCCGCTTGCTATAAACATGGCTGTCTTCTACAGTAACAACTATACTCTTTGATTATTAGGCGCTTAACTAATTTGGAATAGGATGACTTTGTTTCCAATGTTCAAATAGGTCTGTCTCCTCTTTAAACCATATTTTACAGTAACAACAATTGTATCTGAATCTAGATTTATAGATGGGATCACCACAATTTTCCGAATGTCTCTTCAGATGATGCTTTCTCTTGAATTTTTTATGGCAGTTATCACACTCATAAAATCGGCCTACATTGGAGTGCTGCTCTTGGCAATGTCGTCTTACATAATCCATTCTAGAGAACAGCTTGTTGCAAATGTCGCAAAAGTATCCCATGCCATTTTTCACTAAAAATAAGATAAATTAGTTTACAGCTCATATGATACAATATATTTTCCAAAGAATAATATTCATTAAAACCAGAATAAATTAGCCAACAAAACTCTGTTTTGTTTTCAACTAATATGAAGGGAATATAGTATGAAAGAGGAAACGTTTCCAAGATAGGGTTACTGTTTCGATCTGAAAATAGTCATAAAAATAGTAGGCTATTGAATATGTCCAAAACTAAGGGATATAAAGGAACAATTGCGTTAAAGGGTTATTATTGTTTAAAATGATAGTTTAACACCTAAAAACGATACAATCACAAAGTTCTACTAAATTAAATGGTGCGTTTCTGACAGCCAACCGTGGAAGCCCATTTCTTACTTCTTTCAAAATAACTCAAAAACAATGCAAATTTGGAGATTTTTGCAAGAATACTTTCTTGTAGAAAATGAAATTTCCCATTCAAGTACGTTGCTGAAATTTATTTTTCCTAAACTGCTGGCCACTCGAACTTACACATAGACTTTTAGGCAAAATTTAAAGTTCAATATTTTCAACAGGAATGCAAATTTTTGAACGCGGCTTGCAAATTTTAAGAGCTAGTTTTTTTCGGATTAAGCTGCATGACGTATATTTATCGTAGGACCATAAGTTTATTATATACGGGGTGATCAATGAAGTCATGCAAAAAATCAAAAAGTTTGTATGAGTGAAATTTCCGCAAAAAAATTTTTTGGTCGTTGCAATATGGTTCCTTACTAAGGTAACATCAATATCTCTAGACGGTTTTGTCAGTTTTTGGATTAAGGCCCTTAGGCCTTGTACACACTACTCAACATAAAATTTGGATACCGAAATCTTGCTATAACTTGACATTGGATTGACGGTTCTTGATGATTTTTGCGGATTTGGAATCCTTATTTCACGTAGATTTTCTATGGTCTAAGCATTTTATTTGAGGGTTGAAATTTACACATTATACCTGGTCGATAATAACAAAAAGGTAGGGTACGACGCGCTCTAAAGTTTGGCATTATTTAAGTTTTTGTAAAAATAAATTCTCACCTCAAGTTGTGTTTATTTAATGTTCTTCTCACTGTTCTGTCCGAAACTCACACCCCAGTTTGTTGTCTCAAAGAATCATTCAGTTTTACAGAGTTCTTTGTCCACCCCTATGCCCATAATTATGATCGGGTGTAATTTCTACGCGACGCGTCAATTTCAAAGTAGGCATTGGAAAAACAAATTTGTTGCTATGGAATTAAAAACCGTTTACATTATTTTAGAAATAATCTGACATATTTCAATGTTATAATTTTGTAAAGTTTAATTAATATGAGGCGTTTAACCACGGCAGAAAGGGAAAATTGCATTCGACTTCTCAACGAAGGAATGTCAAAACAGCAAGTTGCGCACATTTACAATGTCAGCCGAAAGACAATTTATAACTTGAACCGCCGCGTCGAAACTACTGGTGATCATAATTATGGGCATGGGGGTGGACATACAAAAAAAATAAACCAAAGAACCCAAAGAATTTTAATGAGAGAAATTATGCGGAATAGAACAAAGAACTCTAGAAAACTAAATGACTCTTTAAGACAAAAAACTGGGGTGAGAGTTTCGGACAGAACAGTGAGAAGAACATTAAATGAAAACAACTTGAGGTGAGAATTTTTTTTTTTTAAACATAACATAATGCCAAACATTTTAAATTATAGAGCCCGTCGCAGAGCAAAATGTGTGCGGCTATTACAACGCCATAGAGCGAATAGGTGGGCATGGGCAAATCGGCATGCGAATTGGGGTAATGCAGAGTGGAGCCATTG
Organism: Stenurella melanura; assembly: GCA_963583905.1. Taxonomy (NCBI): domain Eukaryota; kingdom Metazoa; phylum Arthropoda; class Insecta; order Coleoptera; family Cerambycidae; genus Stenurella; species Stenurella melanura. The sequence continues at coordinate 10,230,995 of OY757309.1, read as the reverse complement.
TTTATTTACTGACGAAACAAGATTTAATTTGTTTCACTCCGATGGCCGAATGTTAGTTTGGAGAAGGCCAAATCAGCGATATTTGGAGGAAAATATGGCCCCTCAAGAAGCATGTGGTGGCGGAGGTGTTACAGTGTGGGAGGTATCATAAGAAATGGTAAAACCAAGCTATTCATTACCAACCAAACCATTAATGTTACTGTTTATCAGGAGGAAATTTTGGAACCTTATGTTGTTCCTTTTGCTCGACATTACGGCCCAGAAATTCTATTGGTGGATGACAACGCGCGACCTCACAGAGCGCGAAGGATCACAGAGTTTTTGCAGGCACAAAACATCAATAGGATGGACTGGCCTGCAAAGTCTCCGGATCTTAATGTCATCGAACACGTTTGGTCTTATTTAAAACTTAAAGTAAGATCTCTTGATGTACCCCCTGAAACCTTAGAAACGCTCAGTGAGGCCATTCGTGAAGAATGGGAGAATATTCCACAAGATTTTATAAATAATCTTGTGGATACTCTACCAAATCGATGTCGGGAAGTAATATTCCGAGCAGGAGGACCAAGAAAATATTAGCTTCTCTTTTTTTTTCATTAATGTACCTAATTTTAATTAGGTAATTTTAATTTAATTTTAATTTAAGTTTAAATTAAATTAATTTTTAGTTTTTTAGTTAAATTTTTTTTCAGTTATTAAAAATTACCAGAATTAGAATTATAAATTTTTTAAGGTCGTTGTTAAGCAATGTTGTATATTGTAGAATTTAATGTAATAAACTTGTTCTTGTCGCTACGTTTTTCTTTATTGTCAACCCGGTATAATGTGTAAATTTCAACCCTCAAATAAAATGCTTAGACCATAGAAAGTCTACGTGAAATAAGGATTCCAAATCCGCAAAAATCATCAAGAACCGTCAATCCAATGTCAAGTTATGGCATTTTAAAGATTTCGGTATCCAAATTTTATGTTGAGTAGTGTGTACAAGGCCTAAGGGCCTTAATCCAAAAACTGATAAAACCGTCTAGAGATATTGATGTTACCTTAGTAAGGAACCATATTGCAACGACCAAAAAAATTTTTTGCGGAAATTTCACTCATACAAACTTTTTGATTTTTTGCATGACTTCATTGATCACCCCGTATATAATAAACTTATGGCCCTACGATAAATATTGTGACGTGCTTTCTTCCAGTTGCCTAGCGCATAGGCAGGTAGAAGCGTCACTTTGGTGCTGAGCTATATTTCGGTTAAATTCGGTAATCTCGAGCGCCACCTTTGCAATTTTTATGTGGGGCAAAGGTCCCACGTTAGCCTCCTAAACGCAGCCTGCTGCAGTAGGGCTGGGATAGCTACAGTGGAGACACGGTATGTCCAGGGGTCCGGACGGCAGATTAGACTTTCACTCACATTCAACAGTAAAAGGCGGATGTAGGTAAATAACAAAGTTTATTAACATACAATGAAATGTTTACAAAGCGATAAAGAACGGTTAAGTACCAAAATACGGAGTTTCGCATAAATACAACAACAAAACTTAAGATATGTCATTTTAGTCTAATTTGAATTAGGTAGGGCGCCATTTTGTGACGTACAGGTAACCAGGCGGTGAGAAGCTAGTTAGCTACTAGTTACTCATTAATACGAAAGCAAGCGGTGGTAAGCAAGCAAACGGTGAAGGCGGTAAAGGAAAAAAAATAGGACGGTAGAAAAACAGTAAGCGGAAAAAAACTACACAAGTAATTAAAAAAAAATGGACAGCGTGTAAGTACCAGGCAAAAGCAAGCGGTTATCAACAGCAATAATCATGCCTACATGGACGGTCAGAGTGTAAGTGTGAAGAACTTGGCAAAATGAAATAAAACTGATACCAAATAAATAAAACGGTTTTCGGATTCGGTACGGTGTGTAACTTAAGTTACACTCGGATCGGAAAATAAAACGGTTATCGGATTCGGAGCGGTGTGTAACCTTGGTTACACTCGGTTCGGGAAATAAAACGGATATCGGATTTGGTATCAGCTTACGGCGGAGATTATTCTGCCTAGTCGGACAGACAGCAATAATCAGAACGGTGGTATTTCGGTTCGGTTCGGAAATGTTGAAATTACATCAACACTTGATGCGGTGTTTGCCAAGCGCCTCAAACCCCACAGCTGGGTGCCTTCATTAAATGCATTTCGGTTTGGCCACGTGGTATCTTGTCGGACTTGATGCGAAAAATTTCTATGTATCAGAATATAATGTTAGTTAATTTATTTACGGTAGCCTAGATTTTATTCTCAGTTCACGGACTATAATAAATTTCTATAAATTATTTCAAAGTAAGGAATTTTGTTTCATTTCGTATCAATACGAAATATTGGGAACAAAATGAACGGTAAATTAACAATAACACTACAATAAATTTCACAAAAATAATTTTTGCAAAGACATATTTTATTTTGCTACGAACTAGCTGAAATAAAATATACGGTAATTATAACTTCTACCCATTTGGTAGAACAACATATTATTTTATCGCAGTACCATCACAAATGGTCTGGATTAAAATAATATAAACGGTAAACGGTACACATTTTCTCTCGAAATATCATCTACGTTCTTTTTCCCATTTGGAAATTCTTGCGAACATAGCTATTTGGATAAAATCGGAGAAGTTGACATGTCCTAACTCGGACTCTCTTACTATATTCTAATAATTTAATAAATTTATTTAATTTCGGCAAAGTCGGAAAATAATAATTATATTCTGATACATTTAAACGGAATCGGTTTCAAATTATTGCTTTAAAACACACATTTCAGTGAATTATTCTTATCGGTGTTAATATAAAAAGGTCGACAAGAAACCAGCGGCGATGATAAAACGGTGTACTTACATGTTGAGAATATACGGAATAGTACCCGACTGGGCTGTTTGACGGATCGGACAGAAGTGAATTCAAATGTGCTCTAATGAAACTGATTTACGCAGCTGTCTTACTAACGCCCTCAGTATCAAATCTTGTAATTAATGTTAATATTACGGACAGCCCTCTCACTGCCAGGTTTATCAAAATTTCTATTTAAAGTAGAAATCTGTTTCGCGGTTTCAGCTAGCGAAATTAGGAGTAATCTATAATATTAATTTACAATACCTATGATTCGAATGTAAGCGGAGCAAATAACGAAGTATATTATTAATGTAAACTGCATTTTTGGCAACGGAAAATTTACCTCGTTACAATATACGTCATGCAGCTTAATCCGAAAAAAACTAGCTCTTAAAATTTGCAAGCCGCGTTCAAAAATTTGCATTCCTGTTGAAAATATTGAACTTTAAATTTTGCCTAAAAGTCTCTATGTGTAAGTTCGAGTGGCCAGCAGTGTATTTTTAGTATTAAAAATAATTAAAGGACAAAGTTAAAAATTTACGAAAATTCACTTTTCTTTTCCAGTAATTCGTCCATAACTTTCTTTATGGCATCCTAGATATATACCGAGTGTAACAGGATCATGGTATACCCCCCCCCATTTCTCCTTTAGTTTTGAAGACAATTGATTGAAATTTAGGATATACTACATACATAATAAGCGGCACTTATTGACATTCAATTGATTTTTTGTTCACTTCCGGTTTCAGCGGAAGTGACACTAACTTTCGATTTTTAAATATATGTATAAATGCATGTTTGAATTCTGCATAATTTTCTGAATCCAACGATGCCAAATAAGTGACATTTCAAACATCAGTTTTATTTATAATATAATTTTTAGTTTTCCATTTAAGCGTGCCATGACGGTCCCGATTTATTCTAAATGATCCGTGTAATAGTACAAAAATCGAAATCCCGTTAAAATCACTGAATTACGTGATTCATAAGCAAATAAAATTCACCAAAATAGTTTTTACAAATACAAACAAAATTACAGTTGAAAGAAAATAAGAAAATACAATTTTGTTCTAATGAAATGTTAAGAAGTAACTAAGTGGCTTTGAAAACAATGAAATATTTAGCTTGTCAAACATTTGTTGGTTTAACGGTGTTTTTATTGTATCTTTAAAAATTGTTTAAAATTCTTGTTAATTGTGTTCAAAATGCCACAAATTTATACAAGAGATGAAAAAGTGGACATGTTAATTATTTATAGGGAAAGTAAAAAAAATGCAATTGCAGCTATAGACCTTTATGGCCGACGATATCCTAATAGACAATGTCCAGTGAAAAATTATTTTAAAATTGTTGAAAACCAATTCTGAAGAGAGCCCAGCAATGATCCCGAAGAAAACTTCATTACTGACGAAGGAATGGAAATTAATGTTTTGGCGAATAGAAGTTAATAACACTGTTTCTTCAAGGCAAGTTGGGTTTGAATGGGCTTGTTCCATGATATTCTTTTTATACGGTTTTTATACTTTTTCATATAGTACTCGATATTCTCATTATACGCTTAAAATTTCGTATTATTAACTTTTTCCGTTCTCGAGATATAAGGAGTTGAAATTAGTAATAGTTGCAAAAACCGAGCGCTCATTTGTGACGTCACTATACGCAAGTGATGTAAGAAAAATGGCTTTCTGGGACCTTTCAAATTTAACCTGAAAAGTCGAAAAACATGGAATTTTTAAACGCTGGTAAATAAATAAATACGTCGAGTGGAAGTTCGTTCTATGTATCTACGGAAAGGATAAGGTCGGCGATGAATTATAATCGTAAATTGCAGGGTCGAAATCGAAAATTCGTTCTGGTAGGAGCGAGAGAAAATTGTAATTTTTTGACATTTCACCAAATTGTACTCCCCTCGGTACTCCCCTACTGTCAAGTAGTAAGCAAAACAAACAATACTTCGAAACCACTTATAATTATAACCAATAAGGAGCATCAAGTCTATTGAGATCGCCGAGTCTATGCGTATAGTGACGTAGCGCCTGGCCACGCCCCATTTTCGCGAGATGGAAATTTGTAATAGTTTTTAAGATACTAAACGTGCGAATAAGATTCTGATTTTTTGCAGATCCATTAATTAATACTTGCACATTTATGAAATAAAAAAAAATGCCGAACAAACCCATTGAACATCAGTCACCAAACAGTAAGCCGAATTTTGCACAAATACCACTATAAATCTTTTAAATACCAACTGCACCAACATTTGTATTGTGATTATATTTTCGGCGAGTCAAGGTTTATAAATTTGGGATTATTTAACCGACAAAATACTAAATACTGGTCACAGGAAAATCAAAATTTATTACGGGAGAGTAACTTTCAAGTGGGGTTCGGCTTCAGTGTTTGGCTAGGAATAATCGGTAGTAGAATCATTGGTCCAATAATATTTGAAGGACCTCTGACTGATGCCAGATACTTGAGATTCCTGGAAAATGAGATTGAGGATATTTTAGATGAGTTACCTTTAGATTTAGGACAGGGAATGTATTTCCAACAAGATGACGCTCCTCTCCATAATTCAAGGATAGTAATTGATTACCTTCAACGGAGATTCGGAGAAAACGTAATTTCGACGAATGGTCCTGTGAGATGGCCTCCAAGGTGACCTGATTTAACGCCCCATGATTTTTTTATTCGGGGTCATTTAAAAAATATTCTCTATGCAACCGCCATTACAATCCGTGAAGACCTGGAGCTACGAGTAAGACGAGCAATTAATAGCATAACGGCCCAGCAATTGGCGAACGTTCTTCGAGAAACAGCTTTGCGAGTTCAGAAGTGCATTGACGTTAATGGACAGCATTTTGAATAACAGTTTTAATGTTTTGTGTTAAGTTAGAGAGGGGGGCTTTATGGGTGAATTATGATCACCCTGTACCAGGTAATCAAGTTTCAAAACAAACAATTTCTGGAGAGTATATTTCGCTATAATAATTCCAATACACGACTAGTTAAATAAGACATTAAAGGATTTACGTTGTTTTGTCGTCACTTGGTGGAAAATATATAAAGTTTGAGTAATTGGTTACCCCATGTACCCCAATCGTATGTCTCTTCATATTGCCAGTTCTTGTAGTTCGAAAATTACAACCCTCAAATGGACACTTGCATATTCTTTTTGCACCGCAGTCATACTTTACGTGAACATATAACGATTGCCTCTTAGTATAAGTTTTACCACAACTTAAACAGGTGAACTCTGGCTGAGGTCCTAAAATTATAATAAATTAATGAAGATTCTATGAGAATAAAATTAGGCTGTCATGCGTCTTACTCCGGTAAAATAAGGATTCAACCTCAGAATGGGAGAGAATAAGCTGTAAATTTATATGTGTTAGTGTTTGCACTTATTAGGATTTTCTCGACCATTTTAGACAGACGATCGGAACTCTTAAGGTCCCTGGGCGTTAATATGAAAAAAAAACGCTTTTTAGAAAGTTTATCAAATTTTGTATGTCATGTGCGTACTCAAATGACGCAAAACCTAGATTTCCTGGTATTTTAATTACGAAGATTTGTTTTTTTTGTTTGTCCCAATCGGATCTCTAGAACCGGAGATATTTTCCTTTTTACTTAAAAAAATGTTGTTAAAAAAACTAAATTGTTTATAAAAAAAAAGCTATAGACTTTGGAAGTTCAAAACTCAGATATATACTCCTGGTAATACCCCAGAAGGTATGAAATTATAATTTTACTGTTACAAAACTATGCTAATTTTCTTGTTTCAAAGAATGTTATTTGTCATATTGTATTCTCATATAAGAAATTAAATCCGCTGCGCCGCACCAGTGTTAGATGAATGACTATCAAAAGCACATTATGGCTCAATGCAATCTAATAAAGTTGAAGCACCAAGTAGTCAAATTTCATAACTTACAGAATTTTCGGTGAATATATTTCGCTATAATAATTTCAATACATGACTAGTTAAATATAACATTAAAGTCTCTACATCGTTTTGTCGTCACTTTGTTGAAAAGACATAAAATCTGCACAATTGGATATTCCATGTACACCAGCCATATGCCTCTTCATATTGCCAGTTCTTGTAGATCGAAAAGTGCAACCTTTAAATAAACACTTGCATATTCTTTTCTCACCGCAATCGTACTTCACGTGAACGTAATACGAATGCTTTTTCGTGTAAGTCTTATAGCACTTCGAACAGACGAATTGTGGCTGAGTCCCTAAAATTATGACTAATTAATGAATATTGCTTGAAAATGAAAATGGTAGGTTACAAGTCGTCTCCAATTGAATGAATATAAATGATGATTACATAATGGTTAAGGGGCCCGTCGGGAAAAATTTTGCTGATACATACTCTCTCCAAACTTCGTGTATGGCTTCATTGGACCTAGTCTGGCAGCATTTTCCTTTATCATTTTTTTTGTTTTTGGGGCGTTTTTCCGCTAGATTTTCCGAAACATGTCATTTTGACGGCATATAAAAAATGTATAGATACTGTTATTTTTCCAAATAGTGAATTGGAACGTGAAAAAATAATTGTCTGACAATAAATGTGGGCCATTGAGCGTGTCCGCTATCTCGAACATGTCGGAAAAACGACTATAAGAAAATTTATTAATAACCAGCTGATTTTCGCTGTATTAATTTATTAAAACATACAAATACAAGTTTTCATATTGTCTGACGAAAATTATTTTCCGATTTTCCAGTCTGACGCCACAAAGTTGTCGGTTTCATGACAACAAAAAATTTATTCATAACATTTTTTTACAATTTTTTTTGATTTTTAAATAAAATTTATAATACGATTAAAAAATTGTCTGATGGTGAAATAAAGCCTTTTAGCTGGAAATGTTAAATAAAAGGTTTTTCTATGTGGTTGTCAAGCTACCCTTGGATGTTACATTTATAGATATATATTGAGGCTATATTTACAAATAACAAACTGATTTTTTCAATATAGCTTAATAAAAATAAACCAAATCCAATTTTTTAACTGTCTGACAAAAGGTGTTTTCTAGTTTTTCAGTCTGACGCCTGGAAAACACAATTTTTTAATGTTGTAATTTCCTTCAAATTGTCATGATTATCTCATACTAATGATTGAAAAATCATTTTTACAGTGTCAAAAATCATAAATAAATTGCATGAACTCGCTTGAAAATATATCGTTTATACAAGGTCACCTGTGTACATCAGTTTAGTACGCAGGCTCTATAATAGAACATAGGAGTGTGGAACGTCTTTCTACACTCCGTATTGTATTCTATAGTAGTAGTATAGTACACGTAGGTAGTAGTAGAGAATTGTAACGATGTATCTAATGCACGTGGTATATAAAATAACTTTGAAAAATGGAGCGTTTTTTGTGCAAATATGTCGTTTTTCTGCTGCAGAAATTCGTTTTTCATGTCATAGGATAATTTTTAGCATCGCCCTAAAAATTTTTTTGGTGCATAATGTTTTTCTTTTTATTCGCTGCATACTTCATATGTTTACCGAAAATGCATTAATTGTTTTTTCATTTATAAAAGGTACTTTGTTATAACTAATATTGTAAAGTGTTATCTTATAGCTTGTTTCAAGACCTTTAATTTGGGCCCTGGATGAAAATTTTCGGACTAGTAGTACCGGAGATATAGCGATTTTAAACGTACTAAAAGACAATTTTTCGCTACTTTTTTCTACAAAAAGTTTTACATATTTTTCAATATTATCGAACTTAAAACTTGGGTAAGTCGAATTCAATAAATTCAAAATAAAGATTACAAAATAAGTAAGTTGAAATACCTTATCTTTTTTAACCGTCTTCTCGACTAAACGAAATTTCATTTTTTATCGCCCTAACTTCGACGGCCGCTATTGGAAAATAATGATTTTTTGTCAGACTCTCGTTATGCCCCACTGTATTTGTCAGACACGTATACCACAAATTAAATACCTATTTTCTGCATATAACTTTCCAATGTTTGAATGAACTTTGACGTGTCAGACTGGGAAATCGGAAAATAATTTTCGTCAGACAATATGAAAACTTGTTTTTGTATGTTTTAATAAATTCATACAGCCTAATGACCCATATTTATTTTCAGACAATTATTTTTTCACATTTCAATTCACGTATTCTACTTGGAAAAATAACAGTATCTATACATTTTTTATATGCCGTCAAAATGACATGCTTCAGAAAATCTAGCGGGAAAACACCCCAAAAACAAAACAAAAAAAATGATAGAGGAAAATGCTGTCAGACTAGGTCCAATGAAGCCACACACGAAGTTTGGAGAGAGTATGTATCAGCAAAATTTTTCCCGACGGGCACCTTAACCATAAATTTAGACATCTATACCGGGTGGCCACGAGTCAATGTACGCCCCCAATATTTTGGTTCTTTTTGTATTTAAAAATTTGGTTTTTAGTACACATAAATTAGACAATAATAATCAACTTTTAGACTAACAGGAATGAAAACATCACTTCCGGTTCAACCGGAAGTGATATTTTCATTCCTGTTAGTCTAAAAGTCGACTATTATTGTCTAATTTATTTGTGTCAAAAACATACTAAGTGGATGACATAGAATTTACTCAATTCTTAAGGATCTTGGAAGAAATAAACGATGTTAGTTCAATTGTCGTTTTCCAAAAACTCATGTCTTTCACAACAGAGCGAGAGTACAGAAATATTTATAATTTAAATAGTCTCACTCATAGAGAAGGTTTTACTGTAACCTTTACTCGTTAGACAGAACCTGAACTATTAGATGAAAACAAATTTTACGCCCACGAATATCAATAAATCTCCGATCTCAAGGCCAGTCCTTGGACGTATACTCTTATGATCACATCCTTTTTGATATACCCGATCTTGCAGCGCTTCACAATTAGACTCAACTATGTCGAATTCAAAGGCTTATCTATTTAGCAGTAGGAGTCGGCTTCAAATTGTTGTATGTTGACGTAGAACTGCTAGCAGGAAAGGTAGCAAACATGCCGTTCAAAAATATAATGTGAAAGTGTATTAGTAGAGGGCTGTACCTATAAGACATAGGATGACCGGTGTCTACTTCTCTTGTCTACAGGTTTACTATTCTATATACATGTGTCCTCTAGTCGAATTGACCCTGAATACGATAAAAACCATCCTTTGATATAACAAATCTATATTGGAACCAAGCAGCGGAAGTAGAAACGGATGATTAATAGAAGAAATTGCAATTCGACGTCATGTGAGAGAGAGATGCACTCATCTGCAGCAATTATTTCTTCTTTAATTATAACGGTTAAAGAGCATTTTTTGAGAATATTCATTGGGAGAGAGCTCAGGGATAATTGTAAATGGTGTAGCGTTGAACCACATATAAAATAATATCTATAGTCTAATAGGTTGGGGTATTATATAAAATATAGAATATTTATCTGGACCACTAACTTACATAATTAACATCATGTTTGTGACAGGTACGTTTCAAAACAAATTTAAAAAGGCAAAAATCTTTCCACTGTTTAAGGCAGGTGATATTGAGGACGTATCCTGCTATAGGCCAATTGCTTTACTCCCTATTCTAGCCAAAGTTTTTGAAAAAATTATCGCCTTAACAATAATTAGTATTCTAGAATTACATAATATTCTTACAATTAAACAATTTGGGTTCAGGAAAGGTAAAAATACCTCACAAGATGTTTGGGAGCTTGTTAATTTCATTAGCGAGGGATTTGAGAATTTTAATTCAACATTAGCAATTTTCCTAGACCGAAGCAACGCATTTGATTGAGTTAACAAAGAAATTTTATTAAATAAATTAGAATTTTATGGTTTTAAGGGTGTAGTTCTTAAATTGATGTCATCGTATTTATCGGACAGATATCAATGTGTGTGTTATAATGATAAACTTAGCAACATGCTAGCAGTGGAACACGGTGTGCCGCAGGGTAGTGTACTAGGACCGCTGCTATTTTTAATTTATATTAATGACTTACCTTATGCTCATTCAGCATTAACTGTTCTTTTTGCAGACGACACTACTTTCGCAAAACACTTGAGAGGCACGGGTACTAATGTTGATTTGCAAACCAACATTTTAACCAAGTCTTCTGACTGGTTTAACGCCAACAAATTATGTTTAAACACCAACAAAACACACACATTACTTTTTTCCACCGAGAAAAATAATCTTCAGACCATAAAATTTCTAGGATTAACATTAGACAATAGATTAAGTTGGCATCCACATATTAATGACCTAACAAGTAAATTGACCAAAAAAGTATATGCCATCAGACAAATAAAAAATATAGTTAATCTAGACGTAGCACTTATTGCATATCATGCTTTGTTCCATAGTGCCATGGTATATGGATTGATAAACTGGGGTACAGCTAACCAAGTACATAGCATTTTCATTATTCAAAAGAGAGCAATTAGAGCTCTGGCTGGTTTCAGTCAACTTGAAAGTTGCCAATCCTGGTTCATAACATTTAATGTATTAACTTTGCCTTCCGAAATTATTTCTTGTAATTTACTTCACATAAAGGAGAATTTGAGCGAATATGCTAGAAATGGCGAAAATCATGAATCATAATACTCGTAATCGCAATGACATACAAACACCTTCTCAGAGATTAGAGTCAACAAAAAGAAACAATTTTGGTATTGCTCTATTTAACTCTTTACCACAAGAATTGAAATCTTTATCAAACAGACAATTTAAAGCAAAGTTAAGAAAGCATCTTTTGGCCAGTGCTTACTATAATGTGTCAGATTTTAAATACGTATAAATTTAGATTAATGTTTGTTTTTTGTTAGTGTACTTGAATTAATTGTCCTGTACTATTATAGTACACAAACGATATTAGGATTATATCATTTACACATATTTGACTATAATAGAATTAGGTCCTAGTATTTAATACAATCATATTATTTGTTTGTTTGTTTGTTAGACCACAATCTACCACCATCTACTGTAGTACAATCATTTATAGAGGACTTTGATAATCTACTAAATAACAACCTTGATAAAAACATTGAAATAATTGTCGGTGACATGAATATTGATATACTAAACTTAAACAATCCTATGGTAAATAACTATTTAGAAACCTTAGCTTTACACGGTCTTCAACCTTATATTAATTCTGCTACTAGAGTAACGAAGGATTCATCGCCGTCTATTGACCATATATTTGTCAAGAAAAATTTGAATTTAAATAACTTTAATTATGAATCATTTGTGATACAATACGATATCACAGATCACTACCCTATTATGATAAATATAGCTCAGAGAAACTCAAATAGCACGGAAACCCCGGCAGTCTTGAATAGAATAATAAAAACTGACCTCAGCAGACTACAGGAAATAGTCAAGGAAACAAGATGGGTAAATGTATTAAATGAAAATAATCCGGAACTAGCTGCCGAAAAATTCATAACAGAATTGCGAGAAATAATAGAGAAATCAAGTACCTTAATATTTACAAAACAAAAACAGTATAAAAAAATAAAACCATGGATAAGTAATGGAATAATTATTTCTATAAAACATCGTGACAAATTGAAAAAGAAACTATTAAAAGACTTTACTACTAACAAAAAAGCTGAATAGGGCTTATCGAAATAATTTTAAAAAAATAATCAATAACGCAAAAAATAACTACCACCAAAATAAAATAAATGAAAATTCGAACGAAATAAAAAAAATATATCAACTTATCTCCGAGGCAACAAATGAGAGCAAAAAAAAGCGGCAACAATAATCTTCATATTCTTGATGACACCAGCAATAATTTCAATAGTGACAAAGACATGACCAACTTCTGTAACAACTATTTTTCAAGTATAGGTTTGGATAAGTTAAATAAAATTCCACAATGCCATAACCGAATAAATACACACTTCAGTATAGATAAATCAATATTCTTAAAACAAGTAGATAATAATGAATTAATTAGACAAATAAGCAGTTTAAAAAACAACAGTTCTCCTGGACCAGATGGAATTACCGCGAATATCTTAAAAACCATACACTTATACATTATTTCCCCATTAAAACATAATAAATTTAGTCTTTAAAACCGGGATAGTTCCTAGTCAATTTAAAGTTTCCACTATAACCCCTATTTATAAATCTGGAAATCCCAAAATAATTAGCAATTATCGTCCAATAAGCCTAATTAATAATATCGCGAAAGTATTCGAAAAATGTCTTAAGGAACGACTATTTAATTTCCTAAAGTGCAACAAATTACTCTCTCCCAACCAATTTGGGTTCACAGAGGGATTAAGCACTGACGACGCAATGTATGAAGTAATAAAGGAGGTAACAGATAACCTAGACAAAAGTAAAAAATGTATAGCTGTATTTTTAGATTTAGCCAAGGCTTTTGACACGGTACCTCACGAGAAACTTATTAATGTTCTTGAATGCTATGGAGTTAGAGGCATTGTGCTGAAAGTCTTCAAATCCTACTTAACAAATAGAATACAGTGTGTAAAAATTAGGAACACATTAAGTGAACCAAAAAAATGTACAGATTGGTGTGCCGCAGGGTACAGTATTAGGACCAATACTCTTCAATGTATATATTACTTCCTTAACCAACATAAACATTAATGGTAAAGTCATTTCTTATGAAGATGATATTGCACTAATTTTCAGTGGAACTTCCTGGGAGGACACAAGGGAGCGAGTAAAAATAGGGGTCAAAAAAGTAAAAGATTGGCTAGATACATATAAGCTTTCATTAACCATAAGTAAAACAAATAATATTGCTTTCTCTATAACAGCCGCAAATCGTCCCGGTTATAACGACATAAAAATAGACAACTTAAATGGTACAATAAAGGAAACCACAAGTACTAAGTACCTTGGTATTGTAATTGACAAAAACCTAAAATGGGACTGTCATGTAACATACTTAACAAAAAGAATTAGGTGTCTTATACACAAATTTCACAGACAATTCTTAAGTCAAAACCAATTATTAACAGTATATCAAACATTGGTTGAGTCTCTAATTCGCTACGGCATACTGGTATGGGGTGGTCTGTACCAAAACACTATAAAACCGTTATTAGTAGCTCAAAATACAATACTGAAAATTATACTAAAGAAAAATAGATTATACTCAACAAACTTACTATACACTGATAGAATATGCAATGTTCGTAGCCTATTCATCATTTCAACCTGCTGTTTTGTACACAAGCACGCAAAAGTTAAACACTATATTAATCATTGCTATGTCACTCGAAATAGAATAAATCAACACATAACCATACCAATAAATAAAAAACACATAAACAAAAAATTCATGAATTATTTAGGACCCAAATTTTATAATCTTCTGCCATTAAATATCAAAATAATAAGCAATATAAAAAAATTCAGGAGTGTCTGCAAACAGTATGTTGTACATAATTATAACTCTTTTGCTCAAATTTTGTAAAAGTTGAAAGACTCCATCACAAATTCTCTCCATTATATAAAAGTCCTCACAGGTCGTTTTTCAGTATCCAAATCATAACTTCCATTATACCTCTATTATGTATTACTCTATTAAACAGGTCAAACATATGGTACATACGAGCAGTTATAGCCACATAACTGCCTAGGTACCTAAAATTGTTTATTGGAGCATCACGTATGTGCATGCCTTCACATGTTTCTCATCCTAAAATGTCATATTTGTAATACTGATGTGCATATATACGTAGGTTAAATTAGTATGTACTTATTTCTCTTCACTTCCGCATCTATGATGTACCTAGTTACGTTAAATATGTATTATATCGATTATTATTATTCATAATGTAATGTATCCTATAATTATAAATATAAATTAAATTAAAATTATTTACTTTGACTATATTAGTATTACGTCCTAATGTTTTATACAGTTGTATTTTTCTCTACTATTCATATTTACATTTATATGTTTTCACTTTACATATTTATGTTGACGTGTCAAAACACTACAGTGTATTTTTTAAATGACCAATAAATTATTATTATTATTATTATTATTATTATTATTATTATTATTATAGATATTATATTATATGTCGTTCAACGCTACACCATTTACAATTATCCCTGAACTCTCTCTCATTGAATATTCTTAAAAAATTCTCTTAAACTAAGCAGAAGGAGATCGTTTTTTGGAAATAATTCCCATTAGAAAAAACATTAAGATCATATTCTATACATGTAAAATATTAGTTTTCAAACCAGTGCATCCAAAACAAAGTTTTAGAAACAAAATGCTAGACGTTTTACGTACGAAATAATGTGAAAAAGTCGGTTTTTTGCGTTTATCTGCAAATGTAACCTTTTTATCGAAAAAAGTTTCACACCATAGTTGTAGGAATTTGAAATACTTACAAAGTGGCTCCTGTTGAATGAAAATGCAACTGTTGGATTTCTCGGAAATGAAAAAAAAATCGAAAAATTAAATGTTTCAATTTTGTAGTAACTTTTGCAGTAATTAATTTATGGTATCAACAATGATACTTCTGGACTCTTAGTGATTAACTTCTAAACTTCAAGAATAAATATTAGAACAACTGCCTTATAACTTTAGTGTTCATATTGTATTGGTCTCAATGAAGCCTTAAGAAGCCGAAACATATGTAGAATTGAAATATATTCCTTATATGAATGAAACATCTTTATGAGTGGCGTTAGGTCTTTCTGATGAGCTCCAGAATAAGGGCGAAAAACGTTTCAAAGGCTAAGCATTTCCAAGAAACAGAATGACAGATTTCATGAAAATGTAATCCATTAGAATGAAATTTTTTTAAGACAAGGTAGATAAATAAATCCATTTTAGGCCTTTGTTCTCATTTTTAACTGAATCTTCATAATCGTAGGGGGTTATGTAGATACTAGTTTAATCTGCATGGCCGTAGGGGAATGTGTGGATGCTAGTGTTAGAATGAGAATTGTCAAATAAGAAATTAGACAAATTCATTTTAGGATTTTAATTTGCTAGCATAACCAGAATTCAGGTTATCGAAAGAATGCAAAGATTTCATTCATATTTTTACACACAGTTTTTCTTTTAGTTATAGACAGTTTTTTTCTGCTGTTTGCCAAATCCGATAAAGAATATATTTCAGTACAATTATAAGCAAACAAATAATAATTCATTTTTGAATATGTAAAATATTCTATATATTTGGAACATCTTAAACCAGTATTTTCGTAAAAATTTCACACGTCGCCGTTTTAGCCAATCAGAAGTTTGTTTTTGTGTCGTTACCAAGGCAACCCAAAAAATTTCCGGAAATTTTCAACCTCCAGGGTACCCTGAACGAAATTAAAAAGTGGAAATTTTTCTGTCAAATTATTGACATATTTGAAATTTGCTATTACATAAAAATAGAATTTTATTTTTCAAATTAAATGAGATAATTATAAAAAAAATAATTGAGCTTTGTGAAACAACATTTTATTTCATATTTAATATCTAATCATGATGAATAATTTCTCATTTTGGTTTTCCTCTATATTACACTTCTCATCGGGTATGATAAGTATTTCAATTTTGGATGGCCTTTTTAACTTCACAAAGTTCTTCACAATATGCGCATATTGTACATTAAGTTATTTTTCCATACTCTATAATTTTATTCTTTTAAAAGCTCGAAAATTACTTCAACAATAAGACATATTGAGCTTAAACTGATTAAACTGTCAATGAAACAGTGATAAATATCTAATGACGTTTCAAAGCCATCTCTGTCAAGTTATACTGTGCTGAAACTGTGCTATGCTATGTGTATAAAACATGAAAATATATAAAGAAAACAACGTTCCATCTATTTTAGTAAATAAAACTTATTCCATAACACACAAATGTGTGTTGTCCTAAACAATTTTCAGTAATTTTTTTAAACTAAAATGGGTGGAAGAGATATTATTTACCTATTATAGGCATTCCATCTTCAAATAAATCTTACAATTTTACCTTTTGACACAACACTACTTACTAATTCCGATGTTTTTCTGTCACTTTGTCAACAAGACCCATTCATGGCCTACTAATCTTACACCTTGTTATGTCTTAGAATAATCTTAATGTCAGTTGAAATTAGAGTTTATTTAATTTATTTTCGTGTGAAATTTTCTTACCGAATCCCCCGCGCCAATATTCTTGAGTAATGATGACGGTCTCGGATGATTAGGGGTCGAGCTTGAGCTCTTTGCCCCAATCATCGCTGTAGACCTGGACCGGCCTCGTAAGGGGTGGGCCTGCTTTTTCGCCTATCCCCCCCGCAAATGCGGACGGTATTGGCGATGTTAGCAAACCTCCCCTGGTCCTGGCTGTTGGACCCTGCCAGCTGGGTCGTTTCTTCTAGCGCTCTTCTATCTTGGTCTTCTTTCTTCGCTGGCATGTATAGGCTCCCGGGAGCGTCTTTCGTCTGTCGTGAGAGGGAACGGCTGTTACCGAGTCCTCTCGGAGTTTGAAAGGGATTTGGGGGTGTTGACTAGTCGGAAGCCCAGGGTGCCAATTGGCATCATGTGCTCCGATTTCGTCGGAAGGAAGTGTGAACTGTGTAGTTCAGGATTGTGTTCGGCCAGATACGCTTCCTTAGCGTCAGAGGCCGGCACGGGCTAGGGTAAGGGTACCGAGCTGGTTGTTTGCTTGGTACCCACGGGTTCGGGCAATTGGATGTTTGTGGTCATTGTCTCCTTGCGGTGTGGCTTGCAGATCGGGATGACCAAATCCCCCGCGTGCTTGAATAAATTGCAGGAAATTTTTCTCATATATGAATTTTTAAAGAAAATTCATGTACTCGAAAAAATTTCCGGCAATAATTCAAGCACTTGGGAGATTACAAGTGAAAATTTAATTTCTTTGGAAACAATTTGAAACTTCGTTTACCAAAGCCGGTTTGAAATTTCAGAAGATCATTAAATTGACATCGCCTTTTCTTTCAACACTACTAAATTAATTACTATAATTTAGTCGCGATGTAGGAACAGTTTAGTAAATACACAATGATACTAACTTATTTATTGAAATAACTCTCATATAAAAAACACTTTAATAATAATAACTAACAATTCTGATGGTGAAGACTGACGCGTACAGACCGATAGGCGGAAACAAAACAACTTTTTTAAACAATCAACGTTTCGCCAGACTTTACTGGTGCATACTCAGTACTATTTATCCGTATATCTGAGGATGCTAATAAACGCCGACTATCAAAAAATGTTGTTTTATTTACACCTATTGGTCTCTACCACGTAAACTTCACCATCAGCATTAAAACACAGACAACTAGAAGAATATCTAACAATGTAAAATATAAAAGAGTAACATGACAATGTTCTTCTCTTAATGTAAAACCTACAGCTTTATAATTCATATTTCAAATTTGCTCAACTAATTATAAAACAACCTGTTTGTTTTTTGCAGTTTCCCTGAGAAATCGTTGCTTTCCAAGGCGAAACCACTCACTGGCTAAATCTTCAAATTCCTTATGTGTTGCCTCAGGGTACACTTGAAGGGATGATTCTAAAAATAAAATATTACTCAAATGCAATAATAAAAGAATATTGCGGTATTCATTATTCGTAATTAATTTAAAAATTGAAAATTTAGGTAAAGTATGTGAATCAAAGTACCGAGCATTAGAAAAAACGACGACATCCAGTTATCCATTCAATTGAAAATGTAAACTTCAAATAGGTTTCTGTTAAGGTGTTATGCGATGTATCATATTAAGTTACTAGTTTCTTTACATATTCTGCACATTCAATTCGCATTGCGTTTGAGTGTACAATTCTGCAATAATAGAAAACTGAGTACAAAACCGTTATTGCAGGTTCCGGAACATATAAAGCGCTCTAAGATTATGTCGCCCTCTTCCTCGTTACATTGATTTTCATTATGTTTCTTACCCAGTATAATTGGACAGTGTTACGAGAATCTTTAAGATGTTCCTCACTTGGAGAATCCAGCCCTGAAGTCTCATTGAAGGTAATTTTACATATGTTTAGGGCCTGTAGGCAAACGCATCAATACACAACCACAAACGTGTGCGTTGGTGATTCCTGTCTGCACTGCTCCCACTAGCTATGCCTGAAACATAGTGGCATATGTGCCTAGGAATAATTCCAAGTACAGATCTACTTCTTCTGGATAGACACCAGCCCCAAATCCACAGTCCATTTTTGATCCATAGATGTAGAGTGATGTCAGGTTCCTACTTGCTCAATCTTAGTTCAAACTCTTTAATGAAGTAATACATAGGACTAATAAGATCAACGCTCATTCCTAGGAGAAGTACTAGTATTATACGATGTTGACCAGATTGCAATCTTATGGTAATCCCTAACACCATATTCTTCATGAACGAGATCAAAGGAGAATGCAAACTATAGCATCCATTGAGGCCATAGGCATTCTTTTCATCGTATGTGTAGTTTCCGAGAGGCATGCCTCTATTATACATACTGTATCTTTGAACAGATGTTGTCGCTCTGTACCTAACTTTGGACCACCAGATAATAGCTGCATATATACTACTACTGGTGCTGCTATTTCTATTAGAGGTTTATAATATATACTATTAATGCCACTTCCTTACCTTTTATAATTTCAATAGCTTTGGTGCTTCCCACTTTAAAATTATTCCGTAATCCCAACCAGGAACATTTCACGGCCACCTCGTTACTATATGTTCTGGACAGCATACGGAATAAGAAATTTTTAAAGTTATTTCCTCCCAGGCTAGTTACCATACATTTCTAAAAAGAATAAAACCTAGATACATGGTATGCATTTATTTGTGTAAAGTTCTGTCATTTATTATTTTTATCCAGACCATAGCAACTTTATCGCAGCCATCTGTTACCGACATTTTCATCGACGAAACTTTTCAAATGTTTCTAAAATTCTTTTCGACATTTACCGGTATTGTTGGCAACAAATCTTTGCTTTGCCCCTCGGTGCAGGTAAATTTAAAAAAGTATTAAACTCTAGTGGTGACATATTTAAACCAGTATAACTTTGTCATCTCCAGCATCGTATTATCTTATATCAACCGGAGAGAGGACAACTAAGAACTGTCGCCAATGACGACAACAAAGTTGCTTTAGTCGAACTTACAAACATTTTCGCTTCTCCTTCATCTCTCAATATGCGCTCCAGTTCCAAAATGTCGTTTACCGTTTTCAGGGGAACTAATTTTTTTATGACATTCGAATTTTCATGGTCATTTTTTGACAAATATTTCTCAGCTTTCATGTTGACGAATCTACTTTCGGTCCTCGTGACTATCTGTTTAATGTCGATAAGCATATTTAGCAATTCTCGTGTGGTTGGTTGGCCTAAAAGCAAAAACTGTAAAAAATATTATCGATACGATCCTTTTATACCTATCAGAAGTAAAAGCGTATAATAAGTTCCTCGTGGCAACAGGAAGAGGAGAATATTTCAAATAAAAAATATTAGCATTCCTTTGGGCTGTGATTGATGTCGTCGAGAGAGTCCTGACAAAAATTTTGAAAAATTTATGATGGCAAGCTTATAGATATCTTGGATTATTATTATGTAATTGAAAAACCCATTAAAAATATAAAATAGAATACTATTCAGCGAGCATATAATGGTCGCTATTATTCACGAGGGTGAAGGAAGCGAACCTGTGATTCCTGACTTAATATTGGGCCCATATAACCCAGTTCAAAGTCCTTAGTCCAAAAATGCATCCCTAAGGAATAATTTCAGTTATATCGAAGACAAAATTTTTGAATTTTGATAGGAACCGTATCTCTCTATAAGCACTCTATGTAAACTTGGTAACAACCAAATATCTTTTGTTTCTCAAACGTGACAGGTTTCCTCTTTCACAAGTACCTATCCCAGCTAGCACAATTAGTCGAGGGAACGTAGCAATGACTATTGTAGGCACTTTAAAGTGTTTTGGTAATAGTCACAGGCACGTAGTAGGAACGTGTTTATGACCAAAATGGGGAATATATTTTGGTGACGATAACGTTCCAACAACGTTCCTGGAACTTATCTGGCTACGTTCCAATGACATTATGGTTCCGGAGCGGCGACGTCGTGGCGTAGATGCAGCAACTTCCAGAAAACTTTACCACTCCCCACTCTTTCAAATCGATGTTGCCCCTTTGTCTTGCAACCGATTTTATTATATTTATGTTTCATTCTTACATATGATTCTTGATCTTGTTCATTTCCCTAACTCAGAAACTTAATATAATATCAGAAGGTATTATAAGATAGCAAAACTAGTGATATTCTTCACTGGCCTAAGCGTCACAATTAAAACGAATACAATTGTACTGACAAACATAATGATAAAACGTCCGAATTTAACCACGCGCATTTAAAATTTGTATTTTTTAATGAAAATATTGTTTTTAAAATATGTAATGTCATACGAGAAAATGACACAATAGATGCTGAAACATATTTTTTATGTTCTTCGGAACTTAACACTAATTTTTATGTATTCATTTGTTATATTTGGTGCAGAAATGGCGATGAATTAAATTTTTGTCAGTTGTGAAATTATGGTTCATGTGTTATAATAATGGCGTCGAAAATGTTGGCCATCAAAACGGCGTATTTCAGACAATATCACTTTAAGGTCGTTTTCGCCAAGAAATGCTACTTGAAAGTAATTGCTACTTGGTGATAGTGATGAAAACTGCAAATGCGTAACTTTAAAGTTATATTTACTACAAATCTGTGAATGGAACTGTGGCATCACTTTAAAGTCATAGCAAAGTTGTGACTACCACAAATTACCTCTTCAAAGTTGCCGCTGCCACTTTATGGTTACATTTTTCCCGATATTGATTCGGAACGTACGTGTTAGCCGTACGTTGAGTTCTAAACTGAACGCGCTCCTAGCTTTTGCTGTTTATTATTTACCTAACTGCACATTCAAAAACCTGTCAGCTATCGCAATTTACTTGTATGCGGTCATATACCAACGACTTAATAAACATAAACCTGTTTGGTATAATATACTATTACAGTGATAGATAATATAGAAGAAAAGGTAGGTGTAATAGAATTGTGTTGAAATTTTAAATTTTGTTGCCTTATTTTGAAGGAATTTTGAATTCTTTTCAAATGGTGTCGACGCAGGAACATGGGATATATTTTACTGTTGATCCACATCAGTGAAAAAAGAAAAAAAAACGGAAATTTATTGTGGCCTGTGGCCTATTGTGGCAAACATATATAGGTTAAGCTTGTTGCATTACCTTTATCTATGATCAACATTGAGAACTAGATGGTGAAATTTACTTCATGGTAAATTTCAGAGGTGACACGGATTTTGTAGTAGCCGATCATAGTTCTGTAGGTAGCAGTAACGTCATTTGCACCTATGAATATTACTTACAAGTTCCACTACTTTAAAGGAATAGTGAAGGTTCCCAGAACGTCACGGCAACTATTAAAGCTATTTGAAAGTGGTTGCAACTTTGAAATCACATTTTAGTGATACGAGTTAGTCGCTGCTACTATCGTTTACCACCTTCAAGTTCTGAAAACCCGAAAGTAGTCCCACTGGTAACTACCACGTTCCCATGTACCACGAATGCTACGTAGAAGTTGCATAACTATAAAGTAATCATTAGTGGTAGAAAATACGAGGCAGGAACTGTAGACTTGTCAAATGAATATTGTCTAAATGTTATTTGTGGCATTATCTTAATTTTTTGCCTTGTTCAATTCTTTGGGACTTCCTGCCACATGTATGTTTTCTTTTTAGCACCGCTTAAAAAGAAAACATACATGTGGCAGGAAGTCCCAAAGAATTGAAGAAGGAAAAAAATTGTCAAATGAAGTTATTTTTACATCAAAGTCGTAAATTTAGTCACAATTACGTAATAGCTTCGAGGTTCCCATCTCAGTTACTGTCATTTTGGTGCTAGCTGGGATGTATGACCTAAAGATAAAAAATGGTAATTTTTGATTTTTGGTTGATATTACACAAATTTTTAAAAGTATTAATTTGTGTACTGAAACAGGTGGACATCCTGTGAAGCATTTGTTATTAATGTATTTTTTTTTTAAATAAACTACTTCTTTGTTATTACAACATTTTGTTCTAGAATTGGAAATAAATGTTAAAAACAAATAGAGGAAAGAACGATAATTTCTTGTATTTTGATTAATATTAAAAAACATTTTAAGATTGCATTTCTTGCAGCCCTTTCAATGCTTTGTTAAAATGTTCAAGCATTCCGTAATTTACAGGGTGATTAAAACATTACAGCCAGTCGAATATTAATAATTATGAAAAAGAATTGAGAAACAAAAGATATTTGGTCGTTACCAAGTTTACATAGAGTAATTATAGAGGTACAGCTGCCATTAAGATTTGAAAGTTTTGTCTTCAATATAACGGAATGGTCCAGGAGGCGACTGCAAATTTGTGTGGGGAACGAGTGGATGGGATTTAGCAGTTTAGAATACTGCAATAGTATGCCCTAAACTCATAACCGCTGGTCGGCCAATCACGGTCCCTGGCGGTAATGAGTAATTACGGTAATTGTTTATTGGGGCAATGGGGCGATTGTGGTGACAAAGTGAATGGTTTTTTTTTAACTAATTTGATAATTATGATCCAAAGAATGTAAAATGCTCGGTCGGCCGACCCCCACCCCTGGCGATAGCTTTGGCCGACCATTAACAACAATGCAATCTTTAATGCCTAGCCTCCCCCAAGGAGTGACCAGGTCGGCCTTGGTCTATTCGAAAGAATAAAATTTTTCCTTTCATAAAACCCCGGTCGGCCAATCTCAGTTCCTGGCTTTAATGAGTAATTACACTAATTGTCGTGGGGGGCACAGGGGGATTGTGGTGACAAAGTGGACGATTTTTTGTTTAAACTTTTTTTTTATTGTAATCTCGAGTCTAAAATGCTCGGTCGGCCGACCCCACCCCTGGTGATGTCCTTGGTTGCAAAACAGTTTAATTTAAAAGTACGAACTAGGAAAATTGGCATAATTTTTAAATTTAAATCTAACTATTTTGCAATCCACTGAAATTATTGAGTGAAAATTAATAGTAATATTTTTGCTAAGGTTCTACTTTGACAGTCTTATAATTTTTTTAAATATACGTATTAAGAGAAAAAAGTTATGGCCAAAAATAGTAAATATTTCCCTATCGGATGTCTCTTTCTAGGGAATGGCCACCTTAAGGTGGTATTATTCCAACAACAGAATAAAACAGGGGAGTTTAAAATTTTTTTACTCAAAATATGTATACTTTGTTTTCTACAGAATTTCGAAACGAATAATATCTACGTTTATGAGATTATAATAAGGAAGCACGTTTTCCTTCGGTGTGTTGTTGGTGTCCAGATTTTATCAAATGTGGCCATGACAGGCCCCTGGTTAGTGCCATTTCGTATCCTTTTATAAACCAAAAAAAAATAATAGGACAAGTTTTTCCTCGGTGAGAATCGTAAAAGTCACTAAAGGGGTTTCTTAAAAAAACCAAAATTGGTGGCCATATCTTACATAGGGTGGCCTTAATAGGCCCTTGATAAATGTCATCATATGTGCCCTTCCAAAACAAACAACTTTCATTCGGACAATTTTTTTCTTCGAAGAAGTTATAAAAGAGAAAACAGTGAGGTAATAACAATTCTTTTGATAATTCACCCTTTCGAATGTTCCAAGACCGATCTGCTAAATTCGTGCGTGAGAAAAGGCATTTACAATGTTGCAAATGGTCGGCCAAGGACTTCACCAGGGGTGGGGGTCGGCCGACCGAGCATTTTAGACTCGAGATTACAATAAAAAAAAAGTTTAAACAAAAAATCGTCCACTCTGTCACCACAATCCCCCCTGTGCCCCCCACGACAACTAGTGTAATTACTCATTAAAGCCAGGGACCGAGATCAGCCGACCGGGGTTTTATGAAAGGAAAAATTTTGTTCTTTCGAATAGACCAAGGCCGACCTGGTCACTCCTTGGGGAAGGCTAGGCATTAAAAATTGTATTGTTGTTAATGGTCGGCCAAGGCTATCGCCAGGGGTGGGGGGTCGGCCGACCGAGCATTTTACATTCTTTGGATCATAATTAATACATTAGTTTAAAAAGAACCGTCCACTTTGTCACCACAATCGCCCCAATAAACAATTACCGTAATTACTCATTACCGCCAGGGACCGTGATCGGCCGACCAGCGGTTATGAGTTTAGGGCATACTATTGCAGTATTCTAAACTGCTAAATCCCGTCCACTCGTTCCCCACACAAATTTGCAGTCGCCTCCTGGACCAGAAACTATTGGAACATTTTTTTCTGTCTCACTTTAAGAGAATGTGCTTCCTCAGGGACGCATTTTTACATGGGCCTAATATGAACTCAGGAATCACAGGTTGCCGTCCGGGAACTGGGACACCCTGTATAATTTTCTTGATGCCTTGGGTAACAAGTTTAATAAGGCGATTTCTGCAGCTTCCCTTATCTCTGGCGGTATCAAAGAAATCTCGTTTTCACCGTCAGTATCCATTTATTTCATTATACAACTCTTTTAAAGTAATATGTAAAATTATTATAAATAACGTTGACGTTTAAATCGCACAAATTTTGACTTTCCAAATCAATAACAAAATTACACTTTGACCCACTGTCATGGCATACTAATAAAATAATACAGTTCGTAGGCATGTAGGTAAATGGTTTCAAAAACAATTAGGTATTCAGACGCGAACTAGGAAGTGTTTAGTAAATACACAATGATACTAACCTATTTATTGAAATAACTCTCATACAACAAACATTTTTAAAATAATAACTAATAAATTTGATAGTGAAAATTAACGGGAAGCGACCAATAAATGCAGAAAAAATAACTTTTTTAAGCAATCAACGTTTCGCGCGCATCCTCAGTACCATTTATGTGTGTATCCTGAGTATGCTAATAAGCGCAGACTATTGAGAAAAAATGTTTTCTTTACACCTATTGGTTTCTACCAGATAGCCATCACCATCAGCATTAAAGCACACACCACTAAAAGAACATCTAACAAAGTAAAATATAAAAGACTAACATGACAATGTTCTTCTCTTAATGTAAAACCTACAGCTTTATAATTCACATTTCAAATTTGCTCAACTAATTTTAAAACAACTTGTTGGTTCTTTGCAGTTTCCCTGAGAAATCTTTGCTTCCCATGGCGAAACCAATCACTGGCTAAATCTTCAAATTCCTTATGTGTTGCCTCAGGGTAAACTTGAAGGGAAGTTTCTAAAAATAACAATTGAAAGGCAATAATAAAAGAATATGGTGGTACATTATTCGTAATTAATTTAAATATTGAAAATCAGGCAAAGCATCGAGTATTAAAAAAACGACATCAAGTGACCTATTCGACTGAAAATATGAAACTTATACAGATTTCTGTTAAGGTGATATGAGATATATCATATTAGGGTACTAGTTTCTTTTACATGTTCCACGTATTCAATCAGCCTTGCGCTCTAGTGTACAATTCTGCAATAATAGAAAACTGAATCCAAAACCGTTATTGCAGTTTCTGGACCATATAAAGCTCGCTAAGGTTATGTTATCCATTACATTGATTTCCATCATATCTTTTTACCCTGTACAATTGGACAGTGTTGCGAGAATCTCTAAGATCTTCCTCATTTGCAGAACGAGTCCTGAAGTCTCATTTGTCATTTTACAATTGCCTAGGGCAAGAAAAGTTTGTTTGCTGCCTCTGAGTAAACGCACCAATATACAACCACAAATGTGTGCGTTGGTCACTTCTGATCCTGCACTTTTTCCACTAGCTATGCCTGATATATCGTGGCATATGTGCCTAGGAGTATTTTCAAGGAGAGATCTACTTTTAGACACCACCCCCAAATCCCCATCCATTTTTGATCCACAGCTGTAGAGTAATGTGAGATTTGTTGTTTCCCTACTTCCTCAATCTTAGTTCAAAGTTCTTACTGAAGTTGTACATAAGACTAATAAGATCAACACTCATTCCTAGGAAAGGTATAACAGCTTCTTTATATGCTGTTGACCTACACATTGCAATCTTATAGTAATTCCTAACACCATATTCTTCATGATCGAGTTCAAAGAAGAATTTAGACTATAGCATCCATTGCAGCCATAGGCGTTGTTTTCACTGTACGTGTAACTCTGACATCTTTGAACAGATGTTGCCGTTCTGTACCTTACTTCGGATCACCAGAAAATGGCTGCATATATACTACTACTTCCACTATAGTATATAGCACAATTAATACTACTTCCTTACCTTTTATAATCTCAATAGCTTTGGTGCTTCCCACTTTAAAATTATTCCGTAATCCCAACCAGGAACATTTCATGGCCACCTCATTACTATATGTTCTGGACAGCATACGGAATAAGAAATTTTTAAAGTTATTCCCTCCCAGGCTAGTTACCATACATTTCTAAAAGAATAACACCTAGATATATGTAACGCATTTCTTTGTGTAAAGTTCTGTCATTTATTATTAGCAATTTTATAGATTTATTCGGACCATAGCAACTTTATCGCAGGCATCTGTTACCGACATTTTCTGCAACGAAAATTTTCAAATGTTTCTAAAATGATTTTTGGTATTTACCGGTATTGTTGGCAACAAACCTTTGTAGGGCCCCAAAGTGACCCAATAAGGGCGCTTTGGGGCCCTATAAAAGAATCTTATGAGGCTTTAATTTAAAAAAGAATGATTAATTCGTCTTCTCGGGACAATTCTGAAGAGGAAACTTGTGGGCGATTTTTATTTCACAACATTTTGACGATTCGTAAATTTATGAAAAAATGTCTTTTACCCATAAGAAATACATAGAAAAATTCACCCCTATTGATACTCGGGAAGGGGTTGAGCTAACCACTCAAAATTTTGTGTGATTCTTTGCTTCTTATATTAGAACAATTTGAGGCGGTGAGACGGTCAAATTAAAAAGAAATCCACACCTCTAGTCTAAGGAAAACCCTAATGTCCATCCATCGGTTTATTTGTTTGTGATATAGCTCCAGCACCACCCCTGCCCAGACACAGGCGAAGAGTAACATGCAATTGTTTGACTATTAAAAGGAGGAAGGGGCGCGAAAAATTAGGTATGGTATTGGTGAATAAAGCTTGTTGAAGTTTGTATTTGTTCAGATGCCCGTCATCGACTTTGTTGGAAACGTTTCAGAAAAAATGTCGTCTATGATGATGACAATAGAGTTGCTTTAGTCGAACTTACAAACATTTTCGCTTCTCCTTCATCTCTCAATATGCGCTCCAGTTCCAAAATGTCGTTTAGGGTTTTCAGGGGAACTAATTTCTTTATAACATTCAAATTGTCATCGTCATTTTTTGACAAAAATTTGTCAGATTTCATGTTGATGAATCTACTCTCTGTCCTCGTGACTATCTGTTTAATGTCGATAAGCATATTTAACAGTTCTCGTGTGGTTGGTTGGTCTAAAAGCAAAAATTGTTAAAAATATTATCGAGACGGTCCTCTCATACTTATCAGAAGTAACCGCGTATAATAATAGACGGAGAGCTGGCTACGGA
Organism: Stenurella melanura; assembly: GCA_963583905.1. Lineage (NCBI taxonomy): Eukaryota > Metazoa > Arthropoda > Insecta > Coleoptera > Cerambycidae > Stenurella > Stenurella melanura. The sequence continues at coordinate 10,202,513 of OY757309.1, read as the reverse complement.
GGTTGGTATGTGACTCAGTGTAGTCGAAATTTTACCCAGAACAGGTTCGATTCTTACCGACATAGTGAGAGGCCTGCCGCCAGAAGGCAGTCTGAAACGATGACGGGTGGGTGGATGGTCAAAGGTGAAATTTTTTCAAGTAAAAAAATTGATAAGATGTGGTGATGAAAATTTGCAGAATGACTGAAGACAATATAAATAAGTAGGAAAAAAGGGTGAGTGGAAGGTAAAGGGCACTTCTGACAATTTGCTTACTTATTTTTTGTTTCAAAATGAAGTTATGTGCAAAACGCCAGAAGGCTAAGTGTAAAAAAGTGAGAAAATGCCGATGATAAGAGCATTAGCGCCTTATTCGATCGACCACTTTTCTTTGTATTATCACAATTTACATCATCAAGTGTACAGGGTGCCCCAAATTGCTTGATTTTGGCTGGTTTTCCTATTTTCAGACCAGGTAGAGAAAAACTGACGTATGAGTCTAGAGCTCGATTTTTCTGAAACGCCGATTGGTGAAAACCGCATTTTGATATCTCTAACCGTTTCCGAGATATCGGCAAAAATTGACATTTGGCAGATTCCGAAAAACTGTAATAACTTTTTTATTTGTGAATATTTTTTCAAACGGTAAAAACTTTCTACATGCACTTTTGACGTAGAATAAGACGCATTTGTCAAAAAAATATACCGCTTTTCAATTGTTCGATATCAAAGCTTACCTTGTTATTTCAAATGGAAACCATAGTTGGCTTTGACTAGAAAATAGGAAAAAAAACAAGCTTCCCAAAAATATATATGTCAAGATATGTCTGGTCATCCTTGCTGCCAATATAACACATTTCTCTTTAAAAATTACATTTTTTTAACATTTAACATTTTAACCCAGTTGGCCACACAAAAACAGTTGCTTTGCATATCTAAAAGTTAGTTTGACAGTAAATAAAATAAGTGTTAAAGTTGACATCTGTTATAATCTCTCTACATTATTCCAAAATGTATGAAAACTTTGGAAAATGCCAGATGTTTATATGCTATATTGAATCAGGCCGAAATTCTGAAGATGCATTAAATCTATATTTCGAACGTTACCCTGAACGCCAGCTGCCAAGCGATGGCGAGGAGAAGGTCGGCAATGACCGTACAACCTGAATCGCGAGGTGAAAATCTAAAATTGGGGCCGGCAGGAGCGAAGGCGGATCGTTATTTATTGACAATTCGTGATATTTCAAAAAACGAAATTTTCTCCATCTAACATGTTTAACTTTTTTCTCATTCATCCTCCACTAAGAGTATGGTAGAAATGCACCTTTATTATAGATACTATCTAAACTCTCTTTGGAAAAAAATCTGGCTTTATAGAAATGATTTCACGAAAACTGTCGCTGCCTCCCGGGCTATTATTATTATTAAGGTCACAGACTGTGGTACATGGGGTACGAAAGTACAAAAAAGTACTGTGTACTGTACTTTCCTACCTTTGCTGACCTTGTTTCTCATATAGCATTATTTATGCTACGCTGATGAGGGGCAATGACTCCGAAACTCGTGTCGGTAGCTGTACTCTTGCTTATTACTGGGAGTATAGCTCTAATTCTTATTTTTTTGCTCCCATATTTTCTACCCAGGTCTAACCATTTTGGCATTTTCTATAATCACCAAATCACTTGATCACAATACTCGAATATTAACAATTAGCGCGCGTTTCGTCAACCAAGTTAGTACGGTAAGAAGATGAATAAAACTCTTTGAAATGATTTCCAGTTTGTGCAACTTTGTATTTTGGTTTTTCATGAATATAAAAAAATGTGAAAATAAAATATTCAGTAAAACGTAAATTATATTAGTTTATTATAGAATAGGCTCCTAAACATATTATCATCGATTTCTTTGTGAAAAATTTTTATGTGTCGCTTCATATTAGTTCTTTGTTTCGTCACTCGTTGACACATTGGACATTTAAATTGGGGCTGTTTTTGACATTCATAAGTTCTGTGCCTCCATAATGAACCCTTAGCAGCATACAGTTTACCACATGTATTGCACTGGTAACCTAAAAAATGACACGTTAGGAAATATTATTAGTTATTGGTTGTACGCTAACACCTACAGGTTAAGTTATATCCGAAAATTTTGTTGTGAAATATATAAAAAATAAGTCCGTAAATGTGGCGCAAACGTAAAATTAATTAATCTCCAGTAATACAAAAAACTTCGGAAGACAAAATTTCAGAATTCGTCACCAAGCAAGCTTCTAACACACGGGAAATGAATGTAGTTATCATGAAGAAAATTCAAATACACGTACTCCAACCCCCATCCGAAATTACCAAACAACTCTGAAAACCTCACAACCGCACACTCCCTATCCACATGTTAATAACACTGGCTATGACCTATATAGAAATTTTTATATATTGTCTGTTTTCCTTGCTTTTGAAAACCATACACCCATACACACGAAATTACAATGGGCTTGTTCGGCATTTTTCTTTGTTTCATAAATCGAAAGTGCAAGTATAAAATAAGGGTGCTGTAAAAAATCAGAATCTTATTCGCACGTTTAGTATCTTAAAAACTATTACAAATCTCCACCTCACAAAAATGGGGCGTGGCCAGGCGCTACGTCACTATACGCATAGACTAGGCGATCTCAATAGACTCGATGCTCCTTTGTTGTTATAATTATAAGTGTTTTCGAAGTTTATAAGTTTGCTTTGGTTACTTCTTAACAGTAGGGGAGTACATTTTTGTGAAATGTCAAAAAATTACAATTTTCTCTCGCTCCTGTCGGGACGAATTTTCGATTTTGACCCTGCAATTTACGATTAGAATTCATCGCCGACCTTCTCCTTTCCGTAGAGACATAGAACGAACTTCCACTCGATGTATTTACTTAGTTACCAGCGTTTGAAAATTTCATGTTTTTCGACCTTTCAAGTTAAATTTGAAAGGTCCCAGAAAGCCACTTATCTTACGTCACTTGCGTATAGTGACGTCACAAATGAGCGCTCGGTTTTTGCAACTATTACTAATTTCAACTCCTTATATTTCAAGAACGGAAAAACTTAAGAATACGGAATTTTAAGAGCATAATGAGAATATCGAGTACTATATGAAAAAGTATAAAAACCACATAAAAAGAATATCATGGCACAAGCCCATTAGCTTTAAGCAGGGTCGGCGACCATAGTGGTGCTCGCAGGCTCGAGTCCTATACGTAAAACAAAGTGGTGGTGCTGAGCACCACACGCCTAGTAGCGATAAAGATACGTTTCTAAAAAAAATACCATCGTTCTCAACTAATATTAAATTTTAATTAGGATGTACAGTGTCTAAAATTTACCTCGCCTGCGTGAGCGTGTGGTGCCATTTAAAGTTGATGCGCGCTTATGTATTACCAGCCCTGTTATTAGTACCCTGGTAAAAAACAGCTATCGACAACCGCATGAATCAAGAAATTGTTAAGTTAGTGTTAGTATCTGAAAGGCCATAAAAAAGACTTTTAATGAGATAAATATGAAAGATAGTATTTTTCCTAATAACTCTACTAGATATTTAATTTTGTATTTTGTTCCCATTAAATCATGGTGGTCCGAAAAATATATAACAATCATTGAAATTCTCCATTTTATGTAAAACAAAGTGAAATTAGTTATCAACAAATATCTTGACGTAATTAATGTATTGTTTATTGCAAATTACATATTTTTGTTTCCCAATGCTAATTTGAAAAATTGTCAGTTTATAGTAAATTAGACATTTTTTTTAATATATAAATAATGTATTTTGTATATCTTTAAAATGGCTTTCCAAATGGTGTAAATATAAACGGGGTATTCCATTAAAAAAAGAAAATAAAGTTCATATCTCCGAAATGCGACTTGAAACCATTTTTGGAAAACACGTGATTCTCTATACTTTTTGTTATTAAACTTTTTTACGTAACTCCAAAACTTACGAAATTAAAAAAGGTTCTAGCGTTCCTGTGATCACTCTATACTTGTGTGACTATAATAAATAACTAGGAAGTCTGCAAAATTGATTTCTCCTCCGGTATCCTTCTCCTTCCCCCTCTGTCGATATTTACTACTACACTGAGCACCACACGTAAAACTGAAAAGATGCCGGCCCTGACTCTAAGTGTCTCCAGAGACTTAATTTTCACACTAAGTTCACTTATAATGAACTTAAACATCGATAGTCTTATAAAAATAGCCAAAATGTGGGGGTCTAATATTTTCCTCCCTCATTGCCACTCTATGATCTAGTTTGTGGTTCCTGATTGTATTGAAATTATCATGTTACAACTTGAGCTGTTATGTATTGTTTATTACTCTTCGTATGTTAGTTGCAATGTATTCACCTGATTAACCTCATGCCGGTGTACATTGGCATTTATAACACCTGCCACTTTACCTGTGATGTAATTTTTTTCTGTGGCATCTATCATAATAGTTATGTATTATATTACAAACTCCTAGGGACTCTGTCTAGGCCATCTAGTTTTAATTTTAGTTAGAATTAAAACATATTATTTTGATTTACTTGAAATGTTGTCGGTTTATCTGTTTAAATACAGATTTAACTTTTTTAAACATGTGTTATTTAATGTTTGCTATATTAAAATAATAATAAAGAAAAAAAGTACAATTATTATAATGTTGGTTGTTAACTGCGGGAAGTAGGTATTTCTGCGGGCGAGTAAATGCTGGAAGCAGATTTTTCTGAGAGCGCTTGCCGCGGCATGGGCAGCTCACCTAATTGAAATGAGCTCCGCAGTTTAAGGATTAATGAAATTGAATTAGTGATGGGCGATATATCACGAACTGTGATTTAATCACTGGTATTAAAAAATCACCAGTAACGACTGTTATTAAAGCTGGCAGAAAAATGTGATGTGAACACGACTTTCGATATACAGGGTGTAATTAGTTTCATGTCATTAAAAAAAAACTGGTGGTAGGGAACGACAAGACAAACAAAAAAACCTTTTATAACATGGGGTCTAAAGCTCATAGTTTTGGAGAAAAAAAATAAACAAAAATTTCGGAAAATTTCCAATAAAATTTTTTGAGAACTGCTGGAATATTGAGGTAGGTTTAGATCTAGATCTGATCTGAAAAAACTATACTCTAACTCTCCCTTGTGCAATATTTTAGTTACTGTCGGTGTTTCGTTATGTACACAAGTCCAACCCGCCATTCGTTGTTTTTGTTATTTTTGAATTTCGCGTCATTGTGTATTTATAGTTAAGATTTATTTTATTGACTTACCGTTCAAGTTGTCAAATTCTTGATTACGTGCAGACACAACTTACTTGTTCTTAATTTCGTATTCCTTTTTGGCTTTTTTACCAAGTTTTTATTTTATTTTTCTTTATTAACAACGTTAGTTGATAGTTTAGTGTTAAGTGTTGAACGAAGTGCGTATATCCTTAATTCGACGTACCGAACTGTGTATTGATGCATATGCAGAGATTTTGAATCATTTAGGTAGGTAGTAAGCTTTTAACCTAGGACACTCATTTATGATACAAATGTTAATAAACCACATTTAAATCAAACAATCAATCACAACGACAACAATCCAACATTTTGTTCCAAATTAAAAAACAGACATGAAAAGAAATGCTCTGTTTAAACCTCCATGGCTATTATTTGCTTGCAATTGTGCACGAAGAGAGAACGAATTATTTACCTCTTTATACTTGCCTCAGTTTAGTTGAGGCGGTCCATCAAAGGCGGTCGATGATCCTTTGACACCGCAGACCACCGCGTGTGCCGGCGAGCACTTTTTTATGACAATTTAAAAGTAGTATAATTTGGAACTACAAGTCTATTGACCAAGAAAAGCAGTGGTTCTCAATAGTTGTCTAGCATAATATTAAAAATATTGTCATAGATCAGTTCTTTTCAAAGTGCCCCTAGAGGGAAAAGTCATAAAGATTTTTTGTTTGTCTAGTCGGTCCCAATTACCAGTTTTTTTTAATGACATGAAACTGATTACACCCTGTATAAGTATATTCATTAGGTAGGTACGCGTTTCATACTGTGTAGATATTTATGTTTTACTTATATTTATTGGTGATGACTATAATGCTTGTTTGCCTTAAAAGTCTTGCTTGCTGTTGAATAATATTGTGTGTACGAGGCATATTCGATTGGGAGAAATATTTCGATGAATTTATTAAACCAATTCAATAAATAATGGTAAAGAGGTCTATATAAATAAATATTATTTTTAGGCAAGTAATATAATGGAAACATATTCTTTATGGGATTTTGCAAACAGCAGAAAAAATAACTATCTATAACTAAAAGAAAAACTGTGTGTAAAAATATTCATGAAATCTTTGCATTCTTTCGATAACCTGAATTCTGGTTATGCTAGCAAATTAAAATCCTAAAATGAATTTGTCTAATTTCTTATTTGACAATTCTCATTCTAACACTAGCATTCACACAGTCCCCTATGGCCATGAAGATTAAACTATTATCTACATAACCCCCTACGATCATGAAGATTCAGTTATGTAGATACTAATTTAATCTGCATGGCAGTAGGGGACTGTGTAGATGCTAGTGTTAGAATTAGAATTGTCAAATAAGAAATTAGACAAATTCATTAATATTTTTACAGATAGTTTTCCTTTGAGTTATAGATAGTTATTATTTCTGCTGTTTGCAAAATCTTATAAATATGTTTAGATACAATTATAAGCAAACAAATAATAATTCATTTTAAAAAAATATAATATAAACTCTTCCGTTCTCCAAATAAAAAAAATTGATATAAAGGGTAAATAGTTCATCGTATGTGGAGTATCACTTATCTCAATAAATATTATAATTATGAGGAATCTCCCCACCGCCCGCTTTTCAAAATTTTGATCTAAGCAAATATTGAATATTAAGGAATATTACCCCCCGCTTTTCGAAATTTGTATCTATATAAGTTGGAAGTATATCGATGATTGGTGGTGTCGTATGCTACTAACTCTGGGCCCCGATGTTCTTTTGTCGGCCCTTCATATCATACAATATCATAAGTACACATATCTACGGCTGCTGCACAGATTACCAAAGTAGTGAATTCACTATTCACCATCTGTCGGTACTTATTTAGGAATAGAGAACAATTAACACTTTTTCCAATACACCGCGCGCCGTGTTATGAAAAGTCGTGATCACGTCACGGTTTAAATGCACTGATAACAGAAAATCACGTTGTGTGATTGAAAAATCACGATATCGCCCAACACTAAATTGGATGCAACACTTTAAAAAAAATTAAGTTCGTTTATCATATAAGTACTATTGAAGTAATAGTACTCATGTATCTTATGACCGATCATTAAAAGTTCACAAAGAGTCCGTTTATGATCGGTCACAAGTACTACTGAAATAATAGTAGATACTTATGAACACTCATAAATGGATTTATTCTTTTTATTTGTCGCATTCAATTTCATTACCCATTTCATAGTGGCGTTTGTTTAGACTAGGTGAGCCGCCTGTACGGCCGCGGTAAGAGCTCTCGGAAAAATCTGCCTCCCACAGTTATCCGTTCGCGGAAACATCATGATTTAGTAACTGCTCACTAGATGTCACTGGTAGTATGAAATCAAGTATTCATTTAAGTTCTTTGAAAAAGTTGAGATACTTTTGCTTGTTAACTTCTGTCCTGAAAATGTATAGATAAACACATAATTTGTAGTTCATATCGTTATTAGTTCCACGTCGATGTATGGGAGTGGAAGTACAGTGATCGTAAAAAACTTTTCAAAATTATTTATAGTAAAATAGAATGTACTTAGTCTTAATATAATGTAACTCATAATTATATTCCTTGATAGTGTTAAAAGTTCGTCGGCCAAATTACCCAAAACTTTTTTACAATTCCCATTTCTCTTCTTTCAAACTTGCCTGTTTTTACCCTACACGAACGTTGGTTCCAAAATCTTCGGCGAGTCAAATTTATAGATTTTAGCACACAGTTCCAATTGTTTCATTTTCTTAAGCCATTTTGTGTAAAACTTGCGTTAATTTTGAAACATATTCTTTATAGTATTTTGCAAATAGCAGAAAAAATAACTTATTAGGTTGTAATCTAAGAGAACTAAAAGAAAAACTATACTATACTAAATTATATAAATTCATTTTAGGATTTTAATTTTTTAGCATAACCAGAATTTAGGTTATCGAAAGAATGCACAGATTTCATTTATATTTTTACACATAGTTTTTTTTTAGTTCTTATAGATTTTTATTTTTTCTGCTGTTTGCAAAATACTATAAAGAATATGTTTCAATACAATGGGCTTGTTCCACGATATTAATTTGATATGGTTTTTATACGTTTTTATATAGTACTCGACATTCTTATTATGTACTTAAAATTTCATATTATTAACTTTTTCCGTTCTCGAGATATATGACGTTGAAATTAGTAATAGTTGCAAAAACAGTGCGCCTGTTTATGACGTCACTATACGCAACTTTGACCTCGGTAATCTACCGCGACCACTATCACCCGTTCAGTAGTAAGTAAATACGTGGTGTTGAAGGCCGTTTTAGATGTATATAGAAAGAGAAAGAGTGGCGCTTTGTTCTTATACCAAAGTGAAGAGGCAAAACCGGAAATCCGGCTTGGCACGGGCGTAAGAAAGATGGCTTTTCTGTTAAAAAATGGAAAATATTGAATTTTCAGAAATTCTTAACTAAGTAAATACGTGAAATGGAAATCCGTTCTAGATCACTCTGGAAAAGATAAGGTTGGGCCTTTCTCGTGATACCAAATTGTATAGGGAAATTCGGCTCTACAAGAGCGAGCAAATAATGCCTTTTTAGAAGTATTAAAACGTAACCAGAAAAAATCAAAAACATCAAATCTTTAAACACCCATATGTACGTTAATACTTGTAGTGGAGGATCGATATTGGTCTCTATTTAAAAAAGAAGATTGGCATTTTATCGGCATCGTAAGTGTCACAGTGGAAATCGGAATTTCGGCTAGGTCTGCAAAAAAAAAAAATGGCCATTTTCTTAAAAACCTAAAATTTAGCCGTCATATTTTGACATTTGATAACATTTCGCCAAATCGTATATTCCCCTACAATCACTCGACCGCCTGTTCCTAAATTTAAGAGGCGAGAGAGATAGCCGACTTTTGCGAGTTAGTTACTCAAAAACCACTAAAGAGAACGCCTCCGAATGTATCCTAAACAATGTAGAATTAATTCCCGAATTAAATGACACCGGCCGCTTCCCAAAAAACCGCCCCCGCGAAAGACCTTCGATAGATCCGATCCGCAATTTTAGAGGGGCGCAGATCAACACGAAACGTATATGGATAATAACAACTAAACAGCATCGAATCGACTGAGGTAGCCGAGTCTATGCGTATAGTGACGTAGCGCCTGGCTACGCCCCATTTTCGCGAGGTGGATGTTTGTAATTGTATTTTAGACACTAAACGTGCGAATAAAATTCTGTTTCTTTGCAGATCCATTATTGTATACTTGAACTTTCGATTTATGAAATTTAAAAAAATGCCGAACAAGCCCATTATAAACAAACAAACAATAATTCACTTTTAAACTCGCGTTAGTCCTGTAACCATATCATCAAAAACGATCTGACATCAAATAGGGTATCCATGTTTTTTAATATGTTATATAGCATTATAAATTAATGTTAAATTCAAGTTTACGGCCTTTGCACACCTCCGAGTCTTGGCTAAAAATCCAAGAAAGAGATTTTTGCCCTCTTTTCAGTTCTTGTCGATTTTGACCCCTAAGTCCTGCCTCTTCGGTAAAAACAACTTGGTAGTTTTCTAAAGTAGGCTGAATTTGCTAAAAGTTACCAGAACGGACTCTGTAGAACTAATAGTCTTCGAGACACAGCTGTTTAAAATTTGGCAAATTACTCATATTTCACCATTTTTAGCGATTTTTTCGGTTTTACTCAAAACGTAAATAACGTTTTGCTGAAGTGAAATACACGTTATGTATCTATCTTCATGTACATATTATAGTTTTTCAATGTGATGTGCTAGGGGTCAGAGCCCATTGCTTACCCCCAGGCCGATTCGCCGATTGTTTTGTCGTGGTGTAGTAAAATAACTTTGTAACATGTCAGTTTTGAATCTATTTAAAAAATTAGTTACAGAAAATATAGAGAGATATTTTATGTAGAGATATGTATTTTTAGAGAGAGATACCTAAGTATTTTTTATGGTGATTTAACTATAAACATACCCTTCCCAGAACTCAAAGTAGAATCAGACGACGAGGCGTTGGACAATCTCTTCTAGGTTCAAGAGGAAGAAAAGAAGATAAGAGAGAACAGCGACACACGCAATATCGACGACACCCGGACCGTTCAAGAGAGTTGATTGAAAAATATAAGATTTAATTTTTAAAAATTTAAAAAAATATGTCTTCCTGTTTTTCGATACACAATAGTGCTATTTTATTTATTTTTCTTTAAATTTTATTTCGCTCGAGTGATATGAATATTTTGAAGCCCGTTATAGGAGTAGTAGTACAGGCATATTGGCAATTTAGGGTAACAAAAATTAATAAAAGGGTCGGCTCTGGGATTTAAGTAGAGAATGAGATGATGCATTATTTACATTCTCAAGTTCCGAGAAAATTCAAAGAAATTTGGAAAAACTTTTTGATTTTCGGTTTTTTTGCTCTAGCGGCCAAAATAATGAAAATAGAGAAAAAAGTTCCCAACAGTTGTATAGTGTAAAGTGACATATTTTTCTCCCCACTGTGTATATTGGTAAGATCGTTTAAGTTGTTATGTGTATTACTTCCACATCCACGTAGTGGATTGGAAGTATAGTAATCGCAAAAAAAATTTCAAAAATTTTTATTCGTGAAATAGGTTTAGAATGTCATGTAACGTCGAGATTTTAAATTTGAGGGAAAAAAAATTTTCTGTCAGTCTGTCGGTCTGTCTGTCTGTCTGTAACTTTTTTTGTCCGCACGCTTTCTCCGGAACGGTTTAAGATATTGACCTGAAATTTTGTACACGTATATATTATAACGAGATCTGGAACTGGATTGTTTTTTGAGGAAATCCGGTGAAGGGTTGGGGGTTAAATAGGGGTAAATAGGGGGAAATAAGTAAAGCAAGCTTGTAAGAGTACAGAAACTTGAAATTCGGTGTATGTACTAGAAGTTAAGGCCTCAGATTTTTTTTATAATATTTTTCAACCCCCCACCACCCCTACCCCATTAAAGAGGTTGATAAAATAAAGTTGAGATATTCATTTAAAATTTCGTACACGTATGTATTATAACGATGTCTAGAATTAGATTATATTTTGGGATGATTCCGTTGAAGGGTTGGGGGTTAATTTGGGGTAAATAGAGGAATATAAGTGAAACAAGTTGGTAAGAGTACAGAAACTTGAAATTCGGTGTATGTACTAGAAGCCAAAGCGTCAGATTTTTTAATAATATTTTTCAACCCCCACCACCCCTACTCCAATTTGAAAAGGGTTGATAAAATAAAATTGAGATATTCATTTGAAATTTTCTACACGTATGTATTATAACGACATCTGGAACTAGATTATATTTTGAGATAATTCCGTTGAAGGGTTGGGGGTTAAATAGGGGTAAATAGGGGAAAATAAATAAAGCAAGCTGGTAAGACTACAGAAACTTGAAATTCGGTGTATGTACTAGAAGCCAAGGTCTCAGATTATTTATAATATTTTTCAACCCCCACCACCCCTACTTCATTATTAAAAGGGTTGATAAAATAAAATCGAAATATTCATTTGAAATTTGGTACACGTATGAATTATAACGACATCTGGAACTAGATTATACTTTGAGATGATTCCGTTGAAGGGTTGGGGGTTACTTAGGGGTCAATAGGGGGAAATAAGTAAAGCAAGCTGGTATGAGTACAGAAACTTGAAATTCGGTGTATGTACAAGAAGTTAAGGCCTCAGATTTTTTTATAATATTTTTCAACCCACCCACCACCCCTACCCCATTAATGGGGTTGACAGAATAAAGTTGAGATACTCATTTGAAATTTCATACACGTATGTATTATAACGACGTCTGGAATTAGTTTATATTTTGAGATGATTCTGTTGAAGGGTTGGGGGTTAATTTGGGGTAAATAGAGGAATATAAGTAAAACGTTGGTAAGACTACAGAAACTTGAAATGCGGTGTATGTACTAGAAGCCACAGCTTCAGATTTTCTTATAATATTTTTCAACCCAACCACCACCCCTACTCCAATATGAAAAGGGTTGATAAAATAAAATTGAGATATTCATTTGAAATTTGGTACACGTATGTATTATAACGACGTCTGAAACTAGATCATAATTTGAGATGATGCCGTTGAAGGGTTGGGGGTTAAATAGGGGCAAATAGGGGCAAATAAGTAAAGCAAGCTGGTAAGACTACAGAAATTTGGGATTCGGTGTATATACTAGAAACCAAGGCCTCAGATTTCTTTCTAATATTTTTCAAACTCTACCACCTCCGCTTCATTATTAATGGGATTGATAACATCAAATTGAGATATTCACTTGAAAGTTAGTACACGTATGTATTGTAGTGACATCTGATTGAGATGACTCCATTGAGGTGGTAGGTTGTAAATAGTGGAAAATAAGTACGGTAAACTAGAAACTTCATTTTTAACGTATATGGTAGAAATCAACTCCTCAAACTTTTCTATGACATCTACCCCAAATTATTATATTATATATTATTAAAATTCTATGACCAATAATTTCCACATACTAGAGTGCAAATATAGTCAAGATGTTTCCTTTAAAGTGACTTGGATGAATAATCTGGATGTGGAAGTAGTGATTCCTTAGGCAGCGGTTTTTTTATTATGTATTATTGTTGTGTATTATATGTGTTTCTGGTTATTATTTATTATCTTAAAGCCTATCATATTATTATTATAACATCTGATGGAGGCGCCGGGCAAGTGTTTTTTATTCATTAGCAAACAAGGGTACCCGCTCTGGAGATCATCAGTTGTGTCATAATAATATGATGGGCTTTAAGATAACAAATAATAAACAGAAACACATATAATACACAACAATAACTTAACTTGTGATCTCCAGGGTGGAGATCACTAAAACTGCCTGAAGGGCCTGGGCCCTACATCCTAAGATGAGGCCCCAAAACTAAGACTAACTATCGACACTAAGGCGTCGGAACTGAATCAATGAATAGAACCAAGAGCGAAGAAGCAAGAGCCTCGTTTGTTTTGATTATTCGTCTTATATACTTGTTTATTTAGCAGACCTTTATACTGGTCAATGTTATGTTTATGTACATTAATGTTTTATTATTAAACAATTCTACTCTAGGCACTGACATTATTTAATTGTTTTTTAATTCCTAACTAGACTAGGGTCGAATATGTTTAATTCATACAAACATTTGCTACTTTCTCGAATTTGGTTATGTCCTGCGTGACACTAGATTAATTAGCAAATTCGTAAATGTACTATACAAACTCACAGAGGAACCCTTGTAAGCCTCACACAATTACATTACAGATCAGCTTTAGAAGAAAATACAATCGCAGATTTACAAATTTTTATTTATACATTACATACGGGACATTGTGTGCTGAATTAAAGCATTCCTTACAATACCTAGGGTTTCCTTCACAGTCACCACAGAAAGCAGTTACTTTTTTCACTCGACTTTTCGGTATTTGGCCTGCCACTTTCTTTTTATAGCAACCCCTGCAGTATTTCCTTCCAATCTTAGAAATTCCCGGTACTCTTACCCAAGTGTGATTTGCTAATAGAAGGACATCATTAACTTCATGTTCTACTTCTAAAATTACAAGCCAATTACAAATATATCAAAAAACCATTGTAACAAATTGTGTAAAAGTTCAATTGTCAGTACACAAATACCTCTTTCTCTTTTATAGAAAAAATACAAAATATTGTGAACATCCTCTACATCAGGCTCACCATTTTGACCAAAAGTTATATTCGTGTTTTATAATAGAAATTTTGATTAAACCCAAGCTCCAAACTGGTACTTAATTTCACCCACACCCATATTCTCGAATTTTGCTGCAACTTGGCATATAATTCAGTAAATAAGTCGGAAAAAAGTGTAAAATGTGGAAAAGTGGTGGAACAGCACCGATTTAAAAAAATCCTTTTTTTTTCACGTGTTCCCTAGATAATCCAGTAATTCTACGGAAAAATGCAAAAAAGATGCTACCCGGAAATAAAAATAGGGTCGTGTTGAGGAAGCGATTCTAAGAAAGGTAGCGTTTTTTGCATCGCTCTAACTTTTTCATTTTCAGAGGTAATGCAGGGGTTAATGATGATGAATGCTCCTGGGGTTCTAGGGAATACCTGAAAAAAGGAATTTTTCAAATCGGTGCTGTTCCACCACTTTCCACATGTTCCGGCTTATCTACTCCACTAATACATACACACATAAAACGCATAAATATATATCTACAGTCAACACAACCCTGTGGGATCGTGAAACCTCTTTTTAGTAATCTTCACCCCAAGGAACAAGATATTCTGGTGATAATAGGCGGTCTTTCGACCCACATTTTTACTTTCTACTAGACTATCTGACATTGAGGCCAATGGTGTATAACAGCAACTTTGAGGTCTCATAACTCATAAACTATCGTTTAGGACCACATTCAAGTTCGATATAGAGTACGAATTCTTTAACCTTTTTGCGGCCACTCTATGATTGCATGAGGGTTAGCTACTTACCTAGTCTCTCTACTGATGATGGTCAACAAACCTGAAACTGTAGTATTCAAATGGTATAGCGCTTGTCACACAGAACAAATATTTCTGCTGGCACTTATTATAATCAATTTGTTGTCTACTGTTTACCGAAATAACTAACATTGTTCATTGCATTTTGCAATAACGTATAAATGATGCATTATTGCAAATGTGTTCCTGAAAGCTAGTAGTAGCAGATTCTTGATGTGTCCTTAATTTCATAATAAGGATACTCAAACTTGACAATATCGACAAGAAATGTTGTATGATTAGGTCATGTTTAAGCGTGCATTGTTCAATGTATTTTGCAATATTATATGAATGTTACCTTATTGCAAATCTGTTCTTAAAGAACTACTAGCAGTAGTTTATTTTACGTATTCTTATAATGATACTCCAATCTGAGCGATTAGAGAAAAAAATATTGTATGTTCATGACATATTAGGGGTAAAAATGTGAGGTTTGGGACGATTTTATTAATGCACTCTGTTTTTTTATATATATGAATTTTATAGCGGCATATAATTAAAAATATGGGGTATTTCACGATAAATGACACCCGTATCCTTGACTTTCTTTAACTTTTACTTTAAACTATTCTAATCAAAACAAAAATTAAAAAATGCAACTTTAACTGTGCATTCTGCGTATTCCTAAGTTCATCGATAGGGCTCTGATTATAAAAATATAATAAACTTATTTACTTGATTTAAAAATGAACTTCAAATTAAAGAGTTAAGGAGAAAAGGCTGATGATTACTGTAAGGTGAAACGCTCTCAAGGAAACCGATAATAGTTAATGTCGGATAATTCACAGCCACACAAGAAAAACATGTTTTCTGGCCTGGGAATCTGACCATACTCACTATATGTTGTTGGGGTTGTTGAATCCCAATCCTCGGACTTCTCCCTTTGGCGGCCGATATCTCAGTTAAAAAGCTCCGGAAAAATATCGTGCCACACATCATCGGATTGAAAATTCAATTTGAAATTGATCCAGTATAAAAAACAGAGGGTCATTTTTGTCTAGAAAAAGTTACAGCGGTACATTCTCTCCGAAGGATGATACATTCGCTACGCAATCATCTCCTAATATTGCACAGCTTCTCCGTAAGCCAATATACAGACGCTAGAAGCTGGGGTGAAGTCGCTGTATTTTCCGAGACATCACCCACCTGCATATTAACCGTTACAGTCGTTGTTTAAATTTTCATATCGAGATACAAGTATAGGCTAGACGAGTCCGTGCTAGCTCCTATAGTTTATTTTAAAATACACGATAAAAGAATAAAATGCATGTTTAAGTTTTCATAACGATATGTACATATATTTTTGGTCTCTTTTTTAAGTTTGTACTTATAAGACTAGTAACTTATTTCCTTGGGTGTGTACAGCTAATATATGCCTTTTAAGGTCATGATTTCTTTTAAAGTGTTTGGAACATACGGTGCAAGAAAATTGTCTTCTTCCACAGTCATATCTGATATGATGACGCAAAGACTCTTTCCTTTCGTAAATTTTTTCACATTTCCCACAAGTCCACGGCCCTAAAATTATAAAAATAAACAAAGAGACAATTTCGTATTAACTGCTATCGAGGTACTGGATATTTTAAATAACAGTACTCTAAGAACAAATATGTTAAAAAATATCAGCAGAGAGTTTGAGATTTCCACACGAACATAAATTAAAAAAAAATCAAATTAATTACAAAATTAATAGTGTAGTGTAAGAATGCCCTGTCACTAATGCCTTAATTGTAAGATTGATATTTAATATAAAAATTGTAGACGAAGAAAAATATGTAAAATTCTTGAGTAAAACAAACAATTTGTGCTCAGGAAGAAAATATATAATATAAAGTTACTAGTATCAGTTTGTTGTTCCGCCAAGTATTAAGTGTTCGTGTGTTAAAGTATAAATACACAGACAAATTTGTGAATTTTTTGAAAAGTGCCACACACACGAATGATATGCTAAACAAAATTGCATATACAGATTCAGCAAATTTAGTTTAAGATACGTAAACTTGTTTCTGCGCCGGTAAACCACGCCTCGTCATAGAATAATGCAGGGCATTGGTATAAAACAATAGCGCCATCGCTTAACCGCGTCGAGTTGAGAACAGCGCATCCATTCTGCTTTTAATAGCATAGTTGTTTAGACGTGTGGGAATAAAATAAATTAATCTCAATTTCGTTATTAAAATGCCGTGTGTTTATACAACTGCAGAAAAAGTGCAAATTGTGAAGTGGTACTTCGGGGGCCATTCCACTGAAGACACAATAAATTTATTTACTGTGGCATATCAAGAGAGACGAATCCCCTGAGCTAGCATAATTTCATACATTATTAAAAAATTTGAGAATTTCGGGTGTGTCGTGAATTACTGTAAAAAATGCTGTCAACCCGAACCCCGTCATCAACAAATGAGCGAAGAACGTGAAATTCGCGAAACTAAGGTCTGTGCACTTGTTGAAACTAGTGAACCTTGTTCTAGCAGGCAAATTGATGAATTGATGAAGTTGACATGAAGGAAAGAACTGTAAGAAATATTTTGAAAATAAATGGGTACAGTTGTTTTAAAGTTCAAACAATGCAAGAAATATTTCCCGAGGACAATTTCAAACGAATGGAATTTTGTGAAATCATGATAAATAAAGTGAATAAGAATGAAAACTTGTTGTTTACAGATGAATCATCCTTTTCATTACATAGGAAACACAATCCATCCGTAGTACGATACTGGTCTCGGAAAAATAAACATTTGAGTGTTGCTGTGCGAACTCAGTATCTTCAAAAGTTGTCACCTGATCTAGCACCCCATGATTTCTTTCTGTGGGACTTTTTAAAGGAAACCGCGTACAAACATGCCTTTGAACGAGCCAATAATTTAGTTGAATTACGGGAAAAACTTATCCAACTTTGTGCAACCATTATTCCAAATCAACTCAATTATATGAGAGGATCATTGTATAATCGGTTTGGCTGAATCCTTACTTCATTAATTTATTGTTTGATAATTATTAGTTCATTTTAGTTTCTGAGGGTTACTTAATTTTATTTTAATGTTCTATTTTTGCAATTTAATAAGAATAGTTTATTTTTTGATAATTATTAGTTGATTTTAGTTACCGAGTTATTTAATTTTATTTTAATGTTACATTTTCATTTCGGTTTTAATAAGAATTATTATTTTATTCCCATAGCATTTACGGCTAAGAAAGAAACTGCAGAAATGCTTTCAATAGAAGAAAGTATATGTCAAAAATATGACAAATAACTTCTTCGCTTTTGACGAAGAGATATTGTCTCGTTTCGTATTAGAAATTATTACCAACGTACGCACCCATCCTTAGTTCATGCCGTACTAAATTCAATTCATTGTGTGCCTCTGCTTTCACGATTTATGGAACCAGCGGGACGTTGTCAATTACATCGTTATTCCTATACCCTAAACTGCATTTTCCGAATCTGTATACAGACGTCGAAGCCTAAATTCAACATTGACAAATAATCCAGCAACGAAGCGCTAAAATAACTACAACCTTACAACCTCTAGCTTGAGTTTTGATGAAACATAGTGCAATGTGTTAATGATGTTAATAAAAATGTTGAAAAAAAGATTAGAGTAGGAAATGATGGGAAGGGGCAGAAAACATCCCTTTATCGTGGGTTTCGTAACTTATAGAATTAGGTCAAAAATTAAAAAAAAAAACAATATGCTTACCGTCTTTGGTTCAAAATAAGATGTTTTTATGGTGAATTTTTTCGAGATATGACCATTCTAAAAATTTCTAAAAGTGGGGGTAGGGAAATGCAAAAGTTGAAAAAAAATCTGAAAAATTTCACGTGAATGTATCATGTAGCTTTTTTTATTTGCAACTTTTCTGTGAAGTTCGCTTTCACCTAGCTTTTCCGGAAAAACTAACCCTTACTTTGATATTGTAGCACTTCAAAAATATGTGAATTAAAAATCTGAAAAAATTCAGACGTATGCACCGGGGCCTTCTAAATATTTTTTGTCTCTTGAAATTTTTTTGTAATTTGCTAATTTTCCTAGTTACAGGCAGTTTTACACGATAAATAATGTACTACTATTATTTTTTGCACATTTTCAATTAAAAAATTATACTGAACCTCTAAAAACTGTATCATTATAGGTTCCGTATTTTTTCACAACAATGTATATAAATCACGCTCATTTTTTCAATTTTCATGTATTTTTTAACTGAAAATTGTAAAAAATTAAGACATATTATTCAACATGAAAAACTGCAAGTTTTCGGAAAATTAGCTAGTTACAAAAAAATTTCAAGACAAAAAATATTTAGAAGGCCTTAATGCATACGTCTGAATTTTTCCAAATTTTTAAATTACATATTTTTAAAGCGCTACAATTTCAAAGAAAGGGGTAGTATTTCATGTTTTTCCGGAAAATCTCGGTGAAAACGTCCCTTCATAGAAAAGTTGCAAATAAAAAAGTCTTTTATTTCGATGATACATTCACCTGAATTTGTTCAGTTCTTTTTTTCAACTTTTACATTTCCCCCAGGACCCCACTTTTAGTAATTTTCGAAGGACACGACTTGAAAAATATGCATTTCTCGAAAAAATTCACCAGAATAAAAACATCTTATTTTGGGCCTAAAAAGGTAATCATATTGTTTTTGTTTCATTTTTGACCTAATTCTACCAGTTACGGAACCCGTGATAAAAGGGGTGTTTTCTACCCTCTTCGATAATTTCCTACTCTAATCTTTTTTTCAGCTTTTTTATTAACATCATTACAAACACATTACACAAGGTTTCATCAAAATCCATTTACTAGCACTCAAGTTAGAGGTATATAACATTTTTCGAACAGTCGAAGCTTAGGTTTTGTTCCACTACGAGCTCTCCTATGAAAATCGACTAGTTAGGCCATCTTGCTGGATAAAGATTGATTTTACGAAAAATTCATACAGAATCATTTCAAATTAACTCGTTGGGACTGATAAAATTGGTATATAATTTATTCACAACAGACGAAGTTCAGTTTTCGACCTATTACGAGCTAACATGAAAATTCATTAATCTTATATTTTGCTCGATAACGGTTGACTTTACGCTAAATTCATACAGAACCATTTCGAACCGTCTCGTCGAAATGGATAACATAGGTATATAATATTTTCCGAACAATCGAAGTTTAGGTTTTGATCCACTACGAGTTCTCCTATGAAAATTGACTGTTAGTCCATTTTGCTGGATAACGATTGATTTTACGAAAATATCATACATAATCATTTCAAACCAACTCGTCGAGACTGATAAAATTGGTATATAACTTTTTATGAATAGACGTAGTTCAGAAAACAGAAATAATAACAGCCGAAAAGGAAAATCATGGAAATAACTTTAATTTAGAAATATTCAAGAAAATCGTCTACCACAATGTGGTAAACCCCGACTAATTGATGTCAAACAAATGTTTGAGAACTTATGTTCCCAAATCCCAAGATTCTGGACACTTATTAGCTTGCTTTACTTACTTACCCCTTTTTACCCCTACATACCCCCCAACTCTTGAATGGAATAAGTTCCGAATATAATCCAGTTCCAGATCTCGCTATAATACATCCGTGTATCAAATTGAGAGTCAATATCTTAATTTAACTTTGTTAACACATTTAATAATTAAGGGGGGGTGATGGTGGAGGTGGTGAATGTCAAGCAAAAATGTGAGACCTGGATTTTCAGTCCAAGTCCACGAGATCAGATACAACCCCACTTTCTTCTTTATTACGTAAGATAAATATTTGAAATTAGAGTACAGGAGATTTAACACAAAATTACATTTTTCGACATAGCCCAAACCCAAAAACGCACTTACGGTTTAACCAGAATGATCTGTACAAATTCAAGTGTTTCTTTTACTATTAAAAATCGGCTTATTTCACAGACAAAGATCAATCTCTGACGCTAGGAAGTGAGCTACTCCTTACCTCAAACATTGCCGAACCCCTTCTCGTAAGAACAGGAGGGACTTTTTACTTGGCTAACATCTAATACATCCCCTTCGAAGGATACTATATCCATTACGTAATACTCGCCTAATATTGCACAGTTTTGCCCTATAGGCTAATATAATGAAGTCGCTATATTTTCATAGACATCATCCATCTAAATACTAACCGTTACTGCCCTGCTTAACTGTTCATGTCGAGACAGGAGTATGGTGGAGACTGATATGCACTGGCTCCTCTAATTTATTTTGATATGCTCCACAGAAATTTAAAATTAATGTTCAAGTTTTTAAAACAATTTTTGTTTGCAAAATTCTATAAAGAATATGTTTTATTACTATAAGCAAAATAATAATAGTAGAGTGCTCGCGTTGACAAAAGTCGCTTAGTTTTCGATCCCGTTGGCACTTTTAGAGTAAAATGTATGACCTTGTCAGATATGTTACTTATGCCCTGTGGATTACGAATCCACTTGTCAAAGAATCGTCATGAATATAAGGGCGCAAATCAAAATTTTCTAATTAACTATACCACGCGATAGAGTCAATCATGAAGCGTATTTTATCCAAAAATCATTAAATTCTCTGTAGAATTTCTATTTTTAAAATAAATAAGAAAACGAACTTTTGCATAGGCTTATATGGCAGTAAAAATAAAAAATCCTCATTTTCTCTGTTCGACTACGGCTGAAAATTAATTATTTTTCGTCTACTTTTCCATTCCCACGACGATATCTCCCAAACTATTATATTTATCAAAAAAATATATTCTTTATAAAATATTTGCCATATATTCCAGATTACAATGGTTTTTAAATCAGATTTTTTGAGAATTTAATAAGAAAAATATTTAATAATGTGTAGCGTGACATCAATTTTCGAAGCTTATCAGCGGCATGCGTTCGTTGCAAATTCTCGCTCTCCCACTCTTTAAAACTGTTTCAACACACCCCACTTCGCACCCGCTCTGGCCTACCGTTGGATAGATTGGCACATAGTAGCTCTCGTGGTTCATAATATTTTGAAATTTATATCTTGAAAATGATTATTACTACGAAATAAATGTAAGTAGTATATTTGTAGAATATTAATTCAGTGTTACATGGACTTAAATAAAAATTATGCCCTGCCTAAAATTATTGTGTAATAGATTAACACATTATAAAAAACTCCCTATATTTCACTGTTTGCAAGATACTTTCAGCTGGTATGTATTTTAAATTTTCTACCATATAGGTAATTGATGTATATGCTTTTTAGAAGAAATTAAAATGAAAAGTACTACTGATAGCACAAGTTCTGAAAGTGAGATTGAGAAAAATATAATTGAATGTAAACCAGATTCGTAACATATTAGCTTAATTTGTATGAAACCGGGCCCTGTAATCAAAGGTTTTGAGAAATCGTTTGCAACATTTACTGATTGTTTAGAAATCTATGAAAAAATAAGTAACCAAGGAGAAGATGATCTACATCCTAGCATTACGTCATTCAAAAAAACAAACAATTTTGACTGGTTTGGCACCGAAATTGCTATTCTAGTTTTACTAGCCAAAGAAATATAGAACATTTAAGAACATAAATAGAGAAAGAAATTGAAAAGAGTTCAGATGGATCCAATGCCTGTCCATCAACTTTTTCCTATGTGTATTTTCGTAAAATAATTTTTTTTAATAGAGAAATGTGCTTTTGTCAGAAGTACAACAATAAAGTTTTCTCAAGTAATGACCACGGTACCAGAAAGAAAAGTAAGACTACTAGCCCACCAGAATCCCATAATTTTCGAAAAAAATTGTGCTAACGATTTAATACCTATAGAAATTGAATGTCACATTTCATGTTTCTAAAGTCGGTATATAAAATGCAGAGGTCTATCTAAGAATAAAAATAAAAGTGGAAAACGGACAGACAACGAACGGAGGGAGTTCTACTAAAATATGTAAAATTCTTGAGAAACGGTTTTTAAAGCAAAAAGGGTATGGTATGTCGTCAATTTATGATGAGAAGTATCTAGAATGGATAGATATAGGTCTAAAAGAGAGATCAGTAGACTACTTATAAATACATTTACCGGCAAAGGATTCAAAATTGTTAAAACTACAAAGAGAAACGAAAAATATGTTAATTCAGAAAACGAGGCATGAAACTTTGCATTTTCTATTGTGACTTTGGAAATATTAAACATGATATTTAGTTTCTATAGCATTTAAATCGTTAGCACAAATTCTTTAGAAAATTATGGGATTTTGGTGGGCTAATAGTCTTATTTTCCTTTCTGTATTCCTGGTCATTACTTGAGAAAGCTATTTTATTGGAAAAAAATTCATTAAGGACACGCCTGAAGAAGATATTGGACATGCACTCCATCCACCTGAACTGTTTTTATTTTTTTCCTCTTTCTCCATTTTTCTCCTTCAATGTACCATATTTCTTTTGCCAGTAAAACTAGAACAGCAATTTCGGTGCCAAACCAAACAGCCAAAATGATTTGTTTTTCGAAATCGCATAGTTCTAGAATATACATCATCTTCTCTTTGGTTACTTATTTTTTCACGGAGTTTTAAACAATCAATAAATATTGTAAACGATTTATCAAAACCTTTCGAAGTGGGGTGTGTTGAAACAGTTTTAAAGAGTGGGAGAGCGAGAATCTTTAACGAACGCATGCCGCTGATAAGCTTCGAAAATTGATATCACGCTACACATTATTAAATATCATGGTTATTAAATTCTCAAAAAATCTTATTTAAAAACCATTGTAATCTGGAATATATGGCAAATATTTTATAAAGAATGTATTTTTTTGATAAATATAATAGTTTGGGAGATATCGTCGTGGGAATGGAAAAGTAGACGAAAATTAATTAATTTTCAGCCGTAGTCGAACAGAGAAAATGAGGATTTTTGATTTTTACTGCCATATAAGCCTATGTGCAAGTTCGTTTCTTTATTTATTTTAAAAATAGAAATTCTACAGAGAATATAATGATTTTTGGATAAAATACGCTTCATGATTGACTCTATCGCGTGGTGTGGTTAGTTAGAAAATTTTGATTTGTGCCCTTATACTCGTGACGATTTTTTGACGACAAGTGGATTCATAATCTACAGGACATAAGTAACATATCTGGTAAGGTCATATATTTTACTCTAAAAGTGCCAACGGGGGGAAAGATAGAAATTAATTTGCACTCTACTATAATAAATAATTCACTTTTAAAATGTTTACATTTATTTTGGTCCTTTTTCTATCTTTATAGTTACAAGACTGGTATTACTTCCTTGCGTGTGTATAGCCAATATATGTCTTTTAAGGTCATGATTTCTTTTGAAATGTTTGGAACATATAGTGCATGAAAATTTTCTTCCTCCACAGTCATATCTGATATGATACCTTAGAGAATCTTTCTTTCCGTACATTTTTTGACATTTCCCACAAGTCAACTGCCCTAAAAACAAGCTGAATCAATTTTATGCTAACTGTTACCGAGCCTGGATATTTTAAACAAGAATACCTTGAGAATAAAGTTGTTCAAAAATATGTGCAGAGAAGTTGGAATTCAGAACATAAATAGCTGGAATTAATAACAAATACAGATAAAATAAATTAAAAGAAGTGTACTGATTCTATTACACAATTTAACATATGTGTGTTTTGGCACTGTAACATTTTAATTGTAGAGTTCATTCTCAATATAAAAATTGTAGTGAAAGGGAAATAAGTAATATTCTTTTGGAAAACAAACAAAAAACGTGCTACCAAAATCAGTGAACTTTCTAATAATATTAGATTACACATAATATGCAATAGTAAGTTATTAATGGATTTTTTTTATTACGCCAATTACTTGGCTCTCCTATGATGAAGTAAGTACTTCAAACCTGCTAACATTTAGAAAAAAGTACAGATAATATAACTTACGCCACTTTAAAATATATTCTAAGAAAACGTCTCCATTAGTGTAGTCAGTGAAATATTAAAACACATTATTATACATTAACGACAGTACATTCAAAAATATTAAATATCACCTCTAAAACAAAATCCAAAAAAATAACAAGGTCAAGAAGCAAATGAATACAAAGAACGTTTAAAAAGTCGTTTTACTAGTGTTGTATTCGAGTACAATTGTTTTAAATTAGGTTCATTTTTATTAACTTTAATTTTTAGGCCTCCTTAAACTATATTTAAAGAAAACATGTCCATTATAGTGTAGTCAATGAAATATTAAAACACAGTTATATAAGAACAGTACATTTAAAAATATTAAACATCACCGTGTGACGTGTCCTAATGGAAATATTAAGAACGCCCCAATGATGCTCGACAGCCTATCAGTGGAGAGAGGGTTGTGGGTACGTTTTTCTCTCTTTTGTTTAAATTTGGGGTGCGCTAGGTAAACTACCCCGGGCGCCAGCCAATTGTATAAATTGACAATAAGTGTATGGACAAGATGCAATTAAAGTCCTAAGATTTTTAATAATAAATTTACTAAAAAAAATGTTAGTATAGGACACAATAGTGAAATTAATATACAAAATAAACTTATTACTACTATGTATATATGATGTGCCTTAGGTTTAATAAATGTAAAAAAATAGAAATATATATATATATATATAGAACAAATACAATAAATAAAAACTAAACAATTCAGACCAGCTGTCAGCCACTAATCCTTATGGCAAATGTGTATTAATGCCTAGGGAATTATTTGACACTTGCCCTATATGCCAGGTGGCCTTAAGCGCAAGCAAAACTAATGACACTGTAAACTAATGTGATATGAGATGCAAGTGTAAACGTAACCTCACATAATGCACGCCACTACGTTACCTATTATATTATCAAAACTTTTCACAAAGCTAATTAAAATTAAGAACCCTAAACAAGCACGATTATTAACATGGTACACGGTAAGTTTTATTATTCAAGTTGGATAGCAATGTAAATGGTAACGATATGAATTTACATAAAAAATTTTATTTTAGCAAGTCAAAAGAAATGTGCACTTATATTACCCTCATTGGACGGCCGTCTACTGAGTTCACATAGACTTTCTGATTAAAACATATATGGATTTATTAAAGGCTAATACCAAGTCATGTACCTATTATGGTGGCGTAAATCATAAGCGCTACTGCGGAACTAAATATTAATAATATTGGAAGGCTACTTGCTTGCTCCTTATGGTGGCATAAATCGAGAACTATTGTGGAAGTGGAACTAAATATTAGCAATATTAGAAGACTACCTTATTTCTCCTCGGTTTTACCATGAGATGTGACTGACATGCACTCGAGATTGTGATCTCCTTGGACGGATTGAAACGAAACAATTTGCAGGTGATTCCTCTATCCCTGTCGTGGAATCCAGCCAAAGCAGTTCTACCATTAATTAATCGCAAACAGACATCAAAATCTAGATTTTCTCCCTTTTTTAAGTTTTGTTATGCACTCCAAAATGCAACGTTTAACGAGATAATTAAAATAAATCTCAGTGAGATAATAGAAAAAAACATGAGCCTCTTAAACGAGTATCTCGGGACGAGCCTAAAAATATATATTCGTCTAAGTTTTGAATAACATGAAATTTATATCAAAATTTGTAAGAAACATTAAATAAAACATACCTTAGCTTGTTATTAGGCCTTTTTCTCACAAAAATTGAAATTATGGCAAGATGTTCTTCACAATTTCTAAAGTGCCAGCATGGCTGCTTTTCTTGACCAAAAAAAAGAACTTTTTTTTGTTTTTTACCTCTCAGTAAAAACTAATCATCTTTGCCAACATAAATTAATTACTATTAGAACTCACTAAGTTTTGAAATTTAAATTCATAAGAGAAGTAATAAAATAAATAGCAACTATCTGTGTGTGATTACTAAATACTCTGCCTTAGCTGTAAATAACAATTTAATAATACAATATATCTTAGCCTACAAATTGTTCCCCTTCAGCATACGAAAACAAAATGAAATTTGGCAAGAAAATTGGTACAACCTCTTTTGTGCTCCAGATTTAATTTAGAGACTACTACTATTACTGGTTGCATACTCAAGATGATATATTATCCCATCAAATAATGATTTATTTGGTTTGGATATCTTGCTATACAGGAGGCTCAAAATGTGCTCGTTACAACCGTCTAAAACAAAGTTTAAAAAGTGACAAGGTCAAGAAGGAAACGAATACAAAGAACATTTAACATACGATTTAAATGTATTGACCCCTCAGTTTAACCGTGAATATCTCAGAAACGGAGGAGCAGAAAAAAGTGAAAAAATTATGTGTTCATTATGAGTCTATTCTAAATCAATCACTGAAATTTGAATAATGTACATTAAACACTTTTGAAATTCTGCTAAGTTATATTGAAAAATGTCCTACTTTTTAAGGAAACTTTAACCATACCAGTTTTAAATCCATTATATCTTGAAAAGTATGCCTACTATGTAAATAATATTTTAGACACCGATAAAGCACGGCAAATACAAAGAACATTTAAAAAGTTATTTTACTAGTGTTGTATTTGCGAATACAATGGTTTTAAATTAGGTTCATTTTTTTCATCACAAACTATATTCAAAGAAAACATGTCCATTATAGTGTTGTAAATGAAATATTAAAACACAATTATATAAGAACTGTACATTCAAAAATATTAAACATCACCGTCTGAAACAAAGTTTAAAAAACTAACAAGGTCAAGAAGAAAACGAATACAAAGAACATCTAAGAAGTCGATTACTTAATGGTGCACCCTCGAATACTTAAATTATAGTGTAGGCGAGCTAAGTTTTACCCTCAGATTAATTGCAACCTCAGAAAAAAATACTCACATGTAGTTTGCGATGTTTGG
The DNA here is from genome assembly GCA_963583905.1 of Stenurella melanura. Taxonomy (NCBI): domain Eukaryota; kingdom Metazoa; phylum Arthropoda; class Insecta; order Coleoptera; family Cerambycidae; genus Stenurella; species Stenurella melanura. The sequence goes on along the minus strand of OY757309.1, from coordinate 10,174,855 downwards.
AAGAAGATGATATTGCTTACTGGAGTGTATGACAATCATTCCTGTCTTTAAAAAATTTTTTGGCTAAAGCCAAAAAATTATGACATCACTTTGGAGCAGACGATTTCTAGTGCAGTAAAAAAAACATGTTAATTTGCACAGTCTGGATACAGAAAGATCATGATTTTATCCTGTTTGGGGTATCACCGGGATATATTCCTAAGTTTTGGACCTGGAAAACCTTGTGCTACTTTTTTATAAAGAATTAAAGTTTTTTACAGCGTTTTTCGAATTTTAAATGTGAATAACTCCGGTTCTGTAGGTCGGATCGGGGCAAACGAAAAACCGGTTTCTTCGTAATAAAATTGTCAATAAATCTTCTTTGGTTTCAAGTCTATGAAGTACGTACATAACCTACAAAACTGAAAAAACGAGAAAAAAACAGTATTTTTTTCATTTTAATGCCCAAGACCGTCAACTAGACTAAGTTGCATCAAACTTTCAGAAAATATACCTTTTCATGTAATAAAAAGTTGGTGTCAGAATATTGAACTCATTGGCCAAAATTGCATTTGTTATCTAAAATTTGAAATGCCCGCCATTTCATGCCATTAAGTCCAAAATGAATTTCTTTTTTCAAAATATAGATCTCGACTCCAGCTTTCGAATGCAATTAAGAAATTTTTTTTTTTAAGTAATATTGGTTACTTTTTTACATTTTTTTATAACTCAAATAACAAAAATTGCACTTTTTCGGCGATTTTGAAAAAGAAAAATGTTTTTCTCAGATCTGGTAGAGAATGTTGGGTTATTTAATAAAAAAAAAAGAAAGTTCATTTTTGTTAACGTGAACTCGAGATATTTAACTTGTTGCATTTTGGCCAATTGTTAATTAACAAATGCATATTTTGAGCTAAGATTTGGACTGTATCATTTTATTCCTCCGAATTTTGAAAACCAAGGAAGGTATTGCATTTTGCAACTAAGCTTTATGAAAGAATAAAAAAAATCACTTTTTAGCTCAATAGTTAATTATAATGCTTGTAAATAAGTTTCTATAAAACTTAATTTTTTTTTGGAATTTATCACATGAAATGAATAGGTTTAGTTTCAAAATGATAAAGTACAAATTTTAGCTCAAAATATGCATTTGTTAATTAACAATTGACCAAAATGCAAAAAGTTAAATGTCTCGAGTTCACGTTAACAAAAATGAACTTTCTTTTAAATTAAAGGATCCAAGATTCTCCACCAGATCTGATAAAAAATTTTGACTTTTTTTCAAAATGGCCGAAAAAATGCAATTGTTGTTATTTGTGCTAAAAAAAATTAACAATTATTTACGTACGTACGTACTTCTGAGACCAACGAGGATTTATTGGCAATTTTATTACGAAGAGGCTGGTGTTTAGTTTGCCCCGATATTACTTATAGAACCGGAGTTATTCACATTTTAAGCTAGAAAACGCGGTAAAAAAACTAATTATTTATCACAAGGTTTTCTATGCCCAAAACTTAGGAATATACTCCCGGTGATACCCCAAACAAGATAAAATCATAATCTTGCTGTATACAGACTATCTCCTCATTTTTTTGGCCTTTTCTACTGCACTGTTCTAACACATTCTTAAAATTTTTGAGCAACTATTTTCATATGGTAAATACAGTATCAAAATGTTTTACTTGAAACGGACTTGGATGGGAAATCTGGATGTAGAGGTGGTGATTCCTTAAGTAGTAGTTCTCCTTAACATACCTGAATTGGAAATTCAGAAAATGTATATTCTCTTTATTATTATACACAGATAATACAGAAAGAATTAGTACTCAAATCAGTACCTAAAATCCTCTAAATTGTACAAACATAAATTAACAACAACTGTGATAATACTAACATTTATTACATAAAACAAGAAAGTATCTATCTTTGAAATAGCGTCAATACGAAGAAATAGACGGATACGGTCTAAAAGACTACATGGCTCTCACTCGTGCGTTTGTCACCAACATATAACTGTTAAACTAGACACTTTATACATAAAATTTGTACTAATTACATAAAATAATAATCCTAAGCCAGAGCCGAGGTTATTTTGCAAAAATATTTTTTAAAACGGCAAAATTCACTGATTTAAACAACTAAGTACAAAACTCACTGTTTATGTCATTTAAACTTAAATCTTTACTTATTTTGAGCATAATGATGTACAATATTAATACTGGTTGAGACACTGACTATCATCTAGTAAGGGAATATTGAAGTCATAAGAGAAATAGTTTACTGAAAACAGATTTTTAAAGATATCTTAAAATACAAACTTGACATATAGGTCAGGTATAAGTAACAACATACAGACAAAATAATAAAGTCTTCCAAAAATGTTCTATGAGAGAGAATAATTTACCCTGTCTGATATGACTATGATTAACTATCACAAATTAACGATCTCCACAATAGATTGTTTAAAGTGTTCTAACTACTACATGTACAATGTAATAATAATGATAGACCGGTTGTCGTAATGTCAAAATCATCGATTTTGGTCAGATATCTAGAACAGCAATTTTATTGACTATTCTTATAGAAAATTTGCGCTGAACATGATGGTGACATTAAAAAACATAGGCTTCGTTAAAAACAATGGTTTTTAGAGAAAATCTTCATTTTTTTATGTTTTTGGACTTAAATGAAAAAAATGACAAAAAAAAGTTAAGATATAGAAAATGAAGATTTTATCTATACGCGTCGCTTGATCTTTTGTCTTTAACGTTCAATTGTTAGAAACAAATTAAGGGTTCTAAATTAATAATCTGTTTTCTTTTCAACATACGGTCATACGGATATTTATTGTGGTCAAAATGTTGCATTTTGGTCACAGAATTTACAGGTTTTTGTATGTGTGTCGATATCTCGTGTATTTTGCAGTTGTTTAAACAAATAAACTATTTTATTTGATAAGCATTTGCGACTTTCCATGGCCTTTTTTGCACTCTCCACCTCCGGAAATCGATAAATATTAATAAAAACTACCATTTCTATGTGATCTCGGCGCTTTCTTCTCTTTTTTACCCCTCCGCCAACACTTTAAAACAATTCTTAGTAAACAAATGAAATATCTCAGCTCATAAACGTCGTATCGAAATGCAATTGTCGACGAATGAAAGATAATAAAAGAAGAAAAACCGGAGACAAATACAATTTTGCGTTTACGACTGTCAATTGTTTATTAATAAATTTTTTGAAAAAAAATCTCGTGACAACGTAAAGATAATATAATAAACTAACTAGTTTTCAATTGTCACAAAAATCCATTGGTTTTTTCATACATTTTGCTTTTATAGCAATTAAATATGACCGCCGTTTAACGTTTCTTAGTGTCTACGCTCCGAGAAACTTCTGTAATTAGTTTCAGTTGGAATTTAATTGTTTCAATCAAGAACTCTATGTCTAACGAGAAAAATGCAAGAGACCGTTTCCATGTAGAATTAATCAGGTTACTCAGAAAAAAATCCACATGGAAAAATGTCAGTGGCGTACCACTTTTTTGGTAAAACATATCAGAGGATATGTTCTCAGGAACGCCACCGGTGGAGAGATAAAACAACTCTTTTAATTAAAACATGTGGTTTTATTTCCTATTGACACACACCAAAATTGAAAATAATATCTAAAGTACTTTCTAAGTTATTAAAAACTAACGATTAAAAAAAAAATCAACACCCTGTAGCAAAAAATTTAAGCCCTTCTGGACATATGTTCATATAAAGTTTTCTTCACAAAATGACCTCAGATACGTCATTAAGGAACACCCCGTATAAAAAAAATAATTCATGTCAAGAAAATTAAGAAACAAAATAAAAATACCTCTAAATGACTCTTTAAACGACTTTAAACCACTTACAGCGCATTTAAAGTCGAGCATCCTGTGAATTTCATATACAGGGTGTTCCGAAAATGGCTTGCAATCTCTCGGATTTGGGTAGAACTAGTGAAAATAAGATCACAAGTTCGTATATTTTATTTCTCCCGAGGTACTCCTAAGAACATATTCTCTTGAAGTTGAGGGTTAAAAATCGATTTTTCGCGATTACTTTTTTATTGTTCAATCGATTTTAATCATCTTTGGGTCAGTATCATATTATTTTAATCCACTTAGGTCAGTGTATTAGAATCTTGGATAGCATTCTTGACGGCTCGGGGGCAGAACACCTTCATAAGTTGTAAAAAAAACTGTCAGCCTATTTTGTTTTATTTCTAAGGTTATTTTCAACTGTTTGAGCCCTTTTTACGTAAAACACGTATACTTGTTTGATGTCGGTAATATGAACCGTTTTCGAGATAAATGCACTTAACTAGGAAATTGCGATTTTCAAACGCACAAATAATAGTAATTTTAAGTTTGTCGTATTATGTATGACCTTCTCGTCGATTATTTAAAAAAAAGACGATAAAAAATGGTGCCGCACATGCTGAAGCCCAAGTTCTGGGGTCCGTATTGTGTTAATATTAATTTTTTTACATATTTAAAAAACAGCTACATCGTCTTATCTAGATAAGACGATGTAGCTGTTTATGTACAAAACCAAACAAATAATAATGACAGTTTATGGTTACCATCGATCAAAATATCAAATAAATGGAATGACATATTTTTTCAGTATTAGCTTAATCCGACTTTAATTTAGTAATTAATCGGTTGAAATATGGCTTACACTAACAATGAATACGCAATTATGCATTTAATGTATGGAATGGCTTCTTGCAATGCCCTTGACAGCAAAAAGACTATACGTTCGACGGAATCGCCATCGAAGGGTTCCTTATCGCAAGTAGAAGTAGAAGAAAACGTATTGGATGCAGTCGCTGCGAATTCATCTGTCAGTATCAGATGATTATCATTACAAATGAGTGTCGCCGAAAGAATTTTGAGAGAGCAACTGCTTCATCCGTACCATATACAAGAAGTCATTTGAATAGAGTATATACAAACCGGTGGAAAGGTAGGGGTGGGCCTGTTGGCCTCCCCGATCACCCGATTTAAATCCCCTTGATTTCTTCCTGTGGAGGCATTTAGAGAGTCTCGTATATGCCACACCAGTAGAAACAAGAAAAGAATTATACGAGAGAATTATGTACCATTCAAATGCAATTAGAGAAAACGAAAGAATGTTGTGGCGAGTCCAGCGATCGTCAGTCCGTCGTGGACAAGCATGAATTAGAGAAGGAGGTGCTCATTTTGAACATTTGTTATGAAATTTCATAAATCTTCATTTTTCCATGCCCCTAATTAGTTATCTACAGTCAGTCAGTCCAAATGTTACTTCATCTATTATCTTTCATTTGCCGACAATTGCATTTCGATACGACGTTTCTGAGCTGAAATATTTAATTTGCTTATTAAGAATTTTTTTTAAACGCGGGGGTCAAAAAATGGAAAAATAGTGCCGAGACCACATAGAAATGGTAGCTTCTATCAATATTTATCGATTGCCGAGGGTGGAGAGTGAAAAGATGCCACGGAAAGTCGCAAATCCTTAATAAACAAATCAGATTATTTATTTAAGCAATTGCAAAATATACGAAATATCGACAAGAAATTCTATGAACAAAATGCAACATTTACAATAAAATATCTGTATGACCTTTTGTTGAACAGAAAAAAAATTGTTAATTTAGAACCGTTAAGTTGTTTGTAACAAGTGAACGGTCAAAGATGAATTGTCACTACAAGTCTCAAACGAATATAAATCTTCATTTTTTATATTAGTATGGCGGCTTTTATCTCCGATTTCCATCAAGAAACATCAATTTGTTTGAAATTTGAACTCTAAGTAGGAAATACTTTAAAAGGCAAACCCTATGCGAATGTGCGCATTCACCGTAGGGGTGGATACCACCCCAACTCAGGGGTGGGAATTTTAATATTGAAAATAACCTTAGAAATCGATAGCGGGACACATTCTAAGCAAAAAATGTTCTATAGAGTTTTTCCGAAAAATCAATACTTTTTAAGTTATTCGTGATTGAAAATTTCGATTATTCTTAAAAATAATCATGTTCTCAAACGGTTTTTCACGAATAACGCAAAAACTTTACATTTCATCAAAAAAAGTATAAGAAGTAAAAGTGTAGCTTATAAAAAAAACAGAGAGGCTGGTTTTCTTTTTATTGCTGTAGGTTCAATACAAACCAAGTTATGGCTTATTGAAGGTGGGCTATATATATTGAACGAAAAATTTAAGAAAATCAACTCTGAATAAAAGGAAAACGGTCAATTTTACGGGGAAAATGCATAATACCTTTTCTTAAGTACTTAAACCTTTAAAATGAGATGTTGCAGAACTCTCCAGCATAAAAACTAAGGTAGTTATGACGAAAATAAGGTCCATTCCTTCTTTTTTCGTGGAAAAAAAAACAACACTGCTACCCTTGGCATTACTACCCTAATTGAAATTAAACGTAATCCATTTAAAATTCACTTTACTTAAGCACTGGTAACGTGATCCAGAAGTTTGACCGGTTTAGAATGCTTAATTTTAAATAAAATTATGGTGGAAAAAGCATTTTTGAAATATTTGAAAAAAATCATATTTTTTTCAAAATAACTAAATACCATCGAATATACGGAGAAATTGCCAGAGAACAATAAGTTAGGATTTTTTTTCTGACAATTTTGCTTTTTATTTATTATCGTAGCTTACACATTAACCGAGATATGGCCTTTCGAAGTTCGTATTAGCGTGTGACTGGTACCGTTTTTCAGCCCTTTAAACGTTGCCTTTATAAAAATAAGGGGCTTAAGAAAATGTATGAGCTCGTAGGTCATAAAATTTCCTAAAAAATGTTTTTTTGATGAGCTTTCTAGCATAAAAACTAAACGAGTTATTGTCAAGAAACCAAACGCACTTTTTTTTAAATTTCGGAGTAGGTAGATTTTGGAGCATAAATACGATTATGGAACCGAATGTGTGTCTATCAGTAGAAAATGTTTACACTTTTTTCCTCTTGAGGGGTAGTTTTGAAGGGTTGAAAAGTTGCAATAAATAATTATTGAAGTTGAACACGATAATAAGATACCAAATTAAGATAAATGATGTATTACATAAACATGCCGGTAAATGATTTTTTTAATTTTTCATAATAAGGGATGATTTTTAAGGGTTGAGAAGTTGGGATGAAAAATATATGAAGTACGACAAAGTCAATATATTGTTTATTTACGTTTATCATAATAGGGAGTAGTTTATAAGGGGTAAATAAATCAAATAAGGGTTGACAAATAAAAATAAGTGTCTTAAAACATCAAATAATTTTATTTCAAACCCCATTAACGTTTTCTAACTTATTAAATGCCTCAATTCATTATTTTATTAAGTTTTTGCAATAGGGGGTAGTTTTCACCCCTAAGAAAAATTTGCGCATATCGGCATAGGGTAGGGAATGAAGTGAAGGGTAAGTAAAGTTTAAATCCAAAATTTCATGAAACTCCATGCTTCTTGATAGGATTCGGAGGTTAAGTTAGGTTAGGTTAGGTTGACATGTGAGTGGGCTCTTGTCAGACCCTCCACTGCGACCATCAGGTCTATTGTGGCTCACTCCTAGTTATAGTTCACCCAACAGATTCAGCTTTTTTATAAAGCCGATAATCTTGTTGGGTGAGAAACTGTCCAGGTCCTCTGGCGCCAGTTGCCCTTTGCCAAAAAGTGAGAACCTGATTCTTTCTGCTGCAGGACAGGTACACAAAACGTGTTCTGCCGTTTCATCCTCCTCCAGACATAGACGGCATTCGGTGTTTTCCACCAGTCCAATTCTATGTAGGTGATGATTTAGTCTGCAGTGCCCAGTGTATAGGCCAATTAGAGTTCTTAGGTGTAACCTATTTAACTCTAATAGTTTTTTAGTTCTTGACTTCAAGGGGTATGTGATAAACTCCTTTGAGTGAACTAAACCTGGTAGTTCCTGCCAGTGTTGAATTGTTTTCAATTCAGCCCAGGTCAGGATGGCAGCCTTGGCAGAGTTAGCAGATATGCCAAGTGCCGGTTCTGGACCTATAAATTTGGTTGCCGCGCCTTCTCTGGCCAGGGAATCAGCAACTTCGTTGCCCTCCATGCCAGAGTGGCCAGGTATCCAGATCAGAGTCAGTTTGTTGTCTCTGCCCAATCGGGCAAGAGCTTCCTGGCAATTCCATACCGCTTTAGAATTACAACGGTAGGATCCAAGGGCTTTAAGAGCCGCTTGGCTGTCTGAAAACATTTTTATTGATTTGTGTCTCGGCTGCATCTGTTCGAGCCTCCGTACACACAGCTCAATGGCATGGATTTCTGCCTGAAAAATAGTCGCATTACCACCAAGGCTTGAAATTATCTTTACCTTTGGTTTGCGACTATATACACCAGCTCCAGTTCCCTCAGGGGTTTTGGAGCCGTCTGTGAACCAACAGCTGTCTGCCCTTTGTAGGTCGGTTTTGTTCCGATCCCATTCGTCTCTTCCAGGAAACAGGACTTTAAAGGGCAGTTCATGGTTGATCAAGGTAGGCATCACATCTGAAGGCATTCCCAGGATGCTGTGACAGTTTAAGTCGTCCAACAGCCTGTTGTGCTCCATGATGCTAGCCTGCGGCATATTAGTTACCGCTTGATGGATTCTGTATGTTGCCCACCTGGCCTCTCTCTCCAGGTAGATATGGAGAGGAGGTAGTTCCAGGAGGACTTCCAGAGCAGCTGACGGTGTGGTGCTTATTGCACCAGTTATTGCCAAGCATGCTTGTCTCTGCAATCCAGAGAGTTTGGCTTTGGTCGTTTGTTGCAGCCCTTTCGACTACCAAACTATTGACGCATACGCTATCATTGGTCTAATGACCGTAACGTATATCCAATATATTTGTTGGGGACCAATGCCCCAGGTTTTTCTGCAAATTCTTCGACATGTCCACAGGGACAGTCTCGCTTTGTGGATTACCTTTTCCAAGTGGGAATTCCAGCTGAGTGACTTATCTAGGGTTACACCTAGATACTTCACTTCTTCCGCAAATGGGATGATTTCACCTGATATGGAAGGTGGTTCCAGGTTGTCCAACTTCCTTTTTCTGGTGAAGGGTATAATTACCATTTTGTGGAGGTTGACAGACATCTGCTCCCTCTCACACCAGATATGAATGGCATCTAGTACCTCTTGAAGGGTATCAGAAAGTACCACTTCAGATTTTCCTCTAACCAGAATGACTAGGTCGTCAGCATATGCCTGAATCTCGACTTCCCACAGGGAGATAATGGCAAGCAGATCGTCCACAAGAAGTGACCACAAGAGCGGGGAGAGAACCCCACCCTGTGGGCACCCTCTTGCGGCCCTAAAGCTCACCGCTTCCCCCCTTAGAGATGTCGTAATGATTCTGTTTTCCAGCATAGCCCGAATCCAGTCAGTTATGGTTGGCTCGATTCCTCTGGCAGCTGCTGCTGTATATAAGGAGTCGGGCAGTGCATTGTTGAATGCTCCTTCGATGTCGAGAAATGCTGCCACCGCAATCTCCTTTGCCTGTAGAGATTGGGTGATTTTCTCAACCAGGTTGTTTAGTGCTAGTTCTGTTGATTTGCCTGGTTGATAGGCATATTGGTGGACACTGAGAGGACGTATACTCAGGATGTTTCCTCTGATGTGTCCATCCAGTACCTTCTCCAGACCTTTCAGCAGAAATGATGTCAGGCTAATGGGCCTAAGCGATTTTGGGTCAGATTCTGTCCGACCCATTTTTGGTATATAAACCACTTTAACCGCCGCCCAACTGGATGGAATATAATTCCATACCAGACTAGCTCTGTATAATCTGATGAAGAAAGGTAGCAGTACCTCCAGTCCATTTTGTAGTAGCGCTGGAAATATGCCATCCTCACCAGGCGATTTGAATGGTTGGAACGACCCAATAGCCCATTCTATCGCTGAGGCTGTGACGACCTTTTTTGCCACCTGCCAATCGTTTTTGTGGGGACGTTTTTGTCGCCCTCCCGATGGTGGCGGCAGTTGGTTGTCCAAGAAAAATTTGCGCATATCGGCATAGGGTAGGGAATGAAGTGAAGGGTAAGTAAAGTTTAATTCCAAAATTTCATGAAACTCCATGCTTCTTGATAGGATTCGGAGGTAATACCATATTTTCACCGTCATACTCTACTATATCTTGACTTCTTTTTAGCCGACGCACCGTTTTCGTTAAAAAGTCAAAGAACAATGAGAATTATCTCAAAAAACCATTGTTTTTAACAATGAAGCCTGTGTTTTGTAATTTTTTTAATATCACCATCGTGTTCAGCGCAATTTTTCCGATAATAATAGTCAATAGAATTGCTGCTTTAAATTTATGCCCAAAAAAAAGTTATGACGACCGGCCTATGATGCCATTTATATTACGTAAGATAAAAAAATATATATCGCTGAAAACCGGAAAGGAAATACAAGATGAATAGCGTTTACATAAATGGAAAAATAGTTGGTCAAACTTAGTGTAGTTGAATTGATAACACTTAACTACCATCTAATAAAGGAAAGTTCGAATTCATAAATTTACCCAAAACAGATTTCTATACATTAAAGTGAAAAGTTTGACAAATTGTGAGTTTTACATCGATATAGATCACATGTAATTATACAAGCAATGTACAAGTAACCATACACATACATTACATAATTCGGTAGGTAAAGGTAGACTTTCGTAACAAACGACAGCAACAGGAGACCGAGAGTGGAGACAGTGGTACGCATGTAAATATTCCGTATACAAGTTTATAACCAAGGTTTTTCTGTTTGTAGCTTTTTTTAAAAGTTTCAAGTCACCAGCAACGGGGTGCTAGATAAGCGTCCGGTATGTCATTCGGCATCTATCTATAAAGCTAAATTTTTTCCGAAGAGAGTTTAGATCATATCTATAATAAAGGTGCAATTCTACCAAACTCTTAGGTGTATAAATGAGTAAAAAATTAAACATGTTGCAAAAAATAGATGGACGAAAATTTAGTTTTTTCAATTGTCACGAATTGTCAAAAAATGACGAATAGCCTTCTCTCCTGCCGGCCCCAATTTTCGAATTTCACCTCGCGATTCACGTTGTACGGTCATTGCCGACCTTCTCCTCGCCATCGAGACATAGAACGGGTCTCCGATTTCCGTATTTATTCAGTTCTTACCTTTGAAAAATTGACTTGCACTCGTGCTAATCGGTGACTATTTTTAAGTGGTTTTCCGAGTTCGAATCCCGCCCGTGGATACTTTTTTTCATTTTCAATTTTTCGGCAGATATTTTTGATTCTATAATTGCTATTCACTCCGTTCTATTGCATTTCTCGGAGAAGAATGGTGTACGCATTTGCGAAGGTCTGCTCAAATGTTGCATAAGAATTTTGAAAAAAGTGCTCCCGTCTCCGAAAAAAGATAACAAACAAAAAAATGTTATTTTGTATGTAATGTTTTTACGGGAAAATTAAGCACTTTGAAGAAAAAGTTGGGGGGGGGGGTACAAGTTGATTAATTTTGTTCAAAGAACACGCCTGCCGGTTTTCAGAATTTCTTAGACAAAAATAATTTCAATCAAGATTCTTTAGGTAAAAATAATGAACTTGTGCCCCCCCCCCCCAACTTTTTTTTCAGTGCTTCCTGTATCCGTAAAAAAAATTACAAAGAAAATATTTTTCTTTGTTTGTTATTTTTTTCCGGAAGAAGGAAGCACTTTGTAAAAAACACCAAGAGACTAAAGATGCTTATTTTTACTCCAAAAAATGAGCCTGAATATTTCCAGAATTTTTATGGAACATTTAAGCAGACCTTCGCAGATGTTCACATTTTCAATCGCCTCTAGATCAAGAAACCGAATTTGGTTGGACTGGTGGTCAAAGAGAATTTTAATCAAGGGGCCCAGGAGAACATTTTCCCCAAGTTTCAGAACAATCGACTGAAACCCATTTTTACTATAAAAAACTGCGGGATCCTTTCTATAAATTATTGTAAAAAAGTAATTTTCAGATTATTAGAAATAAAAAAGGTATTCTCATTGCATTTCGCTAAACCAAACCGTTCTCGAATAATTTGTGTTTAAGAAACAAAGTTCATATACAACATTTTATTAATAAATTCTTTTACACGTAAAAAATTGTTCTAAATGTCCTCCATTTTCCCTTATGCACAACCTGAGTCTTTTTTTTAAGGAACGGGAACACCCTGTAAAATTCCTTCATCATTCTGTAGCATTGTAAATTCTTGCTCGGATTTCGTTTTCTAAACTGTTAAATCATTTTAATTTTTTTATTATAAACTAGTGATTTTAGATAGCTCCACACAATGAAATCAAGAGGAATTAGGTCAGGAGACCGAGCAGGCCACTTAATCCATCTATTAGAATAGTAGTTATGTAATCATGTTCCACATGTTCTGGTATAATGTGGTGTTGCGCCATCATACATAAAGAACATATTTCTTCTCTTTCGCAATGAAATATTACCTAATATTTCATGCAAGATGTTTTCCAAAAAATCATAATACATATCCCCATTTAAATTTGCAGGAAATATATGGTATTCAACAAACTGATTCCCTAGAGAATTGCTGCCCATACATTTTTTTTGAAAGTATGTTGAAAATCGGTTTATATTGTTGCATTAGGATTTTCCTCAGCCCAGAAATGCTTATTCCGAGAATTAAACATGCCCTGTCAAAGCATTCTTGGTGTATAAAAGAAGTTATTCATAAATGTTGTAAATGCACGTTGTTTTTTAAACACAAATTACTCGAGAAGAGCTTGGTTTATCGAAATTCAATAAGAATCCCTTTTTTATTTCTAATTATCTGAAAATTAGTTTTTTACAATCATTTTTAGAAATTTCAAAAAAACTAAAAAGTTATGAGGAAAATACGACCACCCAAAGCTACGCCTTAAACAGAAGAAAGAGTTTGACCGATTCCATGTAAACTAGTGTCCAGATGGCATCTGACTAAGGTTAAAATATGAATTTGATATTTATTTTAAGGGAGTTGGAAGATATTGCAGAAAAGCTGAAATTCATTATCCCCCTTTTAAGGCTATATCTTATTTTCGGAAATACAATATAAAATATAAAACTACAAAGCGACTTGAAGAGTTGTTCAGCGGCTAAAAAATACAAACTTTCAGAGGAAAAGAAGGTAGGATTATTTTTGCACTCAACTATATAATCAATGATAAAAACTTCTGGGGACAAGTTGTCTTTTCTGACGAAAAGGTTTTTAAATCCTGTAACGATGGACATGTTCGCGTATATAGGCCTTCTTCCACTAGATACGACGAAAAATATACTTTCGATCCACAAATATCAGGAAGGTTTTCAGTCAATATCTGAGCTTGGATGAGCCTAAATGGGTAGGTGTGTGTTGGAACAGTGGTGGTCATCGCAATTCCATTAAATAATATAAAATAAAATAACTTTATTTTCCAACAAGACAACTGCTCCATACGGCCCATCGTGTCAAGCAATGGTTTCTTAATAAAAACATAGAGTTGTTACCGTGGCCATCTAAAAGTCCGGATTTAGATCCAATTGAAAATGTTTGGGGACTAATGGTGAAACACATAAGAAAATTAAATAACCATCCAAACAATGCCCAAGAATTGGAAGGGATAATTGAAGACGCTTGGGAGAACTTGTCGCAAGAAGTTGACCTTGCATGAAATCTGATTTTGTCCATGCCTGCAAGACTTCAGGCAGTTTTAGACGCTAATGGAGCAATGACAAAATATTAGTTAATTCTGTATTACGTAGTTGAAGTTCATTTATTTTATTTTTATCTCAAGTGGTATTTTTGTGTTCTTATTTTAAAAATAGAATTATCATTATTCAGTTAGTATTTTAATTATAACCATTAGTAGAATTATCCGTAACAAATATTATTATTTTTAAACAATAATATGGCAGGCTTGAAAATGCTTTGAAAAAGTAATTTTCTAATTATTTTTTATGCCTGGCCAGCCCTATTTACAGACATATGCACACAACTAAACTATTAAGATTTTCGATTACAAGAGTTGTACCAGTTTTTTTTTAAATCAAGTGTACAAAAGGCACCTGTTGCTGAATACTAACAATAAATTCAAAGATTTCATAGACATTTTGGGACCAAATAAAGTCCTACTCAACTGCATTACGAAAGTCTATAAAATGGTATGGTGAAATAGCAATTGAGCTCCTACTTGGGTCAGCACTTGCCAACGCCTACATAATGCACGAGAAAATCACCAATTAGAAACTCTCTATCACTTCTTTCAAAGAGGAGGTGGTCAGCCATTTTTTGGATCTTTCTAAGCTTGAAAATATTGAAACGTCCAACCCACGTGCCCGCGAAGGTCACCACTTAGAAGAGGTTCCATCTTCTGCCCGAACAAAATGTGTGACATGTTAAGCAAAACTCTCCTCCGAATATGGACGAAAATTTGCACCAAACATAACGCAATTTTATCGCTTCAGATATATTTAGTGTGACAAATTTTACTGCATTGCGTGTTTTTGTAATATTTATAGTTGTAATATATAAGCGGTTTTTGATATTAGATTTTTCTTTTTATTATTTTTTTAACTTATCGGCTTGGTATACGTATTCTGCGACGGAAACTGCAAAACTTTTGCGAGAAATGCAATAGAACGAGGCGAACAGCAATTATGGAATTAAAAATATCTGCCAAAAAATTGAAAACGAAAAAAAAAAAAGGATCCCCGGACGGGATTCGAACTCGGGAAACCACTTAAAAATAGTCGCCGATTAGCATAACCGCAAGTCAATTTTAAAAACGTAAGAACTGAATAAATACGGCGATCGGAGACCCGTTCTATGTCTCGATGGCGAGGAGAAGGTCGACAATGACCGTACAACGTGAATCGCGAGGTGAAAATCGAAAATTGGGGCCAGCAGGAGCGAAGGCGAATCATCATTTTTTGACAATTCGTGACAATTCGAAAAACGAAATTTTCGTCCATCAATTTTTTTGCAACTTGTCGTTTAATTTTTGACTCATTTATGCACCACTAACAGCCAGTTTTTCAATGTCGAGTTAACTCTTGTACTGGAATTAACTCTGGATTAAGCACACTGTTGCGTATTTCAAATGCGAGTTAACTTGAAACCTCGAGGTAAATCGAGGTTAAGATAACTCTAGACGAGGTATGAGTTAATTACAAATTTCGGCTTAAAACTAACCTAAAATTATCTTATGGTGTAAATAAATTATGATATTTTTCAAACACATCATGGATTATGATTTTAATGTAAATTCTTACAGCAGTGATGAAAAAGCTAGAAGACCCAAGGTAATCAGATATAGGCCAAACCACATGGAAGAATGGGAACGACACGATTTTTTTTGCGCGATTTCATTTGACTCCAAGAACTGTAGATAATATATTAAAAGAAGTGCAATATATTATTTCGTATTCTACGAATATGTATTTGTTATCTTGTGTTGTATAAATATTAACATGCAATGTTTATTTTACATGAGGGAACTGGTTTCCTCTCATCGCATGCTATGTTGTGGAGAATTGTTGTAGCCGCAACTGTCTGTATGGTATCCATTTTAAGGCCCAGCCTTAGTGCTAATGCTCCTCTACACTGTGTTTCTCGTTGATGTGGGATTAATTGAATAAAATCTCAACATTATTTCTGATCCACACAAGAGGCGTCATAAGGTAGAGTTTCACAGGATGGCCACTATTGCCGATCAACAGACCATCATTAAAGTGACCTCGTTAAAATAAATTGTATAAACAAATATATAAATATTACATTTTACAAATAATATCACAGAAAGTTAGGTTAATATAACATTTTTAACATCACAGAACTATAGAAGACATTAGAATACTTGTGTAAAATTACGAAAATATGGTTAAAATTCATACTTCTCATGTCAACATAACAAAATATTTCACACAATTCGAGTTAACTAACTCGAATGAGAAATAGTAATGAAAAACAGTTGCAACGTTAACTCGAATTTAGCCTCGAGTTAAGGTGCGAGTAAGAGTTATCTAAATCGAACTTTAACTCAACATTGAAAAACTGGCTGTAAGAGTTTGGTAGAATTGCACCTTCATTATAGATACTACCTAAACTATATTTGGAAAAAAATCTAACTTTATAGAAATGATTTCATGAAAACTGTCGCTACCTCCCGGGCTATTAAGGGCATGTAGATAGCTATAAAACTAATGGAATAAAAATAAAGGTGCAGTCATCTAATTTTGAACCCGAAATATCTAAGCCTGGGCAATCAATTAATACAGGTCCAGAGGCGACTATAAAATCACTAAGCTCATGTCTGATGCGATGAAACTTTCAACAAATGTATTATCTATCGTGGAAATGTGGAAGCGCTAGGATTACCTTGAGAGACCCCAAAGAAATGGTGTGGGGAGGATTCATTTGAAAATTAAGATACTTAGCTCACACATGGCAGCATCCAATTAATACCAAACTTTACAGTTCGAAGATCTATATCCAAATATATAGGATTGTCAAATGAAATTTTGATTAAATGCATTGGAAATCCAGTAATTGTATTGTTTTAGATTGTGTTTATATATTTCCCTGTCCAAACATTCTAAGCCACGTGTCATTGACGATAACAGAGAAATGCTATATCAGGAAAAGCTTCTACTATAGATTGGGATCTCATATTTTTCAAGAAGATACTTTTGAGCATTTGCTCTAATTGTTTTTTTTTAAGTTTAAATTTAATTTCTAGTTGCCTTTTTAAAAACTCTTGTTGAGTACTGGTAAACTAATTTTACAATACAAAAACTATATGGTTTTATACAATATCGACCTAATCTTAATCTTAATTGCCAGAAAGAAAAGTACATAATGTAATTTTAATTACTAAATGGAAATGTACAGATATTTGCAGGTAATTTATTGAATCTTTTAATAGTCTCAGTAAATAAATTCAGTGAGATGAGTTTGTTTCAAGGTGATCATTTAATAAAATATCAGATGACTTTAGTTTATTTATTTTTAGAGATTCTAGTAAATCGAGTTTTAACCCTTTTTCCTCAGTTTGTAAAATTTTGAACTCTTCGTTGAACACGTGCCCTTCTTCTGATATGTGGTTAACATAAGCTGAGCCTGTCTTATTACTGGTGTAACTTTTTTTATGTTCTCATAGCATTTTATCGAAATTACTTCCTGTTTGTCTAATATATATCTTAGGACAAGCACCACAAGTCAATTTATAGACGCTTGATTTATTTTTTGATGAAATTTTGTCTTCTGAATTTTTTAAATGTTTTCTTATTGTGTTATTAGTTTTGAAAACTACATTAATATTGCGCTGTTACGCTGTTGGGTAGCCAATGTAAGTGACAACTTTCAAACTGCTATATTGATCTTTTATTGTTGGATATCCTATCTTATGTAACCATTGTTGAATGCAATTTCTTTTATTATTTGTACTTCTTTGATATGATTTTCTTCCGATAAGGGAACAGTCAAAAGCCTGTGTATCATGCTGTTGTAGGCTGCTATTCTGTGTTGGCGAGGATGTGCTGAGGTGTTGTGTGTTGTTATGGCAGTGTGAGATGGTTTATGAAAAATTTAAAAATCGTGTTTCTCATTGAGTCTTTTAATAGTCAAATCTAGCAAGTTAATAGTGTTTTCGGTTTCAGTTTCGAGAGTAAATTTAATTTTCGGGTGGAGTGAGTTTATCAAATTCAGGAAATTGTTGAGTTGTCGTTTAGTTCCCGTGAAACAAGTTACAATATCATCCACATATCTGGTTCTTACGTATTTGGTTTTCTAAGAAGTCCATAAATATTTCGGATAGAAGTGGACTGAGATGATTACCCATGATAGGCCTTCGTCACTTATTAAAATCTTATTATTAAATTGGAAATAATTTTGTTCTAGGCAAATAATAATAATAATAATAATAATACATTTATTTACCAGTACAAAATACACAGTAAAGAGGTACAAATTCGGCACATACAGCCGTTCTTCCATTTGCCCTGCACACGTACACACACACACACACACCCACAGACACACATACAAAATAAATACTATATTACCTAAAAAATTACAAAGTATTTGAAGTTCCTATACAAATTTGTAAGAAAATAAAGAAAAATATATACGTAGGTGTACCTCTGTTGAAGTTCTGGTGGTGTCTCCCGCAGTATATACCCATCGAAGCATACAGGTGAGGCAGTCAATAGCGAGGTTGTTCATTTTGTTTAAGTAACAGCATATTTTTTATAGTATTTGTGAACTTATTATAAGAAAAATGTTTGACGTCATTATCAAGTGCATTCCATAAAGGAGGTGCAATAAAACTAAATGATTTTTGAAAAATTGCGGTTTTATGTTGTTTTACCAAAAAATTCTCTATATATCTAGTATTGTGGTGATGAACTTTGGTAACCAATTTTGTACGTAAATAGTTTGGTTCACCTGTACTTAATATTCTCCAGATGAAAGTATACATATGCAACAATCTACGATATTCCATATTTAATATTTTAAATTCACGTAAATAAGGTGATATATGGTTTCTGTATGGAATACTATAAATAAAGCGCATTCAAGAGTTCTGTACTTTTTGAACAGTATTTCTCATTAGAGAAGACATAGTGTTTCCATATACGACATCGCCGTAGTCAAATAGAGTTAAAATTAACGTATTGCAAAATTTAAGTTTAGTATCTAAAGTTAAAATGTTTTTTAAATTATACAATTTCTTTAGTCGAAAATTTGAGAGCTTCACTTTATTAACAACATGTTTTTCGAATTTTAAAGCCGAATCTATATATATTCCCAAATTTTTTGCATTATCAACAATAGGGATGCTTTGATTATTTATCACAAAATTAAAGTCAATTGCAGTGAAATATTTTCTCGTTGAAGGAGTACCTATTAAAATTGATTGAGATTTTGAGCCATTTAATTTCAGATTATGATTGCATGCATATGTATAAATGTTCTTTAAATCCAGATTTATTAGGATTTCGGCTGTTTGAAATTCTGATACATTAAAAGAATAATAAATTTGTGAATCATCTGCGTATTGATGTAAAGAGCAATATTTTAAACTATTGGACATATCGGTGACATATATAGAAAATAGTAATGGTCCTAAAATTGACCCCTGAGGGACACCACTGTTTAGGGTTTTAGACTGTGAATAATTTTTATTAATATTAACACATTGTTTCCTTTCGCTGAGGTAACTGGACATAAGCTCTATTGCATTATTTGCTCTATTGCAAGTGGTTAAAAGATGTATAATCTCCTGTTTTTTAACAATGTTTGTATTATTAATTGTATCTAAAAGATTTTCTGCTAGGGTTATTGTCTCTTTTGGTGGTATACTAGGGAATAATTTTGCATTGTCCGGTAGTATCATACTCTTTAGTTTGTCTATTAAGTCGTAAGAATTTCTAGTAAGTATTATATTTTGGGGTAAATTTAGTGTTATCTTTTATTACATCTATTAATTTGTGTAAAATATTAAATGATGGTGCTGTAAAAAATGAAACTACAGGTCTTATGGAGAGATTATCTTTATGTAATCTTCACATAAGACCTGTAACAAAAGAAGTTACAGGTTTTATGGGGTAATAAAACAGATTCAACTTATGCCAACCACCTAATAGAAGAAGGTCACGTATTCAACGAAGAGTTCAAAATTTTACACACTGAGAAAAAAGGGTTAAAACTCGATTTACTAGAATCTCTATAAATAAATAAACTGATGTCATCTGATATTTTATTAAATGATTAAAGTGAAACAAACTCATCTCCCTCACTAAATTTATTTATTTAGACTATTAAAATTAGATTCAATATATTTATATATAATATATATCCATTTATTAATTAAAATTATATTATGTTCTTTTCCGCTTAGCAATTAAGATTAGGATTAGGTCGATATTGTATAAAACCATGTAGATTATGCATTTTAAAATTATAGTCTGTTTTTAAACCAGGAGGAGTAAATATGAAAGTTCCATTTACACCATAAAAGTAACTAGAAAATACACTAAAACCTTTTTGGCGTTTTGGGCAACCAACAATACACGACTACAATGTTTCTGTGTGTATTTTGTTATAATATATAAAGCATCGACCTCTATTTGACCTCTAGATATTTTATATATCATCCATACAACTTACGCAATATAAAGGCACCAAGTAATTAGCCACTTTTACCTTCGGATTTGTACAAAAGGCATTAAAAACTGATGCATAATGTGCAAACAATAAAATAGAAATTATAACCAAATAATTTATCACAAGAAATTAAAATTTTTATAATATATCAAAGTTTACGACTATTGCCTTGTGTAAAACTGGCGACGGCCTGTCCAATCACAGATGTATGGTTTAGCGCGTTAAATTTAAAACGCTCCTCCTGGTTTAAAAACAGACTATAGTATGCTAGCACTCAACATCCGTAGAAGCCGCTGTGTAGTGAAACAATTGTCATGTTGACAAGAAATAAAGTGAAAATCAAAAACTAATATAGTTTCCTTGCCAATTATTATCATGGATATGCATCAAGTATCTTTTCAATAAAAACTTTCCTTTATTTCTTTGGTAAGGATTTGATTTGTTTTTTAAAATCCTGCAACATTTTTAGTTAACCAATCGAAAATAGCAAAATACGTTAAGCATTTTTATTTTCGTATAAAACAGTAGTATATACCACTACTACCAACAGAACTGTACCAACCGGCTGCCACTTAGGACTTAAGCTTTCAATTGTATCTATACCTCCCTCTTGACGTACAATCCGCGCATGGCAATTATGTCTTTAACAGTAGGTATCGATCGGCATAATTTCCTCGCGTGTGAAGTTTTTACCTCGTTTCCATTATGCTGGACGGTACTGTATGTATACGAAATGTTTACATGCCACCTATACAATGAAATTAATTACGACTCACTCCATCTAAAGTTGGGTCAACCACAGGCAGTTTAGTAGTTGCCTCGCCTTGTCTCTCGCTGCCTGTTTCACGGTTGCCTCTAGAGCAGTAGGGTCGTAGTATTTTGTTTGGCAAACGATAACCTCGTGTAATGAAGCATTTTTATAGTGTGGAAATTGCACCCGAAACCGCCGTCTATTTTTCTATTTAGAATACAAATATTTTATACAGATATTAGGCATAATTTCTGGTGTGGAAAATTACACCCAAAACCGCCGTCTATTTTCGTATTTTGAATAGTAATATTTTATACTGTCGATACAGAGCATAAATAAGTGTTATACTTTAATTATTAAAATTATCAAATAGGAATACACTCCGCCAGATGGAGCCACTATCTCCATCGCCGACACGATCGGCTTCACCGTTAACGAATACTTGGCCCAGCCAGCGAAATATCAATTAATTTGGGGTCCATTAATTTGGATCTCTATCCGTGGACCGCAACCGCCATTTCACAGGAGAGAGAGAGTAAGTAAATCCGACCGTAAATAAGCAGCTTGGCTGGGACTAAGTGCCACCTTGTGTACTAATCCCGGTTTGCTCCGCCGTATGTCTGGGAAGATACATTGGTTGGCAACAGGTCTCGTGTTTGCCCTCTGGCCTAACACCGTCGTCTGGAGGACAAGCGAGTACTTGGGAAGCTTGGTGCTTTCTGGTCTAGTTGTTGTCGGCCGGAAAGTCACAAAGCCTTCTAGCACACCGAGATATCATCCCCGACCAAATACCGCCTACAGGAGTGAGCCAGTGTGCAAGTTGGGAGAGTGTGTGACTGGGAAATTTTCCGCTGGTAACCGGACTCATGTTTGCCCTCTGGCCTAGCACCGTCATCTGGAGGACAAGCGAGTACTGGGGAAGCTTGGAGCTTTCTGGTCTAGTCTCCGTCGACCGGAAAGCTACAAGGATATCCACCAGCGCAAAGTAGCGCTCGTGAACCTCGTTGGTTTATTCCCTCCTTTGGGGTGATTACACCAACAAGGAACCGTGACCAGAAGTGTGTACTAACATTAGGCTCTGCGCCTTAGCCAAGTTGCCTGAGTATTTGTGTGTTTTTTTTTAATCTCATTGTTTATTGTGCTTTTGCTTTCCTCCGCCTGGTATCTGCTCTGTCCGCTTTTATACCGATAGTAGTTACTCCGACTTACCACTCCGTTTCTCTAAGCTCGTATCCTGCTTATAGCCGCCCTCTTGCTTCGCCACCGTCACCATAGTTAATCGTAGTAGTTATAGGTTAGGTAGAATTATATGTATTAGGAATAATAAATATCTATATATAGGATCTGAACTGTGCCTTTTATTTTGATGTGCGTGAAGTCTACTGTCCCTAGACCCCTGGACGTACCGTGTCTCCTCTGACGCTATCCCAGCCCTACTGCAACAGGCTGTGTCAAGAGGCTAGTGTGGGTCCTTTACACCACGAGAAAAACTGTAAAGGTGGCGCCCGAGCTTACCGTAACCGCACCGAGCTCGAGTGTCAAAGTGACGCCCCTTCACTCAACCGACGAGTGAACGAAACGTCACACTCGTCAACTAAAAACCTAAAAATGACTTCTCACAATTAAAGTCAGATGCCCTTTTTTCGAGAAGATGAAATTTTGATAGAATAGAAAACTAGTGAATTAGATAACTTTTCTTCAGCTCAGATTACTGTTTGTTCTGTTTCTTTCTTATTAATCGTATAAACAAAATTAAACTAGCTGTTTATTTAACCTGTGATATATTTGAAACACATCTTTATCAGCCGTTAAATGGGAATAAATAGTTTAAATACTCACCTTTTTCGTTTTCGAAGAAAAGGGTTTATTGCCACTTTTTCAGATTTTTTATAAAAAAAATACATAAAAACCAGGTCTTCATCTTCCTCCTTTTCTAATAATATACGTTGTAATGTATTTATTATTTTCGGATACCGTAACATTAACAACGCATCCACGTCAGTGTCTAGCAAAAGGTTTAACATTAATCTATGGTCACCTTTCTTGCTCATTACGAGAGTTTACCTTAAAAGTCCTAATTATTTGGCATATAATGTACAGTCATGACAACATTAACATTTACATTAAGTAAAACAATGAAACATCTACCATTGGAATGAGAAAGCAGAAAGTGAATAGGGTCTATATAAACTCTAGGCAAAATAGTTATACTCTAAAATTCAGTAAGACAGTTATTCTCATTAACATATCTGACACCCCCACTGACTTTTAAATTACAAGTACTATGTGCATAAAATTGTAGCAATTATGAGACATAATGCTCCAAACCCCGATCTAGTGGAGTAAAACTATATTTCTAGGAAATTATCTTACTCCAATAAGTAATTTCTTACTGAAATTTGTTTTGAATTATATCCGCGTGGTGCAAAATTTTTGTTTTAAACAAAAGAATGTTCAAAATCGTGTTTTTTCGTAGTCCTTCATAAATATTTCTGATTGTATAACCCGTACCTCAAACAAGAAAGAGAAACAAATTGTTCACAACGAAATTGTGAAGAAAACTAAATATGGCCGAAACTTTTTGATCAATATGTGAAGTCGCAAAATACGAAGAAATATTAGGGAGGTCATTCCTGAATAGTTGATGAGACCTTGAATAATAATTCATACATTTTAATGAAATTTTAAACCTTGTAGAGCTAAACCATTAAGCCAAGCTTCAAGTTAAAATGTTTGTAATAATGCCTAGAAAGCAACTGCAAAATCAAAAAGTGAATCGTCGATTGTTTAGGTGCATCAAGTCGTACATCAAAATTTTTTATTTCAGATTATACATATTTTTATGTTCTTTTCGGTGACATATATGAAAATGAATTATTAATTTTTAAAACCAATTTTATTCAAGGAGAGCCGCTTTATCTTCGTCGAAGACGGACGTGTTGTGGGGGATGCTCCCGAAAAAAGCACAAAAAACCGGTTAAAACGTCATTAAACTCAATAAAATTTAAGTCATCGGTAGAATAAAAAAATTCTGCGTAAAATAAAGTGTAATAATAGAAGAACAAAGCACGCAACTAATTAAAAATTGAAAATTACTGTAAGATATGTGTTATTAATACTATAAAGTAAACACGGGTGGTGTAGCGTATGGGCCCTTATAAGTAGAAACTACTTGGAACCGACCTTCAAGACGCCTCAAGTAGATTTGTGTGAACAACCTCTGTTTATAACGCAAGATAAACATACCAGCTGTGGACAAAGAAAGATAAGTTTTTTAGTGGCATTTTTAGTTTATTAGTGTACTAGTTTATTTCTTTATTAAAATTGAAAACATTTTAAAAGTAAAATTGAAGAAGAACTTCCTCTTTATTTGTGTATGGCGGTCACACTTATTACAAAGAAAACCCTGATAACTTTGGTCAAGAAAATATACAGAGCGTTCACTCGACAGCAAAAATTCAATAGTAAATAACAGGTGCCAAATATGGAATGCCTGCGCAAATACCTTTACAAATGTCCATCACGGTTGAATTATTTCTTGGGATGGCCATCCTGTAAATTCTTCAATAAAACTATAATAGGTGCATATGCCAAATATTAATTTCAAATTTGAGCAAAAACAAATTATTTTGTATTTTGTAGTGTGCAAAAATTTGCAACATTTTTAGTCTTTTAATTTTCAAATGTTCTTGGATACGCTTAGAATGTGGAAATTTAAAATTTAGGCGAAACAATTATATTTCCATCAATTCTATAGTCGTGGTAATAAAAAATATTAGATAATTTTTTTTTAATTTCATTTTTTTTTTATTAGGTTGGAATGCCATGAAACGTGGAAATTTTAAATTTTAGAAAAAAAAAATGTTTTTTTCATCTATGGCAAAACATTTTTCAAAAATGTTGATTAAAAAAAATTTCAATTTTTTTTTCTGAATTACCTAGGCTTAAAATGTCATGAAACGTGGAAACTTTAAATTTTAGCAAAAAAAATCCATCTATTCTATAGTAGTGGTAAAAAGAGATTACAAATGTTTTCAAAAAATTCTCAATTTTTTTTATAGGTTTAGAATGTCACGCAGCGTGGAAATTTTAAATGTTGGTAAAAAAAATTTAAATTTTTTTTTTAAATAAGCCTGTGGAAATTTTAATTTGAGCAAAAAAAATGTATTCCATCTATTCCAGTGGTTATTTTTTTGTTTTCCGAAATAGGTTTAGAATGTCATAAAACGTAGAAATTTTAAATTTGAGCAAACAATTTTTTTCATCTATTCTATAGTAGGTAGTGATAAAAAAAGATTCGTTTTTCAAAAAGTTTTTTTAAATATGTTCAGAATGCCATGAAACGTGGAATTTGTAAACTTGAGCAAAAAAGAAATCCATCTATTCTAGTGGTGAAAAACTTTTCAAAAATGTTGGTAAAAAAAAATTCAAAGTTTTTTAGTTTAGAATGTCATGAAACGTGTAAATTTTAAATTTGACCAAAAACATTTTTTTTCATTATTTATTACCTTTAGACGGTCCACCCTGTATATTTTCCAATGAAAATTTAACCATTTCTTCGCTGACAGTAGCGT
Organism: Stenurella melanura; assembly: GCA_963583905.1. Taxonomy (NCBI): domain Eukaryota; kingdom Metazoa; phylum Arthropoda; class Insecta; order Coleoptera; family Cerambycidae; genus Stenurella; species Stenurella melanura. Next base: position 10,149,375 of record OY757309.1, on the reverse strand, counting down.
CAGCTACCTACCAAATTTGACTGATCTCCGTTAAGTAGTTTTTTAGTTAATGCACCAACAGACAGACAGACGAAAAAAGCAAAAAAATGAAAATGTTTTCACTTCCAATCCACTGCGTAGATGTGGAAGTAAAATTATCCAGTACAGAAGTAGGCTCCTTAGTAGCACACAATATTGGACCAATATTGAACCAACATTCTATATATTGGTCCTATATGGATTGTACATTGGTGCAATATTGGTGCTACTAGGGCTGAGTGCGATGTTTTCGCTTCGCTCGACAACGTCGAACAGTTTCAACTTGACATATTTTCCAACAATGTATGTCATTAATAAAAAAATTCTGATATGTTCACAAAATGTTTAAGTATCAACAAATGTTCGATAAAAACAATCCATAATGAAATGCCTCTTAGTTTGAATATAAATGGCCATAACATAAGAATGTCACATTTCAGCTCCCAATTGGTGTAGATAAAAATATTTCTTTTGAAATGTTTTTTTTGTACACTTTTAATAATAATAGTATTAATAATAATGTGTTTATTTTCCAATATTTTAACAATACAATATTACATTACATACTTATCTAATAGGTATTAATTATTTTCATTCCGTATCGTTATATTGCAAATAAACAGTTCAGTAATTACTACTTGTTCGTGACGGGTTAAATATATTTGTCTCTATTGGTTTATAAATGTTGTATTTAGGTAGATTTTCGTTCAGTTTGGTTTTTCTATCAGAATTTGACAGATTTTTTACTTAGTTCGGGTTTTCTGTCATAATCACAAAGTGTTATTTTATTTGAGTATTGAATGTAATTATTGTTTAATTTATATTACATTTCGATTAATAAGGTTGTGTATTTGAGACCTAGAATTTTCTCTTAACCACTTTTCAACATTTTTTTTATATGTGTGCAATTTATTTGTATTTTTTGTTTATTTAGGTAATCTGTTGTATAATCTTGATCCCAGATATGTATAACATTTCTGTCCGATAGTTCTTGTTGCTTTTGAAATCGGTTTTCTTTGTTTCTTGTTGTGTATTTATGCTGAATAGGTTTGTATAATTTTTCATTTTTAAAGCTGAATAATAGAATTCTTAGAGAATATAATTGCCTTAAATCGAATATTTCACTAGCTTTGTATAACTCGTCCGAGGGGTAACCAGGATCTTTACTATAAATTATCCTTAATATCCATTTTTGCAAATTGTTTATGTTTTTTAAGTAAGAATCGCAGACACCTCCCCAGCCGAAAATACCATATGTTAAATGTGATTCTACTAAGGAATAATAGAGCGTTTTTAAATGTTTTATATCTAGGTATGGTTTTAGGTACTTAAATCGATGTAGTAGTCCTCGAATTTTTTGTGTTACATGTTTTACTTGCAGGTCCCATCTAAAATGTTTGTCAATGATAATACCTAGGTATTTTACTGAATCTGCTTCTGGAATTTTTAGCTGGTTATCAATATTTAATGGACCAAAATTAGGTAAATTATTTATGTACGAGGTAAATGGTAAGTAACTAGTTTCTTTAAAGTTAATTGTGAGTAAGTTGTAGTCTAACCATTTTTTTATTTCTTTGAATCCTTTTTCTGCAGATTATTCCATGAATTGGCTTTGAAAAGTATTGCCGTATCATCAGCAAAACTCAATATCTTAGCTGTGACAGTTCGCATCGAAAGTAGGTTATTTATGTATATGGCAAAGAGAAGCGGTCCTAGAACTGTTCCCTGTGGAACACCGTAGCTGACAGTTTTTGCTTCACTAATGGTTTCATTTATTTTTACATATTGTGTTCTTTCAGATAAATAACTTTTTATTAAATTAAAAGCATTTCCTCTCAAACCGCAATGTTCTAGTTTATTTAAGAGATTGGTGTGTGATACCGTGTCAAACGCTTTTGAAAGATCCACAAACATACATAAACATGGTGAATTTTCATCTAAGGCATTATAAACATAACTTGTTAGGCACGCTATGGCATCTTCTGTGGATTTACCTTTCTGAGAACCAAACTGTCTCTCTGATATAATATTATATTTATTAAAAAATGACGTTAGTCTATTCTTCAGGATTTTTCAAAGATTTTGGTGATATTGGAAATTACAGATATTGGTCTATAATTTATAGGTTCAGTTATATCGCCGCCTTTATGGAGAGGTTTTATTACACCTATTTTTAAGATTTTTGGGAATTGTCCTATGTCGAAGCTTAAAAATACTAGTGGTTTTGCAAGTTCTTCTTGAATTTCTTTTAATGTTTTCTTTAAAATTTTTTGGTATTTTTATTTTTTTTGCGTATTTTTTCCTAGCTCTGTATAATAGTTTACAAATATGTTTACAATTTCTTTAGCATTTGTTGTTAGATTACCATTTTCTGTTTTTATTTCATTTATTACCTTTTCAGAGTTTTTATTTTTATTGCATAATTTATTCACTGCATTCCATAGATTTTTACTAGAGTTAATATTTTTGTCTATTTGTTTTCTATTGTGTTTTGTTTTAGCAGTTCTTATCAGTTGTGTCAGTTTGTTTTTATACCTTTTATACTCTGCTAGCAAATTTGCGTCATTTGGATTTTTTAGAATATTTTTTAGCATTTTATTTTTTGTTCATTGATTTAATTAACCCCGGGGTTACCCAATCTGTTTTCGGGTTTCTTTACTTTTTAGTTTAACAGTTCTTGTGTTACGAGAGATAATATTTTATTTTATTAATAAATAGCTCTGTTGCTGTATCGATGTTGTTATTATTAAAAATGTCGTGTCAAGTTTCTTTTCTTAAATCGTTTTTTAAGTTTGGGTAATTTGTATATTGTTTATGTTGGATTCGGTTTAGAGTTGGTTTTTGTTTTTCTATTTCTATATGAAGTATATTTGGAAACTGGTCAGTTATATAGTGCGAAAATATTATTGGTGTAATATTATAGTTTGCTTTGCTCTTAACGAAATAGTGATCTATGCAAGTTTGTTGCAACCCCTGTACTCTTGTATGTTCATTTATATACGAATTGAACCCGTTTGCATTTAGAATATTGAGGTACTCTTGTGCATAATCGTTATTTGACATAATATTTATATTCATGTCTCCAACTATTACATTTATATCATAGTAGTCTTTGTTTTCATTTAAATAGTTTATTAAATTTGAATTGAATGTATAAGGACATGTGGCTGGTGATGATAAATAGCAGTTAATTTAATTTTTTTGTTTTGTAGTGAAATATTCAATTCAAGTGCACTTATTTCTCCAATTTTTGTAATGTTTGATGTGTACGTTAAATATGATTTTATATAGATAATTACACCGTCGTTCTTATTTACATCACCGTAATTATACAACAGATCATAATCTTTTAATTTAAATAAGTCTACATCATAAATTGTGAATGTTTCAGTTAGAACTATTACATCAAATTTTTCTGAGTATTGTTTAAGGTATATTGTTAGTTCTTCTGAATTTTTGGCAAGACTCCTTATGTTGAGGTGAACGATTTTAAAACTTGATCCTAACTCATTTCTTAATTTGTTATATTCGGTAATATTATTAACGATGTGTGTATGAATTTGTTCATTTGGATAATCTCTTATAAAATTGTCCATGTTTTTAGTCAATTAATTATGCATATTTTAACCCTTGCTTAAACAAAATATTTTTCTTAATATTAATGTATACCTGATTTTTATAAATGTAAAATAGTAATTCATTTAAGCCTAATTTATTTGATTTCTAAGTCGTGTTGTGTTTTTTCTTCCAGTATTTTCTTTCTTCTTAACTTGCTCCCTTGCGTTTTGTTTTTTATTTTCTTCCGTCAATTTTTAGAGTTTGGATGTCAGACATAGAATTTGAGCCCCCTGTGTTTTCGTATTTTTTTTCTATTTTGATTTCATCCTCTGAACTTTCATTCCCTTCTTGACTATTGTTTGCCTCCTTTTCCAGTTTAATTAGTTCCTCGACGGTGTGGGCCTTTCCGTTGATGAAAAGCTTATCTCCTTTGATGTAGGTATGTTTCTAGATTTCGAGATTTCGCCTTAGAATTTTCTTTCTCTCTCTTTCTTCCCGTGTTAGATTCTCTGCAATGTTTATTTTATCTTTTCCTTCTTCCTTCAAATTTTTGCAATTTCTCAAGATTTCTAATTTTTTTATGTAGCTGACGAGCTGTACTATGATCGGTTTGTTTTGTTCTTGCTTTCCGGTGTAATATAAGTTGTTTATATCACTTGATATCAAGTTTATTTCTAAGTTAGTATTTAGTTTCTCAATCACGTAGCTTAAAAGATTCTTGCTTTCTATTGTTTCTAGTCCAAATATTATTATGTTGTTTTTCTTGATACTTTTTAACATGTAGCCGTAGTTTTTTTGTAGTTTTTCGTATTTTCTTTCTAGTTCGCTGGTTTTTTGTGTCTCTTTTATTAATATTTGATTTATTCTAGAGACTTCTGATTTTATATCGGCTCTTAGAATTTCCGTATTTTCATTATTTAGCTTTTCGATATCGCTTAATAGTTTTATATATAATTCATTGTTTACACTCATTTCTATTCGATCTGTTTTTGAAGCAGTTTATTTAAATTTTCTCTCTCTTTCAGTTGTTTGTGACCGTACCTACTGCACCTTACCATAAATCATGGGCTGCCGGCTTGCTGTTTATTGTTTCTTCTGTACTTGGCCCGTGTCCCTCTTTTATTGCACAGTTGTGGGCCACATGTTTGAGGTCTTGAGGATAAGATTGGAGCCAAACCGAGTTCATTTACATTCACTCACTATGCTATTTTATCAGTCACTATATTATTAATAGTCTATTTTATTTTGGTTTTAATTAGCATTTCACAATATGGTTTGATCCGGAACTTTTCACTGAGTAATTTGGCTAATTTTTGACTTGGCTACTGTTAGTTTCCCCGTTATTTTTATCGTTTTATTGCGGAGCGCGTCTTCGTACCTCTTCTCTCTACCGAAACTTTAAATATGCCAACAATTATTATTTTCGTGCAAAAGATTGACGAGTAAAGTGCAACTGCTTTTTTTCTTTTTAGAAAAATTTTAAATTTATTTTTGTTCATAGCATCGAAAAAAATATAAAAAAATTAGTAAAGAAAAATATTTAATTACGAAACCACATATGAGAATAATAATAATCGGAAGGTATTATTACAAAGAAAACCTGATAAATTTTGGTAAAAAAAAACATACAGAGTTGTCATCCGATAGCAAAATCTCAATATTAAATAAAAGGTGCCAAATATGGAAGACTTGCGTAAATACCTTTACAAACTTCCAACATCGTTGAGTTCTTTTTAGGATGACCACCCTGTATATTTTTCAATAAAACTATAATAGGTGTCTTCCTTGCCAAGTGCGTTAACTATATGTCAAATATTATTACCATCTGTCATATTTTCAGGCTTAGAATGTCATGAACAGTGGAAATTTGAAACTTGGGCGAACGCAATTTTTTTCCATACTATATATAGTAGTAGTGCTCAAAACTTTTTAAAAATTTTAAAAATTTCAAAAGCATTTTTTTCCGAAATAGGTTTAGAATGTCATGAAACGCGGAAATTACAAAATTGAGCAAAAAAAAATTTTCCATCTATTCTAGATATGGCAAAAAATTTCTTCTTTTGATTTCTTTTTCTGAAATTGGTTTAGAATGTCATGAAATGCGGAAATTTTAAATTTGAGCAAAAAAATGTGTCCATCATATATTCTATAGTAGTAAAAAAAAATCTAAAAAAATATTTCTTTGACAAAATTTTCAATTTTTCTTTTTGAAAGAAATTTATTTATGAAATAGATTTAGAATGTCATGAAACGTGGAAATTTTAAATTTGAGCAAAAAACACGTTTCCACCATATATTCTATAGTAAAAAAAAATGTAAGAAAATATTTCTTTGACAAAATTTTCAATTTTTCTTTTTGAAAAAAATTTATTTATGAAGTAGATTTAGAATGTAATGAAACGTGGAAATTTTTAATTTGAGCAAAAAAAATTTTCATCTTTCTACTGGTTAAAGAATTTTCAAAAATTTCTGAAATAGGTTTAGAATGTCAAGAAACGTGAAAATTTCAAATTTGAGCAAAAAAATAATTTTCCATCATATATTCTATAGTAGAAAAGAAATTTAAAAAATAAATTTTCAAATTTTTCTTTCTGATTTTTTTTTTTATGAAATACATTTAGAATGTCATGAAACCTGGAAATTTTATATTTGAGCGAAACATTTTTTTTTTCATTATCTATTCGCTTTAGACAGTCCACCCTGTATATTTTCCAGTGAAAGTCTAACCATTTCTTCGCTGGTAGTAGTGTCAGCTACCTACCAAATTTGACTATTATCCGCCAAGTAGTTTTTTTTTAGATAATCCACCAACAGACAGACTGACAGACAAACCGACGGAATTGAAAAACCTATATTTTCGTAATCTACCTGATCTGAAACATGAAAATCCGAGAGAATCTCGGAGGGTGGTTTCTTTCTCGAATACAATACTTCCCTTCGGTATGCGAGTATAAATCTATACATAAGTAAAAATTTTGACGTACGACTAAAACCCCTAAACAATCGACGATTCGATTTCCGATTTTGCAATTGTTTCTTAAGCATTATAATAAACATTTTAACTTGGAACTTGGCTTGATAGTTTAGCTATCTCTACAAGGGGTATTTCCTTCTAAAGTTTCGTTAAGCTTTCCACCGGACGGATTGAATCCAAAACTTTTTATTACACTTCTCGTATGTTTACAACAACTGCCAATAAAAAAATTGCTATATTAGGATAATTCATTCTTAGGCAATTTAGACCTTTACTTTTATTTTCTATACACTTGTCTAGATTCCCTATTCATTTTCAAGAGGTTCACAATTAAAAATATGTTGTACTTTCTTCACTTAAGTCGATATCAGTCTAGTCATCCATTCTGTGGACCCTTCTACAATGGATAAAGAGGGAGGACTTACATCTAGCCCGAAAATCACATGACGTATAAGGACAATTAAGAGTGGGTGCAATTTTGCATTCATACTTAATGTGCCGCTTTATTGTAGAAAGGGATTTGTATAGTCGTTTGCATTTGTGGCACAGGAAACCGTCATCTTTTAATTTTGTGTAGCCAGTAAGTACAGGTGACTTCCTTCCACAAGAGCAGTTCACGTGCCTCCTTGAGGAACCGGCCAACTTGTAGAGTATACCACATTTTTCACAGAGGAAATTAGCTTCGATAGTTTCTGGGGGATTCTTAGGTTGATTTTCAGGTTGAATTTCAGGTAGATTTTCAGGGAGATTTTCAGTTTGATCTTCAAGTTGAAAATCATATAGTTCTTCGGGGAATTCGTCAGGATGGATACCAAATAAACTTTCAAGGAGATCTTCATCAAGAATATCAATTTGATCTTCAGGTTGAACTTCAAATAGAAGTTCTATATCCACTAAAAATGAATATTGGTTACTAAGAAAATTAAGTGCAACACAATTAAACGGCTCATGCTATAAGAGACACAGACTGCATATTTTCATTAATACATAGTACACTACTATCACAAAGGACGCTGAAACATATTCTTGTTTATTATAGATTGAGGGGACAATGTGTTGCTGAGAATTAAAAGTATTACTCAGTGTTTGACTATGCTTGCTGCGATGCAGTTTATAAAGCTCCTCATAAATAGCGAACGCAAAAAATTGTTTAAGATGTGACGTAAATGATGAGAGAGTCGGTGGAAGTCAAAGTTGTTCCAATTATATTTTTTAAATCACGCTGGCAAATCAATCAATCAATCAATCTTTCAATCAACAAATAGACATTATGACTTGAAATTTGCACTGAACATTTCCCAACTACTAAAAAAACAATTAAGAAAAAATAGAGATAAACATTCTAGTTAGATATTTTCACAGTATTATTGAAATAAATAGTTTATCTTCTTATCTTCTCAGCAGTAAAAAAAATCTACTGGAAAACACATTGTTTAAGGGGTTGAAAAATATTAGAAAGGAATCTGAGGCCTTGGATTCTAGTATATAAATCCCAAGTTTCAGTACTGTCAAAGCTTGCTTTACTTATTCTTCCCTTTTTACCTCAACTTACCTACCACTCCTTCATGTCAAAATATAATCTAGTTTCAGATGTTGTGTATCAAATTTCAAGTGAAAATTTCAATTCAATTTTTTATCTTTTTATAAGGGCGTGGAGGGGGGGGGGGGGGGCAGGTGGAAAATATTATAAAAAAGCCAGAGGTATTCGCTTCTAGTATATACACCAAATCCCAAGTTTCTGTACTCTTACCAACTTGCTGTACTCATTTTCCCCTATTTACCTCTACTTACCCCCCACTCCTTCAATTGAATCGCCTCAAAATATAGTCTCGTTCCAGATGTCGTTACAATACATACGTGTATAAAATTTCAAGTGAATATCTAAATTCTATTTTATCAACCCCGATAATAATGAAGTAGAGGAGTTGAAAAATATGATAAAAATCTGAGGCCTTGGCTTCTAGTACATACACCGAATTCAAGTTTCTGTACTCTTACTAGCTTACTTTTCTTGTATAGGTATAGTAGTGGTGTTTAAAACTTTTAAAAAATTTTAAACGCGGAAATTATAAATTTGAGCAAAAAAAAATTTTTTCCATCTATTCTAGATACTTATGGCAAAAAATTTTCAAAGAATGTTTTCTTTTGATTTTATTTTCTGAAATTGGTTTAGAATGTCATGAAACGCGGAAATTTTAAATTTGAGCAAAAAAATGTTTCCATCATATATTCTACAGTAGTAAAAAAAAAATCTAAAAAAATATTTTGACAAAATTTTCAATGTTTCTTTCTGAAAAAATTTTATTTATGAAATAGATTTAGAATGTCATGAAACGTGGAAATTTTAAATTTGGGCAAAAAACATGTTTCCACCATATATTCTATAGAAGTAAAAGAAAGATGTAAAAAAATATTTCTTTGACAAAATTTTCAATTTTTCTTTTTGAAAAAAATTTTATTATGAAATAGATTTAGAATGTCATGAAACGTGGAAACTTTAAATTTGAACAAAAAAAATGTTTCATCTTTCTACTGGTTAAATAATTTTCAAAATTTTCTGAAATAGGTTTAGAATGTCAAGAAACATGAAAATTTCAAATTTGAGCAAAAAAATAATTTTCCATCATATATTCTATAGTAGAAAAGAAATTAAAAAAATAAATTTTCTTTCACAAAATTTTCAAATTTTTCTTTCTGAATTTCTTTTATGAAATAGATTTAGAATATTGTCTAAATGTTATTTGTGGCATTATCTTAATTTTCTTTTTCCTTCTTCAATTCTTTGGGACTTCCTGCCACATGTATGTTTTCTTTTTAGGCGGTGCTAGGGGAATCTAGGTTATTTACCAGTATCATACTGGTTAATTGTGATATATTTTGTAGATTCCCCTAGCACCGCTTAAAAAGAAAACATGCATGTGGCAGGAAGTCCCAAAGAATTGAAGAAGGAAAAAGATTTAGAATGTCATGAAACCTGAAAATTTTATATTTCAGCGAAACAATTTTTTTTTCATTATCTATTCGCTTTAAACAGTCCAGCCTGTATATTTTCTAGTGAAAGTCAAACCATTTCTTCGCTGGTAGTAGCGTCAGCTACCTACCAAATTTGACTATTATCCGCCAAGTAGTTTTTTTTTTTAGATAATGCACCAACAGACAGACAGACTGACTGACGGAGTTGAAAAACCTATATTTTCGTAATCTACGTGTTCTCAAACATGAAAATCCGAGAAAATCTCGGAGGGTGGTTTTTAATACAATACTACCCTTCGGTATGCGAGGGAAGTATAAATCTATATATAAGTAAAAATTTTGACGTACTGCTGAGGCCTCTAAACAACCGACGATTCGATTTCCGATTTTGCAGTTGTTTCTTAAGCGTTATAATAAACATTTTAAATTGAAACTTGGCTTGATAGTTTAGCTATCTCTACAAGGGGTATTTTCTTCTAGTTTCGTTAACGTTTCGTTAAGCTTTCCACCGGACGTACTGAATCCAAAACGTTTTATTACACTTCTCGTATATTTACAACAACTTCCAATCAAAAAATTGCTATGGTAGGATAATTCATTCTTAGGCAATTTAGACCTTTACTTTTAATTTCTATACAATTGTCTAGATTCCCTATTCATTTTCAAGAGGTTCACAATTAAAAATATGTTGTACTTTCTTCAATTAAGTCGATACCAGTCTAGACATCCATTCTGTGGACCCTTCTACAATGGATGAAGAGGGAGTTCTTAAATCTAGCCCTAAACTCACATGACGGAAAAGGACAATTAAGAGCGGGTGCAATTTTGCATTCATGCTCAACGTGCCGCTTTAATGTAGAAAAGACTTTGTAATGTCGTTTGCATTTGTGGCACTGGAAATCGTCATCTTTTAATTTTGTGTAGCCCTTAAGTGCAGGTGCCTTCCTTCCACAAGAGTACTTCACGTGCCTCCTTAAGGAAGCGGCCGACTTGTAGGGTTTAACACATTTTTCACAGCGGAAATTGGCTTCGATAGTTTCTCGGGGATTCTTAGGTTGATTTTCAGGTTGAATTTCAGGTAGATTTTCAGGAAGATTTTCAGGGAGATTTTCAGTTTGGACTTCAAATAGATTTTCAGGGAGATTTTCAGTTTGATCTTTAAGTTCATCTCCAAACAGATTTTCAACAAGATCCTCAAGTTGAAATTCATATAGTTCTTCGGGGAATTCGTCAGAATGGATAACAAATAAACTTTCAGAGAGATCTTCATCAAGAATATCAATTTGATCTTCAGGTTGAACTTCAAATTGATTTTCAGGAATATTTTGAGGTTGGTTTTCAGGTTGAATTACAAGTAGATTTTCTGGAAGATTTTGAGGTTGGCGTTGAGGCTGAACTTCAAGCAGATTTTCAGATTGATTTTCGCTTTGAATTTCAAATAGAACTAGATCTTTCAGCACAATTTCAAGAAGATCTATATCCACTAAAAATGAATATTGGTTACTAAGAAAATTAAGTGCAACACAATTAAACGGCTCATGCTATAAGAGACACAGACTGCATATTTTCATTAATACATAGTACACTACTATCACAAAGGACGCTGAAACATATTCTTGTTTATTATAGATTGAGGGGACAATGTGTTACTGAGAATTAAAAGCATTACTCAGTGTTTGACTATGCTTGCTGCGATGCGGTTTATAAAGCTCCTCATAAATAGCGAACGCAAAAAATTGTTTAAGATGTGACGTAAATGATGAGAAAAGTCGGTGGAAGCCAAAGTTGTTCCAATTATATTTTTTAATTCACGATAATGGCGCAAACATAATAGAATACCATTCTATCTTCCGACAAAGAATTAAAAATGTACAACATATTTAGTTGTATAGATAGTGCTGACAAAAATAATATTAATAATAACAATAACAATAATCTTTATTTCCCAATCACAAATACAATTAATTAATAATAATACAAGTAATTCAGAAGTGCATCTAAACTCTAATATAATATGCATAAGCATAACAAAATTTAAAATACACCTAAAATTGTATAAGATATAACACTTACTGCATACAATATAACACCAGCATACAAAAAGAAAGTTCCAGACACAAATCTCTGTTCTCCCCTAAGTGACTAAAAAGATCTCGTCTCTTTTAGCAGAAGAGAACGCCGGTATGCATCGGCATCATGGGGACGAGATCTACATGGACGTCAAGTTTGAATTTATCGGATGTGCCGCCTCCAAGACATGGAGGTGGCGCCGTAGGGGCCGAACAGATCGAGATGGAGGGAAACCGATTAGAGATTGTTGTTGGGTGGGTAGAGGATATCAGGAGAAAAATTCGACCCGCTCCAGCGTACGAGCAGTCCAAACTTGGCACGTCCATGCAGAGTGCATTCCCACCAAGCTGATGCACCCCTTCGCCCCGTTCTCTGACGGTTTTCGGCCGTACCGAACGTCCCTTGCGCGAAAGGAGAATCTTTTAGTAATCCATTGGAATGTTATATTGATCTCGCATTTTAGACAGGACAAAACTTACGTTTTTGATGTGTAGGGGGAGTATAGTGTGAGTGTAGAACTCGGTTTTCGGGGTTTAAAGCACCCCCATTTGGCCGCCATCTTGAGAAATGGGAAGTAAACAGTTTTTCCGCGATATCTCCAAAATGCAATTCTTCGGCCTAAATTTTGTAACATTTCAATGGACTATAGAGAATTAGAGGAAAATAAGAGCTAACTTTAAAGAACTAAGGTCAGATTAGTTTTTATCATCCTCAGAAAAAAAGAATTTCCTACTCTGCTCGTTCTCACTCGCAACTTTATCCCAACGTATCTAGTATAGAGTTTAAAGGACTGGTATTAATTATTTATATTCATTATTGTTATTGGCAATGTTTTACTTTTCCTTTATAATACAGAAATCTAAAACTCAAAAAGTTTGTTAGTTCTTTATTACTATTTATAAATAACTATACAGTAATAGTACTCCAGTCAGGAGAATGACCTAATTCTTAAAATTACACACTAAAAACAAATATCTTAGTATTAATAAATAGTTCACGATAATTAGCGGAAAACAGGAAGTACAACAAATGATATTTCTAGGAGTAGAAACAAGAACCAGAAAAGATCCCACCCTATCCAACTTTTCTCTCGAAAAACTACCCACGGTGGGACTTAATTCAGATTTTTCGCTTTTTCTTCTAAACCGTCACTCTGACGAAAGTAAAGGCCACAGAAAAACAACACACACCAAACATAGACAAAAAGATAAAAGAAGCAGCGAAAGGAAATAGAGACGCAGAGAGAAGGTAGGAACAGAAGAAATGCAGGAAATTCTTCGAAAACATAGAATCCCTCCCAGCAGGACAGAGATTAAACCAAACTTCCAAACAGACATCTCAAAACATACAGGAGAAACAACAGTACGCTCCCAAGGAAATCCCACTGCAACATTGGATAAGGAAACTAGAAGAAGGAAGCGCAAAGAGAAATCAAACAGAACTAACACAAGAAACGGATCACTGGTCTTTGGGAAAACCGCCATCAAAGGAAGAAATACTAGAAATAATGGCCAGAGCCAAGGAAAACACGGCGCCCGGAATAGACAAAATAAACAACTAACTGCTATGGATCGGACAACATAAAGCAGCTACCCCTAGAAATTATCACCAACGCATGGATGGAAACCACGCTTCTGCCTGCGGAATGGAACATAACCATACAGATACCGCTCCCCAAAACCAAATCACCAAGTAACGTAGACGATTATAGAAGAATAACAACACTTTGTAGTGTAGGGTACAAATATTATGCACAATTCCTTCTCAAAGAAATAGAAAAATACATCGAAGAACTACCAGAGTGCCAAGCGGCATTCATCAAGGGAAGATCCATGGACGACCATATGTACACCACCAGGGTAGCTATTCTGTCAGTGTGATGTGATGTGAGTACATGCTTTCATGAGAAAGTGGGCGGAGTTCTCATGAAAACCAAAATAGCGTATTCTGCAATTATGGGAGCGGTCACATCACGCCAAAAATCGGGGAACTTGCTTCTCTTGGTAAATTGTAGGGAAGGGGGCCGTTCACTAGTGAGAACGAAAGTGTAACCTCACTTTTGAGCAAACTGTCATTTTATTTGGATGTCGGTGGCATGATATTTGTTTATTTGAAGTTCTTTTCGTGTTAGATCATAGAATGAGTTTTGTGTTACTTAAACTGTAGGGATTAAAGGGCGATGAATATTCCGATGTACTAAATATGCATGAGCAATCCCTTCGGCTTAGCAGATAGGACTTTTATAATTGAGTAAATGAAGGACATGCTTGGGGATATTATACAATATATTATACCAAGTCAGATTAAGTACAATTTAATTATTATATTACAAATTAAATTTACTTTTCTCCATTGCTTCGAATTATTTTTATTAGTTTCCAGGGACAGCATTTAAAGTGGTTGTTACTCTTTTCCACATTTTTTGGCATCTTCCCGTAAACTGATTTGTAACTGTTCCACAGAAGCTGTGGTTATTCTTCCACCCATTTAATCAAAATATAATTTAAGGCACTATTCATCGGCTTGAAATGGATTTCTGATGTTGTTATTCCTAGCCTAACAGAAAATTATGTCACTTTTAGAAAATAATAGATATTGCACCCATTTTGACTGTCAGAAACTCGCATTTTGACAAGATGCATTTCCCATCATACAACGCACGACCTTCGATAATGGCGTCGCGGCAATTCTATTGGTTGAAATTTAGGAGCACCTGTTGGCAACGCTGGAAGAATCACTTCACGTCCCCGCGTAGTCACTGTAGTTACAGAATAGTATTTTTGTTTCCCTGGGAAGAGATCGCGATATGAACTCTCTCCTCTCATGACAAATGCACACGTCCATTGAAATTACAGAATAGAGGGAACAGAACTACATGTAGTGTCAATTGACCTCCAAAAGGCATTTGATACCATAAGTCATGAGATTATAGTCAACACTTTACGCAACAGAGAAGTGCCGCACTACCTAATAAATAGGATAATAAAAGCATGCCTCCACGAAAACACCGCAAGACAATGGTTTGGACAGACGACGAAATCAAAAATGAAGAACATAGGAGTCAATCAAGGATGTCCGCTATCCCCCGACTATTCACCACAGTCCTGGATCAAGTGATAGAAAGCACAATAGAGGATAATTAAAATTACCTCCCATCGAGCTTGCATACGCCGATGATATACTCATCACCACTGAAGAAGAACAAGATATCATTATAATCCTAAGAACCATGACACCACACCTGGACTCCTCTGGAATGAAAATAAACTTCAGGAAGAGCCTAATATTGGTGCGAGACCCACTCACAAAAACAAGCCCAACCAGTGGGAAAGAATACAAAATAGGAAACTATACACTGAGAACCACGAATAGAATGAAATACCTAGGAACACATCTAACGAGTCAACTGAAAAAGAGGGAGACAGTAAGGGAAAGAATCAAAACGGTCTACAGAGTCACATGAGGTATACCACCTTTCATTGAGGAAAATAAACCACCATGGAGTCTAACTAAAAAGATATACACGACCATCATAATGCCTACGATGACATACGAAGTCAAAAACGCAGCAACGACAAAGGCGAACAGAAGAAGTCCAAGAAGAACCGAAAGTGATATTGTACAACTGCTAGCAAAAACAGGAAATCCACAAAAACGGCAGAAAACGTCAGCATTACTAGAGGGGAAAACAATAAATAAAAGAATAGAATCATATGCAATGAGATACTGGGACCCGTCCAAAGGCGAGACACAACACACCTACTAAAGAAAACGCCAAGACTGAACAGCAACAAAATGAAAATAGGGAGGCCATGCTACACATGGATAACAACAATCGAGAGAATTATGAATAGGCTAGGAAAGGATTATACACACTGATCATAGACAGAAACTAAAAAGAAGCATCTTACAAGCTCCTGACATTTAAAAGAAGCCCCAAAACCAAGAAGAAGCGTCTCACAAAAACCTACACGTTCCATCTTATATTCCTACCCGTCCGTTGGCCGGTCGTGTGGAGCCGCCCAGTCATGGCATGAATATGTAATAGACGACTGAGCGACTGCAATTAGCCGTTCAGTGGGCGATCGGGCTGCATGGTGGAACAAAACTCCATGCCCGGAATCGGCAGCTATGCCGACCTTTCGCTGGCAAATTAATCAGTCAATCAAAATTAATCAATCACCAGGGTGGGACTTAATTAAGGTTTTTCGCGTTTAACTTCGAAACCGTCACTCTGACGGGGAAAATATATAGAAAAAAAATTCTACTTAAAAATTGTTATATAGGTTATTGATTTATTCCCACTCCTTTTCCTACTATCGGCGTTCAAATCAGGAGCACTCAGCGAAAATCGGTCCTACACCAATTTTCAGGGCTAATATCTCTAAAACGGCTACTGTAACGTACAAAATAATCAGAATGGAACTTCCAGAGCGAAATCTTCGTTACCATATTCATGTATTATTTTTTGTTTTGATTCATTTTGGTCAATTTTTTTTCACATTTTCCGCAAACACACATTTTATAATTTTACCTTATATGCATTTCTTTTCATCTAGCTCTATTGAAGCGTCGAGCATTGTTAGAATTTATCATAAAATAAATATATTTTTTGGATAGTTATTATTTTGTGTCCTTTGAATGTTGTATTTTATTTTCTTAGTAGAGTTATTTTTGTTTAATTATTTTTTGATTGCTTTGTATTATAATTATTTTTTCAGTAGACTGCATCGTAGCAACCTTCAGAAAAGATACCACTGCTATCTGGGGTCGCCCTGGCAAGAGATATTGGTTTGTAGATATTCCACTACTGTTTGCATTTGTTTAAATAAATAACACTGTTAGAAGTGACACTAAAATAAATACATTTTTTGGACAGTTTTTAATTCTTGTCCTTTGTATGTTGTATTTTTTTAAAATTTAATTATTTGCTTCATATGTAACGGACAAGGTTGTCTGAATTCACCAACTGAAGACAAAGTCATACAAAAAGACCCTACTGATGAGTGAAACTGTCCAGTGTTCTAATGGAGTAGGTCTGCAGGGGAAATTGCTTAAAAATAAACGCGCCAAGGGCTCTACCTCACGGATGGTGTGAAAACGAACTCTAATTACGAAATGCTTCCTTGCAGAACATAGGAAAAAAATCGATAAAAGTTAATTAAAAAAAACAATATTGTACGCCACAGTAGCCGGTTTAGAGGAATTCGCTGTGAAAAATAGCGTAGGACCGATTTTCACCGGGCGCTCCAAACTACCGCCTACTTTGAACGGCGATGGAAGTAAAACAGAGGGGGATAGGTCAATAATCTATATGACATTCTTTACGTAGAATTTAATGGAGAACTTTTTTTCTATATCTTTTCCCAAGAAGAGTGACGGTTTCGAAGAAAAACGTGAAAAACCTTAGTAAAGTCCCGTCCGGGGGTAGTTTTTCGCGAAAGAAGCATGGTTCTACCCTAGGATAGGGCGGGAAGTTTTTGTGTTCTTATTTCTACTCCTAAAAATTATTCCTGGACGATATATTATTTGTATATAACTTTTTTCTTCTAAAAAGTCCAATTACCGTGGACTAAAAGACAGATAAACAAAGTTATTTATTCACCGTAGGTACAATAAGCCTAAATGAAAGGCAATATACAGACTGTCTATTTTACGAGGGCCACACCAAATATCTCGCTTAATATCTATTGTAGAAGAATAAAGTTTTAAAAACAGTTATCCCATTTTTTGTGAGCTATATTTCAGTAAAAAGAAATTTGAAATCCATAGCCTACTTTATGAGATATATTACAAAAACCTGAAAAATAGGAAAGCCACAAACGGTTATAGCTTCCTCATTTGAGGAGATACGAAAACAGTTAAAGGAATGAAAGTTGACAGCAAAGACAATAAGAATAATAACATGTAACAAAAAAATAAAAAAATGCAGTTGGCTTTGACATACGCTATTGTGCAAAAATGAAAAATACATATCTCAAAGTAGGCCATGACGCCATTAATTCCGTTATTTTTTCTCATTCCAACGATATAAAACATGTCACAAAAATTTTAACCGATAGTGTCAATATTTAATATTTTACGAATACCACAATTCCTATAATTGAATCGTAACAATCAGCTGTGCCATAATAGTAAAAATTCACTTTATAATAATTATAATTCCGTAATTATTTATTACAATTTAATACAAACCAATAAATATCTGATAAATAAAAATACAAGTACAAAACGAACATCCAAAGAAAAAAACGAAAAACTATGTATAACAGTACTACCTACTACTATATTGAAAAGAAATTGTGTGTATTTATTTTTCTAACTACAAATGCTCAAATTGTGCACCATGCATTCTGACACATAAACGTGCTCTACGAGACACGTCACGCATTAGATTTTGGAGCATTTCAGGAGTAATTGCCTCACATGCGTTTCGAATTCTGGTTTTGATGTCCTCAATATTTTCAGGGGCAGTTTGAAATACCTTGTCTTTAATGTAACCCCAGACGAAAAAATCCAAGGGAGTAATATCTGGTGATCGAGCTGGCCATAGAATGGGTCCATAGGTGCCTATCCAGCTATCTGGCATAACTTGATTTAAATAATTTGTACATATTACAGCAGTGTGAGGTGGAGCCCCATCTTGTTGAAAATATGAATAATTTAATCTTTCTGCCACTGTTAATTCATAAATAAAATCTTGAAATTCGTTTTGCAGGAAATTAAGGTATCTACGAGCGGTTAATTTGCCATCATCAAAATAAGGTCCAATTACTTTAGTCCCTAAAAGACCCAACCAAACATTCGCAGAAAATCTTTCTTGGAAAGTAGTCTCTCTGCACCAATGTGTATTTTCTCGTGTCCACTTATAATGCATATTTCTATTGAAAAATCCATTATTAGAAAAATTTGATTCGTCCGACCAAAGAATTTTGCTACATATCAGCGCGTCATTCCTTTTCTTATTTAATAACCATCTACAAAATCTTACTCTCCTTGGCTTATCTCCCTCATTTAAATGTTGAACTTTCCTCATTTTGTAGCATCGAAATCCGTTTTGTTTTCAATAGTTTTCTTGCACTGTCTTTTTTTATGCGACAGTTTCTCTGAATTTGTCTCAAAGAGGTTTCCTCATTTTGGTTAACATAATTCATTACTCTATTCACTTTTCTTACATTATCCGCAACATGCGCTCGCCTTACTACTTTTTTTGAAAATGAACCGTGCGTTTTTAGATTTTGAACTAACTTCCTAAACATAGTTCGATTTGGCTGCGGAGCATCTGGAAATCTATCTCCGTAAACCGTGACTGCCATCTCAGCGTCAAAATTGCACTGACAATAAATGCTAATCATATCGAATTTGTTATTATTGGTGTACACCATAATTACTGATATAAAATTTGTCTTAGAACTCGACAACGCAACATACAACAGTGACAATCTGTCAAATTTATTAATAACTGTATACATTGTTTTTCACTAATTATGGCACAGCTGATTGTTACGATTCAATTATATGAATTGTGGTATTCGTAAAATATTAAATATTGACACTATCGGTTAAAATTTCTGTGACATGTTTTATATCGTTGGAATGAGAAAAAAATAACGGAATTAATGGAATCATGGCCTACTTTGAGATATTTATTTTTCATTTTTGCACAATAGCGTAGGTCAAAGCCAACTGCATTTTTCGATTTTTTTGTTACACGTTATTATTCTTATTGTCTTTGCCGTCAACTTTCATTCCTTTAACTTTTTTCGTATCTACTCAAATAAGGAAGCTATAACCGTTTGTGGTTTTCCTATTTTTCAGGTTTTTGTAATATATCTCATAAAGTAGGCTATGGATTTCAAATTTCTTTTTACTGAAATATAGCTCACAAAAAATGGGATAACTGTTTCTAAAACTTTATTCTTCTACAATAGATATTAAGCGAGATATTTGGTGTGGCCCTCGTAAAATAGACAGTCTGTATACACTGTTGAAACTATACGGTAAGAAATAAGCAAAAAATAAATATTACTTATATGAGTTCTAAGCAAAATAGATGAACATTTTTAAAATTTTTATAAAAAGAAAATGTGCTACTATTCTGTACCACCCTGTGTAATGCAGGCATGAAAAGAAAATTCTTCCCACAAAAATTATATTTTGTGGTGGACTATATAAAGCTCAAAATTCTCGTCGCCTAATTCCTCCTATAATGTGTACTTAAGACTATGTAAAATAATATTAAAAAACTGCCGCCATTGGGGCTGTTAACTAAAAATAGTGGAGCGGAATATGGGTTGAAATCGTCCAAAAAATTTTTTCGGGTAGAAAGGTATGGGATATAGACCATCTGATAGAGATATAAATAATGTATTATATTCCCAGTTGACGACCTTTTCCTTTGGTCGAGACCAAATTTGTGAGCATTTAATTTCAGAGATCACAATTTTTTCTATACCGCGCGTCTACAAGTAAAAACATATATTATTCGGAAACTGCTACACCTAGGTGAATGATTCTAGCTTCGATTGACACAGATTATTCTATATAATAACTGTACATTAAAAAAAAGTGTCGTAGGTCGTCTTTTTACATTTTGAAAAAACGAAATATATCTTGCAATAGTTGATTAAAATGCTCATGTACTGCTTTCACACAGGCATAACTTTTTATTTCACGACAGCGATTTCAAATTTCTTTATACCAACCTATTCTCTGATGTTTCACGAACATTTTCTGTCATATAACATATTGTCGCGTTTCACAAATAAAGGCTATATATAGATATTTGAACACGCGCGTGTCACATAGCGCAGTAGTCGCGTCATTTTGGCATTTTACTTCTAAAATGAAAAGTACACGGTCAATTGACTTGATTTTTGTTATAAAGAGTTTAGAAAGATATTTAGAAAAAACACTACATTTATATTTTGGCAGAAATGTTTGGTTTCATTTTTTTTTTCCAATAATTGGCCAATTTTAATAGCCAATTTAATTAAATTAATTGAAATTATTTGATATCATACACAACATGCCATAAAATTAGGCGAAAATGGTTACCCGGGGGTTTTTGGGGTTGGTAATCACGATTTTGAAGTCCAATTTGGTAAGTTCAAAATGGCGGACCGGAAGTAGAGTCAATTTCTCAGGAACAAACTCGTATTCTTCTGGTTCTTGGGCTGAAAATGGGCACTCGGTTTGAGGTCGCTGACCACGAATCCGGATCCAATTTACGAAATTCAAAATGGCGCACCGGAAGAACGGTCAATTTTACCGGAAAAAC
The DNA here is from genome assembly GCA_963583905.1 of Stenurella melanura. NCBI lineage: Eukaryota > Metazoa > Arthropoda > Insecta > Coleoptera > Cerambycidae > Stenurella > Stenurella melanura. The sequence goes on along the minus strand of OY757309.1, from coordinate 10,128,502 downwards.
TCGTATTCTGTTCTAGGCTGAAAGTGGGAATACGGAGGTTCTCGTTATCGCTGATAACGAATCTGATGTCTAGTTACGAAAAATTGAAACTGGAGGACCGGAAGTAATATATTTTTCCGGAAAAACTCATATTTTTCATACTTTCAGCCCAAAAAAAATACGGGCTTTTCCTTAGAGTCTGGCTCTACTTCCGGTCCGCCATTTTGAATCTTCTCTAATTGGACATCGGATTCGTTACCAGCGTCCACGAAAACCCCCGAGTTGCCACTGTCAGCCCAAAAAAGAAAATAATACAAGTTTTTCCGGAGAAATTGACTGTTCTTCCGGTCCGCCATTTTTAATTTCGTAAATTGGACCTCGGATTCGTGATCAGCGACCTTGAAAACCTCCTGGTACTCATTTTCGGCAAAAAACCCGAGAAAAATACGAGTTTTCCTGAGAAATCGACTCTACTTCCGGTCCGCCATTTTGAACTTACCAAATTGGACTTCAGAATCGTAATCAGCGACTCCAAAATTCCCCGGATAACCATTTTCGTCTAATTTTATGGCATATTGTGTACGACAACAAATTTTTCAATTAATTTATTTAAATTTGCCATTAAAATCGGCCAATTATTGGAAAAGAAATGAAACCAAACATTTCCGCAAAAAATAAAAGGCACGGCTTTTTCTAAATATATTTCTGAGTTTTTTGCAAGAAAAATCAAATCAGTTGTCCTTGTACTTTTAATTTTAGAAGTAAAATTCCAAAATGACGCGACTAATGGGCTACTTGATTAATGCGACACGCGCGCGTTCAAATAGCTATATATAGCCTTTATTTGTGAAATGCGACAATATGTTATATGACAGAAAATGTTCCATAAACATCAGGGAATAGGTTGGTATAAAGAAATTTGAAATCGATATTGCGAAACAAAAAGTTATGCCTGTGTGAAAGCATTTTAATCAATTCTTGCAAAATGCATTTCGTTTTTTCAAAATGTAAAAAGATGAATTATGGCACTTTTCTAATGCAGAGTTATTATATGGAATAAACTCTATCAATCAAAGTTAGAATCATTCACCTAAGTGTAGCAATTTCCGAGTAATGCGTGTTTTTATTTGTAGGCGCGTGGTATAAAACAAATGTGATCTCTGATATTAAACTGCTCACAAGTTTGGTCTCGACCAAGGGAGAGGTCGTCAACCGAGAATATAATACATTATTTATTTATTTATCAGCTGGTCTAGGTCCCATATCTTTCCACTTCGAAAAAAATTTCTCCTTAAATAAGCGTGCTACGCTCTGAATCCTGCTCCACTACTAAGGATGATTCCCACCCCTTCTGGAGAGCCGAACAATGTAATAAAAAATTGACAGATCAATTTGTAAGAAGAAAAGCGGGGTACAATTTTTCATTAAAATTACTATTTCTTTTGAAATGTCTTGCCACATTTTTAAGGCGTTTTCCGGATACCTTTGAACGTAGAATGAAAGTAGAAAAAATCTGTATTTATTCGGTTTGATATTTAGTATGACTAACATGCTCTAATTTTTTGGTATTTTAAAGCTCTTATTTTAGAAAATGTAAAATACTTTAAATTAAAGAAACATTTCGATATTTTTACAGAAAACTTTCTGTATATTGCAAATAACTCGAAAACTATTGCATTAAACGAAAAAAGTGTCTAGGCCCACCCATACTTTTTCATCATAACTAATTAGTATAATCCTATTGTAATGCATAAATATCCCATAACTTAATTTATAATTCACTGTCACTAGATACTTTTCGACTGTTTATACTTATTTGTGTTATTTATTAAAAGAAGCAACCCCTAACTGATACTTTGACGTAAAAGTTACAGGCGTAGAGGTTATTTACCAGCAACATACTGGTTAATTGCGATATTTTGTAGATTCCCCGAGCACCGCTTAAAAAGAAAAAATACATGTGGCAGGAAGTCCCAAAGAATTAAAGAAGGAAAAAAAAGTTAGACAGACCAACAAACAGGATTCTTTCCCTCAAAGAACCCCACACTAATCTTATCGAAATTGACTTTCGGCCAAATTTGCTCATATTGCAGGATTTTGTAAATATTGGCATCCTGATCAAAAGTTCTCATGGACACAAGGTCGGATCCCGCCTCGATTATGCCTCAGTGATTTGGAGCCCTAATTACAACGTTTATATCCTCCAACTCGAAAAAATACAACTTAGTTTTCTCAAATCGGCCACGTATATAATCTAAGGTAATTATCCACAAATCCGGTTCCACCACAAAATGATATTTAATTGCATTAATTATTATTAACTGGACAAAAGGAGAGTAGCTACCTCTGTAATATTTTTGAATAAAATAGTAAATAATCGCCTAGATTGTATCAGACTCTCCAATCAAATCATTTACAAAGTATCTAGAACTTCCTCAAGAAATGGCAACCTTTTTTTCATTTTCCCACTACCAAAATACCTATATCAAATGTACCTAACTACACAAGCTAAAGATACACAAACCTGGAAAGTCAACTTTATATATTTTGCACAGACTCATCGCAAATAAAGACATTTGTTTTTAATTGAAACGATTGTTCATCCTAAAGACTGTCCTGTTTTCTTTCTCATGCTTTTAACATTTGTTTTTTTTACAATGCTCACATATTACTCACATATAAGTTTATATGCCTACTGTATGTATAATTTTGTTTAAGTATATCTTAATATGTTTTTATATTTTAATTCATTTGTAAGTGTAGTTTTTCTCTCTTTATCCTATAATAGAAGCTTGTGCCTGTTGGATATTCTTATAAATAAATAAATAAAATACAAACAAAATAAATCTGGAGGATAAGGCGAAAAGTATTAAATTTGAATTTCTCAACCGCCCGCGCCCTAATGAAGTCTCAACGATTAATACTCAATACTTTTCTGTATTATTAATTCTTTTGCATTTATGGATGGTTTCAACCTTGGGGGCAGAAGGCAATATTATCCGATTTTTAATTTTTATTTTACATAGTCTTTAGAAACCACTACAGAAGATTTCTGGTCAATACATGCCATACCTCTGGACGAGAATTTGGAGGTTTTGATGATAATATGTCTTGATTACGCTACTATTATATAGATTTTCCAGTCATTTTCTATGTATTTAATTTGAATGCTGTTTGAATTAAAAATCCCTTGTACTGTTTTTACCCAACTTTATCACACAGATGTTAGATCTCCATATTATGGACCATCCTACAATGAATTATAACAGAGTACCTATGTTTAGCTCTGTATCTACAGCCAATTGCAGGACATTCATTGGCGGGCGGTCTGTCGCACTCATGTTTAATGTGACGCTTGAGGGTAGAGAAGCATTTGTAATGTCGATGGCATTTTTGGCATTCGTAATCGTCCTTGCTGTATTTTGTGTACCCAGTAATTGGGGGAGATTTTCTTCCACAAAAATATTTTTTGTGCCTGATTAAGGAGCTCGTTACTTTGTAGGATTTGCCACAATTTTCACAGCGATTGTCTACAGTTCCTAAAAGACCAACTAAATGTTAGTGTTGGGTATAAAATAATTAATTATCATTTGAACTCAACTATATGTCTTATAATAGGACATTAAATATGAATTGTAATCCACCACATTTTATTTTATAGTAGTAAAATACATTCGTTTATGGCCCTTAAGTCAACTTAGAAAATTATTTGGTAAATAACTTATTAGCAGAGTTGCAAAATATATGTTATTTTTTAAATAAAACATAAAAACATGGTTTAAACATAAGAAAAACTATTTAAAACGCATTGTCATGGAGAATATTTTGTACACTAAAACATCATTTTGCCACTTAAATACAGATTAACAGTTTATAATTAGATTGCAGCACTATCTCACCTTATTTGAATTTTACAGTTCCCACTCACCACAGCGCTTTAATACCTGTACATACTGGGTGTAATCAGTTTCATGTCATTAAAAAAAACTGGTAATGGGGACCGACTAGACAAACAAAAAACCTTTATGACTTTGAAAAAACTGATCTAGGTCAAGATTTTTAATATTATGGTAGACAAGTATTGAGAACCACTACTGTTCTTGGTCAATGCACTTGTACTTCCCAATTATACAAGTTTTAAATTGTCATACAAAATGCTCGCCGGCACACGCGGTGTCAAAGAATCATCGACCGCCTTTGATGGACCGCCCTAACTGAACTGAACTGAGGCAAGTATAAAGAGGTAAATAATTCGTTGTTAATTATAAATTAAACACTGCTTTTAAATTAATCAATCTATATATTATAAATACTCTACATATGTTTCGGCTGATTAGGCCTTTATTAAGAGTATTCCATAGTGAATACTAAAGTTTCCGACGTGCTTATTCTAATTTATACCTAAAAGTAGAATAAGCACGTCGTAAACTTTAGTATTCACTATGTAATACTCTTGATAAAGGCCTAATAAGCCGAAACATATGTAGAGTATTTATAATATATAGACTGATTCATCTAAAAGCAGTGCTTAATTTATAATTAACAATTATTTTCAAGATGTTTCACAAGGTACCTACCACAAGTTCAGTTCAGTGTAATAATTCGATCTCTCTTCGTGCACAATTGCAAGCAAATAATGGCCATAGAGGTTTAAACAGAGCATTTCTTTACATGTGTGTTTTTTAATTTGAAACAAAATATTTGATTGTTTATAATTTAGAAAATTTAAATGTGGGTTATTAACATTTGTAACATGAATGAGTGTCCTGGGTTAAAAGCTTACTACCTACCTAAATGATGCAAAATCTCTGCATCTGAATTAATGCATAGTTCGGTACGTCGAATTACGCACTTCGTTCAACACTAAACACTAAACTATCAACCAATGTTGTCAATAAAGAAAAATAAAATAGCCAAAAAGGAATAAAAAAAGAACGAACAAGTAAGTTGTGTTTGTACGTAATCAAGAATTTGACAACTTGAACGGTAAGTCAATAAAATAAATCTCAACCATAAATACACAACTTGAACGGTAAGTCAATAAAATAAATCTGAACTATAAATACAAAATGACGCGAATTTCAAAAATAACAAAAACAACGAACGGCGTTGGACGTGTGTACATAACGAAATATCAACAGTAACTAAAATATTGCACAAGGGAGAGTCAGAGTATAAGGCAGACACGCGCGACGATCTAAACCTACCTCAATATTCCAGCAGTTCTCAAAAAATTTTATTGAAAATTTGCGAAATTTTTGTTTATTTTTTCTCTCCAAAACTATGAGCTTTAGACCCCATGTTATATAAGGTTTCTTTGTTTCTCTTGTCGTTCCCTACCATCAGTTTTTTTTTAATGACATGAAACTAATTACACCCTGTATAGGGTGACTTTAAAAATAAAATATAGAGGCTTGATCCAAATTTTAAGAAACGAACCCCATTATTTTCTAAAGGGTATAGCCGGATAAACATAGTGAAAAATGCCCCTGAACCAAATTGGACTTTGCATACATGGCTTGTTAGCTCTCTATTAATAAACAATTTCCGCCGATTTCAAATCCGTACCCCTACGGTTGGCCCGGTTGTAGAGGGAGACGTGATTTTTAGTTTTTATTTAATTTCGCTTTTCCTGTTGTATTGAAAATTCTGAAAACAATCGGGGTCGATACTGTCTGAAGCCTCCACGCCAGGAATATTTTTCAGACTTTTTGGCTTAAAATTCGGCTTACTAAAATTTTTGAAATTTTGAAAAAAATTTCTTAAGACTTTATCAAGTGACTATCTTTATTTTTTTAAAGTAATAACTACTTCATATTCTTGTTGACTTGTAATTTTTTCAGATTCTTTAAAGCAGTGGGTCATGGTATAACTCAATTTTGAGATGTTTGTACTTTTAATCTTTATTCTTTAATATATTTGGTACATTATCGATAGTAAACAGTACATAAATATTGCAATAATTATTATTATTAGTATTATTACAATGGTATTCAAACCTCATCATTTATTTGTTCAACATCGAAAAGTTTATTTAGTATCTCTGCAGGATTGATGACTTAATATCATTGTATACATGCAGGCTGTCCATTTTATCAAGGCCATTGAGAATATCTCACTTAATATCGGTCGTGCAAAAATATTGTTTCTTTATAAACTACAAAGTGGTTTAAAGACATTTGAAATCCATGGCCCACTTTAAGAGTTATGACAGAAAATATCGAAAATGCGTAATATGTCTAAGCAAATTATTTCCGTTATTTGAAGAGTCACGACGAAGATTCTAAGGCGAAAACTATTTGCAAAACGAAGTACTTCAACGAAATTTTGTTTAAATGTTTCCAAAATCGCTGTATTTTGAGATTTACTCTTCAGGATGTTAAACGGTTTTTTTTTAAACGGGCGAGAAATAGTGGCATTAAATAGAATATTTTTCTCCCTTTTCAACGATGTATCACATGCCATATTAATTCATTGGAACTAAGCAAGAAAGTATAGAAACATTTCTAAATCAATATTTTTTTAACTAGCATGATACTTGCCGTGGAGAAGTATGATTAAATAAAACGATTAAAAAATTCAGTAAGTTCTTCAAATCTGTATTATAATGAAACATTAACACAATTAAAAAGAATAAAGTAAATTCAGCTAACAAAAAAGTTCACAATTTACAAGCCGAGGACAAACCAAGAAGGACGACTTTTTGTAGGTGGCTGTTGGAAAAGAAGCGCGCCAAACCATTAATATGTAGTAAAACACTTTGGTCCGACGAGGCAAATTTTTCCAATAATGGATTTTTTAATCGTAATATTCATTACAAACGGACTTCGGAAAATACACACTAATATAGACCAACTGGGTTTCAAAATCGTTTTTCAATAAATGTGTGGTTAGGTATTTTAGGGACCAATTTAATAGGTCCTTGTTTTTATGATGGTCACCTCAGAGGCCAAAGGTACCTAAACTTTTTGAGGAACGAATTTAATGAATTCTAAGATGTCGTACCTTTAGTGAATCGACATAAAGTTTGAATCAATAAGATGGAGCTCCTCCCCACAATTCCCGTATTTGCTTAGATTATTAAGACGAAATTTTGCCTCAACATTGGATAGGTACTTATGAATTTATTCAATGACCCCCTCGTTCTCCAGATATAACCCCAATGGATTTCTACCTATGGGGGTATATTAAAGATATGGTGTTTTCGACACCGCAAAATGTAGAGGACTTAAAGCTAAAATTCAACAGGTATGTAATACAGTTACCCCCGAAATGATAAGTAATGGTTTGAATGCAGTGCCTCGCCGCGCTCGATTGTGCATAAGAAATCGCGGTGGACATTTTGGACACTGGATAAGACAGTTTAAACAATATTTTGAGTATTAGATAAATATTACTGTTCTGTGTGCTATATTCATTTTTATTATTAATTTTTCTTGTTAGCTGGACACACTTTATTCTTTTTAATTGTGTTAATGTTTGATTATAGTAAAGATTTGAAGAACTTACTGAATTTTTTAATAGTTTTATTTAGTCATACTTCTCCACGACAAGTATGACTCCAGTTAAAAAAAATCTTTTTATAATTACTTGCTTAGTTCCAAATAATAAATATGGCATGTGATATATCGTTGAAAAGGAAGAAAAATACTCTATTTAGTGCCACTATTTCTCGCCAGTTTTAAAATATTTTTTTAACGCCCTGAAGAGTAGATCTCAAAATAAATCGGATTTGGAAAAATTTAGACGAAACCTCGTTGAAGTACTTTGTTTTGCAAAAAATTTTCGCCTTAAAGTTTTCGTCGTATCTCTTCAAATAACGGAGATATGTTACTTAGACATATTCCGCATTTTCTATATTTTCCGTCATAACTCTTAAAGTAGGCCATGGATTTCAAATGTCTTTAAATCATTTTGTAGCTTATACACATATGCACAATTTTCGTTGAAACAATTTTTTTGTACGATCGATATTAAGTGAGATATTCTCGATGGTCCTGATAAAATGAACAGCCTGTATATACTTGCTTCAATATTTATGTACTGTTTACTACCGATAGTGTTATAAATTACAATATATGCAAGAATAAAGATTGAGAGCCCAAACATTTCAAAATCGAGTTCTAACTTTTTATTCCATGACCCACCACTTTAAAAAATATGAAAAAATTACAAGTCAACAAGCATATGAAGTAGTTATCACTGTAAAAAAATAAAGATAGTCACTAGTCCTAAAAAAAATTTGTTCAAAATTTCAAAAATTTTTGCAAAGTCGAAAAATCTGAAAATGTTCCTGACGTGGACCCTGACTTTTTCGGAATTTTCAATGCAACAAGAAACTCGAAATTAAATAAAAACTAAAAATCACGTTTCCCTCTATAACTGTCCCAACTGTAAGGGTATGGATTTGACACTCGGCAGAAATTGTTTATTAATAGAGCTAAGAACCCATTGCAAAGTTCTATTTGGCTCAGGGGCATTTTTCACTATGTTTATCCGGCTATACCCTTTAAAAATATTTTTTTTTATCAAAGGCTAATAAACAAGACTGAAATTTTCAGAGAATTTATATTTAATATGTTAAAAAAAGTGCCGAAAACTGTCGACAAAAACACGTCGACAATTAGACCCAACTTATATTTACGAATTTGCGTTTTTTTGATCATGTAATAATAATAATGGGAAAAAACAAATTTTGCAGCTCTTCAATTTCTTGTATTCTTGGTTGTCATAATTCTTAATGAAAATTAGCCCAATTACACATAGAATAACAACAAATAAGTTAGTCAAAAACACTTACATGGGATAGAAAATAATAGATATAAAAATAATAGTTTCCACTTGTCAAAGTTTCGATTATTTTTAAATATCTTTAAGGACTTTAGCGAAATAAATTTCAGTTAATTGAGTAAACAAATTTTCCTTATGGATAAAACGTCCATTCTTTATCAATATCATACGACCGCTAAGTTAAAATAATCAGGGTGTCCCATTGCTCCACAGCAATACTCCAGGAATGTATAATTTGGATTAAAATAATACTAAAATTATATATTTTTTCCTTGCACCCTTTCGGAAAAATTCATCCTTAAAGGCTAAATTATGAAACATTTTTTTGATAGCTGGGAAAATACTTAATCGATTATAATAAAATATACATAGTATAAGTAGTAAGTAAGTGTCTCTGCTTAGAAGTATGGATGGGGCCTTTCGTATCTTGCATACGAAGCCAGGGATGGATCACAATGCGTTTTACACTTAAATTTTCAAATAAATACCATTTCAAAACCTGCAGTGACAATTTTAAATTCCTTACAGGTCTATTCTGTAACATTTTTGTTAAGTTTTAACGGCAAGGTCACTGTTAAAATAATTAGCGGAATGAAGTAAACGGTACCGTTAAAGAGGCAAAAACACCGTATTTTATTTTTGGTTCATAAAATTTTGTATATCATTCAGTACATGGGGCACTTTGTTTAAGAAACTGGCAGGACCATTCAAAATACAGAAAAAAAAAAATTTAATCTAAACTTTGAATTGATTTGCCAACCGAAAAATTTTTATTTGCATAACTCCGAAGACAACATAATACTTCAGAAATTTTTTGACTTTTCACTAGAATAAAATGTTTGTCAATAAGTTTGAGATTCTTTTGACGACCCATTTTCTCATTTATATCCAGTAATTATTTTTCCGCCTTCAAATAATCGTGATCATAACCTCAAATAGAAGCGCGGGTGCCGCGGGTCCTGTTTGACGATAATTTTAAGCGGTAGGTATTCAATTTTCATATTCTTAACTATACTTTCATTCAAAGACTTCCCTGCTCTCATTAGGTTTGTTTTTAATTTGATCTTGAGCATATAAGGGAAAAAAATAACCGGTCGTTAAAAATTTATGACTTTAACAGGTCCGTTAAATGGTCGCATACAGAATAGAAAAATCAGTTATTATTTTTAGCATTCCGTTAAAATTAAAATTTTAGCAGGGCGTTTATTTTTAACCAAAAAATTACAGAACAGACCTGTTAAATAGTTTTGTTAAAAAAAAGATTTGACATCAATAAAGCGGTCAGTTTGTGAAAGCAAATGATTTTACTGAAAAAGGAATGCTAATATAATGAATGTCACGATATATACCCGCACAAAACTTGTGAGAAAAATATCTCAGAAACCAATCATCGCACAAGATTAGGGAAAAAATTACCATAAGTAAAGTGACCCTGAAAAAACGCAGAAAAACATTTTCGAGTTTCTAGACTAGCCGCGAGGGGCAGTAACAGCCATGACCGAATAGAAAATTAGGATTTTCTCTGTATTTTGCTGAAATAAGTGGCATTGAAAATATATGCATTGTAATCCTGTAATTTCGAATCTTTTCAGTTTTCCATTTTTCTTCTATAATAATAATAATAAATTTATTCGTTCCTTTGGCCAATAATAAGTCTAAAATACAATTGAATTGTTAAGAAAATATTATACATAATAATGTAAAAACTGCAATTAAAATTGTAAATATAGTCAATACACAACATACAATAATATATAAATATATATACAATACACACATCTTTGCAAATATATAAAAAACATACCGCTTAAATATACACGTGGACAGTACTGCAATACGTGCAAACTGCGAAATAAAGATAAAGTACTTATAATTTTTTGCTTACATAGAATACAAGTTAAAAGGAATAATATTCCTGTAAGGTATAAAAACAGTTGGAAATTAGAAATCGTTTTAGTTGAGCCTTAAATTTATTTACATTGCTTTCATTTTTAATATGCGGTGGCAGTTTATTGTAACAATAGCTGCCAGCACAAATGGGTGATCTTCTATATGATGTTAGGTTATATTTATTTATATAGATATCCTTGTTGTTGCGTGTAGCATGTTGATGATTACATATTGGTAATTTACTTTTGTTCGTATGAATATAAGTTAATGATTTGTAAAGATATATTGACACTAGGGTAAGGATATTTTCCCTTTTAAATGTTGCTTGACAGGATTCTCGGAAGTCTATGTTAAAAATAATTCTTAAAATTCTCTTCTGTAATATAAATATACGCTGAATGTCTATACTTTGACCCCACACTATTATATTATAAGATAACTTTGAGTAGATTAGTGCATAATAGACAGAGAGCAGAGATTTCTGGTCCAGATTATTTTTTAAATTAGAGATGGCAAAACAAGATTGTACCAACTTTGAGGATAGGCGGTCGATATGTTTGGACCAACTAATATTATCATCAAGCAATATTCCGAGAAATTTTATATCTTTTTGTAATACTATTGGATGGTTATTAAAACTAGGATTAAAATTGTAATCTAATTTGTTTTGTTTTGTTTTAAAATGGATACAAACTGTTTTGTCGTAATTTATAATCAATCGATTTTTAAAACACCAGCTATCAAATAAACATAATACATTGTTGACTTTACCCCTTAGTTCGGGTAAGCATTTAGCAGATACTATAAATGATGTGTCATCTGCGTACATATAAACTCTTACAAAATCAAAATATTGTGGCAGGTCATTGACGAAAAACAGGAAAAGCAGGGGACCAAGTATACTGCCTTGTGGAGTTCCAATGTTTACATTATGCCTTTCTGACGACTCATTTTCAATTTTCACGAGAAGCTTTCGGTTTTTTAAGTAAGATACTATCCACTCATTTAGAACACCGCGTAGGCCCAGATTGAACAGTTTCTTGCTAATAAAAGATATATCCAGAGTATCAAAGGCATTTGAGAGATCATAAAACACCCCCATTACGTGGTTTCTCCGATCAATTTCGTCACAAATATTGGAAGAAAAGTGGAAAGAAGGAACAAAACTATATATAGTCTCAATTGACCTCCAAAAGGCATTTGATACCATCAGGCATGAGGCTATAGTCAACACTTTGCTCAACAGGGGAGTACCGCACTACTTAATAAACAGAATAATAAAAGCATGCCTACACGAAAACACTGCAATACAATGGTTTGGACAGACGACGGAATCAAAAATGAAGAATATAGGAGTCAAACAAGGATATCCCCTATCCCCCCGACTATTCACCACAGTCCTGGACCAAGTGATAGAAAGCACAATAAAGGAGAATCAGAATTTCAATGGAAATGATGGAACGATAAAGCCCCCCATCGTACTTGCATACGCCGACGATATACTCATCATCACCGAGGAAGAACAAGACATCGTTAAATTTCTAAGAAACATGACACCACATCTGGATTCCTCTGGAATGAAAATAAACTTCTAGAAGAGCCTTATAATGGTCCGAGACCCATTGACAAAAACAAGTCCAACAAGTGGGGAAGAATACAAAATAGGAGACTACACCCTGAGAACCACGAATAGAATGAAATACCTAGGAACATACCTAACGAATCGACTAAAAAGGAGGGAAACAGTAAGGGAAAGAATCAAAACAGCCTACAGAGTCACAAGAGCTCTACTACCCTTCATTGAGGACAACAAACCACCATGGTGCCTAACCAAAAAGATATACACGACCATCATAATGCCTACGATGATATATGGAGTCAAAAACGCAGCAACGACAAAGGCCAACAGAAGAAGCCTGAGAAGAGTTGAAAGGGACATTATCCAACTGCTAGCAAAAACAGGAAAACCACAAAAACGACAGAAAACGTCAACATTACTAGAGGGAAGAACAATAATCAAAAGAATAGAATCATACGCAATGAAATACTGGGGACACGTCCAAAGACGGGACTCGACACACCTACTAAAGAAAGCGCTGCGAATGAACAGCAACAAACTGAAAATAGGGAGACCATGCTACACATGGATAACAACAATCGAGAGGATTATGAATAAGCTAGGAAAGGATTATACACACTGGGAAAAGCTGGCACAACAAAAAATGGAATACAATAAAGAAATATCAAGGATATACACACTGCCAGACTCAGAAACAGAAGAAACAGAAAACTCAGAAGTAGAATAGGAGAGAAGATGATCACAGACAGAAACTAAGACGAAGCATATCACAAAAACCTGAAAGTAAAAAGAAGCACGAAAACCTAAAAGAAGCATCTCACAAACGACTACACTTTCCATCCGATGAAGACAGAAGGAAAACAAGAAGAAACATCTCACAAACACCTACACGCTCCATCCTATACTCCTACCCCATGCGTCATGCGGCTCTCGCTGCTGACAACAAGCATGTCCAATGTCCAATCCAGCGTATGCAGCTGGTCCGGCGGTATATAAAAGCACTGGGGGTTTGTTCTGGCACACGGTGGGATGATCGGTGGGCGATCGGGCTGCGTGGTGGAACAAATCTCCCTGCACCGGAATTGGCAGCAATGCCCACCTTACGCTGGCAAATCAATCAATCAATCAAATATTTTGAATTAATTCAGTTGCAGCGGTCTCAGTAGAGAATTTATTCCTGAATCCATGCTGTGAAGAAGTAAATAGATTTTTATTATTTAGGAAATCGGTAAGTCTAACCGCTACAATCTTTTCGATGATTTTCGCAAATACACTGAGCAGAGAAATAGGCCTGTAATTTTTTATCTCACATTTATCTCCTTTCTTAAATACAGGAATTACGAGAGCTGTTTTTAATTTGTCTGGAAACTTACCTAAGAGAATTGATTTGTTTATTATATTCGCAAAACAAATTGAAAATTCAAGTCTACATTCTTTAATTAATTTTATAGGTACCTCGTCCTCTCCAGTAGATTTTTTGTTGGGAAGTCCCATGATTATGTCATTTATTTCATCTACTGTGACTGGATTGAAGAACATGGTATCAGTATTTATATCTGAGTGCGTACATTCATCAGACCTTGGATTGAAATGTTCAAATAGTTTCTTTTCTATCGCAGTAGCATAATGTTCAGCAAAAATATTAGCCAATTTGCTAGGATCGGTTATTATAACATTTTCATAGTTTAAAGAAAGTTTGTCCTGTATTTGATGGCCGTTTAAATTAGAGTTTACTATCTCCCATAAGGTTTTAGTTTTGTTATGGGAATTTTCTATAAGTTTTTTATTTTGCAGTTGCCTTTCTTTTATAATGTTCTCATTATATTGTTTTTTCTTAATTTTATACTGAGTATTGAGGTTTTCATCATGCATGATTTTTCTTAATCTATTCAATTCTTTTATATTTTGAGATTCAGCTTGAAGTTCAGGGGAGAATTTAAATTTTTGCCGCGCTTTATTTGACTTTCGGTCGGTCTTAACATTTTTTTTTGGAAACGAGAGTTCAAAACAGTAACTAAACTCAGTCCAGAACAATTCAAAATATTCATCAATATCATTTATATTATCCGATTATATTATCCGATTGAGTTAAAATGTCTGGTACAGTAAAATTGAAATTTTTTTTATTGAATTATCGTTAAACGCTCTGCTAGTGTTTATTGATCTCTCTCTTTGGATAGTATTTTGATTACTTATTTTTGAAGGGCAGTGTAAAATTTGTGCTGAGTGATCCGATATTCCTGGATCTAGTAGTGAATACCTCATTTATATTAGTTATAACATAGTCAATGGCTGCACGAGAAATGCCTGTTACACCACAGTGAACCCTTGTTGGTTCATTGATTAACGAGTTCAAACCATAACTCTGAAGCAGATCGTGCAGACTATGGTTTTCCCTACTGCCGTTTAACTTATCTTATCTCTTATCTTCAAGAAAAAAGTGGTGGGGAGATGCCAAAGAAACGTTTTTTTTAATGTCGATTACTCCGATTAGCGTTAACGGAATTTAACAAACTTGGTCTCATTACAAAGTGCTTTCCTTAGTCTATCGAGGGCGTCTTACGCTGATTTCATTTGATTGTTACCGTCGCCGCTAGAGGACGTTAATTGAACAAATATCTCACATTTTCTAAAAAAATTAAATGTAATGGTATGTTTATTTTTACATGGTAAAATAGAGAATTAAAAGCTTCAGATGTCGGTGAAAACCACAACACGATAACTTTTTTCTAACAGTATTAGCAAACAAAGGTGATATTATGAATTACTGTCCGATCTTGCTGACGGAATTTGCAAAAGTAGATGTTGAAACAAGTAAGCTGTGAACATAACACAATGAAGAAACAACATATATCAAACATATTCAGTAGAATATACATTTTAATTTAAGAATTAGTGATTAATAACAATGACAACAAATCTAACAGTAATAACAATAAACAATGTAACAAATAAAACGTTCAAAAAAGTAAACGCAAGAACACACAATGTAGTTTTGGTATTATCTTGACTCAAACTACGCTCCCAAAGTACCGCCTCATATTCCTAAGACAATCGTATATTGTTGTTTATTATTGGTCCATTATTAACTTTCTATGAAAATGATCGCAGTTCATAAAAGACAGAAACAATTGCAGAATATTGTCCTATAAAATATAATGTTATAAGATAAGTTAGATAACGATAAAGTTACACAATTTAATCCACTATTTTATGAAACTCAAGTTTGTGTGCTTGTACTTCAGACGCTGATCCAAATTTTCGTCTGCAAACATTGCATTCCCTTCCACACTCAAATTTAATGTGTCTGTATACGGACGGTTTATGTTTGTATTTCTTCTTGCAACCTCCACAATGATACCACGTAATCTTGTGCTCATCTTCGGATACATGGAAACGTCCTAAAACAGAAAATGTTACTAATGTCACCTTCACGTATAAAAAATAACGTACTAGTTTGTGTTGATTTTACAGCAAAATAATTATTTATTTAATAAGCCAAAAATTTTAATTACTACATACCTACCATTTTTCTAACAAATACTCTTCTAAAATTCAATAAAGGTATATTCCTCAATTTAATTATATAATTCTTCGCGTTTCTATGTAACCACCTTCATACGGATGTTGTCTGCGTTTTTTCAAATGTGTAACCCCTTCGGGACGGAGTAGCTACCGCTCACCTATTTTTGCTGAGCCCGCTCAGTTCGTTCAGCTCACCGAGATGAGTCGTTCATCGAGAGTCGTTCATTTGAACGATGTACCAATGAATGGCAGTACTTCGTACACTACACAGATGAAGAGAATACATATGTATCGTATCAAGTTCATGCAATTACGCCTTATTGTGAGCACGAGCTATGAGAACGTCACATATGTATAAATCAATGTGCTTTTTGTGTTTAATGTTTTTATTTTATTTAGTTTATTTATTTTCTGTTATGTATGGTTGTAGAATGTTTTTTATTTTATTACAAATAAAAAGTGAAGACAAATTTGATTTAAAAATGAATTATTATTTGTTTGCTTATAATTGTATTGTAACATATTCTTTACAGGATTTTGCAAACAGCAGAAAAAATAACTATCTATAACTAAAAGAAAAACTATGTGTAAAAATATTAATGAAATCTTTGCATTCTTTCGATAACCTGAATTCTGGTCATGCTAGCAAATTAAAATCCTAAAATGAATGTCTAATTTCTTATTTGACAATTCTCATTCTAACACTAGCATCCACACAGTCCCCTACGGCCATGCAGGTTAAACTAGTATCTACATAACCCCCTACGATCATGAAGATTCAGTTAAAAATGAGAACAAAGTCCTAAAATGTGTTTATTTATCTACCTTGTCTTTTTTTTATCTATTATTCTGTTTCTTGGAAAGACATAAAGTTACTCATGTCTTTCTGATGAGCTCCAAAATAAGGGCGAAA
Source organism: Stenurella melanura (assembly GCA_963583905.1). Lineage (NCBI taxonomy): Eukaryota > Metazoa > Arthropoda > Insecta > Coleoptera > Cerambycidae > Stenurella > Stenurella melanura. Next base: position 10,111,826 of record OY757309.1, on the reverse strand, counting down.
AACGTTTCAAAGGCTAAGCATTTCCAAGAAACAGAATGATAGATTTCACGAAAATGTAATCCAATGGAATGAAAAAAAAAAACTTTAAGACAAGGTAGATAAATACATTCATTTTAGGCCTTTGTTCTCATTTGTAACTGAATCTTCATGATCGTAGGGGGTTATGTAGATACTAATTTAATTTGCATGGCCGTAGGGGACTGTGTGGATGCTAGTGTTAAAATGAGAATTGTCAAATAAGAAATTAGACAAATTCATTTTAGGATTTTAATTTGCTAGCATAGCCAGAATTCAGGTTATCGAAAGAATGCAAAGATTTCATTAATATTTTTACACATAGTTTTACTTTTAGTCAGATAGTTATTTTTTCTGCTGTTTGCAAAATCCTCTCTAAAGAATATGTTTCAATACAATTATAAGCAAACAAATAATAATTCATTTTTAAACCTAATAATTTGTTCAACTACTGTGCAATTTGCAGAATAACCGCCATAAACGAACTTCACGAGCTCATCGAACGCGTTCAATGGCGCCATATATATATTTATAATAGTAACGGTTTTAATGCAACGGACAAATATTTGCGGCTGCGCTGCTATAATACGTGGAGATAATGTTTCCAGATTTAAACATAATATTTTAAATTTAAGACATATGGTATCTCATGCATTATTAACACAATCCGAGTGCTTTCATTTCTTTGAAATACGTACGTGCGAGTTTAGAAAATTAGTAAATCCGCACGCCCCTGGCTCTAAAGACTCACTTTATAGGTATATATTCAGAGCTAAAATTTCAAAATATTCGGATTTCAGATGAGTGACATATGTGGATGACTCCATGAAAAGTTCGACACACTCTTTATGTAAAAAAAGATTCGTGATTCAAAACATTATTTTTAAAAGCTTTTATTTACCTTGCAATGTTGGTTTGTTTAGGCCAAATCTTGCAATCAAAATTTCGACTAGTGTTAACGAAGCTGGAGCTTTTAAATTTGGCATACGTGTATAAGTCCAGTGACAATGTAATAATGATCTTTCTAAATCCAATATGGCGGACGTCCAAGATGGCGGACGTCCAAGATGGTGGATCACCTTTTTTCTTCACAACCATCTCGATATGGACATTAAATGAAAGGGTTTGACGAGTGAAATGCGACAGACTATGTGACGTCATTCTAAATCCAATATGACGGACGTCCCAAAATGGCGGATTAGCCCCCTTGATATGGGTATTAAATGAAAGGGTTGGACAAGTATAATACGATAAATTATATAACGTCATTCTAAATTCAATATGTCGGACGCCCTAGGGTTGCGGACTACTTTTCTCTTAACAACTTCGTTGACATGGGTATCAAATGATAGGGTATTGTCTGTCTGTTTGTCTCTATATTTATTATGATAGGCATAACCCAATTGTACACGCAAAGTATACAGTGTGGTCGATTGAGTGTGCCACAAACGGAAAAAATTTTTTAGTTGCACAACCAAAGTTTAAATACCGCCAAAAGTTATTGCATGTCCGAGGGCAAAAAAATATGAAAATTGTTCAAGAGTACCTAAAGTACGCTTATGTCGAAAAAAAAGTTTTTATTAGCCAAGTTGTCAGAGACAGAAATTGACAAAAATCGGTCACTATGTGTTATATGGCTGAATTTTTCAGAATAAGTTGTTGGTGTATAATACGATAAAAAAAAGTTCACAGCTGTACGGTGCCGGCGACCCCTAAAACAATAAAAAATATTGGCCGAAATTCGGTTTTTGGCCAATAACTCGAAAAATATATATCAAAAAACTAGGCACTAGGCGATAGAGGGGGAAATTTCACATCAAAAACGTATATCGAGTTTTTTTGTACAATCAAAAATGTAGGCTCCAGATTTTTTGTTTAACGCACGAGAATGGAACATGGCGACACATAGGTACGGCTCGCCAAGCGTGCGCGGTCTCCGACGCGCTATACTAAGTTGTAACTATTGAATTAATTAATGAAATTGAGCTCAGCAAAGCTTAAATAAAACGAGAAACATATGTGGTTATTGGATTATCATATTTTTAAATATAAAATGGTTGCATGTAGGAATAGTACATATATGAAGTCGGAATATAAAGAGATTTCCGATGAAATCGGTAAAAGCTCTACCATTTCTACAATTTTTGAGATAAAAATCTGAAATTTTCACATATTACTCTTGAAGTAATATATAAAAAGATCCGGTGGATAGGTATGCCAAATAATTTTTTTAATAAAAGTTATTAACGTTTATTTTGCCCCTAGTTTCACGAATTTTGGAGCGAAGAAAATTTATTCTATTTCTCTAATTTAACTTTTAAGGTAAATCTCTTTGAAGCATCTTAAAGTACACATTTCAAGCTTTAAAAATCGCACCTACAGAAAAAACTTAATAATGCGATTTAAACCAGAGTAATATAGATGGTTAAAGTTAGTTATACATATAAAATTTTATCACTTTCTCAATATTTTGATATTTTGGAAGTGTACATCTTCAAAAATAAATTCTTGAGATTATTTTCACTCATTGGATCTTTTTATACATTACTACAAGAGTGATATATGACAGTTCCAGGTTTGTATCTTAAAGATTGTAGAAATGGTAGAGCTTTTGCCGATTTCATCGGAAATCTCTTTATGTTCCGACTTCATATGTGTATACTATTTCTACATACATTCAGTTTTATATTTGAAAATATAATAATCCAATAGAAACATGTTGGTGACCTGGCCTGACAATGTTTAAAACAATATTGCTTTACCGATTTCCAACAAGAAATGTTCGATTCTTGTTTTCGTAAAGTTGATTTTTTTTTCGTTTTTTGACGATATAAAAATATACCAAAAACAAAACACAATTTTTCATAATATTTTTAGACCTTTCATATGAACTTCCAAAAAATAGAATTGACGATTTATTTCATATCTCATAGTGACCACTTTTCTTCGATGGTTTTTAAAAAATTCATGTCATATGGATTTCAGCGAGTGGGTAATTGATATTAAGTCAAAACATACGGAGTGTTCCATGTGAAAATATTGAGTTGTGACAGTTTAAAAATATAATAATTTGAATAATCGTAGAAAACACCCTGTAGAACTAGGTTCAATTTGTACCCCCGTATACAGGGTGATTCACGTAGACCCTTCATTAGAAGTTTTTCAACTTGCAGTTGAATTAGAAACTTGAAATTTGGTATGCAGCCTTAATCGATCATGCCCGTTCTATCTAAAATATTTTCAGTCCTCCAACTATACAGGGTGTGCCAAAAATTGGTACCAACTTTCTTATTTTAAATGGAAACCTATATTTTTTTTACATGGTTCGATTGGTCTTCTAATTCTGAGTTTAGAGAACCTAAGTTATTCAACTTATCTATTACAATTTTTGATATATGTCCAATTTTTTGAAAAAAATTGCCGCTGTAGTAGTTTACGAACAAATTTGTATCTCGCAAACCTTTCAAAATTACGAAACCAAATTTGTGAAGCAGTTAGCTGGAAGTCCAGGCTAACTTTTGATGTCCCATCGGTGGTCCCATTTTGTACCATATGAGCGCAGTCGATTTTCAAATGTCGCAATCAAAAATTGTCAAAAAGTCAATTTTTTCAAATGGCACCTACTATTTTTTTTTCACACCATTCGAAAGAAAATTGAATTTTAGGGTGAGTTACTTAAACATTCCCTATACCTAACTTCACACCATATCGAGTTATTCAATAAAAATCATGAAATACCTTATCTTGCCGAGAGATTCCTTACTTCATCAAGTATGCCATGGAAACAAAAGACAGTTGTAATAATTTTGAAAGAAAAATATGGATTCTTATTTAATTACACACAACACCAACAAATTATTATTAACGAAAAAGAACAATGTTGACGAAATTCTTTGAAAACGGTGCACATTGAGCATTTGTATTGAAATAATTATTTTGTTAATCTGTTTATTTGTTGTTATTTTGTTGTTATTATTTATTATTGCAAAACGATTTTTGAATAAAAATTAAAATCAAATGATTGTTTCCAAAGCCTACTACCCTTGAGAAAAAAAAACAATATTTTTTTCAAAAAATGCCAATAACTCAAAAACGACTGTAGATAGACATACACAATGTTAATAAAATTGGCCCTAAAATTCAATTTTGCATTGATTTCTGGCGTCAGAAATGGTAGGCGCAAAGATGTGCTACGCAATCTGTTGAAAGTAGAATAATAGAATATTTGAACAAAAATATGGTGGTCACATTGAACATTTACGTCAGAATTTCGTCAACATTGTTCTTGTTCTTAAAAAAAAAAAATTTATAATAAATAATTTGTTGGTGTTGTGTGTAATTAAATAAGAATCCATATTTTTCTTCAAAAATTATTACAACTGTCTTTTGTTTCCATGGCATACTTGATGAAGTAAGGAATCTCTCGGCAAGATAAGGTATTTCTTGATTTTTATTGAATAACTCGATATGGGGTGAAGTTAGGTATAGGGAATGCTTAAGTAACTCACCCTAAAATTCATTTTTCTTTCGAATGGTGTGAAAAAAAATAGTAGGTGCCATTTGAAAAAGCTGACTTTTTGACAATTTTTGATTGCGACATTTGAAAATCGACTGCGCCCATATGGTACAAAATGGGACCACCAATGGGACATCAAAAGTTAGCCTGGACTTCCAGCTAACTGCTTCACAAATTTGGTTTCCTAATTTTGAAAGGTGTGCGAGATACAAATTTGTTCGTAAACTACTACAGCGGCAATTTTTTTCAAAAAATCCAATCCAACTGCAAGTTGAAAAACTTCTAATGAATGGCCTACGTGAATCACCCTGTATATCATAAACAAACCACATTTCATACATAATTTTATTTCGCATCTGTCACTAGGCAACAAATGCCTTATGAAATATTTCGTATTCAGGCCACTGCAAAATGAAGGTGGCTTGTTATAGATTGTTTCTGTCAATATTGTTGTAGGTAACGGACAATTTCGTAAAATGGTATATAAAAGTGAACATTATGTTGTCGCGGACAAATTGTAGAATGCAACTAGGACAAAATGGCAATTTTGCACTCGTATGAATTGCAACTTTTATACTGATGCAAAATGAGCATCATTTTGTGCTTATTGCATAATATATTATTTTGTTGGTTCTAACTAAGCACGCGCCATAAAAAGTCTTGAACCTTGAACCAAAGATTATCCCTCGGAAAACTGAACGGATTTTTCTAAAGAACATTTAATAAGTTAAAAACAATTAAAATGGTAAATAAAATTATGCTGAAAACAATATTTATTCTGTAAGCAATAGAAACAATTATAAACCTGTGTCGAATTTAACAAAACTTATATTTAAATTACTCATTTGGAGCTTTTGTCAGTATTGAACAAGGGCTGTTTGATAAATGCAGTTGAAGATTTCGTTTTCTAGTGAATGCCCTCGAGCAAATCTGACAGACAAACTTGGGAGCTACTCCACATTCATAGCTGATATGCCGGTTTAAGTTCCATTTATATTTGTATGATTTATCACAGTTTGGACATCTGTAGTAGTTCTCAGTTTCTAAAAGAAATGCATTAATGAATATACAATTCTTAAGTAAAAGTTGCTTAAAGTTATAGAATGTTTATTTGACCAAGTTTTTGGTAAGTCAGCAGTATAAGAACACTCAAAAACCATTCAGGAAAGCTCTATTTCTAGAAGTTATGTACGGCTTTAAAATATTCGATGACTTTCTGCAAGTAAAAGAAGATAGTTAACGTGTAAAGTTTATCTCAAAATTAAATTGTACTAAAATTATTTAAGTGACTGTGCCAATAGTTAAATTCTTTGTAAAATGTTGACTTTAGACTTTAAATAATATGACATAGAAAGTGTATTTCTGGACAAGAATGTTTACAACAGTAATTATCTCTATTTAAAACTTCTGCAATTTCCTTATTTGCATAGAAAAAAAAACAGACAGCAACCAACGCTATTCTCCTTGCTATGTGCCTCTCGCCCAACGATGAATTACATTTTGTTTGCAAATAGAAATGTACTTTCGATGTTACCGTTGCCTGGTAGGGCTGAATTTGACCGCAATATACATCGACCGCTAGATGGCGCTTGTTATATGTCGTAGTCTTTTAGACCACTTAGCGCTCGGCGAATGCTTTATTAAAGAAATTTTGTGTATTTAACAGATAACACAGGCATAAAAAAATCGCTCTCTGGCCTGGGGATCTGACCATGTTTATCCCAGGATTTTGCCACAACGTCAAAAAACGATTTAAGCGATTTTGGTATTTCTTCACATAAATCGCTGTAACTTTTTTCAGACAAAAATGACCCCGCTCTGTTTTATACTAGATAGATTGCAAATTAAATTTCAATCCGATGATGTGGGCAAGACGTTCTTTCGGGGCTTTTTATGTGAGATATCGGCCGCCAAATTGATAAGTTTGAGGATTTCGTTTCTCGAGCGACAGGGTCCAGCTTCGAGGGCCATTTCTACCAAGCGACAGCTATAAAAAATATGAAAAAATTCAGGAGTACATAGAAAGACGTGAGAAAGCGATTGGTGTGAATCGGAGGTAGGAGTCTCTTTTTTTTTCCAAGATATGATCGTTCGAAGTTACCGGAAGGTGAAAATTGAATTATTTTACCGCTTCCCGAGTGCATATCTGGCAAACTAAACGAGCCACAGTGCTGCGGTTTACGCCACTCGATTTCTCTTCCCTTTCTACGTACTCTTCAATTTTTTTCAGATTTCCTCCGGCACTTTAATTTGGTTGCAAAATTTTTAAGCATCAAAAAAATTCAAAGGTACCGAGGGAAATCAAATGGTGCAAACCGTAGCTTTGTATCTTGTTTTGATTTCGAGATATGACCTCGGGAAACGGTAAAAAAAATCAATTTTCACCTTCCGGTGACTTCGGGTGCCCATATCTCGAAAATCAAGGCAGACACCGATTTCTCACGTCCTTCTACGTAGCACTGAATTTTTTCATATTTTTGTTAGTTTTAGTTGGGCAGAAATGGCCCTCCAAGCTGGGCCGTGACGCTCGAGAAGCGAAATCCCCGGACCTCTCACTTTGGTGGCCTATAATACAAAAAAAAGAGGGGGGGTACATTTTTATCTAGAAAAAGTTACAGCGATTTATGTGAAGAGTTTTTTGAGGTTATGGCAAAATCCTGATGCGATGCGACCCCAAAAACATATACAAAATATGGTCAGACCCCGGGTCAGAAAGATTTTTTTTTTGTATGGCTGTATAATTTTTATACATTCAACATCTGCGTAACATTTATTACAGTGGGCCTACTAGGCCACTCGGGTCTAATTTGGAGCTGTAATGTGACATAAAATTTCCAATTAAGTGATAAAAGAACCGAACATAATGTCTAAGGACTAGATCACAGTCTGTGATCCACTCCTTAGATATTATTTTGATTTTCAAATAATATTTTAGTGTACCCGGTGTCATCCAGATCACTTTTTGACAGCCATTAAATAAAGAAATGGCAAGTAGAAACTCGTTGACACCCGGTAGAGTATTTATAGTTTTAAAGGCCGCGACTTGGTCAAAATTGTTAAAAAATCGATTTTAAAGTACTTACCTGTAAGATAATACATCTTTAAATACTAGAAGTAAAACACGATTTACTCTTCTGTAAATATAAAAGATATAAAACATTCTTTAAAAAAGTGCACATGAAGTAACTCTTTAACCATGGGTAAAATTGCACAAACACAAAATACGGATAATTTCGTGAATTAAGATATCATCATCGGGAGATGTTTAAAATCACGAGCAATTATATTAATAATATTTACTTATATCCAAAAAGCTCCGAAGAGTAAAAAATGAATATTCAACAATTATATAGGAAATTCAATAATTCGGCTAAGGGTAATATTTACATCTAGTCTATTTATTATATAATGATTAAAACAACACAAAACCACTATATAGGCTGATTCAAATTGGATGCTCGCCATTGGGATCTCGAAAGCTATAAAATATATAGTATCAGCTAGATGATGGCAAAGTTGCGCAATGTGGTACTCAATAAAATCGGCAAAACTCCTTTTAGTTTTTGAAATATTGGAAAAATCCAAATTTAAAATTTTTGACTTTTCGAAATATTTCGGTTAATATGGAATTTATTAAAAAGCCAAGATACTTAGAGCACTTTACAAAGCTCTAAACGCCTATAGTAACCGTTTAATTTTGGCGGCGTTGAGTTGCCTTAGGACCATCATCCACTTAAAAATGTTAAATACGGGCCTGGTGTTTTTACATCAATTTTGGAAAGCATTCTGTAATACGAATTCAATGATCTAAATATTTGTCATACGTTTTATTGCATTTGTTTAAGTTTCATTACTAAATTATAGCAGATTGTCTAAATACGGCCCTGAAAGTTTTGTTTTTTTAATTGGATTTCACGACTATTATTTTCATATACCGGCTCGGTACCTCAGCAGGCTAAGCGTCGTCATGGCAAGCGTGCTTGGTAAGCCTATCGCGTACTGGGTTCGATTCCCAGCTCTGACACTGGCAATGTTGGTGGTAATGGATGTTGTCTGCGTTTTTCAAATATGTAACTCCTCCCGGACAGCCCAGGCTTTGGGTTCGGGGAATGCCTACTGTGTGTGATGTGTTTATGCGTTACTGTGTTTATATGTTTATTTCTGTTTGTTCTGTTTTTAAGATTTATAAGTTTTAAATATCGGTTTTATTTTATGAAAATGATAAACAATGTTTACTTTAAAAGCGTTTTTATTTTACATGTTATATTTTTATATGGTTTTGTAAAATATATCCCCCATTGGCAGAAGTTCAATATGGTGACTTTAGTTAAACAAGATGCCTGAATCGAGGGTAATTGAGACATCAAATAGGCTATAGGGTGTAAAATATAATAGCTAGGGAGCTGGTGACAGACATTTTTATGATTTTATTGTGTGAGTGAAGTTGAACATTGTAAAGATGATTTTTTAATTAACGGCAAATTAAACAAGCAATAAAAAAACGCTCCTATATGATTTTATTGTCAGCCACTTGTTTTAAACGTTGCTTGTCAATATGGCATTAATATAAACGCAAGTGGTGTTAATTCTTGAAATAGCTGCTATAAATATAAGCGATAGCTCATTGGATTCGGAATGATGTCTAGAAAAATGCATTAAAATGTTTTATTAGCACATAAAAAATTGCAAAAGTTATAAACAAATTAAGATGAAAAAATGGCATTTAGTTTTTCGCTTATAACTCAAAAACTATAAGCGATAACGGAAATCGGAAAGATGATTTTTAAAGAGGAGGAAATTTATAACAAAAAAGTCGCAACTCCCGGAGCTCTATCTCCATTATTTATAATTTTAATTTAACGCTGAAAACAGGACTCCGCGCAACCGCTGCACGATGCGAGCGCCGCCTCAAAAGAGACTACATCACATAAAATAATTTTCTTATACTATTAAATATCAATTAAAAAAATTGAAAAAATTCAGAGAATAAGATCCCGTTGGAAAAAATGTTAAATTTTATTTTTCAACAAGTTAGGCCATTGTTAAGTAACGAAATTTTATGGGACCTCCGTTGTCATTGGAGACAAACATTTTTTTGAAATAATTGGCCTATAAAATTTTGGCTTCTTGGAGCCCTTATACATATACTTAATAATATCACGTTAAAAAAGTTTTTAAAAATTGTTCATTTTGTTTATTATAATTTTTTAAAAACCAAAGTAAAGTTGTAAATTTTTTTTTCATATTCGTTATTATGTTACTATTTTTACATTGATTTTATAATTTTGTTGTCTTGAGAATATTATGATTAAAAAAAAATCTTAAAAACATTGTCTTATTGTTTGTACTTAATCGCTGTTTTTAATTATCCATAATTTGAATAATCAGTTAAGAAATTTTTTTTTCTTAAAAATTGTAATTGGTAATCCTCAATAAAGCAACAAAAAACTTTTTATCAACAGTTCAATTCTGACAATTCTAATATTTATTTTCTAAATCTTAAAAAAATTACAAAAATAGCCATATGCAACTACACATTGAAAAAAATTTCCTTGTCTTTTTTATAGCGTTTTTCAATATTACACGATACAGAAGTTGAAATGTCCACTTGACTTATCAACTAAAAAACTAATATAACTTTTAAACTATTAGAGACATCACTATAGGCATTCAGGTCGTTTTTATAGAGGATTAATTAGTCTTTAAATGAGTTGACTTCCAAGTTTATAACTATTATTAATCAGTTATTATGCGCATTTGTTTAAAAAAATGTAATAGGTTTTTTTTAAATTTTATATAAACAATTGCAACTTTCAGATATTTTATCACTTAACAAAATTGCCTTGAAGGTCCATTACCGTATCTACATTATTTGATAAGTTAGAAGCTAATTTTTATAAACAAATGCGCAAAATAACTCAATAATAGTTACAAACTTGGAAGTTAACTCATTTAAAAATTAATGAGTCCTCTATAAAAACGACTTGAATATGTCTATTGTGATATCTCTAACAATTTAAAAGTTATATCAGTTTTTTAGTTGACAAATCAAGTGACCGTTTCAATTTCTGCATCGCGTAATATTGAAAAACGTTATAAAAAAATACAGAATTTTTTTTTTCAATATTTTGTTTCATATGGCTGTTTTTATTGTTTTTTTAAGATTTAGAAAAAAAATTATTAGAATTGTCAAACTTTGTTGATAATAAATTGTTAAGTTAATAAACAATGAAATTGTTGATAAACATTTTTTTTGTTACTTTATTGAGGATTGCCAATTATGATTTTTAAGAAAAAAAATGTCTTAACTAATTATTCAAATGATGGATAATTAAAAAGAAAAGATTATAAACAATAAGATAATGCTTTTAAGAAAAAATAATTTTGTTAATAACCATAATATTCTCAAGACAACAAAATTGTAAAAAAAATTGAAATATAAAACTAGTAAATTTGTTTATAAATAATTTACAAACAAATAGCGTAACATTTTTTTTTAACGTTAATGAATGCCATTCTTCAGTGCAAAAACAGTAATATGGTAACGAATATGAAGAAAATGTTTTTAACAACTTTACATAGGTTTTTAATTTTTTGCCTACTTTAAAAAATTATAATAAAGAAAACAAACAATTATTAAAAACTTCTATAACATGATCTTGTTAAGCATATGTATAAGAAGGGCTCCAAGAAGCGAAAATTTTATAGCCCAATTATTAAAAAAAAAAAAAAATTATCTCTAATGACAACGGAGGTCCAATAAAATTTCGTTAGTTAACAATGCATGTACATTTATTTGAAAACCTACCTAGAAAATTGAGCATAACACTAACTTGGCCATTGGGTATGAAGTTAAAGGTGACTGGCTGTACACAGTGATTTATAACAAATCACTTGTGAGTTATTATTATATTATTACATCCACTTGTTTACGGATACCATTACTTCAAAAGCAGTTGATTAATAAATACATAACTTAATAAGAGTAGATAATAATACATTATTCAACGAGCATATAATGACGGCTATTATTCACGAGGGTTAAGTTTAAGACACGAGTCAGCCGCACGCGAATATCGTAAACCACCATAGTGAATTAGTAACCATACTATACTTTGTCCACGATTTGTTAATATTTAAAATTTATTTAATTAATCTTCATTTCATTTCTCCAATTTAAGAAAGATTCATATGTTATCATATATAATTTTTTCAATTTTTCCGACAAGTTTATAAGGCGGTATAAAAAAAATCTCGTTTTCATTGGCAGTTTTCATCTATTTAATTATATTACCTTTTTTGAGTAATATGTAAAATGATTGTAAATAATGTTGACGTTTAAATCGCACAAATTTTAACGTTTCAAATGAATAACAGAATTACGCTTTGACACATTGTCATGGTTAACTAATAAAATAATACAGTTTGTAGGCACGTAGGTAAATGGTTTCAAAAACAATGTTGGAGATTGCCGTGTATTGCTAATGGATGATGCTTTGAAAAAAATTCACTAATGTAGTTTTTGAGTTCATTAAATAAGCACCTCTTCGGTATGTACCATTTGAGTACTTCTTAGAAAACTTAGAGATACAACACTTGTCTCCGGGTTGCTGCAATTTTGACATATTACATTTTTAGTAAAATGTCACTAACATCATTTCTTATAAACAACTGACTGTCCTCATTATTCACTGCAAGGAATAATGGACAGCCTTATCCTTAAGGAAACACATACATAATGAGCACATTATTTAATAGTCGTGGAGAAATAACTTTATTAATTATATAGGTATTAATTATTTAATAAAACTAATCTAAAAAATATAATCTACATACTGCCCAATAAAACGTCTAATTATTTAACTTCAAATAAAAATTTTACATAATCTAATAATTATATACTGTCTCAATTAGAAATAATAAAAATAGTAACGATTCTATGATAACAAAAATAACATCATAACACATTCATTTTGCTAGCATGAACAAAAATAATACCACAGGAAACAATTATTTACTTACCCGATGACAACCCGATTCTAACCTCAACTCTAACTAGTCTCCAAAATCTAGCCAAATGTATGCGAAATATAAATCTAACATCTTGTTCTTGTCATTAATACAAAATTTATCTTTGAATCATATCACTAACAGCACTTAGATTTCTCTATAAACACAAACATATTGTTGTCATCGACTATGATTGTAAGCAAATTTCTAAATTGCCGGTACGGCACACAAAAACAAAACTACAGAAAGTATGTACCTACTACTAAGTCCCCTTATTAAGTTTACCACATGGCAGCTGTGACTGACGCTAAGGGTAACAGAGAGAGAAAGGGCGCATTTGCTGTTTATCATTACCTGCTTGACAGGTCAAATAGAAGTATGATCCTCATTTGAGTGACAATATCTTAGATGTTAGAAACATTATGTAACATTAATATTTTGCCTTGATGTCGATCAGTGAGGTTAGCCACCTTTAATGACACTGATGTTTTCTCCACATCATCATTTAGTACCTTATTTGTAAGCTATGTAGGTGTACGTACCTACAATTATTGCAACTCGCTCTGTCAGTAGTTACTGAAAAATATATATGGGGTGTAGAGTAGCGCCAAAAGGTGTAGGCAGTAGCGCCACATGTATATTTCAGGTATATATAAAATAATAATACATAGTATTGATATTTCATAAAATTAAAAATTAAAATAATTAAATTTGTTTTTAGACTCAACTCAGCAAAAAAGAAAAACTGGAGTTCTTTTAAGATAATTTTTAATGGCAAGCATAGTTTTGTTTAGGAGTGTAATACCTACGAAATCTGACATCAAAACTGTACAATGTTTGATGTTTATTTAATAAATTTATAAAAAATTGATGGATTTAGCCGTTACTTTGTGGTAGTCCATCATAATGATTTATTAAAACACTTATTTTGTTTCTACCACTGTATTTTTGTATCTTAACGCTACTATAGTTTCAATACTTCAACGTATCATCTTCAAAGCGACTCAAGTAAATGAATGGACACAAGGGAAAACCTAAGCTATTTATAATTTACGTTATTTACCTAGTTTTATTACTACGGTGTAGGGGATTTAAAATTAACAGAACTAGATAGAAAGTAATATAGGGATTAAAGGATTATGAAAACCTACAATTTTTAAAGGTTCAGTATAATTTTTAAATTAAAAATGTGCAAAAATTATTATCATTATTTAGCATTATTTATCGTGAAAAACTGCCTGTAACTCGGAAAATTAGCAAGTTATAAAAAAAAATTCCAAGAAACTAAAACTATTTACAGGGCCCCTATGCACACGTCTGAATTTCTTCAAATTTCTAAATTACATGTTTTCAAAGTGTTAGAATTTCAAAGAAAAGGGTAGTTTTTCATGCTTTTCGGGAAAACCTCGGTGAAAACGCACTTTAGAGAAAAGTTGCAAATAAAGAAACTCTCGTATTTCAATGACGAATTTTTTCAGATTTTTTTTTCAACTTTTACATTTCCTTTCCCCCACTTGTAGGAATTTTCAACTGGCCATATCTCGAAAAATAAGCATTTCTCGAGATAATTCATCGGAGTGAAAACATCTTATTTTAGTAATTTAAATATACAGGAAATTATGCTTTTTAATGTTTCAAAAAGTTTTATTAAAACTCTACACGTGTTTCGGCTTTTTAGGCCTTTATCAAGAGTACAAGATATCACTAAATTTAAAATGTGTTCCTTACTTATTTATGCCTAATGGAAAGGTATAAATTATGAAAAGCTTTTAATCTATTTATTATATGCAAAATACTATGTAAATATAATACATATAGGTTCTTAATGTTAAATAATTTTTTCTAGAATATTATGACCCATATATAATGTTTGATCATTAGTTACATTTTATGCTTTTTTACAGCTTTCATAATCTCAAATTGTTCTAGTAAATGTAACTACTTTCCTTTATTTTCTGTATGGAGTAATTCGACTTCATTAAAATTAACAAAATGATTATTTTCTATACAGTGTGTTGACATACCGGTGCTATGTATACCGTTCGTTATTGATTTTTTGTGTTCAGCGAAACGATTTTTTAATTTACGACCAGTTTGACCGATACATATAGCATCGCTATCTTTATTATTATCTAACATTTTCCCTAGATTATTTTTATTAACAGAGATAGTTTTGCATCCTAGTTTTTTAAGTTTATGACTAATTTTATCACTAATCTTAGGCCTATAATTAATACATTTATATATGTCAGTTCTTTGTGGAGTATCAGCATAAAATCCGTTAAGTAACTTTTTCTTTTGTTTATTTTTTATTATTTTATCTATAAGGTTTTCACTATAACCGTTGTTTCTAGCGATTTCTTTAATGGTGTTTACTTCTTTCATAAAGTTTTTCTTATTTAAAGGGAAGGTTAACAGACGGTGGATATATGAATGGAAAGATGCCATTTTTATTTGTGATGATTGCTTAGAGTTCTTGTGAATTACTGTGTCTGCGCAAGATGGGTTACGGTAAATGTCAAACTCTGAGCTGTTGTTTCTATTTTTTAAGTTAACGTCTTTAAACCCTCCTCGTTTTATATTTCTAGAGTGAATTGAATTTTATCCTGAAATGAATTCATAAGATTTAAGAATTTATTAAGTTGTCTTTCTGTACCTTGCCAAATACAAAACACGTCATCCACATTTCTGGTCCAGAAAAATACATTATTTATTAAGTTATTTTCGCAGGTAAACAACTTCATTTCAAAGTCGGACATAAACATTTCAGCTAATAACGGTGATATGGGGGAACCCATAGGTAATCCGTCTGTTAATTTATAAATTTCATTGTTAAATTGAAAGTAATTTTGACCCGTACAGGTTTTTATTACGATGTTTAATTGATTTTTTAATTCTAAGTCAATATCAGATTGATTAATAAGTGTTTCTATTATTTCAAATAATGGTTGTAATGGTATGGATGTGAAGAGGCTTTTAACATCAAATGATACTAATTTTGCGTTGTTCGGAATTTTGAGATTTTTTGTTTCTTCTATGAATTGGAAGGAATTTTTAATGGCATATTTTGATTACTTATGGGTTCCCCCATATCACCGTCATTAGCTGAAATATTTATGTCCGACTTTGAAATGAAGTTGTTTACCTGCGAAAATAACTTAATAAATAATGTATTTTTCTGGAACCGGATATGTGGATGACGCGTTTTGTATTTGGCAAGGTACAGAAAGACAACTTAATAAATTCTTAAATCTTCTGAATTCATTTCAGGATAAAATTCAATTCACTCTAGAAATAGAAAACGAGGAAGGTTTAAATTTCTTGGAGGTTAACTTAAAAAATAGAAACAACAGCTTAGAGCTTGACATTTACCGTAAACCAACTTGCACAGACACAGTCATTCACGAGAACTCTAAGCAATCATCACAAATAAAAATGGCACCTTTCCATTCATATATCCACCGTCTGTTAACCTTCCCTTTAAATAAGAAGAACTTTATGAAAGAAGTAAACACCATTAAAGAAATCGCTAGAAACAACGGTTATAGTGAAAACCTCATAGATAAATTAATAAAAGATAAACAAAAGAAAAAGATACTTAACGAATTTTATGCTGATACTTCACAAAGAACTGACATATATAAATGTATTAATTATAGGCCTAAGATTAGTAATAAAATTAGTAATAAACTTAAAAAACTAGGATGTAAAACTATCTCTGTTAATAAAAATAATCTAGGTAAAATGTTAGTTAATAATAAAGATAAAAAAGATTTATTAGAAAAAACAGGTGTATATCAATTAAAATGTAATGACTGCGATGCTATATATATATCGGTCAAACTGGTCGTAAATTAAAGAATCGTCTCGCTGAACATAAAAAATGAATAACGAACGGTAAACATAGCACCGGTATGTCAACACACTGTATAGAAAATAATCATTTTGTTAATTTTAATAAAGTCGAATTACTCCATACAGAAAATAAAGCAAAGAAGTTAGATTTACTAGAAAAATTTGAGATTATAAAGGCTGTAAAAAAGCATAAATATGTAACTAATGATCAAACATTATTTATGGGTCATAATATTCTAGAAAAAATAATTTATTATATTATATTTACATAGGATAGGAATCATATAACTATTTTGCATATAATAAATAGATTAAAAGCTTTGCATGATTTATACCTTTCCATTAGGTATAAATAAGTAAGGAACACATTTTAAACTTAGTAATATATTGCACTTTTGGTGAAGGCCTAATAAGCCGAAACACGTGTAGAGTTTTAATAAAACTTTTTGAAACATTAAAAAGCATAATTTCCTGTATATTTAAATTATTGAAGAATGTTTCACAAGGAACCAACCGTAGAATCAACCCAATGTATCTTATTTTAGGCCAAAAAAGGTAAATATATTGTTTGTTTCTTTTCATTTTTGACCTCATTCTACAAGTTACGGAACCCGTGATAAAAGGGGTGCTTTCTACCCCTTCCGATCATTTCTTACTCTTTTTTATTAACGTCATTACAAACACATTGCACAAGGTTTCATCAAAATCAATTCACTAGCACTCAAGTTAGAGATTTTAGTCATTTTAGCGCTTCGTTGACTGGACTAATTGTAAAAATTGAAATTGACTGCTTGGAATGCCACCCCCTGATGGTGCCGCCTGATGCAATCGCCTCTCCGCATCATAGCACTGCACTGCCCTGCGTGCGAATTTCGTAAATCCGCACGTCCCTGGCTCTGCTGCGTATATCAAGTGGCGCTAGACGACATTGTGATTCTGTTGAGTAATAGCTGTCCCAAGCGCAACCGTGCTTTATAAGTACCATAAGAGCCATTTATTTGAATTAAATATGTTTGCAAATAAATATTATTGTGTAATGGGGTGCAAAAATTCTGAATCAAAATCGTTTCGCATAAATAATTAATATTTATTAAAATTAATAAAGCTTGCAAATATAATTCAGAACTTTTAATAGTAACAGTAACACCAAAAATCTCCATCTTAATACCAAAGTAAACCAGAAACTTGCACATCAAACATTATTAGTTCAAAAAAGGACACCTTTATTTATAGGACTTTGCAAACAGCAGAAAAAAAAATCGGTAAAGGTCTTTACACAGAACTTCCCTCGTTGTTTGTGCATGGCGGTCACTCTAAAAAATTAATAATTACGAAATAACATTGAGAATAATAATCGGAATATAGTTATTGCTATTATTACAAAGAAAACTTGATAAGTTTTGGTCAAAAAAATATACAGTTTGCTCATCCATCAGCAAAAGCTCAATACTAATAAACAGGTGCCACATATGGCAGGCTTGCGCAAATACCTTTACAATTGTCCACCATGACTGAATTATTTCTTGGGATGAGCACCCTGTACATTTTTTAATAAAAGTATAATAGGTGTATATGTCAGATATTATTGCCATCCGTCACATCAATCCAACATTCGCGTAATGGAGTGGAAGTATAGTGGTGGTTAAAAAATTTCATTTTTATTTTAATTTTTCAAAAATGTAAAAAAAAAATTTTTAATTTTTACTTCCCTCGCATACCGAAGGGAAGTATTGTTTTCTTCTGAAATAGGTTTAAAATGTCAAACGTAGAAATTTTAAATTTAAGCAAAAAGGAAAGTTTCCGTCTATTCTATAATAGTGGTAAAAGAAATTTAAGATTTAGAAATTACACATTTTTTTAAAATAGGTTTAGAATGTCATGAAACGTGAAACTTTTAAATTTGAGTAAAAAAAGTTTCCATCTATTCTAGTGTTAATTTTTTTTCCAAACTGGTAACAAAATGTTGCAAATTTATTTTTTCCGAAATTGGTTTGGAATGTCATGAAACGTGGAAATTTTAAATTTGAGCAAACCAAATTTTTCGTCTATTCTATAGTAGTGATAAATAGATTAAAAATGTTTTCAAATTTTTCTAAAAATTTTTCAAAAACATTTTTAAATATGTTTGAATAGTTTTAGAATGCCATGGAAACGTGGATAGTTTAAATCTGAACAAAAAAAAAAATCAATCTTAGTGGCAAAATTTTTTAAAAATAGTAAACAAAATTTCTAATTTTTCTTTTAAATAGATTTAGAACGCTATCAAACGTGGAAATTTTAAATTTGAAGAAATAAAAAAAAATCCATCTATTTTAGTGGTAAAAAAAATTTCAAAAAATTTCAAATTTTTTTTTTCTGAATCAGGCTTAGAATGCCATGAAACGTGGAAATTTTAAATTTGAAGAAAAAAAATTATCATTTTAGTAGAAAAAATTTTTTCAAAAATGTTGGTAAAAAAATCGGTAAAGGTATTTACACAGAACTTCCCTCGTTCATGGCAGTCTCTAAAAAAATAATAATTACGAAATGACATTGAGAATAATAATCGGAGTAGAGTTATTGCTATTATTACAAAGAAAACTTGATAAGTTTTGGTCAAAAAAATATACAGATTGCTCATCCAACAGCAAAAGTTCAATACTAAATAGCAGGTGCCACATATGGCAGGCTTGCGCAAATACCTTTACAAATGTCCACCATGACTGAATTATTTCTTGGGATGACCACCCTGTACATTTTTCAATAAAAGTATAATAGGTGCATATGCCAGATGTTATTGCCATCTGTCACATTTTCAATCCAACATTCACGTAATGGAGTGGAAGTATAGTGGTGGTTAAAAAATTTCATTTTTTTAAAATTTTTCAAAAGATGATAAAATCATTTTCAAATTTTTTTCTTCTGAAATAGGTTTAAAATGTCAGAGGTAGAAATTTTAAATTAGAGCAAAAAGGAAAGTTTCCTTCTGTTCTATAGTAGTGCTAAAAAAAGTTTAAAAATTAAAAATGACGTATTTTTAAAATAGGTTTAGAATGCTATGAAACGTGAAAATTTTAAATTTGAGCAAATAAAAAAAAATTCGATCTATTTTAGTGGTAAAAACTTTTTGAAAAATGTTGGTGAAAAAAATTTTCAAAATTTTTTTTCTGAAATACCTAGGTTTAGAATGTCATTTAAATTTGAGCATTCTGGTGTTAAATTTTTTTCCAAACTGGTAACAAAATGCTGCAAATTTTTTTTTCCGAAATTGGTTTGGAATATCATGAAACGTGGAAATTTTAAATTTGAGCAAAACAAATTTTTTCGTCTGTTCTATAGTAGTGATACATAAAAGGATTAAAAATGTTTTCAAATTTTTTAAAAAATTCTTCAAAAACGTTTTTAAATTTGTTTGAATAGTTTTAGAATGTCATGGAAACGTGGATAGTTAAAATCTGAACAAAGAAAGAAAAATTCTATCTTGTAATAAAATTTCAAAAACTTTTTTTTTTATTCAGGCTTAGAATGCCATGAAACGTGAAAATTTTAAATTTGAAGAAAGAAAAAAAAATTCATTTTAGTAGTAAAAATTTTTTCAAAAATATTGGTGAAGAAAATTTTCAAATTTTTTTTTCCTGAAATAGGTTAAGCCTGTCATGAAACGTAGAAATTTTAAATTTGAGCAAAAACAAATTTTTTTCATCTTGGTAAAAATTTTTTCAAAAATGTTTGAAAAAAATTTTCAAAAATTTTTTTTTTCTGAAATAGGTTTAGCGCGTCATGAAACGTGGAAATTTTAAATTTGAGCAAAAAAAAATGTTTTTCAACTTGGTAAAAATTTTTTCAAAAATGTTTGAAAAAAATTTTCAAAAAATTTTTTTTCCTGAAATAGGTTTAGCACGTCATGAAACGTGGAAATTTTAAATTTGAGCAAAAAAAAATTTTCTTCATCTTGGTAAAAATTTTTTCAAAAATGTTTGAAAAAAATTTTCAAAAATTTTTTTTTTCCTGAAACAGGTTTAGCGCGTCATGAAACGTGGAAATTTTAAATTTGAGCAAAAAAAAATTTTTTTCACTATTTATTCCGTTTAGACGGTCCACCCTGTATATTTTTCAGTGAAAATTCTACCAGTTCTTCGCTGACAGTAGAGTTAACTACCTACCAAATTTGACTGCTCTCCGTCTAGTAGTTTTTTAGTAAATACACCAACAGACAGACAGACAGACAGACAGACAGACAGACTGACGGAATTGAAAAACCTATATTTTCGGAATCTACGTGTTCTGAAACGTCAGAATCCGAAAAAATCTCGGAGGGTGATTTTTTCTCGAATACAATACTTCCCTTCGGTATGCGAGGGAAGTAAAAAATTTAATTTTTTTTTTAATAGTTTTAGAATGCCATGAAACGTAGAAATTTTAAATTTGAGAAAAAAAAAATTTTTTTATCTTGGTAAAAATTTTTTCAAAAATGTTGGTGAAAAAAAATTTTCAAATTTTTTTTTTCCCGAAATAGGATTAGCGCGTCATGAAACGTGGAAATTTTAAATTTGAGCGAAAAAAAATTTTTTTCACTATTTATTCCGTTTAGACGGTCCACCCTGTATATTTTCCAGTGAAATTTCTACCAGTTCTGCGCTGACAGTAGCGTCAACTACCTGCCAAATTTGACTGCTCTCCGTCAAGTAATTTTTTAGTAAATGCACCAACAGACAGACAGACAGACAGACTGACGGAATTGAAAAACCTATATTTTCGTAATCTACGTGTTCTGAAACGTCAGAATCCGAAAAAATCTCGGAGGGTGATTTTTTCTCGAATACAATACTTAGTAATAACTATCTTTTGTATGGAACATCTTTATAAGTGGCTTTGTGCCCTTCTGATGAGCCCAGAATAAGGGCGAAAATTGTTTCAAAGGCATTTCCAATGATAGATTTCATGAAAATGTAATCCATTGGAATGAAAAATTTTTAAGACAACGTAGGTAAATAAATTCATTTTAGACCATTGTTCTTATTTTTAACTGAATCTTCATACCGTTGGGGGTTATGTAGATACTACTTTAATTTGCATGGCCGTAGGGGACTGTGTGGATGCTAGTTGTTGAATGAGAATTTTCAAACAAGGAATTATACAAATCAATTTAAGAATTTAATTAGCTATAGCATAACCAGAATTCAGGTTATCGAAATAATGCAAAGCTTTCATTAATATTTTTATACATAGTTTTTCTTTTAGTTCCCATTGATGGTTATTTTTTCTGCTGTTTGCAAAATCCTATAAAGAATATGTTTCAGTACAATTAAGCAAACAAATAATTATTCACTTTAAACCCGTATTTACTTTTATTAAAAAAGCCCTTATAGCCGTAACCATATCAGTAACTGACATAATTCCACTGATTTTTGAACTATAATTATGACATATTTAACGGGAGGTTCTCTACCAGAAATCGATGTTGTCAATAGTTACCAATTTCATTCATGAAAAGAGCATAAAATGATGATACACTGGAAAAGTCACATAGCTCCTAGACTATAAATAATTGGCGATTTAATTAGGCTATCAAATTAGCAAATTAGTCCTCCCAATTTGACACTAAAGAAATGTACCTTTTCTCAATTTTTCCATGATTTCCTTTGAGTTCGTTGCTGCAAAATTAGGTGCGCTTTTTTTAGTTCAAATACAGCCAAAAATGCAAAAAATAACGTGCAAAACTATTTTATTGAATAAAGTAAAACGTAACATTTAATATTGTTGAGTCCTGTGAAGAAATTTATGTATTTATAATTTTTTTGTGAACAAAATAGTAATGGTCCTTAAGGATACTTTTGTGTTTGAATTTCCTGAAACATGTGTGACACTGAAACTGGGGATTCACTCCGCATTCAAATTTGATATGTCGTACTAAGTGTCCTTTTTGCTTGTAGGATAACGGACAATTGGGACAAAGGTACCTTGCAGTCAATTTATCTTGAGCGAATCTGGTGTACCTGAAACCTAGTGGGATCAATGTTAGCATAATTTTTATTTTAGTTGGGTTAATAATAAAATACTAAATATGGTTACATATTATCTGGTGCTGGTTATTAAAAACATTTTTTATACATACATGCATACTGTGGTATTCTTGATTACAAGAAAGAAATAAAACCCATATGACCTATAAAATAATAATTCTAGAAGTTGGAGGCATATCTAATTATAAAATTTTATCTTGTGTTAGGATTCTGATGGTTATAATTTCAACTGGTGACGCACAGAAATATTGGTGAAGTAAAACTAAAATTTCTAGGGAACTGCCTTACCATTTAACGGAACTTGTATATATTATACGATGTGTAATAAAAAGTTTTGAATTAAATCCATCTTTAAATAAGAGAATGTTCAACATTGCGTTTCTTCGCAGTTTTTCTTAAATATCTTTGGTTTTGTAATAGTTCATAGAAATTACCATTTGATCTGGACAAAATTAGTAAAAATCTGAATTTTTGCACAGAGTTGTCCCAAACCCAAATCCATAAAAATCACCGAAATCCCAACATGGCTACCCAAGATATTGAAAGTCGAAGTTTTTTGCAAATATCTCGCGTTCTATTCATCGGATGCCCATGTAGTCAATGTGGAAGTTGTAGAGAATTAAATTATCTACAAGCTGTCTTTTCTATTTTTTACCAACTCCCCCCTCCTCTTCGAGATATTCAAAGTCAACGTTTCAAAAACATGGTTTCACAAGTATTGGTAGTACACTTGATTTAAAAAAAAACTGGTACACTTTCTTTTAGCCATGTAAATCATTCGTTCTTTGATTGATATTAATAATCTTACAAATGTCACTTTGACGTTAATCACTGGCGTCATTATTAAAAATTGTTCGACATCTAACAGATATTAAAAAATTTCGAATTGTTTCTAAAATTGAAGATGGTTGGTCCATAAGAAGACTTGCTGCTGAATGCAATGTGAGTAAAACCACGATAATGAGTGTTAAAAAACAATGGGAAACCAACCAAACGGTATCCCGTAAAGTTGGTTACGGTAGGTCCAGAAAGAGAGCAATAATCAAGAAGATGAAAATCTTGTAAATTACCTAAGAGAAAACCCTTTTCAGACTGCAGTAAATGCAATTTCAGAGACAAATTTCCCTGCTTCGGTACCTACTGCTTGCAGAAGAATAAAACTACAAAGCGACTAGGAGAATTGTTCAGCGGCTAAAATATACAAACTTACAGAGGAAAAGAAGCAGGGTAGGATTATTTTTGCACTCAACTATATAATCAATGATGGAAACTTCTGGGGACAAGCTGTCTTTTCTGACAAAAGGTTTTTAAATCCTATAATGATGGACATGTTCGCGTATATAGGCCTCCTTCCACTAGAAACTACGAAAAATATACTTTCGATCCACAAATATCAGGAAGGTTTTCAGTCAATGTCTGGGCTTGGATGAGCCTAAATGTGTTAAGTTAGAACAGTGGTGGTCATCTCAATTCCATTAAATATATTGAAATATTAGACAATATTATGTTGCCGTCAGTAATAGAGGTGTTTCCGGAAAATAATTTTATTTTCCAACAAGACAACTGCTCCATACATACAGCCCATCCTATGAGGCAATGGTTTCTTAATACAAACATAGAGTTGTTACCGTGGCCATCTAAAAGTCCAGATTTAAATCCAATTGAAAATGTTTGGGGACTAATGGTGAAACATATAAGAAAATTAAATAACCATCTAAACAATGCCCAAGAATTGGAAGGGATAATTGAAGACGCTTGGGAGAAAACTTGTCGCAAGAAGTTGACCATGCAAGAAATCTGATTTTGTCCATGCCTGCAAGACTTCAGGCAGTTTCAGGCGCTAATGGAGCAATGACAAAATATTAGTTAATTCTGTATTACGTAGTTAAAGTTCATTTATTTTATTTTTTTTTATTGTATTTTTATGGTCAGTTTGCATTGTTTACATTTTTTTAAATCGCAAGTGGTATTTTTGTGTTCTTATTTTAAAAATAGAATTATCATTATTCAGTTCGTATTTTAATAACAACCATTAGTAGAATTATCCGTAACAAATATTTTTTTTAAAACAATAATATGGCAGGCTTGAAAATGTTTTGAAAAAGTTATTTTCTAATTATTTTTTAAAATTCAATTTGAATAAAATGAAAAAGAAAGGTTTAATAAGTTTAAAAACACTAAGAAAACCGGTCTCCTCCAAAAACCCAGGTCCGGGGTAAATCACTTCTTCTCCACCCCCCTCTCGACATGCCTGGCTAGCCCTATCTTCAGACATATGCATACAACTAAACTATTCAGATTTTCGATTACAAGAGTTGTACCAGTTTTTTTAAAATCAAGTATACATTGGACACTTTTGAGGTTCTGCTAAGTTACATTGAAAAAGGTCCTACTTTGTAAGAAAATTTTGACCATACCAGTTTTAAATTCATTATATCTTGGAAAAAATGCGTACTACGTCAATAATATTTTAGACACCGATAAAGCACGGCATTTTTTGTACGAGGATATTTTTCTATTTTAAGATTTTGCAATAATTCTCAAAAATGTGACGTCATGTTAATTCGGTTATTTATTGATGTATTAAAAAAAATCGATAAAACAGTTAATTATACAAATTGCAAGCATTTTCAGAAAAAAGAGTTGGTATATATCAAATAATAATTTAGTTATCAAGCGTAAAGCTTAATATCATAGCAAGTTTGCAATAGTATTATCTATTACGCTTGATAACTAAATTAATATTTGATATATACCAATGATTTTTTCTGAAAATGCTTACATTTTATATAACTAATTATTTAACAAAAATGTTTCAAATGCATTAATAAATAACCGAATAAACATGACGTCACGTTTTTGAGAATAACTGCAAAATTTTAAAATAAAAAATTATGAAAAAATCTCTTCTTACCAAAAATGCCATGCTTTATCGGTGTCTAAAATATTATTTACCAAGTATGCATATTTTCCAAGACATAATGGATTTAAAACTGATATGGTCAAAATTTCCTTAAAAAGTAGGACATTTTTCAATATAACTTAGCAGAACCCCAAAAGTGTTCAATGCACATTATTCAAATTTCAGTGATTAATTTAAAATAATTATTTTTAGAAAAGGGAAAAACAATGCTTTTAGATGCATTTATTTTTAGAACAACCACCCTCATAGCTTTAGTATTCATCTGTAATGCTCTTGAGAAAGGCCTAACAAGCCGAAACATATGTAGAGTGTATAAAAATACAGTTTTTATTTGAAACATCGAAAAGCATTGTTTTTCCCTTTTCTAAAAATAATTATTCTAAAGATGTTTTACAAGGAACCTACCACATACTCAATCCAATTTAGAATAAACTCATAATAAACACTTTTTTCTCTGCTACTCCGTTTCTGAGATATTCGCGGTTAAAGTGAGGGGTCAATACATTTGAATCTTATATTAGTTTTCTTCGTAATTTCGCTAAGAAATACAAACACCACTTAGAATAAATTGCTTGTTATCATCGCTGGGTAAGAAATTTGTTACAAGTACAAAATTGTCTCCCTATATTTTTGCAGCTGATGGTACATTCAAAAATAATACCAGTCTTTGATATTTTATTTCCAAAAATAAGATATACCCTTAAAAGG
This sequence comes from Stenurella melanura, assembly GCA_963583905.1. Lineage (NCBI taxonomy): Eukaryota > Metazoa > Arthropoda > Insecta > Coleoptera > Cerambycidae > Stenurella > Stenurella melanura. Next base: position 10,085,797 of record OY757309.1, on the reverse strand, counting down.
GGGGTAATTAATTTCTGTTTTTCTGCAATATCTTCCGGCTCCCTTAAAATAAATACCAAATTCATATTTTAAACTTTATCCCCCTTTTAAGGAGTATATCTTCCATATTTTTCGTTTTCGGAAATAAATTAATATAAAATACTGGCATTATTTTTGGATGTAATATCAGCTGCGGAAATATCAGGAGACAATTTTGGATCTCCTTGTATATTTATGTATTCGTTTGCATGCTAGTTGTCTACATACTAATTTCAATATATCTAAAATAAAATCGTCAAGAAGAATGGAAAATAGCAAAATTTATTATAAAACTTAGTACATTTATGAATTTATAATGATCGTATACAAAATTTGTAAAAAACAGTTAAAGGCCTAACGTTCCTGATCTCACAATAAACAGTAATATAGTAGTCCAGTCAACTGGGGGTTTCACCTCTAACTTGAGTGCTAAGGAATGGATTTTGATGAAACTTTGTGAAATGTGTTTGTATTGAAGTAAAAAAGTTCAAAAAAAGATTAAAGTAGGAAATGATCGGAAGCGGTAGAGACACCCATTTTATCATGGGTTCTGTAACTTGTAGAATTAGGTCCACAATGAAAAAAAAAAAAAACAATATGCTTACTTCTTTTGGCCCAAAATAAGATGTTTACTCTGGTGAATTTTTTCGAGAAATACATATTTTTTGAGATATGGCCATTCGAAAATTCCCAAAAGTGCTGATAGAGAAATGTAAATGTTGAAAAAAAAATCTGAAAAAATTCTGGTGAATGAATTTTTTTATTTGCAACTTTTCTGTAAAGTGCATTTTCACCGCGCTTTTCTGGAAAAACTCGAAAAACAACCCCTTTTTTGAAATTGTAGCGCTTTAGAGACATATAAGCTAAAAATTTAAAGAAATTCGGAGACCTTCTAAACATTTTTTGTGTCTTGGAATTCTTTTGTAACTTGTAATGATGAATCATGTATTACATTTTTCGCAAACTTTCAGTTATATATGAAAATTCAAAAAATGAGCGTAATTTATATACAGTGTGACCCACTTAAGATGGCACCCCTGTATACCTGTTAATTGATGCTTGATTAACATCAAATTTTGGTGGTAAGAAAAGATCGAGAAAGTGATTTTTTAAACTTGGTAATATGTGATATATGTCAGTAGCGTGCAATTTTAAAGGGGTTTCAAAAGCCGATTTTTCAAAAAACAGTATTAGGGATTTTTTTAGAAAAAAAATAGGAAGGTATTCTTAATCAGCACCTATAGAAACACCTTTGTACAAGATTGCATCTTACTGGGTTCAAAGGTGTCTGAGATAGTGGCTGTCAAAAATACAATTTTTTCAACCAAAACTAATTTTTATTTGTAAAACGGATTCCCAAATCAAAAAAAAACTATTCTTCATTTTTTGTTCAGAATAATGCATTGTACTAGACTGAATTGATTTTATAACAAAATAAGAAAAAAAGTATACAGTGTGAACTTGATAATATATGATATGTCAATAGCGTGCGATTTTAAGGAGGTTTCAAAAGCCGATTTTTCAAAAAAGTGTTTTGAAGAATTTGTTATTCAAATTTCGGTTTCATCAACGTAAAGAGCGCCATTTAAAACCCCCAGACATCAATTTTAAGTGAGGTCACTTACCTGGTTACTGAGATGTAAGCTTCCAAAAATTAATTTTTGAACGTTTTCATTTTAAGTTTTTTCGTAAGTGCTCAATTTGTTTGAGGTAAATTTTGCCAAAACTGATTGTGCATTTTCTGAGAATTTACAACATTTCTTTTTCTGATCATTACATAACCAGTTTTTGAAAGTATACTTTACACTACTCTGTAAAATGACCAAGACTTTTCAATAAATTCCTAAAGAAGTATCTAAATTTATTTAAATTGTTGTGGTTTCTACCAAACCTCCATTTAATACAACACACTTATCATATCGTTTCTGTATATTATTAACTGCATTAATTAACTATTGCACAATCAGTTTTGGCAAAATTTACCTCACACAAATTGATCACTTACGAAAAAACGTAAAATGAAAACGTTCAAAAATTAATTTTTGGAAGCTTACATCTCAGTAACCAGGTAAGTGATCTCACTTAAAATTGATGTCTAAAGTATATACACGGACGGCTGAGACCAACAAATATGCGTCATTGCCTCGTGATCGTGACGTGTTCCATCCCCATTGGTTGCATTTTTCAGGAGAATGCCAGCGGTTTTCTCGACTTCAGTTGTATGTAATTTGCGTAAAGTGTATTTACATTTATTCGAACATTTATTATAACTCATAAACGGTTTAGTGAATCCATTTGAAGTGTATGGTAGTGTATTATCAAGTTTAAAAGAACAATATCCTAATATCCAATCGTTCTAAAATCGATCGGGAAACTCCTTGTGTATTCTTAATAATTTTACGCACGAAGGGCTCTGGTGAACTAAGCGCACGTGAACAGCGCATGTATTTGTTTTGACGCGGTGTCAGCGGTCTGGGAATATACTACAGGGGTTTTAAATGGCGCCCTTTACGTTGATGAAATCGAAATTTGAATAAAAAATTCTATGAAACAGATTTTTGTAAAAATCGTCTTTTAAAACCCCCTTAAAATCGCACGCTACTGACATATATTACATATTACTAAGTTCAAAGAATCACCTTATCGATCTTTTCTTACCACCAAAATTTGAAATGGATCAAGCATCAATACGGGTATACAGGGCCGTTGTGATCTTAAGTGAATTGTGTATACTCTTTTCTTCTTATTTTGTTATAAAATCAATTCAGTCTAGTACAATGCATTATTCTGAACAAAAAATGAAGAATAGATTTTTTTGATTTGGGAATCCGTTTTATAAATAAAAATTAGTTTTGGTTGAACAAATTGTATTTTTGACAGCCACTATCTTAAACACCTTTGAACCCACTACGATGCAATCTTGTACAAAGGGGTTTCTAAAGGTGCTGATTAAGAATACCTTCCTATTTTTTTTTCTAAAAAAAATCCCTAATAGGTACTTTTTTTTAAGAAATCGGCTTTTCAAACCCCCTTAAAATCGCACGCTACTAACATATATCACATATTACCAAGTTTAAAATATCGGTAAAGGTATTTACATAGAACTTCCCTCGTTATTTGTGCATGACGGTCACTCTAAAAAATTATTAAATACGAAATGACATTGAGAATAATAATGGAAATATAGTTATTGTAATTATTACAAAGAAATCCTGATAACTTTTGGTCAAAAAAATAGTGCACATCCAACAGCAAAAGTTCAATACTAAATAACAGGTCTACCATGAATTATTTCATGGGATGACCACCCTGTATATTTTCCAATAAAAGTATAATAGCATATGTCAAATATTATTGCCATTAGACACATTTTCAGTTCCACATTCACGCAGTGAAGTGGAAGTATAGTGGTGGTTAAATTTTTTTTTTTTTTTTAAATTTTTCAAAACTGTTGGTTAAAAATTTTCTTCTGCAATAGGTTCAGAATGTCATGAAACATGGAAATTTTAAATTTCAGCAAAAACAAATTTTTCCGTCTATTCCAATGGTAATTTTTTTTCCAAAATGGTGAAATAGATTTTATCAACCTTTTTTAATTTGCTTCAATAGGTTTAGAATGCTATGGAAACGTTGAAATTTTAAATTTGAACAAAGAAAAAAAAATTTTTTTGAAATTTTTCCAAAATGTTGGTTAAAAAATGTTCAAAATTTTTTCTTCTGAAATAGGTTTGGAATGTCATGAAACGTGTATATTTTAAATTTGAGCAAAGAAAAAATTTCCATCTATTCTAGTGGTAATTTTTCCAAAATGGTAAAAATATATTACAATTTTTTTTCTTCCGAAATAGGTTTGGAATGTTATGAAGCGTGAAAATTTTAAATTTGAGCAAAAAAAAAAAAATTATTCTATTCTATAGTAAGTAAGTACTTAGTGATGAATACATACATTTTTTCAATAAAATTTTTCAGAAAAATTTCTAAATTTGTTTTAATACGTTTAGAATGCCATAGAAACGTGGAAATTTTAAATTCGAACAAAAAAAAAATTCCACCTATTTTAGTGGTAAAAAATTTTTGAAATACGTTTAGAATGCCATGAAACATGAAAATTTTAAATTTGAAGAAAGAAAAAAATTTTCTTCATATATTTTAGTGGTAAAAATTTTTTCAAAAATGGTGAAAAAAATTTTCAAATTTTTTGTTTTTTCTGAAATAGGTTTAGCGCGTCATGAAACGTGGAAATTTTAAATTTAAGCAAAAAATTTCACTATTCCGTTTAGACGGTCCACCCTATATATTTTTCAGTGAAAATTCTACCATTTCTTCGCTGACAGTAGGGTTAACTACATACTAAATTTGACTACTCTCCGTCAAGTAGTTTTTTAGTTAATGCACCAACAGACAGACAGACAGACAGACTGACGGAATTGAAAAACCTATATTTTCGGAATCTACGTGTTCTGAAACGTCAGAATCCGAAAAAATCTTCCCTTCGGTATGCGAGGGAAGTAAAAATCACCTTATCGATCTTTTCTTACCACCAAAATTTGATGTTAATCAAGCATCAATTAACGGGTATACAGGGGTGTTACGATCTTAAGTGGGTCACACTGTATATTGTTATAAAAAAATCTGAAACTTAATATAGTTAGAACATTTTTAAAGGTTCAACATAATTTTTAAATTGAAAATTTGAAAAATGTAGTACATTATTTATCGTGAAAGACTGCCTGGAACTTGGAAAATCAGCAAGTTGCAAACAAATTCCTAGAGACAAAAAAATGTTTAGAAGGTGCATACTCCTGAATTTTTAAATTACCTACGTATTTTTAAATCGCCACAATTTCAAAGAAACGGGTAGTTTTTCATGTTTTTCTGGAAAAACTTAATGAAAACGCACTATACAGAAAAGTTGTAAATAAGCAATGTTTTGCATTTCGATGGTACATTCATTTGAATTTTTCCAGATTCTTTTTACAACTTTTACATGTCCCTTTCCCCATTTTTAGGGATTTTCGAATGGCCACATCTCGAGAATTAAGAATTTCTCGAAAAAATTCACCAGAATAAAAACATCTTAGATTGGGCCAAAAAAGGTAAACATATTGGTTTTCTTTTCATTTTTGACCTAATTCCACAAGTTACGAAACCCGTGATAAAAGGGGTGTTTTCTACCCCTTCCCATAATTTCCTATTCTAAATTTTTTTTCAACTTTTTTATTAACTTCATTACAAACACATTGCACAAGGTTTCAACAAAATCCATTCACTAGCACTCAAGTTAGAGACTTTAGTCATTTTAGCGCTTCGTTGACTGGATTATAAGTTCAATTACTTCAAAAATATATTTCACATTATTATTTGATTTATGAGGAGCGTTGGATATTGATCGCCCTGCAATTTAGATAAACTGTTTCGATCCCTTGCCTTACCTATTATATAATACTTATCATAAAGTATCGGTCACTTATTTCTTGTAAACCATGTTGAGCAAATTGTTCCAGTTAAAAAAGCTGTGAAGATGTTAGTGATAACGATAATGTAACTAGTTGCCATTCTTGTGAATTGTACTGTAATGGCGTTTGAGAATACCCTTGTCCCTAAACATTCTACCACAAAAATGACATTTAAGAGACGGTTCCTTTCCACAAAATTCAAGATGTCGTGTTAAATATCCTTTTTGTTTATAAGACAGAGGACATTTCGGGCAAGGATATCTTGCTGTTATCTTATCTTGAACGAAGTCAGTGTACCTGAAACCTTTCGAAACGTTAATTTGAAGTTAATATTTAAGCACTTATATACCGGGTGTTAGAAAAGTATGGGAACGGTGAAAAGTCTCGAACAGTTTGCATGAAATCGAAAACTAAAAAAATACGTTAAAAAGTTTTCAAAAAACTCTGCTGATACCAAACATGACCTCAACACCCACCACCCAGTGGGTGGGGCAAGGGCCAACTTTAAAATTTCAAATGGAAACCCCTATTTTTTATTGCGGAATCAGATTCTACAACAAAAAATACGTAAATTTTATTCAGGACATTTTTTTCGGTTCTTGCACGGTGTCGATGTAATCGTAAAAAATTAAAAGAAAACATGACTGTTTCAAGAGTAGCGTGTTGTGCCCCAAATAAACGTCCAATTCAAAAACTGAAAAACGCGTATTTGTTGTTTTTACGAAATCTATCCAATGATATTGGATTCGACTCTCCCAACGCCCCAACCCAGTGGGTTTGGCAGGGGGCAACTTTGAAATTTGTAACGAAAATCCCTATTTTTGTTATAGCGGATTCGGATTCTACGGCCAAAAATACGTAAATTTTGTATCGGATATTTTTTTTGATTCTCGCAAGGTGTCGCTGCAATCGCAAAAAATGTTACAACTCGTAGATATTTTACAAAACAAATACTGTTATTAACAACACTTAAAAAAAAAATTCATACAAATCAAGATATCACAGATATTGTTTTTTAAAATGAATGTTTTTTTGTCAACACGAGTAGCTGTATTTACAAACTTATGGAGGCTTCAGGATTATTTCAATTTTTTGTGATTGCAGCGACACCTTGCGAGAATCGAAAAAAATGTCTGATATAAAATTTTCGTATTTTTGGCCGTAGAATCCGAATCCGCTATAAAAAATAGGGATTTTCATTACAGATTTCAAAGTTACCCTCCGCCCCACCCACTGGGTTGGGGGTGGGAGAGTCGAATCCAATGTCATTGGATAAATTTCGTAAAAATAACAAATAAGTGTTTTTCAGTTTTTGAATTGGACGTTTTTTTATGGGCACAAGACGGCACTCTTGAAACAGTCATGTTTTCTTTTCATTTGTTTACAATTACATCGACACCGTGCAAGAATCGAAAAAAATGTCCTGAATAAAATTTACGTATTTTTGCCGTAGAATCTGATTCCGCAATAAAAAATAGGGGTTTCCATTTGAAATTTTAAAGTTGCCTCTTACCCCACCCACTGCATGGTGGGTGGGGAGGTCATTTTTGGTATCAGCAGATAGTTTTTTGAAAACTTTTTGACACGCATTTTTTTATTTTTCGATTTGATGCAAACTGTTCGAGATATTTCACCGTTCTCATACTTTTCTAACACCCGGTATGTGTATGGGTGGAGTGTACATGTTATAGCTAAATTAAATCAAGTGAGACAAACGAAACAAATAAGAATAAATATTCGAATATCGATGTCAATATTACATAAAAGATGATTTTCAGTTTATTTTGTAATGGTAATGTGTAATGTTATTTCAAATAGTTTATGTGGTATCCTGTAGATTTCAAATGAGAATGAAAAATAATTGTATTATACAACTTTTACTCAGCTTAAGATTATTCGACAGTAAAAACATAAACGTTTTTAAAGTGTGTAACATAAATCATCTAATCTAAAAATTATTTAGACCCTAAAAAACACATTATACTTACAGGGGGAATCGCGAGCAATATGCCATAGCCTAATGACAGATACAGCCGTTGAAGACAAGTCTAGACCAGCAAAAGAAAACATTGTTTGGCCACTGGTTAAGAATTTACAGGGTGTTTTACGTATTTGGTCCGAAAACTCAAAGAGCTATCTACATCTCTATGACGCGATGCACAGTGATAGAAAGTGCTACTAATGTGGACAAAATTCTCTCTGTCCGCCAATATTTATCGTTTTGTAATATTTTTGTTAAATGTTCATAAGAAATAATAATAATAATAATAACTCTGTTCGAAAATTTCTGAACTTACCGATAAATTAAAAATAGAAACCGCCATCTTGCTAGTAGCCGATCGATGGTACACCGAACTCTAAGGAGAGAATATGACAAATAATAATAATTTATTGGTCAACGTTAGATACAAATTGTATATGTGACAAGTCAAGAAGAGAATAAAGAAAGAAAGAAGTATAAGGGCAAGTATATGTCAGCATAATTCAAATATAATATTAAGATTTAAAATAAGGAACAAATACAAATAAATATAATATTAAACTAGAAACAGAGAACAAACATTACTGATTGTAAAAAAGCGTAACAAATAAACAGATAGTAAGTAAATACCCGCATATGTTATGTTATTACAACACTGAGATAGTACTAATTAAAATTATTTATCGTTAAGGAAATCTGATACCCTATAATAGCATTTCTCATATAAATAGAGTTTTAATTTATTATTAAATATCGCGAAGTTCGAAATATTTCGGATATCACCGGGAAGAGTATTATATAGAGATATGCAGTTGTAACAAGGCGATCTCTTATAAATACTTTTGTGATGCATTGGTATACTCAAGAGATTGCCATGTCTTGTGGGGTACTCGTAATAGTTTGACCTTCTTTCAAATAGATTTAGATTATTTTTAGCATAGGTTAGGCATTTATAAATATAGATAGAAGGAGCGGTAAGAATGCGATTTTTAATAAAAGTGTCTCTACAACTGATATTTATTTTGAGGTCAAAAATGAGCCTTATTACTCTCTTCTGGCAGATAAACACTCTTGCACAGTCGGAGGCTCCACCCCACGCGAGAATACCAAAGGACATGTGACTATAGGCCATGGAATAGTAAATAGTCATAAGGCTAGCCTGATCTAGAACTGACTTCATCTGTAACAGTGCAAAAAATGCTTTGTTTAGCTGACTACATACATGGCCAATATGTTTCTGCCAGGAAAGTTTATGATCCAAGAATACACCTAGTAGTTTAGCTGAGTCAGAAAATATAAGTTCCTCATTGTTCATCAAATTAGGAAGCGGTTTTTCAAGGTGAAAATTAAGTCAAACAGTTTTTTTTTTTATTTAATATTAGCTTGCATCTTTGGCACCATGTACTTAGAGATTCTGTAGTGTCTTTGACTAATTTATAAAGTTTATCCGGTGTATCGGCTGACACTGTAATAGTGGTGTCATCGCGAACATAGTCACGTGGCCTTGGTCTGTGAAGTAAGGCAGATCATTAACGTACAGCATGAACAATAGCGGACCTAGCACAGAACCCTGTGGAACTCCAAGTGTAACATTAAAAGTTTCAGACGTTACTCCATCTAAGCTTACTCTTAGCTTTCTATTTTCGATGTAGGAAATTACCCATTGGAGAATATTTCCACTAATACCAATGCTATATAGTTTTTGGCTTAAAATGTCTTTGTTGACAGTATCGAAGGCTTAGGAAAGGTCAAATAGCAGTGAAACATCATACTATCCCTTGTCCAAGGATTCATAAACATATTTAAGAAGATGACAGGCTGCCGTCTCGACAGATTTGTTTGTCCTAAAACCATGTTGCTCAGTCGATATTATGTTAGGTATATCTTTCTACATAGTCGGAAATTCTATTGTAAACCAGTCTTTCAGGTATTTTAGAAAGAATACTACTTCAAAGTGCATATACAAGTTTTTTTATTTAGTTTTTAGTAAAAATGGATTTTCCATAGAAAAACTAATAAATTTTTAGTAAAATGTTCCTTAATGACGTGCTAATATTTCGGGGTGTGATTGCTTAGGTTATTTTATGAAGAAAAGTTCATATGACTATTGGTCTGCATTCTTTGCTAGTGTTGAAATTTTTTCCTTAATCGTTATTTTTAATATCTTAGAATGAACTTTAGATATTATTTTCAATCTTGACATGTGTTAATAGGATATAAAATTACATATTTTAGTTACAAAAGTTATTTTATCGCTCCACCAGTGGCGTCCCTGTGAACATGTCCTGTGATATTTTTTACCAAAGAAATGGTACGCTCCTGACATGTTTCCATGTGGATATTTTACATGATCCTTTCTACATAAAAACGGTCTCTTTCATTTTTCTCGTCAGACGCAGAGTTCTTGATTATAACAATTAAATTCAAATTGAAACTACACGGGCACACACAAAAAAAAGTTGTCGATTCGAAGGACCAGACTAATCATATCCGGTGTATTTTGGCTTGCTGAATCCGAATCCGCTGTCAGTTTTGCCCCACCATGTCACAATTTTTTTATATCCTCAAAAACCTCAACAACAATTAATTGCATTTTTCTAACTGTCTTTTGAGGATAGAAAAAAATTGTGACCAGGTGAGGCATCGGAGTCGGAAATATTGGCATGTCATTAAGGAACACCTTATATTTTACTAAAAATTTATAATTTCTCTATGAAAAATCCATTTTTACTAAAAACTAAATCAAAAACTCAAAAAACTTGCAGATACATTTTGAAGTACTATTAGCATTAAAAAAATGTATTACAAAACGATAAAAATTGGCAGGCAAAGAGAATTACGTCCACATTAGTAGCACTATCTATCGCTGTGCGACAGTTGGATGTAATCGAATGAAATTCACGAGTAACATTCGTCAGCTAGGACTTGTCAGAATAGCCTATTTGGTTTTGAAAAATCCAGGGCCGGACTCGGAAAAATATAAGGCATAAATAAAGGAGGTACTGTAAAATAACATTTTATTACTTCTATTATTTTTAACAATAAAGGTTATCTTATAAACTAGTTTATATATAAATAAAAGATATTAAAAATCATGTCGGGATAATATCAGGTACATGATATGGAAAACATAGGATGTAAATTTAGAGGTGGGCGCTAATGGATAGCAAATAAAACCAGAAACAAGTCGAAAGTCGAGGATTCTGGTGCTTTTGTGGCTACAGTTTTAATTACTTGTTATAATAACTCGAAATTCTCTTGACAGACCTACATTATATTTATGTATCGATATCCAAGTAATAAATATTCACTTCATGTCAATGAATAATTATTTGAACCAAGAGCGAACTATAGTGACAGCTCAGCAAGAAATACCATCAAAGGTACCTATAAATTTTCTAACAGATTTCTATTGTCTGTGACAATAACCAAAAAATTTTCCATTAGTGTTACATTACATTATTTCTTGGTAAGTTTTAATATTCCCCTTTGGAGGCTCGCCTTTTTACTGTCATTTTAATTAATTTCAGGCCCATCCCATCGAGCCATTAAATTGCCATAACGTTGTATGCCTGTTATCTTCATCAGATGTTTCATTTCTCTTGTGTTCCTAGGCCCATAAGAGTTTTCACACAGTTTCATACTAGTCTCGAAATAACCCATATGGCACCGACTGTTTTTATAACGCCAAACCGATCCGAAGATATCTGTTCTGTGTTCATTATCTACACACATTTCCTTTTTCCAATTTTAATCTGACAAGAATTAAATGAGAGCAGCAATATTCTGCTGAAAAAATACGTTTGAAAATTTATAAGTGCGTTTGATTAGGTCTTTTGTTGGTCTCTCCTTAGCACTGACGTAACGTTGGACCAGCACTGCAGAACATTGATGCCCAATTTCCGATGAACAAGTAGATGTATGAATAGATCTGCTTCTGTGTTCATCCTTAACAAGAAATATCATATTTATGCCATATACAGGGTTGTTGGTAAATACGTATCGATAACTGGGAACTAATTCTGCGGAATATTAAAGAAAATAAATCATTTTACTAATACAGTTCATTCTCTTGTCTTTAGCGGTATAATATAAACATTATATTAGTGCGATAGGAGAAGAGAAGAGAAAAGAAGAAAATTAAAAACCGAGGGAAGGAAACGAGAAAGGGGAAGGAAAAGGGAAAGAGGAGGGGTAAGGGGAGGGGGGAGGAAAGGGGAAGAGGAAGGGGAAGGGGGGAGGGGAAAGGAAAGGGGAAAGTAAAGGGGAAGGAAAAGGGGAGGTGAAGGGGAAGGGACGGGGGAAAGGGAAGGCAAAGGGGAAGGGAAAGGGGAAGAGGAAGGGGAAGGGAAGGGTAAGAAAAGGAGAAGAGGAAGGGTAACGGTAAGGAAAGGCAAAGGAAAATGGGAGGGGGAAAGGGAAGAAAAATGAGGGTGGAAGGGGAAGGGAAAGGGGAAGGGGAAGGAGAAGGGGAAAGGAAAGGAGAAGGGAAAGGAGAAGGGAAAGGGGAAGGGAAATGGATGGGGAAGGGGATAGGGAAGGGAAAGAGGAAAGGGAAACGAAGGAAAGGGAAATGGGGGAGAGGGAAAGGGAAAAAATAAAGGGAAGGGTAATTGAAAACCAAAGAGGAAAATGAAAGGCAAAGGAAAAGGAAAAAAGGGAAAGGGGAAATGGGAAAGGAAAGAGAACGGGAAAGTAAAAAGGAAAGGAAAAAGGAGAGGAAAGGAACTGGGAAAGGGAAACAAAGCGAAAGAAAAAGCGAGAAAGATTGAGAAAGGAACTAATCAGAAAAAAAAGATCAGAGAAAACGAACGAGAGAAATGCTGTGTCCTCTAAGCACAACATTCATACCAATGGAAGTATATACTACCATGTCTTTTATGACTGCACTTCACAATTATTTTGGTGGGTTTAAAAAAAGTTAAATAATACTGTACTGTACTAATTGTTTTCAAGTGTGCATTTTGCAGTAAGGTGCATTGTTAAGTGTATTTTGCAATAATGTATCAGAAAACTGCCAGCAGTAGTTATTTACTGGTTTCTTATATTTATAACAAGTATGCTCAAATCTGACTAACCTGAGGGTACGGAACAGAGTTCTTGTGTTTTTGATATTTCATACAAAATAATTTCTGACACAGGGCGAAGATATGTTAGAAATGTAAATTTTATTAGGGATTCTTCTTTACTGTGCGTACAAAATCCCCTTTTGAATTACTGTTTCTTTTATGATTCTTACTTCGTTATTCAGGTTCTCTCTCGACAAGGATATGGCGAAGTAGTTAGTTTATGTGGAAAAAAGTAGCTTGAACTGCCAGTATTGTAACATTTGAGAATGACGGTGTTCTGTATTTTTTTAGTGGAAATACTTGCAGAATCATTTCCTGTATTATTGATACGCCCCACGGTGTGGAAGAATGGACAACATTCGCTCTAAGGCTCAATTTTTGAGATATCGTATTCCATTTAAAATAAGCAACTTGGTACCGACTTTTGGCACACCTTGTATGGCTGGATAACTGAAAATATTTTAAGCACAATGGGCTTAATCGATTATGGTTGCATACCAAGTTTCAAGTTTGTAGTCCAACTGCAAGTTGAATAGCTTCTAACAAACGGCCTATGTGAAATAACACCACTTTTGATTGGTGCCAACAAATATATGGGAGCTTATGGGATGCAAAAAATTTCAAAAAAGCCGCAGTGATTCACTATTCCAGACTCCCTTCTGTGTATTTAAAAAAAAATCAAGTCGATATCTCAAAAATTGAGCCTTACAGCGATTTTTGTTCATTCTGCCATTCTGTGCGTCCTAAGAAAACACCCCGCATATCTCGTATATACTCACCGTACTTCAGCTCAATTATTTGTGCTCATTTTAATAATAATTATATTGACACAAGATATCTATTTCTGGCACTGGCTTGATGCTTCACAGCATGTACTATGATTAAATGCGATTTCAGGCTGCCCTTTCGCTTGGTCTTGTATGTACAGTCAACCATCGGACACACAAAAGCCTTGTCCTTTCCACACTCAAACCTTGTATGGTTGTACAAGGATGACTTGTGCTTGTAAGCTCGGCCGCAGCCCATTACGCAAATATATCTCCCTAAAAAATGGGTAAGTTTAATTTTAACAATTCATGTACTATTTTGCATTTTTATATTAGAATTTTTATTAAGATACGGAAATATAAATGGGAGAGAACTGTATGACACTGATAATATTGGAGATCTCGAAATATTATATAATAGAGGTGATGTTTAAAAATAACAATAGATCTAATTTCAATTTGTTATACAACGTGTCCCGGAAAAACTGCATTTTCCTTTATATGCTGATTCTGTGTAAATATAGCAAAAAAACTTCCTATAAGTATGTGTCTGAAAATGCTTCCTAACAGAGCTACGGTCCTCTGAAAATGATGGGACGACCTGTATAATGATAAAATATTGCTTGGTGTTAAAATGATTTATAGAGCAGTATCTAATGAAATAGAACAATATTTGTACACAAACAACAAAGGTATGATACGTACTTAGGTCCAAATATTAGAATACATTTCCAGTGTGATGTCAGCTATTCGCGACCAGGCCTAACGGTCGGCAGCGGTCACTAAAAAAATTTGCCAACGCGGCAGCTCATTAATGTCGGCGGCGGGTCGTGGATAAGGTTATGCCACCGTCAGTAGTTATTGTAAACCACCCCTCCGGTGAAAAAAACCTTGTTTTACTGATAATACGTTAACCGTTGAAGATGTTGAAGATGTTGAAGATATAAAAAAATTACTGATTATAAAAAAGAAATCTTGACTAATTGCCTAAAAAGAAGACCTCTTGCAATTTTCTTATATATGCCTTGTTTTCGAGAAAATCGATACCGACGAAAATTGCAAAATTTGTATTTTTAATGCGCGCGAATTTTCGTTTATTTGAAATTTTTTGCGCGGGGCCTATACAAAAATTGAATTGCTCGAAAACCAAACAAGCCAGGAAGAAAAATCAAAATGGGTTTTAAAGGGGATATAAAATACTCTCTTGGGTTCCAATTTTTGATGGCTATTCATATTTATTAGTATATAAAAATAACAATATAATATAGTTACCTCTTGTTTTTTTGTGCATCTAACTATTCACAGGCCCATAAAAAATAACTGACTTTAATATAAGTTATAAATGCATTATCTTTTAGTTCAAGGTAGTACTTCATTGCAGAAAAACTTAAGAATAAAAATATTCACATTTACAAATTCACCAGCATGTTGAAGTTAACCAAAAAAAAAATCCAAAAAAGGCTGCATATTAAATTTTTTGACATTCTTTTTATGCAATATTTTAACTATTATATGATTAGAAACAATAGTTATATGATATATAAATCCAAAAAAATTCTTTGTGTTAAATTTTCAAGATGTTTGCGTTTTTTATTTTTAGGAAACAATAAAAAATTTTGTCAAAATTTGGCTAACTTCAACATGCTGGTAAATTTGTAAATGTGAATATATTTATTCTTAACTATTTCTGCAATGAAGTACTACTAAAAGATAATGCATTTATAAATTATATTAAAGTCAGTTATTTTTTATGGACCTGTGAATAGTTAAAAGTGCAAAAAAATCAAGAGGTAACAATATTATATTGTTATTTTTATATACTAATAGAAATCAATAGCCATCAAAAATGAAAACGCAAGAGAGTATTTTATATACCCTTTAAAACCCATTTTGATTTTTCTTCCTAGCTTGTTTCGTTTTCGAGCAATTAAACTTTTTCTATAGGCCGCGCCCAAAAAATTTCAAATAAACGAAAGTTCGTATGCATTAAAAATTCAAATTTTGCAATTTTATTCCATATGGATTTTCTCGAAAATCATGGCATATGCAAGAAAATTACAAGATAATTTTTTCTTAGGAAATCAGTCCAGCTTTCTTTTTTGTATGGAGCAATTTTTTTATATCTTTAACGGTTAACGAGTTATCAGTAAAATAAGGCTTTTTTCACCAAGCGGTGGTTTTTTGGGGGAGTTGCGCTGCACCCCCAGAACTGACCTTTGTGGTTTCATGATATATAATCCCTCCACTAACATTTACTGAAGGAAAATCTTTGATAACATTTTTTGTTATGGAAATCTTTATAATTATTGGACTATACTACTATGTTTTTTCTACATTGAGCTCTGCCTACCGGTGCTGTTTCTGCATAGAAAACTTGTACTGCATGACGACCCCTTACCTTCTAACTCGATGGCACATTCGCGGATCTCGTTCATTTTACGACGTACCAATTATTTAAGATTGTAACAGCAAATAAATAAAATTAGGATATCTCCTACGCACTGTTTTGCCGACATGTAAGAATGCCAAACAACAATATAGGTTTCACCAATACAAGCAATCTGAATGTCCATTTATAACCTCTAAGAAAAACATTTTATAGTATTTCAATGAAAGTAAATCACATTTACATATTTTATGTTTATTGCAAAAATTACAATAAATGAATATATAGGCCTTACAAAAAAATCTTTGGCTATCTAAATAATCTGTACATTCGGTATAGGTATATAACATAATCCAGAGCACTTAAATGAAAAGAGAAGAGAGAAAGTTTTTATGGAAATAGGTTACACTTCACAAAAATTATCTATTCAAAATGTTACCCAATCAAAATAGTGCAAATTTAATTTTTTTTTAAAACTCATTTAAAATACTATTTAAAAAAAAATTTCAAACAATAACGACAACTCAAGTTATAGAATTACTAAGAAATTCACACAGGAGTTCCGAGAGTGCTAATTATAATTATTATATTATAATATCAAGATTCAAAATGGCGGATTCAAAATAGCAGGTCTAAATTTGGAAATCATACAGTCATGCACACACCCACCTCTAAAGATCGCAAGCTTTAGCGGATCTACATGAATTTATTTTGAATCACCGAATCGAATATTACAATAGCAACCTATTGAACTTAATTGCACTAGAGTTAAAGTCGGTAAACTCTTCGGATTACCATTTGTACCATTTTGAGAATATGCTCCTAAATTTTCAGCGAGTTCAATAAATTTCCGAAACAGAAATCTAAATGCATTGGACTAATACTTATTATCGTGGAACGTATCCAGGAAGTAGTGGATATGACATTTTATGAATCATACAATATTTTGATAATATTGAACCTTATGACACTGCCTGTCAGTCATATTCTGTGTTATTATATTGATCACCAAATATCAGGTGCTGGTAATATTTCTAAATGCAAGATTGTACAGCCTGTAGAATAAGCTGTATCGACTGTAAAGAAGGTTGTCCAGTGGGGCGGGCAGAAAAACATTTTTCTTATTCGCTATACCTCGAAAAACTTGCCGCTCGGCCGGATAAGTAAAATAAAACAAAGAATATGAAAAATCGGTTAAGATAGTTATATCGCAATTCACGTTATTCAAGAAAGTCACAAAAGTTGCTGCTTTAATTCACATACCAATAGACATTCTGGTAACATATGAACTCCATTTACCGTCCCAGAAAACCATTTTTCTTACGTCACTTGCGTATATTGACGTCACAAATGAGCGCTCGGTTTTTGCAACTATTACTAATTTCAACTCCTTATATCTCGAGAACGGTAAAGTTAATAATACGAAACTGTAAGTGTATAATGAGAATATCGAGTACTATATGAAAAAGTAAACGGTTTTTCATTTCCTTGTCTTATTTTACTTATCTGGCCAAAGGGCAAGTATTTCGCCGAGTTCTCTGCGGTATAGCAAATCAAAAAAATACATTGTTTATTGGCCAACCCTATTGTACAGGATTATTTATTATATTTTGACCTCCCGTTGGTCATAATTGGCATACCATGAACAATGTCGATCACGCCTATGAGTTTTGTTGGCAGACAATGTAATAAGATTTAAAGCACTATATTAATTTAATTACAAATTTTGAGGAATTTATTTTTTCTCATCCAATAAGAGAATCTAATAAAACAGGTCAATTTTTGTTTTAAATAAATACGAGAAGGATTACTTTTCAATTTAGATACAATCTGTCGTTGTCAAGTATTTAGGGCAATTTTTCGCGTAAAATGGAAACTGTAGAATACCAATGAGTCGCAAATAAATGTAAATTGAAAATCACCTCTAATACAGTTATTTTTCCAGAAAACTCCACAAAAAAAAATCAATACTGAAGAGGTCTTCTGTTAAATGCTAAAATAATATTTTTCAATACTTATAAAAGAGAAATAAAATATATAAATCTAGGCGAGTCTGTCTGGAGTAAAAAAGAGGTGATTCTACAAATGTTTCCTACCATTTGAGTGAGCAACGGATTCTTACAGGAAATATTTTCCTGTAGGAAAAATTCCGCTAAACAAGATTTTGTTATGAAAAATTTTCCTAAAATTGTTTGACGGATCCGAAAAATATCGATTCAATCGAAATATATTTTCAATACGAGTCATTTGGCGCCAGGTGTCAACTCGTTCATTTGTCATACCCAAAATAAACTTCTTAATTAATTATTCCGAAACTAATGAGGTCAGGATACTGTTTTTTCAAAATGCATGCCCTTTATACCAAAGAATATACCATATTTTTTTTGGCCCGATATCTTCAATACTTTTTGATTGTTTAAACAATTGGCATAATATGTTAATTAGCAAATAACTTTTTTTTCGAAAGTTTGATCGACTTCAAACCAACTTTAAACGATAAATATTATTCAGAAGTCTTCACGAACGCAACTTTTGTTTATTTAAAGTTTAAATTAATTTGGCAAATTAAAAAATGAAATATCTCGGCTTTGGGTAAGCGTATCGAAATGGGGTTTTGTGCATATGAAAGTGCTTGGAACCGGAAATAAAAGTGACATTGCGTGAGAGACTCTAATTTGTTTATTAACAACTTTCTGGACAGGCGGTTCGGTACAAATGAAAGCTAACAAGTTTTTCCATCAGCCACAAAAGGTTCTACAAAAAATGTTCAATCCTTGAAGAGTTATACGCGTTTTTGACCCTTAAAATAATCTCTTCCGCAAAGTGAAAATAGTAAGATTTGACGCGCAATGGGGTGTCGGGTTCGATCTTCGATGTGGGCAAATCTTTTTCCCTCAAATTTGCTTTTCTTTCATGTAACCAAGTATTCTTTATGATAATAAATGTTTTCACTTTTTGAGAAATTTTTAAAAACGCCTTGAATATTTTGTTTTGCAATTTTCATTAAATAAATGGCTATCTTGTAACAAACAAGATTGTTCTTGTCCAACGAGGGTTTGTCGGTAGTTTTTGTTTTTTTCTACTACCTTTTGTGAAAGAGAAGGCTTGTTTTACTTTGCCTGTCGAAAAAGGACAAAAAATAAAAAGGAAACAAATGTATGTTTCACTTTCTTCTTAAAATGAATAAAAGTTCATGTCTCATGAAAAAAACACACACTTTGTTATTTGTAAATGAGAAATAATCAAAAGATTTAACTGTTTTAATAGCATTATTAGTTTATTTTTCCTGTAAGAATCTGTGGCTAACTGAAATGGTATAGGAAATTTTTGGGAAAAATCCCAGGTAGACTCGTCTAATCATAAATAGTAGACTAATAGTTCTTTCCATCTAATTAATTACCTTTACACCTTGCATACAATTTCAGGAACAATAATCAAATATCCAAGTAGATATTTGTTTACACTAAACCTACATTGACTAGATAATTTAAACAATAGTTTCTCTACACCTGTTTAATTATTTGACTTTTTTTGTGAAAAAATCGTACTTATAATTCAGTGTAGTGAATTATCAATTTATAATTCACTGCATCGGGCCAATCACAATTACATATTCAAAAATCACTGTTTCGCTGATTCAGTGATATTTTAAATCGACCGCGATCAACTCTTGCTGCGGCTGACAATCAACTCGCGTGACACTGTATCGCCATATTGTTTGTTTACGTTTTCCATCGTATACACTTCCTACAATTAATATTATCAAATTTCGGTCTAATTAATTTGTTTCATAGGTGTAGAGAAAGCATAGTATTACATTCGCGCTTATGACCGTTATTCACTCAGACTATTTGCGCCACTCATCTACGGCTCGTGGGCTGAAACATCATCTTCGTGAATAGTGACTATCGTAATCGCTCATGTAATAATATACTATTACGAACATGAATTTATACACTTGCTTGTACCTATTAAATGATAGACTAATGCACCAACAGGTAACGATAAACTTTTCAAAATAAAAAAACTAGATACTTAAAATTGAAGTGTTCAGAAAACCAAACTTTGAAAGAAACTATGGGTTATCAACAATAATGTTTATAATGTTTTCTTAACCTCTTCTCAAGTCAACGAGATAACTCCTTGAAAATCCAGAATGATTTTGTATTAGGTAAATAGAAACATCTTGGAACTTTCCGGGAATCTCCAGGGCAACACTTTTGTGATTATTTTAAGTATACCTGATAACTCGAGATGTCCACGTAAATTTTTGAACCCTGGAATATACTACAATTATACTCTATGAAAATTGCCGATGTAATCGAAATTCAGTGTCTCTACTATGCTCATCTCCTTCATCTAATTTGGGTATGCACTGAGAAACATTAATTAGAATTAAGGAAGATTGAATAAAGCAAAAGGTGTACGTATACACAGGCAGCTGCGCCATCTGTCGGGTAAGTTACGGAAACACTCGATTAGGTTTATATACACACATATGCTAAAGATCTAATTCTAGACCAATCTAACTAGATTTCGTGCCAACCGAGCCACCCGTAAGATAAAATTGGGAAAAATTCCGTCGATTTTGATGAACTAGTTTTGGACAGGCGGCCCATTGCAGAAGTTATTTAAAATCGGGTCAAAGAAGGTGGCGTCGAACGGAACATCATTTTACGGAGCCCAACATAGTTTGGCTTACACTAAATAATGCGCGGTCGATGTTTGCGAAATAATAATAAAAAAAAAAAATTCTCAGCTCCAAAAGGTCGTAGAATAAATTTTTTTTCTTTAAACTTGTAGTGAATTAGCAGCTATCGATTGGAGGTAACGACATAATCAAGGTTTTTGGAGTTAAAAATGTTTTGCGATTTTTCGGAAATTTTGCATATAAATGCATATATTAGTACAAGTCTTCTCGAAAATTTAAGCACGAAAACCTTTAGGTGAGTTTTCAGGAACCTGAGTAAATGGATTTCTGCAAGATCGCCTGTTTTCGAAAAAATCGATTATTGCAAAAACTGATCAATTTCCTGTTCCTACTATTTTTTAAGCACGCTCCTATTGTACTCGCGAAAGACTACTTTCAGAGAGTTTCATTAAATAATATTTTTTAAAGATATATGAAACTGATATAAATACGGTTTTTAGTTTTTTTTTTATAAATAATTTATATACTTTATTGATATCAAGCTGAGCATATTTTATTAGTTCAGTCGGTAAAGCAAAAAATACACCAGAAGCCCGCAAAAAATGTTATCTGAGATTTCCCTTCAGTAACTGTTAGTGGGAGGATCAAACGTCACAAAACCACAAAAATCAGTTCTGGTGGCGCCGCACAACCACCCCAAAAAACCACCCCTTCGCTGAAAAAAGTCTTATTTTACTGACAACTAAAGAGTTGTCAGTAAAATAAGACGGTTAAAGAGCCGTTGAAGATATAAACAAATTGCTCGTCATAAAAAAGAAAGCTTGACTAATTGCCGAAAAAAAGTCCTCTTGTAATTTTCTTGTCTATACCATGGTTTTCGAGAAAATCGATATTGACAAAAATTACACTACTTGTATTTTTAATGCTGTAACGAAGCAAATTTTATTTTATAAAACCGCATATTTATTATATACTATTTCTAAGTACAGCAAGTAAATAGTTTGAATTTAAGCATTATCCGGTTGGAGAGAGAGCTCCGCTAGATGGCGCTAGTTCTGCAACGCCAATTAATTATGTTCCATCTGTATCGAATACTCAACCGAGCCAACGATATAGCAAGGGAATCAGGAGTAGGGAATACGAAATTAAGAAGACCACCGGCAAGGAAGTGAGTATATTAGGAACATTGGTAAACAACTTGGCCAGTGTTAAGCACAGGCCTGCTAATCATACTTTCTTTTCCAGTTGTGTGTCTGGTATGCCACGGACGTTCTAGCAAGTATAGAAATATCCAGGACAGAAAAAGGTTCTGCGGTTTCTGGCTGGCCTAGTCCCTTCAGCTGGTCAGATACCAACGGCTTTTAGATATCCTGGATATTATCTATCCTTGCTGCCCGGAGCGTATGTACGCAGGGTGGAGGTATCCTGGGTAGACTCGGGTGTGGTTTGCTGGCCTAGTCCCTTCAGCTGGTTGACCACACGGGCTCGCTGATACCCCGCATCTCCTCCACTCTCGTGTCCGTAAACCCTGGAGGTTGGTCTATCCCTGCGGGTGGATTAACCAAGAGGGAACCGTGAGCCGGAGTGTTTCTGGTTGTAGACCGTCGAAGGGGATATCTTGAGTGATTCACTGGCCTAGTCCCTTCAGCTGGGTAATCACTTGAGATATTTCTTTCTAACTCACTGTTGAGTACGCACGCCTGGTTCTGAGGTGTTTTGGGTAGATAGGGTGACTTGCTAGCCTAGTCCCTTCAGCCGGTTTGTCACATAAGCCCTCGGCTACCCAAAATATCCCCCGTACTGGAGTGAGTACATCCTAGAGGGCAATTTATACCTAGGTATAAATTGGCTGACAGGGAACAGTGAGCAGGGGACCTATTTTCATCAAGTACGTTTGAGTCTTCGCATATTAGATATACGAAGCTTTAGATACGCATGCGTATTTTCTGACGTATGCTTGACCCTTCGCAATGATCCTTCGAAAATGAAATCGAATACGTATTTATAAAAACGAGTGGCAGTTTGGCAACACCGCCCGCAGCGAAATGCTGTCATTAAAGTAAGGTTATGAACAGTGTTTACGTCTTTCACGTTGAAATCGCAAGCATATCAACACCTACAAATCATTATAATTAATGGTTATTAACTGAGAAGTCAAACACCTTCATTACTTTCGTTTCGACACTCAAATCTTGGGCTCTTTGTAGGTCTGTCAAATAAGGGGTTAAAACATTTATAAGGAAGCGGGTTAGATCCTTTGATAACCTGAACATACAGACAAACTTTTTGTCGGTGAACTCTTCAAATGGATTTCTTCGCCGATCGTATACCCGTGGTTCTCTTTCTTCGGCATCTTCAAGACCTTCTATCAGCAGACGTTAAAGAAATTCTTCCGCCATTGTACCTAACCTCAATTAGGGCAATACTAATACAAAAGAAAAAAGCAGTATAGTAGCGGCACTATAGCTGCTATTTCCGTTGTAAAATTATTATTTTTGTTTCCAATTATCCGTATCAATTCGCGCGATATCACTTTAGGCACACAACAATGAATTTTACTAAATTGCGAATTGGTATTTGGAATGCACCCACTAACTTCCACTCGCTGCATAGGTGAATAAGTTGCTATTCATAAAAACTTTTACGAAGGCTCAAGAATACCAATACTGCGCAACTGGTCGCGTTTCTTGACTATTCGCATTCGCAATTGCAAAAATACTTGATGAAAATAGGTCCCCAGGAGTGGGTGATTTATCTACGTGTGCATGCTAAATCTTGTATCTTTCTTTTCCGCTGCGCACTAGCCAAGTTGCATAGGTATTGTACCGTATTGCATGTAGATTTGGTAATTGCTTCCTCCCCGCTTGGTAATCACCGCCGATAATAATAACCGTGCTTGTTGTTGTAGTAACTTAACCGTAGTAACCCCCCTCGCTTACGCCGTCTAAGTATTGTTTTGTTTGCTTGAATTCCAATACGTTAGGGTAGTAGAATTGTAGATATTAGGATTTTGATTATAATAAATATGTATATTATTTAAACTGTGCCTTTTACTGTGTGTGTGTGAAATCTGACATCCCTAGACCCCTGGACATACCGTGTCTCCTCTGACGCTATCCCAGCCCTACCGAAACAGGCTGTGTAAAGAGGCTAGTGTGAGTCCTTTACCTCACGAAAAACAATTGTAAAGGTGGCGCCCGAGCTTACCGTCACCGCCGACTGAAGGCTCGAGTGTCAAAGTGACGATTCACTACTCGAGAGTGTGAATAAAACGTCACAATGCGCGCGAATTTTCGTTTATTTGAAATTTTTTGCGCGAGGCCTATATAAAACTGAATTGCTCGAAAACCAAACAAGCCAGGAGGAAAAATCAAAATGGGTTTTAAAAGGAATATAAAATACTCTCTTGTGTTGTCATTTTTGATGGCTATTGATATTTATTAGTATATAAAAATAACAATATAATATAGTTATCTCTTGATTTTTTGTGCATCTAACTATTCACAGGCCCATAAAAACAATAGATTTTAATAAAAGTTATAAATGCATTATCTTTTAGTTTAAGATAGTACCTCAATGCAGAAAAATTTAGGAATAAAAATATTCACATTTACAAATTTGCCAGCATGTTGAAGTTAGCCAAAAAAGAAATCCAAAAAAGGCTGCATATTCAATTTTTTTATGATATTTTTTTATGCAATTATTTACTATCAAATGTTTAGAAACAAGAGTTATATGATATTTAAACTAAAAAAAATATTTGAGCTAAATTTTCAACATGTTTGGGTCATATTTTTATATTTAGGAAACAATAAAGAATTGGCCAAAGTTTGGCCAAGTTCAACATGCTGGTAAATTTGTAAATGTGAATATTTTTATTCCTTACTTCTTCTGCATTGAAGTACTACCTTGAACTAAAAGATACTGCATTTACAACTTATATTAAAGTCAGTTATTTTTTTATGGGTCTGTAAATAGTTAAAAGTGCAAAAAATCAAGAGGCAACTATATTATATTGTTATTTTTATATATTAATAAATATCAATAGCCATCAAAAATGGAAACACAAGAGAGTATTTTATATCTCCCTTAAAACCCAATTTGATTTTTCTTCCTAGCTTGTTTGGTTTTCGAGAAATTCAACTTTTTCTATAGGCCGCGCGCAAAAAATTTCAAATAAACGAAAATTCCTAGGCATTAAAAATACAAATTTTGCAATCTCTTCAATATCGATTTTATTGAAAATCATGGCATATACAAGAAAATTACAACAGGGTTTTTTTTAGGAAATTTATCCAGCTTTCTTTTCTACGATAAGCAATTTTTTTATATCTTCAACGGTTAACGAGTTATCAGTAAAATAAGTCTTTTTTCACCAAAGGGGTGGTTTTTTGGGGTAGTTGCGCGGCACCACCAGAACTGATTTTCATGGCTTTGTGATGTACAATCCCTCTACTAACAGCTACTAAAGGAAAAGCTCGGATAACATTTTTTCTTATGGAAGTCTTTATAATTATTGGACTATATTGCTATTAAAACGTTCTACAAATTTTGTACAAAACTTCTTTTTGTACAGTCTATATATTTTTTAAAACGCGAAAAACTGTTTCTGGGCATCATTTGTTAGGATCAAGGTCAAGTACTGGGAATCAATGCCTGGTCTTCACACCCATAAATAATATTTAATATAAACATTGGAGAAATGTATTAATTCCTGATGACTGACCTAAATGAACAATGTTAAAGTTTTAAAGTTAGTTAGAAATAGTTTGGCAACCCGTTAAGCAATAATCTTGTGAATATAGTGTTGTGCTCTTTGGGTATGCCCTATTTTAATTATTAACCACCAATTATCCTTCAAGTTCCACACATTTCACCTCATTTCGAATAACTTCTGCAATGGACCGCCAGTTCAATTCTAGTCCATCAAATTCTACGGAATTTTTCCTATCTTTTCCATATTTTATTTTCTGGATGTCTCGGTTGACAAAAAACGAGGTATTTTCAACAATTTGATTGGCCTAGATTCTTTCATATATACTCTGAGAAAGTGCGTTTGACACATTTCAGAACTTAGGAAAACAAATGGAAAGGCCACTGATTGAACTTTTCATAATATTGTTCTTTTTATGAACATTATTTCCAACAAAGTGACAAGTTCTTTCAGTGTTGTTGATTGTAACAATCCGAGACAATGTAAGTTGTTTCGTTCAATCTACATCTTATTCCCAATGTTCATGATAACTTTCAGATTTGAGCGGCAATTTTGGAGATTTGGTAGGAGTCACCTGATCTGCACCAAAATATCTTTATGTATCCAATATTGGCCTCGCTCCATACATACAACATACACAATGTTACACACATGTGTACACCCAGATATTTTTTTAAATCACGTTTCGTGTTCTGAGAACGTAAAGACCTGATCTTCCACATGAAGCAGTAATAACCAGTCCCAACGGGATTCGATGCATATTTTGCAACAGAGCAGAGAGATCCCGGAAAGTTTCGGGATATATGAAGAAGAATCATCACCCTTGGATTAATAATAATCATTATTAAGTTTGTAATAAATATAAAACTGAGATCAGTTTTGCTTATTTGGTCTGTACAACTTATTTCAACGAAATCAAGAGTACTTTCTAATATAATTTGTTTAAAAGATACCATTCGTCTCAACTATAACTATTAAAACTATATCTATTAGCACTGTGTCTACTAGAACTGAAGTGTATATTATGCTTCATTCGCAAATGCATGTCTAGTTCTTGCTTATAATAATATCTGTGGTCACACAAGTAACACATTTGGGACTTCTCCTTTCCACATTCCACTCTTTGGTGCCTTCTCAGGTTATTTTTTATAGTATAAGATTTGCCACAAGCAGTACAATAAAATCTCGGCTTAGTATCTACAAAACAAATAAAATTAGTACAAATACGCAAATCAATAAGCTAAACATTGTACTTTTCGCTGACCTAATGAGCTTATTATATAATTGTTGCACATTTTATGGGAAACTCTCGCTGTTTTATCGCAAATAATATTTGCTTTTATTGGCGATTCACCTTGGCCTTGTCTACTACAAAATGAATTAAGCCGCGAAGCCTGATCCATAATCTTATCGCATTTGTGACCAATTTATAAGTTTGTAAATATTAAAGACTATTGCCATTGTCGGTATTGCAATGTTATTTATTAATTTAAATAATTAATAGTTCTTTTTTTATTTACAGAGGGATTATATTAAAAAACAAGATATCGTGCTTACAAAAGAAACTTGACGGACACACAGGTGAACGGACGGACGTACCGACGGACAGACCTACAGATAGACTGTCCGTCTGTCCAATGGACAGACGTACAGATGGACAGGCGACAGGACGGACAGAATTTGACCAACATTATTAACAATCAAATCAGTTAAATAAAGAAAAACTAAATTTCACTTTACAGAATATTAACATATAAGCAGCAATATTGTATTCTGAATATATTCTAAGTTGTAAGGTATGCAGATAACTAAAAATTAAGATTTTTAGAACCTGTTTTGACTGGTACTATATTTTCTAGCTCACAATGACAAAGATCCACGGTATACCAAAAAAACATTCTTGCGCTATCTAATAGATCTGAAGGGGGAGGCACCCAAATAAAACCATGCGCCTTGACAAACTCGGGTCATAATCAGAGAATTCTTAACCCATGTAGTCTATATTCTAACACGCATCTTGGATGAACCTAGGGAATCACAAGGATCCTTACTGGGACCACCATTATTTAATATAAATGATATTATAAATAATATGGAAGGAATGCGTAAAATATACACTACCATTAAATCCCATGATGATTGTAATAAGCTACAAATAGCTTTAAATGTACTCGTGTACTGGTGTACATAGAATAATCTACCTTTAAACCTTTTAAAATATATCTGTCCTTTCTATTGGAACAATATTTCATGAATAAACTTTCTCTGCAGGGAGCCAACACATCCATGACCTTGGTGTGGTTTTTTATTATAATGTTACGTAGATGGTTTGCCAGAGCGCACTAGGGGTGTAGCCTTAGAGGGTAAAAAATATGATTTTGAGAAAATGAAACATGTAAAAACTAATAAGCAATATAAAGGGGTTGGTGAAATGCAACAAAATTGTACTTACATTGTAACTCTTGACATATCTCCCCCACCTCGCGAAAGCTGGACACCAGCTTTAGAATAACGGTTATCTAGAAAAACGAACACGTTTACAGTTAATTGCCCTATTTGAAATTAAAATATTGCTCTGATGATAGAACAAAAAATCTGATAACTACCTAACATTAAAAAAGTTAAATATCCTCAAAACTGATTCAATTGAAACTACATATTGTTCTAACCCTAAGAACAATGAGAAAAAAATAATAATAGCAAGCTAGTCTGTAACAAGAAAATTTCCTAAATTTAATCTAGTCCTAGCAATACTAAACAAATGATAGCATTTGTTACTTTTACATTACTACACAAAAAAATATAAAATTTCCCTCGAGCATACATAAAATTAAGTCTTTGGGCTGGATCCGACAATATTGTCGGTGGACTAAGTCGGCACTGGCTAATCCGGTAGGTACACTTCCTACCAAACAATTTATATAAATAGAAGCCGAGATAAAGTGTAAAAGTTATACGATACTGTTGCCATCATGTCCAACATACCTTTTTCTCACCATTTCGTTCTAAGATATAATATTGCCTATAACGCTATCTCTGTTGCAATCACTCCAAGACCGTGGTATGAGTGTAGTAAAGACATATGTGGAATTTAGTCATTTCAGAACTGTGTCTGTTTTAACTACTCTAACCTCAAAATTATTTTCGTGTTTTGTAAATTTAAACAATTATTCTCGTTGAATCGTAAAAATAGTGAAAAAATGTGCTGTTTGTGGTGTAGTTGAGGATAAGAATAGCGTGTTGTTTTACATTTGTCATGTTAAAAACAGTAGTACTGCAACAAAGATGGGGCTATAGTAATTTTCATCATAAAGAAACAGATAATTATAAAATGTAATGTCTGAACTTGAGTACGAGATGTTGACAACACACTTATAAATGTGTATCTGCCTCTATTTATATAAATTCTTTGCTTCCTACTTGTCAAACGGAACAAAACAGACAACCTTCCGTTTCCTTTTGGAATCGGATAACAATTTTTTCGTGAATTGCAAATGCCCGGCATTTCTGTGGACTGTGATTAATATCGATTCTGTGTTATTTGAGACATTTAACCTTGGATCTACCATTGTTAGTTAGTTGGCGGTAGTTAGTCTTGTTGGCGAAACGGATTTGCTGGAGACGCCAGCGTTTGTATGGTGTTATTTTTATAAGCGTACACAAGTAGAGGAGCGACTGTTAAGATAGGTTTTTGTTATTAGAATCCTGTTGTTTGCGTGGTTCATTATCCTTTATTTTTTAGGTATGGAAACAGAACGATGGTGGCAGTTTGTTGAATGGTGGTAGCAGTATGTTAAATTATCTTGCAGGGAAAAGTTCCAGCGGTAATAATAAGGGCAGGCTTCATCAGGTTACAGCGTGGTTTATGTTGAATGTCACAGCGTGTATCTGTTCTGGTAAGCCGTAGCTCCTTTTACATGGGTGTTGTATTGTTGTATTTTACTGAGGAACCTAACTCGTGCCACTTGCCC
This sequence comes from Stenurella melanura, assembly GCA_963583905.1. Classification (NCBI taxonomy): domain Eukaryota; kingdom Metazoa; phylum Arthropoda; class Insecta; order Coleoptera; family Cerambycidae; genus Stenurella; species Stenurella melanura. Next base: position 10,056,784 of record OY757309.1, on the reverse strand, counting down.
TCCATGGGTGTGCTCGGCACCTCCACTATTTGTTACCTATATTGCCATACTTATAAAAAGTGATTTTAACAAAATAAAACATTTATTTAAAAACTAATAAAATAATAAAGGGGTTGGTGAAATGCAACAAAATTGTAGTTACATTATAACTATTATTTTGGAAATCACTCTTGAGGAGGTATCTCACTGCATACTACTACCCTCCTTACAGACTAAAAATAGAATGAACGACATCAAGGGCATAAGGCACTTTTTCTTACTAGATACAGATGGCCTTGCCAGGAGCTGCACATGCAGCCACCCCAATCGTTATTGAATATAATAAACATTCTTAGAGCTGTGTATTTGTCATACACAGCAAAAAGTTTTTTCAAAAAAAGCTTTGAAAAAGGAAACAGATCAGATTTCCGAAACGTCGGCGAAATATTTAATTTCAAGTTTTTATACTTATTTGTGTTATTTATTTAAAAAACCAACCTCTAACTGATCCTTTGAGGTAAACGTCACAGGCGTAGAGATTATTTACCAGTAGCATACAGGTTAATTGTGATATTTTGTAGATTCCCCGAGCACCGCTTAAGGTGGCCATTCCCTAGAAAGAGACATCCGATAGGGAAATATTTACTATTTTTAGCTATAACTTTTTTTTCTTAGTACGTATATTTAAAAAAACTATAAGAGTACCTAAGTAGAACCATAACAAGAATATTACTATGAATTTTCTCTCGATAATTTTAGTGGTTTGCAAAATAGCTCGATTTAAATTTAAAAATTGTGTTAATCTTCCTATTTCGTAGTTTTAAATCGAGCTATTTTGCAAACCAATGAAATTATCGAGTGAAAATTCATAGTAATAGTATTGTCATAGTTCTACTTAGGTACTCTTATATTTTTTTTAAATATACGTACTAAGAAAAAAAAGTTACGGGCAAAAATAATAAATATTTCCCTATCGGATGTCTCTTTCTAGGGAATGGCCACCTTAAAAAGAAAACATACACGTGGCAGGAAGTCCCAAAGAATTGAAGAAGGAAAAAAATGCTTTAACACATAAAAATAACAAACGTTGTCTTCATGTTTAAGTTTTTTACTGTTTAAATTCATTCCTTGTGTATTTTGTGTTACGCAGTTTATTAATAAATTTGCTTTTCAATACTCTCGCCTTAATTTGCAATGTCTCATGCAATTTATCAGCATCAAATGATCACATCGGTGTATAATTCTGTTCATAATATAATAGTGCTTGTCATTTTGATTGTCACTAATGCAGATGTAATTTAGTTTTTTTTTCTCAAAAACGATCCATTTTACGAAATTTTTTCAAGAGGTAAAAAAGTTTCTAAATGAATCGTAATGTTTGGTTTTACAAAATTATAAGAATAGTAGTTACTTTCTAGACACGCTGCATGGATGAAATAATTTCCCCTTTAAGGGGGCGTCGCTGGGTAGGAGAGGCTAGTTTCAAACATTTTATTTGAACAACCCACCTTCATTTTCGATAGGGAACTGGTAGTTAAAATTATTACACTTTATTACGGGACACCCTGTATAGATTAAGACATTTCAGTTAAACAATTCCATTAAAAATATTTATGTTATGCTCTCTGTCGATGGCTAAACGGCGAAACATTGGCCGTTTACCAATTATCAGAATAAATTTCAAACATAATTTGCTTAAGATGTTTCACTCATATTCTAGGATAAGAGGTAGATAAGGAAAAACACAAAGCAACTGTAAATATTTTATTTGAAAAAAGCTGTTAGTATATTGAATGAAAAAGGCAAGGAAGAGTTTTTGTCGCCACATATTAGTTCGAGTATGATACATTCCACTTTAAATGTAGTAAAAGCTATGTAGTATCTAATCCTTACCAGTAATGACTAAAGTACATAAACAAAACATGCTTTAAAGGTTTTTCTGTTATATTATTAAAAGGCACAGTAGTTCAAGCGCTTATAGAGTATTCCAGGTAGTATGGACGAATTCGTTTCGAATATATTTCGAATAGATTTTGTTTTCAGCTCAGAAGTGAAAGTCTATGTTACCAAACGGTAACCTGCTCAGAAATAGTTTCAAACAATTTTATTTATAACAAGAACAAAAATTGCATTTTTTCAATCAAACTTTTTTTTAAACTTTTTTTACCGATTTCCAAGAAGAACTGTTTCAAAACTTTTCTTCGTAATGTTGATACTTTCAATGTTGTTAAGCTTTCATAAAAAGACTAATAATTTAATGAAAATCCGTATATTAAATTATATATTTCGTTAATTATTAATAAATGAATCATAATAATTAATTAATAGAATAACAATAGAATTAATCGCTATCGCAAAGATGTTATGAGCATAGTCCTAAAAAAGTAGTTAACACCAATGATGGCTTATGCGCCCATAGATAGTTTTGTGTAAAACAGCATAGATTGGGGACTGATATTGGATCAAAGATAGCAAAACAAATGTTATGTATCCGAAAATGCACCCTAAAGAAGCTTTAGACCTCTGAGGATGAAATCGAAAATAATAGTGTTTGCTGATTGTATTGGAAATAATTCGACATGCTTTAATGAGACCTAGTTCACATTTTACTTCATTAAGGGTTATTTTTCTACCGCATTAATTGAAACTCATTTTATTCATAAGTGGGCAAACGAGGGGTACGTAATACGTGTTTGTACATTTTCTACTCGTTCATAACCCCAGCCAAATAGAAGGCCATGTACCTCTATTAACGTATAGTTCACTACATATATTTAGTGCACTAGATTTTTTCCATGGGGTATACAAAAACCAAAGTTTATGTAAATTGGCTGGAAAATTTAAAATATTTAAAAGAATAAATAAGAATGGAGATTTCATAAATAACTAATTATAACAAAAGCTCAAGAATAATGTGCTTTCAGTCAGTATCACGTTATTATTGCTGATGGTCAATAATTTGAGCGTTTATTGTAACGGTTACCGTTATTACATAAAATAAATTTTGGCCCACCCTGTATATTTTACTTTATTAATATTAGTATATGGTCAGATAAATAAATAATATAACGTACGAAATTAACATTGAATGCGCTATGTTCCTATTAAAAAAAAAACATCTTTGGCGTCACGACAACAATGCAGAAGCATATACATATACAGGGTCGCTGATATGTATGGAAACGGTCAATTCGCAAACGTTTTAGATTTTTTAAAACCTATTACATAAATAAAATTTAAGTATACAGGATCAGTCAAAAAGTCATGACGAAACAAAATTGCCTTTTCGGTAATGGAGCACCGTGTTTATTATTCTATATATCAATTCTCCTCGCAATTCTAAACAAAACTCATATAACACATTATATACCTAAACTTAACCATTTCCGAGATATCGAACTTTGAAAATCACTATCGTATAAATATACGAAAATATAAGTTTATAGTGTATCAAGTTACCTTTGAAAATGTCTAGCTCCATAACAACACAGCGTGATTCTTTTGTCTAACAGTGATAATCTTGACAACACAAAAATATATTTAGTGTGAATAATTTTCCTGCAAAGAACGCCACGTTTAAGTGAAACCGAGAGTGTTGAAATTTTAATGATCCTAGGATATGGTGATAGAAGACGAAATTGTGACCAAGTAGTGAATATTTTTAATGAATTGCATCCCGATCGGCAACCTATTTCTAAATCAACCGTGTCAAAAAAGTTGCAGCATTTTGTGGTACAGGCATATCTAGAGGAAACTTTTGCTGATAAATGGATTGGACGCAGGAGGACAATTGAATGGCCAGCTAGGTCTCCGGATATGACACCGCTTGACTTTTTTCTGTGGAGTCATATAAAGAATGCAGTCCACAAAAATAGATCACAAAATATCGAGGAGTTGCAAGATATTTTCACTATTCCTCCCAACACCCTCTTAGATTCACTACAAAATTTCTTTCAGTGAATTTATTACTGTCAGGAGGTAAATGGCGAACATTTTGAACACCTTATAAAATAGAATTAAGAATGATATATTTGTTGTGTATTACAACTTATTTTCGCTCTTTTCTTCTGGCATAATCATCATTTTCATAAAATTAAAAATATCCAGGACATTCATTAATAAATACATTTTTGATTTCATACATTTTCATCGACCCTAAACAATTATGCTTTTTGTTTTCTATAAAAGAATAATATTAAAATTTAATCATACCCATATCCTCCACCCTGTGTAATTTTCATAATAAATATCCAACATTTCGGGCTATTTCCTTAATGAGAGTAGTAAAAAGTTATTTTCAAAATTCGATATCTCGAAAACAGTTAAGTTTAGGTATATGATGTGCTATATGAATTTTGTTTAGAAATTTGAGAAATAAAATTTGGAATAATAGACAGGGTGTTTCATTAAAGAAGAAGCAACTTTGTTTCGTCATGACTTTCTGATTGATCTTGTATATTTAATTATTGTATAGACTTTAAAAAACTGTAAAACTTTTCTATCTTAACATTTTTCGCTAGCTATCTTACTTTAGGAGATAATCGGCCGTTTCCATATATATCAGCGACCCTGTATATCAAGAGATTTAAATATAAAAATCGACCTGTCTGAATTTTTTGTTTCAAACATACATACATTTTTAAGGCCTACTACTTCCTGTTCCAGGATTTCAGAACGTAACGATCTGGTCTTATCTGAATTTTCAATTTTCAATTACATCGACCAGTTTTTATAGGCGGGGAAGTTAAAGTGATCACACCTTTTTACATGAAAATTAAATGCGATAAAAATCTGTCTAACGGTGTAAACATATTATTTGTGTAAATGGATATTATGGTATAACTAAAGGGAGTAAAAGATACCAAAAATTAGTTTTACAGGAAAATTATTAACAAAAAAAGTGAATTAAATAATGAAAGTTTATTGTACCATCAGAAAATTGCAGCAGGCAACTGAGTTGGTAGGTAGATACTTTATTGTCTTCCCGGATCCTCCGCCATAATGTTAAATTGTAAATATAATATATTCCATACCTTTCTGTAACGCCTCGTCCCTCTAATTTGGAGTGAATTTTGACGAATTTTTAAGAACATCAGTGAATCACATAAGATAGGGTGGTTCTAAATTATTGGAGAGGGTCGGTTATTAGACTTAGTTATACTATGGTAAAAAGTTCAGGGAGATAGAGGATGAATGTATTAACCCAGTGAAAGTAGACTTTTTTGATCTACCAAATGTATCATTCATTTTTTTTTAATTTTAAATCGATTTATTCTGGTGTTTTAAAGAAAATATTAAAAATTTAGAACGATATAACTATGGCATAAAAAATTATTCAAGATCAAATTCCACAAAAAACTGTTTTTTGCTAGTATTGCGCTTTTTATAGCTCGGAGGCCAATTCGGAGGTTATTATGAAAATGAAAGAATGAAATTCTGCACGAAAATGATCCCTTCCATTTTTATGTACAACGAACGTAAACCTCAAAGCCTTGCCACTTACGTATAGATGGGAGAGCAGGACATGCTCTATTTTTTAAGAAAATGTTAAATCATAATTATAGTGTATTACTTATTACATCGAACAACTCATGTAAAGTATGTTCTGGCGTAACTAAAATAATAAATTAACGGAGACACACATGTTTCAAGTATAATTTCAAATTATTTTGATATAGCTATCTGAACTCCTTCCTACCGAAAATATTTCAGGATGCATCGGTTTACAGCAAGTATGTAAACCCTACCCACGACAGTGTCGAACTTAATGTTGTCAGTGTATTATGGAATATTGAATTCGTCTTTACTCCACAAATATGTAAGACATTATTCCTATCTTGACAAATGAAAAACAGCAAAATTTTTAAATCTATCGCCATATCAAATAACTATTGGCGTTGGATGAACCATCAGCCAGTAGTTCTCGATTTATAATATACTGATACACATGCAAACAAGACTAATCCGTTCTAATTTTTAATCCTTTGTTTTTCCCTATGCACTACCCTAAAACAGAACTATATCACAATGTATATGCGTACCACATATACGTGTAAATGCACACATACATAACACCTAAGCGTACAAATCTAGAGCAGCGAATTCGAGACTGTATCGTGGTGTTTTATTTTTTTGACGTAGAACCAGGTCAAACTTGGTTTTTGTTAAGCATATCACTGAGCATACGAAATCGTATTTCACGACAGTTTTTCGTGGTCTTGAACTTCTTAAAATAAAAAAAGGAAAAATATTGTATTTCAAATAAAATGTTTGTAAATTTTTTTTGTATCCACCGTCATATCTTCAAAACTAATGTTGAGGTCGAAGTTCGCATTTTCATTTCCTTAAAAATCAGTAAAACTAGGTATTTGAATTTAATGTATTACAATTTTCACCAATCGGTAAACTTTTTTATTTTTGAATTGATTTAGTGTGTACGGGACAAATAGTTTATAAAAAGCTGTTGGCATCGGCTACCCTCACCCCCATTAAATGTCGAAATGTCGATCTATCGAAAAGATCGTTTTATGGGATTTTCGGTCAGGCGATTTCAAATATTATATTATCAAAATGCTAGGAGCAATTATTTCCACATCCTGGAGTGTAAATTTAATATGCTTTCGTTTAAAGAGACTTCCTCGGCAAATCTTGATGTGGAAGTAATGACTGCTTAGGCAGCGGTTTTAAATTTATTACTTGGTAAAATAAGTATCATTTGAACAATACACCTTTCTTTAATATGCTATACACTTTATCTTCGTCACTGCCCTCCTCTAATTTAGACGCCATCATCAAAGGAACCGTAAATCGACTAGGAGTCATTTCAGAACATATATTTTCAAGACTTCTCTCACTATTTTTGCGTTAAATAATAACTCCCATTTGTTATTACTTCCAAAAAAACTATAATTAAACTATAACCAGATAATATTTTAAAGCACATTTTGTTAATGTTTTAAATTAGCATGTTGAAAGAAATCTTTATGTTTGTTATACATATGCAGCTGCATGTCTTGTTTGTAATAAAAACGGCGATCACAAACTTTGCACAAGACATCCTTACTTTTGCCGCACTCAACTTTTTGATGTCTTCGGAGGCTCTTTAACAACTTATATGTTTTATTGCATTTGTTACATTGATAATACATGTATCCTTGAGAATTATGTACCTGGTAACCTTAAAAAAAACACTTTATTAGTTAAAAATTATTATAATAATATGTTTATTATACTATTTTCTGCTATCTACCGCATTGAAATTGCCTGCATTACATTATTTTGTCGTATTTACAATGTTAATGGACCCACCTACTGCTATGGGGTAATATATAAAAACAAAACAATTGTAATCAGCAGTAATCTTAAGTAATTGAAAAATATTTTTCCAAATGGACATTTTTGCGCTCCCTTAGTTACAACCAACTTAACATAAATCACTCTTACATGTAATATCAAGATCTGTTAACGCAGTACCTAAGTAATAATGTAGGTACAAACTTTCTAACATCGAAAAGGAAAGGCCCGAGAACTTCGATAATTATATTTCTGGCTAAAGTATAAGCTCGATTAAAAAATACACATTGTGTAGCATTTTTATTTTATTCAGTAACGTACTTTAGTTACCTGCAGTTACCCTATTTTTCGAAATATGACGTCATGATCGTGTATGATGCTATATATTACATATTCAGATAGACATATTTCATCAGTTTAGTGGGTGACACCCAATACCCTCAAAAATGAAAGTATGAGAGGGGATAATCGAAGGACACATCATCCGACTATTCTTATTTTAAAATTTAACTAATGCAAAAATTGTATTTCTCTAAATGTTTTTTGACAGAAAAATATTGTGACATGACGGGGCAAAACTGACACCTGATTCGGATTCAGCAAGCCAAAATACACCGGAAATGATTGGTTTGGTCCATGGAATTGATAAATTTGTTTTTGTGTGCCTGTGTAACTAGTGCTAGAAAGACAAGGAGAAATAAAACAAGTCTTCGCGCACGTCATTTCAAATTATATTAACATTCTTATAAATAGAATAAATGCATAAAATGGTTAATTATACAACGCGTGTGTAATGTGGTACTTTGCTCATGGATGGAAATTTTGCCACATACGGGCAGTAGGCTAGCGCGATAGTCCCATCAGTGTAAAAAGCCACAATACACGCGAGTTGCATGCACTATTTTTCCGCCACCGAAATAAATGTAAAAAATTAAATTTATAAATTAAAATAAAAACAATCTACTTTACGCACTTTTGCTTAAAGTGCTAGTGCGTAAAGTGAAATAATATGGCAATTGTTGCATACCCGCTCAAACACACTTGTTGTGTAAGTGTTTTACTTTTATACATTACGCACTAGTGTCGAAAACGTTTCACTTTACGCACTACACAGCATGCGTAAAGTAGTACCTTACGCACGGTAGTAGGTAGGACTTTTTACTTTCTATGCACATATATACAGACTGTCTATTTTACGAGGGCCACACCAAATATCTCGCTTAATATCTATTGTAGAAGAATAAAGTTTTAGAAACAGTTATCCCATTTTTTGTGAGCTATATTTCAGTAAAAAGAAATTTGAAATCCATAGCCCACTTTATGAGATATATTACAAAAACCTGAAAAATAGGAAAACCACAAACGGTTATAGCTTCCTTATTTGAGGAGATACGAAAAAAGTTAAAGGAATGAAAGTTGACGGCAAAGACAATAAGAATAATAACGTGTAACAAAAAAATCGAAAAATGCAGTTGGCTTTGACATACGCTATTGTGCAAAAATGAAAAATACATATCTCAAAGTAGGCCATGACGCCATTAATTCCGTTATTTTTTTCTCATTCCAACGATATAAAACATGTCACAGAAATTTTAACCGATAGTGTCAATATTTAATATTTTACGAATACCACAATTCATATAATTGAATCGTAACAATCAGCTGTGCCATAATTAGTGAAAAACAATGTATACAGTTATTAATAAATTTGACAGATTGTAACTGTTGTATGTTGTATGTTGCGTTGTCGAGTTCTAAGACAAATTTTATATCAGTAATTATGGTGTACACCAATAATAACAAATTTGATATGATTAGCATTTATTGTCAGTGCAATTTTGACGCTGAGATGGCAGTCACGGTTTACGGAGATAGATTTCCAGATGCTCCGCAGCCAAATCGAACTATGTTTAGGAAGTTAGTTCAAAATCTAAAAACGCACGGTTCATTTTCAAAAAAAGTAGTAAGGCAAGCGCATGTTGCGGATAATGTAAGAAAAGTGAATAGAGTAATGAATTATGTTAACCAAAATGAGGAAACCTCTTTGAGACAAATTCAGAGAAACTGTCGCATAAAAAAAGACAGTGCAAGAAAAATATTGAAAAAAAACGGATTTCGATGCTACAAAATGAGGAAAGTTCAACATTTAAATGAGGGAGATAAGCCAAGGAGAGTAAGATTTTGTAGATGGTTATTAAATAAGAAAAGGAATGACGCGCTGATATGTAGCAAAATTCTTTGGTCGGACGAATCAAATTTTTCTAATAATGGATTTTTCAATAGAAATATGCATTATAAGTGGACACGAGAAAATACACATTGGTGCATAGAGACTGCTTTCCAAGAAAGATTTTCTACGAATGTTTGGTTGGGTCTTTTAGGGACTAAAGTAATTGGACCTTATTTTTATGATGGCAAATTAACCGCTCGTAGATACCTTAATTTCCTGCAAAACGAATTTCAAGATTTTCTTTATGAATTAACAGTGGCAGAAAGATTAAATTATTCATATTTTCAACAAGATGGGGCTCCACCTCACACTGCTGTAATATGTACAAATTATTTAAATCAAGTTATGCCAGATAGCTGGATAGGCACCTATGGACCCATTCTATGGGCAGCTCGATCACCAGATATTACTCCCTTGGATTTTTTCGTCTGGGGTTACAATAAAGACAAGGTATTTCAAACTGCCCCTGAAAATATTGAGGACATCAAAACCAGAATTCGAAACGCATGTGAGGCAATTACTCCTGAAATGCTCCAAAATGTAATTCGTGACGTGTCTCGTAGAGCACGTTTATGTGTCAGAATGCATGGTGCACAATTTGAGCATTTGTAGTTAGAAAAATAAATACACACAATTTCTTTTCAATATAGTAGTAGGTGGTACTGTTAAACATAGTTTTTCGTTTTTTTCTTTGGATGTTCGTTTTGTACTTGTATTTTTATTTATGAGATATTTATTGGTTTGTATTAAACTGTAATAAATAATTACGGAATTATAATTATTATAAAGTGAATTTTTACTATTATGGCACAGCTGAATGTTACGATTCAATTATATGAATTGTGGTATTCGTAAAATATTAAATATTGACACTATCGGTTAAAATTTCTGTGACATGTTTTATATCGTTGGAATGAGAAAAAAATAACGGAATTAATGGCGTTATGGCCTACTTTGAGATATGTATTTTTCATTTTTGCACAATAGCGTATGTCAAAGCCAACTGCATTTTTCGATTTTTTTGTTACACGTTATTATTCTTATTGTCTTTGCCGTCAACTTTCATTCCTTTAACTTGTTTCGTATCTCCTCAAATAAGGAAGCTATAACAGTTTGTGGTTTTCCTATTTTTCAGGTTTTTGTAATATATCTCATAAAGTAGGCTATGGATTTCAAATTTCTTTTTACTGAAATATAGCTCACAAAAAATGCGATAACTGTTTCTAAAACTTTATTCTTCTACAATAGATATTAAGCGAGATATTTGGTGTGGCCCTCGTAAAATAGACAGTCTGTATATGACTTTCTAACGTTGTCGAAGAAATATCACTTTACATATTGTCACTGTTCCATATGCATATCTTACAATTATTGTAATTATTTAAATATTTACGAAATTACCAATATAAATCTAATAACTCCTAATCTTAAAAAACATATTAGTGTCAAGCAGATTTTGTCAATACATTGAATTTCGAATTATTCTTAATTACTAAAATAAAACTTATGTTTGTTGTACATATGTAGCTGCATGTCTTGCTTGTAATAAAACCGACGGTCACAAACTTTACATTGGATATCTTTACTTTTACCGCACTCGACTTTTTGATGTCTTCGGAGGCTATTGATGACTTTGTAGGTTTTACTGCAATTTTCACATTGGTAATTATGACCTTCTGAAGGTGGCTGATAACCTTAAAATATATTTCATTAGTAAATATAAACAGACCAGAAATGTGACCGTTTAGCCTCTTATTTACATTAACGCCCTGGCGGTGCTTGCCCTTAGCTATTCCATCACTCAAGCAGGATACGTACACACAGACAACAACACAACGACCATTCCTTGCGACATTAATATGTACAGCAGCCGGGACTTGAACTCAGGTCAGATAACAGCGACTAGCCGTATGGTGCCTCTTAACCGCGATCTAGCCCTCTGCTACCGTATCGGCGATACGTTGAAAACGTCACTAAATATACACTTCTTAGCCAGGTTCCGATCCCAAAATTATGTAATGGCAAGCCTAACATTTTTTAGCATTTAAAGCATTTATTGAAGTACATATCTTCTAATATATCAAAGTGTATTCTATTTCACTAACAACATTTTTTTATTATACTTTTTGAGCGTTAAACAACGAGATTTTTTAATTTTTATAAATTAATAATAATCAAAATATCAACTTTACGAAAAAAGTTATTGAATGTTTCTTGCTGCAAAACAGTCAGAAAATATTTAAAAGATTTGTTTGATTGAAAAAATTTAATATTTCCTTTCACAATAAAAAATATAGTTTTAAACAATATTATACCAGATTACCCTCTGGTGACATGAATTTTAAAAAGGGTCAAAAACGCGTATAACTCTTCAGGGATTGAATATTTTTTGTAGAACTCTTTGTTGTTGATGGAAAAACCTGTTAGCTTTCATTTGCACCAAGCGTCGTGTATAAAAAGTTGTTAATAAACAAATAAGAACCTCTCACACAATATCACTTCTATTTCCGGTTCCGGTTATCCGATCAAGTTCTTTTTGGTCTCAAAATTTTCCTTTTTCTAACCACTCTCATATGCACAAACCGCCATTTCGATACGCTTACCCAAAACCGAGATATTCCATTTGTTAATTTGCAAAATTAATTTAAACTTTAAATAAACAAAAGCAAAAAGTTGCATTCGTGCAGACTTCTATGGGGGTTATGCCCGACATCAATATTTATCATTTAAAGTTGGTTTTAAGTCGATCAAACTTTCAAAAAAAAGTTATTTGCTAATTAACAAATTATGCCAATTGTTTAAACTATCAAAAAGTGTTGAAAATTCCATATACGAACTGGTACGATTTAAATTAAGCTTACTTTTAGATATTTTCGAAATTTGCCTTCTTATGTACGTAAATATTTTGGGGGTCCGTTGCGAAATGCCAACATACATAAATCAAGTAGTCACATACGAGGAGTGTTTGGAACTACTATTAATTGTAATATTCAAAACGCCAGTCACCGCGTATAAGCAAGCACATTTTTAGAACATTTAAAGAAGCGTAAGCTGGCTTTAAATCATAATACTCCAGTAAATAAACCGGAAAAAAGTGCAAGATGTGTAAAAGTTGGGAAACAGCACCAATTTTAAGAATTCCTTCTGTGTCCCTTGAACCCCCAGGACTATTCCAACAATTTTACGGATGGAAAAAGTGGAAGAGTTATGGGGGTTGTGAGCATCAAAATGCCCCAAAAATTGGGCATTGAAAAAAAAACTTTAAAAATAAAAATTTCTGAGTTTTTCCTGAGAAATTGACTCTACTTCGGGCCCGCCATTTCGAATTTCCCCTAATTGGACAATGGATTCGTTATCAGTGACAACGAAAACCCCAGAGTTCCTACTTGCAGCCCAAAAACGAAAAAAGTACGAGTATTTCCTGAGAAACTGACAGTACTTCCAGTTCGCCATTTTGAATTTACAAAATTAGACCTCGGATTCATTACCAGCGACTTCGAAAGCCCCAAGGACAGATTTTCAAGGCCAAAATATCCATTCTCATCTTTCTGGATTCTGGATTCATTTTGAATTTCCCAAATTGGACCTCATTCGTGATAAGAGACCTCGAAAACCCCCTAGTAGAGACTTCCAGGCCGAAATTTTCATTTTAAAAGTTTTTTTTTCAAGACTCTTATAACCAGCCCCCATAACTCCCCCATTTCATCCGTCTGCAACAATCTTAGTGGTGACGAATGATCCTGAGGGTTCAAGGAACACAACGCAGAACGAATTTTTTAAAACGGTGCTGTTCTCCAACTTTTTCACAATTTTCGGCCTATTTACTGGAGTATAAAAGTCGGTATATGGAATTAGAAGTAATTATAAAGAGTTTTCTCCCGTTGAAAAGAGGTTAACACTAATTAAACATTGAAAACTGAAATATTTATTGAAAATACATTGTTTTAGTTACAATAGGTCCTAGAAATACTGTGTAATAAAATTCCATTCATCTAAACTATTCATTTTACAACCAGTATCTATATCTGGTGGATCATTTAAATTAAGAATATGTTCAAGTTGAATAGGATCTGCTACATCTTGGTTAACTTCAAGTTACAATGTGATAATAATATATGGATTTTACGGTTTATTGTTGTTGAATCAAATATCAAATATAAACTTTTGTTACACAACGTACAGGGTGCCCCAAATTGCTTGATTTTGGCTGGTTTTCCTATTTTCAGACCAGATAGAGAAAATCTGACGTATGAGTCTAGAGCTCGATTTTTGTGAAACGCCGATTGGTGAAAACCGCATTTCGATATCTCTAACCGTTTCGGAGATATCGGCAAAAATTGACATTTGACAGATTCCGAAAAACTGTCAACTTTTTTATTTGTGAATATTTTTTTCAAACGGTAAAAACTTTCTACATGCACTTTTTGACGTAGAATAAGATGCATTTGTCAAATAAATAAATATATCGCTTTTCAATTGTTCGATATCAAAGCTAACTTTGTTATTTCAAATGGAAACCATAGTTGGCTTTGACTTTAGAAAATAGGAAAAAAATAAGCTTTGAAAAATATATATGTCAAGATATGTCTAGTCATCCTTGCTGCCAATATAACACATTTCTCTTTAAAAATGACATTTTTTTAACATTTAACATTTTAGTTGGCCACACAAAAACAGTTGCTTTGCATATCTAAAAGTTAGTTTGACAGTAAATAAAATAAGTGTTAAAGTTGACATCTGTTATAATCTCTCTGCAGTATTCCAAAATGTATGAAAACTTTGAAAAATGCCAGATGTTAATATGCTATATTGAATCAGGCCGAAATTCTGAAGATGCATTAATTCAATATTTCGAACGTTACCCTGAACGCCAGTAGCCAAGCGAACAAATATTTCCTAGATTGGAAAATGCTTTGATGAATTATGGATCATTTGTCAAGCCCAGACCTAAACAGTATGCTATTGAAGGTAGAGACGAGGTGGAGGCAGAAGTAATTGGAGCGGTTTTAGAAAATCCTGATATTTCTACCAGAGAAATAACTGTAACTAAGGGTGTGAGCAAAAGCCGTAGCTAAAGAATTCTCAAGAAATCTAAATATAAACCTTATAAAATCAGGCTCACTCATCAAATATACCCTGGTGATCAAGAACGCAGGATTAATTTCTGCAACTGGTTCATCAGAAAATTAAATGAAAATGAAAATTTTCACCGAAATGTCATTTGGACCGACGAAGCAAGAGTAACCAGCAACGGAATATTTAATGGACATAATTGGCATCGTTGGTCGGACCATAATGAGCCTGTTTTCCAACCTAGATATATGCAAGGACGATTTGGTTTCAATATATGGATTGGAATAGTGGGGCAACGAATGATTGGACCTTTTATTTGTTACGAAAACCTTAACGCCCAACGGTACGTTAATATTTTGGAAAACATTGTTGAACCATATTTAGAAGACTTGCCCCTTGCCGATTTGGTACGAAAGTTTTATCAACAAGATGGCGCACCAGCCCATAACGCGGCGGTTACAAGGAACAAACTAAATCAAATGTTCGAGGATCGGTGGATGGGAACAAGAGACCCATACCGTGGCCTGCAAGATCTCCGGACCTAAGTCCTTTGGACTTTTTTATTTGGGTTTTCGTCAATGACCAGATATTTAAAACCATGCCAGAAACGCGTCAAGATTTAGAGCAACGAGTGAAAAATACAATCGCTGGGATAACACCTTTACAACTCATAAATGCCAAGAAAACAGTAAAGAAGAGATGTCAATTGTTCATCGACCAAAATGGTAGACAGACAATATGAACACTATTTGTGATACTTCAATCGTTAAAGATTTGTTACCTACTTAATGAAATATGTTTAATTAATAAAATTAATTTAATAGAAAAACTATTGTTTTCATTTGAATAACTGAAACTCTTGTTTTCCATGGCCAACTCTGCTCAAATGTCATTTTTAAAGAGAAATGTGTTATATTGGCAGCAAGGATGACTAGACATAGCTTGACATACATATTTTTGGAAAGCTTGTTTTTTTTCCTATTTTCTAAAATCAAAGCCAACTATGATTTCCATTTGAAATAACAAAGTTAGCTTTGATATTGAACAATTGATAAGCGATATATTTTTTTGACAAATGCATCTTATTCTACGCAAAAAGTGCATGTATAAAGTTTTTACCGTTTGAAAAAATATTCACAAATAAAAAAGTTATGAGTTTTTCGGAATCTGCCAAATGTCAATTTTTGCCGATATCTCGGAAACGGTTAGAGATATCGAAATGCGGTTTTCACCAATCGGCGTTTCACAAAAATCGAGCTAAGTCAGTTTTTCTCTACCTGGTCTGAAAATAGGAAAACCAGCCAAAATCAAGCAATTTGTACATCTTACCTTCAAACAAGGTCCAAGCAGAACCAAGCTTAAACCAGGTCTTCGAAGAGCGTTATATTTAATAGTAATTGTCGATCAAACATTTCCAAATCACACCTTATACACACTTTACCTTAAAACTGAGTATATTAGAGAACATACAGATTTGGTTAAGGATTCATTAAATCAACATCTTTGAAGATATCTTTATGTCTGTTATACATATGTACCTTCATTTCTTGTTTGTAATAAAAGCGATGATTACAAATTTTACAAACGACATCCTTACTTTTACCGCATTCAATTCTCTGGTGTCTTCGGAGGCTGTTTGCAATTTTGTAGGTTTTGTTACATTTGTTACATCGGTAATCGTGCCCTTGAGGACGCTGTGGTTGATAACCTAAAAACTACATTTTATTAGTAAGTATTACGACAATATAATTAAATTATTTTTTTTTACCACCTATTTCACTAAAACCATCTCTATTTGCTTAGTAAACTCTGAAGTCATTAGTCGGGTCCCATGGGTTACGAAAATGTTATTCATTGTAGTCGGAAGTCACCGCTCCACTGTCTAGCATCACTTTTATACTTCAGCGCTGACAAGACATGCATTTTCTCTGAATTTTCTCAAAGTCCACTAAAACCCGAGTAATAGAAGAAATACACTGAACTGAACCTCGTGAAACATCTTGAAAATAATTGTTAATTATAAATTAAACACTGCTTTTAGATGAATCAATCTATATATTATAAATACTCTACATATGTTTCGGCTTATTAGGCCTTTATCAAGAGTATTACATAGTGAATACTAAAGTTTTAGACGTGCTTATTCTAATTTATACCTAAAAGTATTTATATCTTAATCTATTTATGACTTAATCTATTTCAGACTTAATTTAAAATCCTTAATTATGGCAAAGTTTGGAGTGGACCTAAACTGATTATATAAATCAATGGATACTTCTTATCAATTTGTTTATAATAGGGGTATTCAAGAAATTTTACTGGTCGTTCGTGGTACAAGGGTTGCACGTCGGAAACTTTAGTATTCACTATATAATACTCTTGATAAAAGCCTAATAAGCCGAAACATATGTAGAGTATTTATAATATATAGATTGATTCATCTAAAAGCAGTGTTTAATTTATAATTAACAATTAATAGAAGAAAGATGAAATATGACTCATTAACGCATGTTTATTGGTTTTTTGAGATTATGTCAAATTTTTGGGCTTTTAACTCCTCTAGTTCAGTTGTCATTTCAATAACAAAGATTTTGAGACATTACCCGAGACCAATAGGAATGTAGATATTTAGAGAAGTTCAAAAACCAGACACGGCGATCGTTTTGTATAAAAGTGGCCCTAGGCAGTGCAACGGTGACTTCCAACTACAATGAATAGCATTTTTGTAACTCATGGGGCCCGACTAACGACTTAATAGAAATAAATCGTTTCTATCAGCTACATACATATTCAAACATTTTTGGCTTAGTATTATCTCACTGTATGGTATTTATGTCACACGTATATAGTGAAATAATATACTTGAAAGACGTTACTGAGATAATTGCTTTGGAAATTTTATTTTCATAATAGAATAAACACAGTTTATTAAAGAAAGTGAAAAGTTGCTTTGATTAAAACTTTTCACAATTTTATTATTCTTTTGTAAATCTAAACAGTCACCAGACAAACAAACATTTCGATTCTATATATACTTTATTTACATTACATAAGGTCAAACAAAAATGCGAGAGGTCACGACGTAATTCAGTTATAATAAATGTGGAGTAAACGAAGATTTTCACTTCGGAAAAATTTGTAACCAGGTAGACTTTAGTGAACAATATTTCGATTAGTTTTCGAGATATCTCATTTAACAACTAATTTTGAAGTTTTTTGTTATTAATAAACAAATAGATTTACCGTACAATACCAACCGGTAGACTTTGAACTTAAACTTATTTAGAATACATGTAAAAAGTTTTTATGAATTATTATGCAGCTACAAATTCCCAGACAGCACACAGTATCCAATGGATGTCCATCTTATGTCCAGAACTAGTCCGAATGTCCATGGGCATACCTTGTACGTCCATACCAAGATATCCATTGGATGTACAGAAAATATCGTCCACTGGACGTCCATTTTATGTCCATAATTTGTTCAAAGATCTAAGGGTACACTTTCGACGTCCATTAGATGTACGAGAAGAATACATCCACTGAACGTCCATGTTATGTTCAGAGGTCCATATACGGTAATACATGTTGATTAATTTCCACGAGTTTATCGAAAAAAATTTTTAATTTTTAGACATATCAACAGAATTCTCGGCCTAGAACGCAAATATTTTGTAAACCGAGATTTTTGAAAATATATATAGGAAAAAAGCCATTAAAAAACAACATTTGAGACAATTTTTTGTCCTTTTAAATTGCAGCTAGTCACACACCTTAATTCATTAATTGATAACTACTAAAATAAATACATTTTTCTTTATCCATTCCATTAATACTTCTAAATCTTGTTGAATTATAATTATAAACAAAATGTTCTCTATATAGGCTAATTGTTATTTTCAAGTTCGTGTGCTATTCCCGCCATAAATGTGCACGAATGCGAGGTAGTCACTTCTGCTAACATGTTTTAATAGCTTTAAGTGTCCTCTCCAAGTTCTTTATAACATAAATAAGTGGAACATCTTAATAATATCTATTTTCAATCTATTCCTTTAATTTTATATTTTGTCACATAGATAAATAAATGTTATTTCAATATATTATGTTATGGTAATTATGTTGATGAGTTTGGCAATGTCGCAAACGATTGCATATCGACGCAAATCCCGATGGCAAAAGTAAGACCTAACCCTACATTTCTGTTATAAACTTATTTGTGTTTGGCGATTTGTCGCGTGTTGAACTATTTTAGTTTATCATTTGTGAATCGTAGCTCTTTGAAAAGTGAAACAACTCTCAAAGTAAGTAATAAGTAGGGAAAATGTAATAATACAGTAGAAATCCCCTTCGCAGTATCCAAGGAGAAAAAATGTAGATCAAAGAAAGCGTGCCCAAGATAATAATATTTAATAAACTAGTTTTCTATTTATAGTTCGTTTCATTTACTTTATGTATGTTTATTACGAATATACGTTTGTATTTACCTGGTAAACCAGTATCAACAGTGTGGTAATAATAATGTGTCAAAAGGAAGATGATATGGTAATCTAAATCTTACCAACTACAACTATTAAGATATAGCTGATGTCCGGATCCTCTACGGACATGTTATGGACGTCCACTGGATGCAAATTTTTGCGGATTCTTGACGTCCACTGGATGTCCATGTTATGCCGAGTATGTCTTGTGATGGACGTGTTATGGACGTACATTGGATGTAGACTTTTGTGACATCTGGACATCCACTGGACGTCCAATGAATGTCCACTGGGTAAAAAAAGAACGTCCACTAGACGTCTACACATTTATTACAGGACGTCCACTGGATGTTCATTGGACGTACTTGTGCTGTTTGGGTTATTCCAAAACAATGCCTCTTTTTTGACTACGCTTACTCCACTAATAAGATATTGTAAGGAACAGCAATTAAACTGACTAGTTGAATTTTACTTACAATCATATTTTAAATATAAACTATTAAAGCTATTTTTCTGACAAGAACAATTTACGTACATACATAATTTCAAATTTGGATTTTCTTATTTTACACGAAAACTATTAAACTTTTTGGACACAATATTAAAAATACCAATGACAAAGTATCTTACAACATGGTTTTCCTATAAATAATATTTACAAAGTCATGGGAATTTAAACCTTCAATGTTTGATGGGTAGTACAGGCAAATTAGCCATTTGGGGTAACAAAAATTAATAAAAGGATCATCTCCGGGATTTAAGTAGGTTATAACCTGGAGAATGAGATAATGCATTCCTTGCACTTCCAAGTTCCGGGAAAATTCAAAAAAATTTGAAAAAACTTTTTGATTTTCGGTTTTTTTGCTCTAGCGGCCAAAGTAATTAAAATAGAGAAAATAGTTTTCAACAAAAGTTGTAGCTCGTCTCTTTTTCTACAAAAAAGATATTTACAAATTTTTGTCTTACTTGAGCCGTTTAGAAGATAAATCGAGTTTTCCACTTATAGTTTTGAGCCGCTTCGAAATGCGCGAAAAATTATATTTCTCCGGGAGTTTCGTACGACCGGGCTCATCGATCGTTAAATCTTACTATATACAACCCCTAAAAAAATGAAAATAACAGAATATAGAGAGAAATCTCAGCTTTAATGTGGAACTAATCACAAAATTCATAAAAAAATTATCATAGAGAAAAAGTGTTAGAAAATGGCTTAGTAAACTTTGTACAATTGATCCACAGATTTATTCATATCTTTGCCGGCAGTCGTTAGAATGATAATTCATTTTGTTAATATGTTGTTATATAATGGTATATTAACATTTTATTGTAATTACTTTTTTTGGAAAAATATGCCTTGCGATCAAAGTAGAGGGTATATTTCTCATCGATTAGTCACCTCCAAATTTTGGAGTTCAATTCGCTATATGCTAATTAATAATAATAGCACAGTCTTAATTTTTGGATTATAAGTACAATAGAACATATTCTTTCGAACGACTTCGGAGTTTTTTAAATGAGTGCAGTACTTTTTGAATTTGTCTACATTATTTATACACGTTCAGAAAATGCGCAATTATACAATAAAACATATACAATTTATTTGTTTCTTTACATTTTTCAATAAGATTTTCACGAAATATAGATTAAAGTGCGTGAAATCGAATCCATGTAGTGAAAAAGCACCCATTGTTACTGGAGAAATAGGTAGGATGCATAAAACTCAAAGATATGAATAAATGTATAAAGTTTACTAAGCCATTTTGTAACATTTTTTTCTCGATGACAAATTTTTTTTATGAATTTTGTGATTAGTTTCACATTAAATCTTAAACTTCTCTCTACATTTCAAGTTATTTTCATTTTTTTAGCGGTTCTGAATAGTAAGAATTATCGATCGATGTGTCCGGTCCTACGAAACTCCCGGAGAATTCTCATTTTCCGCGCATTTCGGAGCGGCTCAAAACTATAAGTGGAAAACTGGATTTATCTCCTAATGGCTTAAGTAAGACAAAAATTTGTAAAGATCTTTTTTATAGTGAAAGAGACGAGCTACAACTTTTGTTGAATACTTTTTTCTCTATTTTCATTATTTTAGCCGCTAGAGCAAAAAAACGAAAATCAAAAAGTTTTTCCAAATTTTTTTGCATTTTCCCAGAACTTGAAAGTGCAAAGAATGCATCATTCCATTCTACAGGTTATTACCTACTTATATCACGGATAAGATCCTTTTATTAATTTTTGCGAGGTTTTTACAAAATTTTGCCTTCATTGCCTGTACTAGGGGGTGACACGCCAAAGGCGAAACCCTGTGGTGGGTACCATAATTCTTTCTTTCTAATAATAATCTAGTGAAATTATATAATTATTTACTATGAATATAATTTTGTATACCAATATACTAGATAACAATATTCAAAATAAAAGCAATGATTAAAAGTGAATTATTTATTATTAATTTGCTTATAGTAATGAAACATATTCTTTATAGGATTTTGCAAACAGTGGAAAGAAAAGCTATCTATGAGAACTAAAGGAAATACTGTATATAAAATTATTGATGAAATCTTTGCATTCTTTCGATAACCTGACTTTTGGTTATGCTAACAAGTAAAAATTCTTATCTGCCATTCTCATTTTAACACTAGCATCCAGCCTAGTCCCCTACGGCTAAGCAGGCTAAACTAGTATCCACATGATCCCCTACAATATGTAAATTCAGTTAAAAATGAGAACAAAGGCCAGAAATTAATTTATTTACGTACCTTGTCTTTAAACATTTTTTTCATTCTAATGAATTACATTTTCATAAAATCTCATTCGGTTTCTTGGAAATGCTTAGCCTTTGAAACGTTTTTCGTCCTTATTGTGGACTCATCAGAAAAACCTAAAGCCACTCATAACGATGTTCCATGCAAAACTAAGACAATATCCATGAACAAGTTTAAAATTATAATTATTTTAAACTTGTTCATGGATATTGTCTTAGTTTTGCATGGAACATCGTTATGAGTGGCTTTAGGCTTTTCTGATGAGTCCACGATAAGGACGAAAAACGTTTCAAAGGCTAAGCATTTCCAAGAAACTGAATGAGATTTTATGAAAATGTAATTCATTAGAATGAACATTTTTTTTAAATACAAGGTACGTAAATAAATTAATTTCAGGCCTTTGTTCTCATTTTTAACTGAATTTACATATCGTAGGGGATCATGTGGATACTAGTTTAGCCTGCTTAGCCGTAGCGGATTAGGCTGGATGCTAGTGTTAAAATAAGAATGGCAGATAAGAATTTTTAATTGTTAGCATAACCAGAAGTCAGGTTATCGAAAGAATGCAAAGATTTCATTAATATTTTTATATATAGTATTTCCTTTAGTTCTCATAGATAGCTTTTCTTTCCACTGTTTGCAAAATCCTATAAAGAATATGTTTCAAAAGCAATGATAGTAGACATGGCATGATTTCTATGGATAATTCTTTTAAAATTTTGGGGATATCCTATTCTACCTAATTCCAAGAGATCTGAGGTGCTCTCAAAGAGGTCCAATACACTCTCGGGCGAATTTAAGGAATTTCAGGAAAATTAAAAGTCGAGGGCACTTAACTCCGTACATACATTTTAAGGTGAAATACCCCTTGTTTATAGATGATGTCAAAAGATGGCACTAATTATACTTGAGCTGGGTGTCGAATTTGTTCCATATTTTATTAATTTACTGTATATAATATTCATTTTAAGACGATTGTGTCGGCATCGTTGCACGCAAATGGCTAAAAGTGGGCACAAGTCCCTCTCCTCTGTTGCTGATGTTAAATCATTTATTAGTTTTTACAAAACTACAAGAATTTGAGGTAATACGAGAATTACAGTGAATTCTGGATCGTAAATGCTCTTGTAAGCGATGCCTTCTGTTGCATTTATAGTTGCAAAGATGGCAAGAAAACGGCGGGTTTTTCATGCACTCATATATCAGGTGTCTGTTTAAAGTAAATTTGTGTTTGTATAGTCTACGACACTTTAAACATTGAAACTTCCCATCCTGTAAGAATCCTATGAATTCTTCCACAGCTAAAAATGAGAAAGTCATACTTTATTCAAATACATGACATTTTTCTCCTAAAATATGAACACTACACAAACATGAAAGCAGATTGGTTAGGGTTGGGCCATCTCGATAGCACTGTCTATAAAGTAGTAATAATTGAACATTACATTTGAATACTAAGCTCGACGCGCGTTTCGCTCACCATGTTAGCATCATCGGGACATGATCCGAACTTTAATTTTTAATTTATTTTAATTTCTCAGTAGATGATACCAACGTAATTGGCGAAAAAGGCGAGCATTACAGAGTAATGCTCATACGTTTTGGTGTTTGTGGAAACTATTTCACAGTCATAAAGAAGGTAATACAAATGTGAATTTTTCCATTATTTTCCAAATTAACTTTGGATTTGAACATAATTTAAATTATAAACACAATCACAGAGGTGCACACAAAGAGAATTCTGCCCCAAGGACTAAACCTATCATGCCTTAAGCATTATTGTGTGCCAAGACCGAATTTTCAATTTAAAACATTTTCTTCCTCGTAGGTTTCAAGTAAATCCTGGATGTATTGTCAAAATACGGTTATGTGCTTATAAGTATTTACATGAGGGGTCCATAATAATAATAATAATTTATTTTCCTTAAAAGACAATAACAATTGTATAGGAATAGTCGGTAAAACAATAGACAATACAAATAAAAACAAATAATAAATAAATGACAACAATTTGGGTTAAAGGTTAAACAGATAAAATCCTGAGAGCGAATAAAAACAGCGTTCTAAGAAAAACGACTTAAGCTTACTTTTAAATGTGTATGTATTTTTACTAGACTTTATATAGTCGGGTAGTTGATTAAATATTCGGACACACAATATTATTTTATTAAACGAGGATAGATGCGTTTCTAATTATTTAATAGATTTTGGTACTAGTTGGTTGCCCATCCTTAGAGACGAAGTAAGTAAAATTAAGATAAATATAATTTAATGTCTCACGTGACTATGGAAATACATAAACAAAGAACTGTCATGGTTGACGGCCAAAAAAGTTTTGAGAACGGAAGTAGATTCTCTTCCGAAACGTTAACTACCTATAGCTTTGATTTTCAGTTTTTAGTTTATAACATTGTTCTAGTTTATATATTTTTAGGTGTGAGACTTTTTGAAACAGTCAAGTAGTCAAGAACCAACCTCTGTCTGATCCGTTTGGCGCAGAGGTTTTTTCATTAAAATTTTTAAATATTTTTCAGTGGCAAAATACCCTATAAAAAGTAAGAAAATCTGAATATGCCACAAATAAACAATTACAGACAACATAGATGGATATTTCTAAAATGTATAAATTTATGAGTGTCAAGATTTTGTATTCGTAAAATAAATTTTTGCATGTATGGGTGTTAGGAAGATTACCAATACAACGTAATATACGTTTTTATGCCACAAAGACGTCTTTGGCCATGGTGGAGCTGCCCCACAAGCACAAACCGTATCGTAACCGAGATTCGACCTGGACGTAATATACACTTAACAGTTGACCCTTATCCAGTACTAATCGTATATTTAATAGAATCTAGTTTGTAAATCAGGTATGTAGAGTGCAATTTCCAGCTTAAGCTTTCATTCATGTACACACCCAGAAATTTTACATCTGAATGTTTGTTTTGATGGTGTTAATGACATTAAATTTTAAAGGTTCAGTTACTTTCTGATAATTATGAAATCGCAGCACCTGTGAAATAATTTAATGTTAATGATACAATTTGTTGACATTTCCTATTAAGTCTTTCAGTATTGTCTGCAGAGATAAGTAATGACACATCATCTGCATACATAACGAGGTCTGGATGAGATATTTCCTCCTCTAATTGGTTTACGTACAATAAAAATAAAACAGGCCCCAACACGGAGCCTTGTGGGACGCCTATTTGCACTGGGCTAATTTCTGATACAGCATTCAAAATTAAATTTTCATTATTATATTTAAAGGAAGGAAACATATTGGTTACGGTTTCTTAAATAGGAGGAAATCAAGCTCAAGGAAACCCCTCTTACACCATAGTGTTCTAATATAAGCAGCAATTTTTCATGATTTACGCAGGCAAATGCCCTGGTTAGATCACAAAAAACTATAGCAGGACACTCGCCTGCGTCGATAAAATTTATTAACTTGTCATAAAATGTGAGTAATGCCGTAGATGTGGATTTTCCTAAGCGAAAACTATGTTGCTTTGGTGTTAAAATATTTTGTTTGTTCACAAAATTTACGAGACGATCGCTAAAAGCACATTCAAAAACTTTGGATAAACTATCTGGGATAGTGACTGGTCTATAATTCTCTAATAAAGTCGAGTCTGCTTTCTTATAAATAGGTGTGACCTTTCCTGTTTCTAGAATGTTAGGAAATGTACCCGATGAAAAGGATAAGTTAATTAGGGACGTAAGAGGTTCAATTATTGTATGTAAGACTTTTTTTCAAACAAAGACGGGTATATCATCGGCACCCGCAGATTTCTTATTCTTCATTTTTGAATTTAATAAACTAAGAAGCTCCTGTTAAGTAAACGGCTGTATAAAAAGAGTAGACGTAGAATTGTCCTCTTCTAACCCCAAAACATAATAAATATTACTATTTCCTATTACTATTTTTGGGCGATGATTATGAATCCGTCCGCGAAAAAGGGCGCTTTTCCCTCTAAAGGGCAATAAAGTATCAAAAAGAGCAAAAACTCAATTTTATTAAAAAAAAAAGGTACGAGATATGGTTTCCAATGTATTTTTTAACGTTCAACGCGAATCCGTTGCTAATAAAGGGCACTCTGCCCGCCAAAGGGTTATAAAGAGCAAAAAGGGCCAAATATGAATCGGTTATTGCTCGAAAGTGCAGTATTTTTTAAGACTAACCTAACCTCACCTAACTAGTCCCAACCATGGTTTGTCGCTGACCACATAAAAGGTAAAATCTTGATAGGACCCTTTAGAACGGTTAAAGCCCTTCCAAAGGTTTGTTGCATGCTTGGGTTTACACTAGTAGAATCAGGTTAGGCTAGTCTTAAAAAATACTACACCTTCGGGCAATAAGCGATTATAATATTTGGCCCCTTATACCCTCGACTGCCTTTTGGGGGGCAATTTTTTAACATCGGATTCACGTCCAACATTAAAAAATTCATAGGAAAACACACCTCGCATTTCTCTTTTAAAAAATATTGAGTTTTGGCCTTTTATTGCCCCTTATTGATCTTTAGGGGACAGAGCGCTCTTTTTTGAGGACGGATTCGTATTCATCGTCTAAGAATACATAGGAAATAGTAATTTTTCTGGGATAGGAACCCCTTAAAACCGAATTTTGACAATTAAACCGGGATTTACTCGAAATCTATGTGGTAGAAAAGGTTTTAAATTGAATATTCGGTTTCAGCACTCAAAAATACTTAGAGGCATGATAGGTGTAGCCCTTGAAGCATTTTTTTTTTCTGTAGACCTGTGTAATTTTTTTCCTGAAACTTTTCAATTCAATCCGAAAGAAAAGAAAATGCCAAATTATAACAAGTGGAAGTACAAGAATAGTCGCCTCCAAGCTAACATTCAAGGTGATGCGATGTCTATACATCAAGGTAAGTAACGAAGAAGAGTACAAACTTGAGCAATATCCGTGAATAGTAATCACGAAGTTTTCCATATACTTATGTAGTTCCTATGGAATAAGAAGATTTTTCGTAAATTAATGATAGAATCGTGAGGAAATAATGAAATAAAAAATCTCAAACAAATTTGCTACAGTACAGGCAAATTAGCCATTTAGGGTAACAAAAATTAATAAAAGGATGATCTCTGGGAATTAAGTAGGTATAACCTAGAGTAGAAGATGACACACACTTTGCATTTCCAAATTCCGGGAAAATACCAATAAATTTCGAAACACTTTTTGATTTTCGTTTTTTTTGCTCTAGCGGCCAACATAATGAAAATAGAGAAAAAAGCTTCCCACAAAAATTATAGCTCGTCTCTTTCTCTACAAAAAAGGTCTTTACAAATTTTTGTCTTACTTAAGTCGTTTAGAAGATAAATCGGGTTTTCCATTTATAGCTTTAAGCCGCTTCGAAAAATTTATAAAAGAGAAAAAGTGTCAGAAGATGGCTTAGTAAACTTTGTATAGTTGTATATCTTTGCCGGCAATCGTTAGAATGATAATTCATTTTGCTTACATATTTCTATATAATGATATATTAATCTAATCAACATTTTATTGCAAATACTTTTGTTGGAAAAATATGCCTTGCGATCAAAATAGAGGATATATTTCTTATCGATCAATCACCTCCAAATTTTGGAGTTGAATTCGCTATATCTAAATTAATAAAAATAGCATAGTCTTAATTTTTGGATTATAAGTACAATAAAACATGTTCTTTCGAATGACTTAAGAGTTTTTTAAATGTATGCAGTACTTTTTGAATTTGTCTCCATTATTCACACATGTTCAGAAAATGTACAATCATACAGTAAATCATATACAACTTATTTGTATCTTAACATTCTTCAATGAAATTTTCACAAAATATAGGCTAAAGCACGTGGAATCGAATACATGCAGTGAAAAAGCACCCACTGTTACGGGAGAAATAGACAGGATGCATAAAACTCAAAGATATGAATAAATCAACTGTATAAAGTTTACTTAGCCATCTTCTAACACTTCTTTCTCTATGATATAATTTTTTATGAATTTTGTGATTAGTTCCACATTAAAGCTGAGGACTTTTCTCTACATTTTGTGCTGTTTTCATTTTTTTAGCGGCTCTGAATAGTAGGAATTATCGATCAATGTGTCCGGTCGCACGAAACTCCCAGAGAATTCTCATTTTCCGCGCGATTCTGAGCGGCTCAAAACTATAAGTGGAAAACTGGATTTATCTCCTAAACGGCTTAAGTAAGACAAACATTTGTAAGGACGTTTTTTGTAAAGAAAGAGACGAGCTATAAATTTTGTTGAAAACTTTTTTCTGTACTTTCATTATTTTAGCCGCTAGAGCAAAAAACCCGGAAATCATAAAGTTTTTCCAATTTTTTTTTATTTTTCCGGAACTTGTAAGTGCAAAGAATGCATCAGTTCATTCTACATATTATTACCTACTTAAATCCCGGATATGATCCTTTTATTAATTTTTGTGAGGTTTTTACAAAATGTTGCCTTCATACTACTAGTAGATTTGTTCAGATAAAAATTCTCCTTTTAAGATAGATCCTCATAGGGCCCTTTCATAGGATTCCAAAAATTACCTCCTAGGGACAAAAATATAATATCGGGAATTTTCGACTGCAGTTACACGAAAAAAAAAAAAGTGATCTGAATCCGGAACCCGATAGAGTAACCCATATGTATTCGACGTGCTGAACACGAATCTGATGTCCGCTTAGCTCCACCATCCACCAATTTTTTTAAAATAGCCTGTGAAACCTAATTTTTTAAGTTATTTCCGAGACAGGTGATGGAGCTAATAGTCTAGTCAAGTGCCATTTTGGTGAATACCTCGTAGCCTGTACCGAAAATTATGATTTAGGGCTCATTCGATTCGGAATGACATCTAGAAACTTATGAAATTTGAAGTTGAGTCGGTAAAAATTACAAAAGTTATAAACAATTTAGTAAAAAAAAGATGGGGTTTGGTTTTTTGCAAATATTTCGGAAATTATTAAAGATATCCGAAATCAAAAGAAAGCTCCTTAAAGAGCAGGAATTGTCGTAAAAGAAAGTCCTCCCAGAACTCTACCGAGAAGAGGGCTGAAAATGGGTGATGTGACTCCCGCGCGCGCCGACTGATCGGACATTTTAAAAATAAACATTATTTAAACCTATTAAGTGTGAATATTAAGAAATAAAAAAAAATCGCATACCTTTTGGATACTTGAATAAACGAAAATCCATTGGAAAAAAAATTTTCCCGCCATTTTTTTATTAGATATGCTTTTGTTAATTAACCTATTCTTACAAGTTTTAAATTAACATAAAAGCCCTAATAATTGTCAAACTAAGAACCTCTGATTGTTTTAACTTCTTGAAGCTATACTTGAAAGGCTTTAGAAAAGACCCCCGTTGGAGAAATTCAAAAATTTTGATTTTTCACTTTGTTATTAACAATCGAAGGCATTAAAAAATGGATAACGTAAATAAAGCAATGATTTTTTTTTCAAATACTTCGATTAGTTCGTTTTCTTATTATTGAAAGCTACAAAAAACGATTTTTTTTATAATTTTTGACTCATAAATAAATGCATTGTTTATAAGATAATCAAAATGTTTTTTTTTTATTCTAATCATGCTTTTAGTTTGGCAATTATCAGGGTTTTTATGTTAATATTTAAAACTTGTAAAAATAAGTTAATTAACAAAAGCATATGTGATAAAAAAATTACGGGAAAAATTTTTTTTTCAATGAATTTTCGTTTATTCAAGTATCCAAAAGGTAGGCGATTTTTTTTTATTTCTTAATATTTATATTTAATGGGTCTAAATAATTTTTACTGTTAAAGTGTCCGAATCGGCCGACGGCGGCGCGCGCGGAAGTCACATCACCCGTTTTTAGCCCTATTTTCACCTCTAAATTAAAATTATAAATATTGGTGGTAGAGTTCCGAGAGACAGGACTTTTTTACGATATTTCCTGCTCTTTAAAAATCTTTCTTTATTTCGTATATCTTTAATAATTTCCTAGATATTTGCAAAAAACCAAACCCCATCTTTTTTTTACTAAATTGTTTGTAACTTTTGTAATTTTTACAGAAAACAGATCTTTTTAGTAGGCCTGTGTTATTATTGTCTATATTTGTTATACTAAGGATTGTGGGGGGAGGGGGGATTAATTCCAAAAGAATCTTCTTCTTTTCGAATTAACGTAAAGTTTCTCCATAATATTTATTTATTAATTTACCTACTTTCTTCTTATATCACTGGTTTACCAGTAAATAATCTAATTATAGAATAGTAGCGTAAAGAAAGTAAAAATATGAATATAAGAGATATATGCAAACATTAAATATACGAGCATTAAAGAAGAATGCAAATAAAGGGGCCAAGGAGCTGGTGGGAAACAGCTTTGGTCTGGACGTGTGCTTAACAGGCAACCATGACAGATGGTGATGTCCCATAATATAGGTACACCAAAACATAGGTAAAAACAACTATGACTAAATTAAAGCAAAAATGTTTCGTTTTGAAAATAATTTATTTATTCAGTTAATTTTAACAAAATACATTACCTTGCTATTTTGATAAACCTGTCTCCCATGACAAAAAAGGTACCCCATCGAACACCTAAAATTTAAAAGGTGAGAATAGTTGAAAAACATATAAAAATCATGTTACGTTCGCCATACTAGTAACAATTTGTTAATTGTTACTTTTTATGATTTTTTTAAATTTAGCGGAGAAAAAAATATTCTGCTTTCCAAAACACCTGCTTGAAATTATCGCTATTTGTGGTAAATAATGAACCGTTTTTGAAAAAATTGGCTGTCTGACAACTTTTGTTAATTAACTTTTGACGGACCTCTCATTATAAATTATTGTTTTTATGAAAGTGCACATCATAGCACCTCCTTGATTTTTCTTTTAAAATGAAGTTTAAGTTCTCTCCTATCTATTACAATTTCTCTGGCCAGACAAGTTGTAAAAGATAGAAGAGATCTTAAATTTCATTTTAAAACAAAAATCTAGGAGGTGTTTTGAAAAGTAGAACAATTTTTTTAGCTAAATTCAAAAACTTATAAAAAATAACAATTAACAAATTTTTACTAGTCTAGTGTTAACATGATTTTTACACGTTTTGCAACCATTTCCACCTTTTAAATTTGAGGTGCTCGATGGGTACCTTTTTTGTCATGGAAGCTTGGTCTATGAGGAATGTTACTAGACTTATAAACTATAACTATTATCCAAATCTTGAAATTTAAGCAACAAGCAAAAATACCAAAATCATCATCTTCAAGTCATATATTAAACAATATCTTGAGACACCGATTTAAATTGCTGATGTTTCTTCTTAAAATGGCCGACAAAGTTATCCTTTCTTTTATACTTCGAGGGACACATTGAACATTGAAACAACCCTTCGTTAAGTTTGCACTCATACTTTATGTGTCTTTTTAAATCGCGCTTGTTCTTGTATACTTTAGCGTTGCATTTCAAACATTTATATCCATCTCTGGCACAGAATACTAAAGCGTCTATGTCAGTATCTACAAAAAATAATTTGTCATTTAAAGCTAAAACAGCAACAGGTTTTACAAATTCTTACGCAATAATCAGTCCTGGAACGTTTAATATGGCACTGATACTGAACGTGCTTATAAAACAGCAAAACTCTGAATACTATGGTGTACGAAGTTTGAAACATCTCTCGATGATACCATCTCGGTTGGTGAAATAAGTGATGAGTGTGTTATTTATGGAACGTCAATCATTACCAGAGATGCCAACTATTTTTCAAAACAGCAATTCCTTAATGCCATATTTAATTTTTGTTTGTTGATATGAAATTGCTTAGCAACTAAAGAATAATTTTTTTGTTGCTAAGCAATTTCATATCATATCAATATGAATACATCAGTAAACATAGAGGACTTTGTTCTTATAGTCCAATAATTATAAAGATTTCCATAACAAAAAATGTTATCTGAGATTTTCCTTCAGTAACTGTTAGTAAAGGGATTATACATGACAAAACCACAAAAATCAGTTCTGGGGGTACCGCGCAACCCCCCCAAAAAACCACCCCTTCGGTGAAGAAAGCCTTATTTTACTCGTTAACCGTTGATATCTTCAACGGTTAACGAGTTATCAGTAAAAAAGCTTGACTAATTGCCAAAGAAAAAAGTCTTGTAATTTTCTTGTATATGTCATGGTTTTCGAGAAAATCAATATTGAAAAAAATTGTAAAATTTGTATTTATAATGCGCACGAATTTTCGTTTATTTGAAATTTTTTGCGCGCGGCCCATAAAAAAAATTGAATTGCTCAAAAACCAAACATGCTAGGATGAAAAATCGAAATGGGTTTTAAAGGGGTATAAAACACTCTTTTGTGTTTCAATTTTTGATGGTTATTCATATTTATTAGTATATAAAAATAACAATATAACATAGTTACTTCTTGATTGCTTGCACTTTTAAGCATTCACAGGACCATAAAAAATAACTGACTTTAATATAAGTTATATATGCATTATCTTTTAGTTCAAGGTAGTACTTCAATGCAGAAAAAGTTAGGAATAAAAATATTCATATTTACAAATTTACCAGCATGTGGAATTTTGGCCAATTTCTTATTGTTTCCTAAAAATAAAAAAAAAGACCCAAACATCTTGAAAATTTAGCTCAAAATATTTTTCTTTGAGTTTATATATCATATAACTATTGTTTCTAATCATTTAATAGTTAAGAAATTATCATAAAAAAATGGAACATGCAGCCTTTTTTGGATTTTTTTGGCCAACTTTAACATGCTGCTAAATTTGTAAATGTGATTATTTTATTCCTAAATTTGTCTGCATTGAACTAAAAGATAATTCATTTATAACTTATATTATAGTCAGTTATTTTTTATGGGCCTATGAATAGTTAAATGCACAAAAAATCAAGAGATAACTATATTACATTGTTATTTTTATGTACTAATAAATATCAATAGCCCTCAAAAATGGCAACAAAAGAGAGTATTTTATATCCCCTTTAAGACCCACTTTGATTTCTCTTCCTAGCTTGTTTGGTTTTCGAGCAATTCAGTTTTTTCTATAGGCCGTGCGGCAAAAAATTCGAATAAACGAAAATTCGCAAGCCTTAAAAATATATATTATGCAATTTTTGTCAATATCCATTTTCTCGAAACCCACGGCATATACAAGAAAATTACAAGAGGACTTTTTTTAGGCAATTGGTCAAGCTGTCTTTTTTATGATGAGCAATTTTTTTATATCTTCAACGGATAACGAGTTATCAGTAAAATATGGCCTCTTTCACCGAAGGGGTGGTTTTGGGGGAATTGCGCGGCACCCCCAGAACTGATTTTTGTGATGTTTAATCCTCGCACTAACAGTTACGAAAGGAAAATCTCAGATAACATTTTTGCGAGCTTTTGGTGTATTTTTACTTCACCAACTGGGCTATTATTGGTGTAATTAATGTATATAATACCCAATTCATGAACAATGTATCAAATGTCCATTAATTAACTTGATACATGCATGTCTTATTATTGTTTATTTATATCTTAGACTCACCAAATGGTATATACAGTGTGTTTCACTTCTCGTGAAGACACCCCTGTATCTTCTTTATTTGTGGCCCAATTAATTTCAAATTTTTATGAGGTATACAACTCTGTAAGGCGACTTTAATCAAC
The DNA here is from genome assembly GCA_963583905.1 of Stenurella melanura. NCBI lineage: Eukaryota > Metazoa > Arthropoda > Insecta > Coleoptera > Cerambycidae > Stenurella > Stenurella melanura. The sequence goes on along the minus strand of OY757309.1, from coordinate 10,023,283 downwards.
ACATAAATGTCGTTTAGATATAAAACCTCGGCTTACTGCGATAAAAAGAAAATCGAGATTTTCGAGAAATCATAGTAGGCTTAGATATAGACGAAAATTTTATTAATAAAAGTTGTTCAGAATCACTAGATATGCCCCCCTATAAAATTTGGTGAAAATCGGAATACTTTGAAAAAAAAATTTTGTTTCACTTCTCGTGAAGACACCCCTGTATCTTCTTTATTTGTGGCCGAATTAATTTCAAATTTTTATGAGGTATACAACTCTGTAAGGCGACTTTAATCAACACATGAATGTCGTTTAGATATAAAACCTCGACTTACTGCGATAAAAAGAAAATCGCAATTTTCGAGAAATCATAGTAGGCTTAGATATAGACGAAAATTTTGTTAATAATAGTTGTTCAGAATCACTAGATATGCCCCCCTATAAAATTTGGTGAAAATCGGAAAACTTTGAAAAAAAAATTTTTTTTCATCTCGTGAAGACACCCCATCTTTTTTTTATTTGTGATCGAATTTTAAGACTAATTTATTTTAAAAAATGTATCAATTATACAACAATGACTTTATCCAACCCACAGAGAGAACTTTTTCCAACAAACGAAAGTCGTGAACAAAAATCATGATTCAATAAAACGCTAAAAGGGCCACTTTTTATTACATATCAAGTTGTAACACTGTTCCTTTTTTTTTGTTTTTTTCGTTGTCAATGTTCTTGAGGAGTAACTTTCCATCATATCCTTCTTATCGACTCAGAATTTTAGGAACATTAGGGGTTTTTTGATTTTTTGTTTTAAATGTTAAGAGTGCCGTGAAATTAACTGTCAATAACTATTTTGTTTATTTCTCCATTCTTACTTTTATGACAGAAGTGATTATTGTTATTTATTGTTCAGTTCGTAAGTTTAATTATTTAATTTTTTTAATCATAATGGTTAGAATTCTTTTAACCACTGATGAAAAAGTAGAAATAATAAAGATAGTCGGTGAAAATGTACGGTCTTCAAGAGAAGCTGCAGAAGAATTTAATTTAAGACATCCTCTAAGACGACCAATACACCATGGTACCGTTGCAAGAATATGTCACTTGTTCAATACAACTGGTAATGTGCTTAAACCGAGAGTACATCTCAGTCGAAGACATGGAGAGGATGACGTTATATTAGTGGCGTTTAACGCCAATCCCACTACCAGCCTTAGAAATATGGCTCGTGACCTCAATTTGTCGGCGTCAAAAATTTGGAGATGTTTAAAACGCCATAAGTTACAACCGTTTAAACCAAAATTTGTACATACCTTGGAGGAAGGTGATGAAGAGAGAAGACTAGAATATTGTTTATGGATCCAAGGTAATTATTTAAATAATAGAGACTTCTTGAAGAAAGTAATTTTCACGGACGAAGCAACTTTCTCCACCAACGGGGTAGTATCATCACAAAATTCTAGATACTGGGCAGTAGAAAATCCTGATTGGATAATAAATTGTAAAAGGCAATATTCCCAGAAGGTAAATGTGTGGTGTGGAATTTTTAATGAAACAATAATAGGGCCGTTCTTCTTTTTTCAAAATATAAATGCGTTACATATGCTACAATTTTTAAATAATGATCTGTGGAATGCAATAGTCGATTTTCCTTTGGAACAATTGTATTTCCAACTCGACGGAGCATCTATCCATAATTCCGTAGTAGTAAGAGCATGGATGAACGAACATTTTCCCCAAAGATGGATAGGACGAAATAGCCCTCTAATACATTGGCCACCCAGATCTCCTGATCTCACTCCCATGGATTTTTATTTTTGGGGTCATATTAAAAATAAAGTTTATAAGACCAGACCTCAAAATGTGGAGCAGCTTTGTGTGAGGATAAGGCACGCGTGTTTAGAAGTTACGGCTCAAGAACTGCGAAGAGTTGTAATAAATAACAGAAAGCGGATTGAGAAGTGTATTACACTTGAGGGTGGGTTAGTAGAAAGGGGCCGAATATAATAGTATAATAAGTGGCATTTTAGTCATTCACTGTAAATACTGTTTCATTACCTTTTATTTAATAAATAATTTTAATAATAATCGTGCACGACTCATTTGTTGGAAAAAGTTCTCTCCGTATGTTTGTACAATATCGCTGTGTAACTGATAATTTTTTTAAAATAAATTAGTCTTGAAATTCTGTAACAAATAAAAAAGATACGTGTTTTCACGAGAAGTGAAACAAAAATTTTTTTTTCAACATATTCCAATTTTCACCAAATTTTATAGGGTGGCATATCTAGTGATTCTGAACAACTATTATTAACAAAATTTTCGTCTATATCTAAGCCTACTATGATTTCTCGAAAATTGCGATTTTCTTTTTATCGCAGTAAGCCGAGGTTTTATATCTAAACGACATTTATGTGTTGATTAAAGTGGCATTATAGAGTTGTATACCTCATAAAAATTTGAAATTAATTCGGCTATAAATAAAGAAGATACAGGGGTGTCTTCACGAGAAGTGAAACAAAAAAATTTTTTTTCAACGTATTCCAATTTTCACCAAATTTTATAGGGTGGCATATCTAGTGATTCTGGACAACTTTTATTAACAAAATTTTCGTCTATATCTAAGCCTACTATGATTTCTCGAAAATTGCGATTTTCTTTTTATCGCAGTAAGCCGAGGTTTTATATCTAAACGACATTTATGTGTTGATTAAAGTGGCATTATAGAGTTGTATACCTCATAAAAATTTGAAATTAATTCGGCTATAAATAAAGAAGATACAGGGGTGTCTTCACGAGAAGTGAAACAAAAAAATTTTTTTTCAACGTATTCCAATTTTCACCAAATTTTATAGGGTGGCATATCTAGTGATTCTGGACAACTTTTATTAACAAAATTTTCGTCTATATCTAAGCCTACTATGATTTCTCGAAAATTGCGATTTTCTTTTTATCGCAGTAAGCCGAGGTTTTATATCTAAACGACATTTATGTGTTGATTAAAGTCGCCTTACAGAGTTGTATACCTCATAAAATTTTGAAATTAATTCGGCCACAAATAAAGAAGATACAGGGGTGTCTTCACGAGAAGTGAAACACACTGTATAATGTCGCTACGACTTATGAGTGTAAAACTAACTTTAAAGGCCTTCTATAGCAAAAACGGTACATAAAATCGAATTGTGTCCACGTACTACAGTCAACGAATGATAAACAGGAGAAATAATTCTTGTAGTAGCAAATTTTTGTACAGTTGTCGGAGGTAGTGCCCTGGACAACATGCTAAAGTCCTGACTGGTGGATGGTGACTGGGGGGTGGGGGATACTTTAAAGGTCTCCTTTTCACCTTTTTCTTGAATAACTTGAAAACTACGCCCTCTAGCGAGAAAGTATCAATTTTTAAATATTAAACTACTGCCATTTCCTACAAATATTGCTAATTTAAAGAAAATTTTTAGAACTTTAATGACATAAATGAAACTATAATACTGACAACATAAAAATGTTCGTATATTATTAACAATGCAGTTTTTCTGTTTTTCTAAGGTGTCAGTATTAAAGTTTCGTTTATGTCATTAAAGCTCTAAATATATCCTTTATATTCACAATTTTTCCACCTTCTGTATTTCGTAAAGTATTGATCCTAGAAAAGAAATAAATAGGAACTTATTTCTAGTAATTTTCATGTATTTTAGTATTGTACATAGATACTTTTTCGCTAGAGGGCGTAGTGATCGAGTTATTCAAGAAAAACGTGGAAATGCGACATTCAAAGTAAAGTAAATGTGCAAAGTTTCAGACAATTTGACTGAAAGCCATTTTACCTAAGAAATGTGCGGTGACCAACAAAAGTACCTATTGTCGCACGTTACTATCTTCCTTTTTTTATTAACTCCAACACGATAACGTTTTCCATGTTGTAAAATAAATCAGCACAATTTTAACAACTCTTGGGTTTTGGGAACCTCCTGCTCCATAAAAACTTGATGTTAGGTAAGTTAGAAATAATACGTATTTTTGCTTTTGCAATATTTGTTCGATAGTTGTGTTTATGAAGTTTACTTTTTAGAACAGCTGCATGCAGTTTAGAATATGTTTCCTCCCACTATCTTAAAAGATTTTATTTAACTTCACTTGCCTGCATTTATATTATAATGTTATATTAAGGTATGGATCTACAGTAAACTCTCCATAATTTTTCATATTAAGAGATTTAAGAATCAAACGGATCGAGAGAGGCACCATCTGGTGGGCAATAAATGTAGGTAGTTTCCTTGTAACCCTGTGTAAAACAATAATTAGCAATGTCTGAGGAGGAGACTTGTGGAAAGTGCTTAGAAACGATAAAAGATAAGAATAAATCTATAAATTGCAAGGGAACGTGCAATAAATTACATCATAGTGCATGTTTTAAAAATTATATGATATGAACAATAGAAAATATGTTACAGTCTATAATAATAGATAAAAAAGAAGAAAAAAACACATACGCGAATATAATAAAGAAAAACAAGATAGAGCCCGTCCTCATAGTTAAACCTAAAGTGGATCAGACGAGTAATATAACAAAAGAAGATATAAAACAAAATGTTAATTCAGCAAGTTTAGCAGTCGGAGTCTCAGGTATAAAAGAGATCTCAAAAGGACAAGTGCTGATCAAATGCGAACATGAAAAGTAAACTAGAAGTAGAGATAAAATACAAAATAAAATACAGGAGGAAATGTCTAATAAGTATGATAACTAAACCTGTACTAAAATATTCAAGTTTAAAAATTATTGGGATACATAATAAGGACGATATGGATGATATCGAAAAACTAACCGAACAGATGATTGAACAAAACCACGAAATAAAGAAGAAGAAGAAAGATTTCATTTAAAGGCAATGAGGAAAATAGAAAATGATAAATATCCGAGGACCTTTTCATTAATTATACAAACTGACCCAAAAACACACGGCAAGTTGGCAGATAAAGAAATAATCCATATAAGATGGTCAAGAAGTAAAAAAAGAAAATTCATTACATACATTTAAGGAGTCATATTTTTCATATCTTACATATTTGAACATTTTTATACAATGAAAAAAGTGTGCAAGTTCCCTATTATTTAAACATATTGGTGATACTCTGCAAAGCATTGGATGCAAAATCCAGGTTGTCCGGGGCATCTTTTACATTCATATACTGTTTGCTTTCTAATTTTCTTCTGTCTGCATACCATGCAATTTTTTCTGCTAACTCTTTTGGATTGCTTGGCGCCTTTTGTTTCTCTGACTTTTTTCTCTATCTTGCTAACGTTGTGCACTTAAAATAAACTTTGACTAAATATCAAAATGGCAGAAGAATTTTAAGGACAAAAACAAGATAAAAGTTGTCAAAATTCATACGTTTTACAATAAAATTGGTATCATTGTTCCTAAAGAATTCAAACAAGTTTATTTGTCTAGGTGTATATATTTATTAACAGAAATTGTAAATATATCAACAAAAATCAATAATTAATGATAATAATAGAAACTTAAATTATTACCAGATAAACCTTACAAACCAATCTTGAATACATGTATATAGAAAAAGTAAATGTGAGGAAACATCGCACATTGTTAATACATCCAAGTTCGAAAATAGTGGTGCACCTAGCTCTAATTTAAGAAAATAACCAGTATTTTTTTCTTATTTCTCTAACTCTCTCTTTCTCTCTCTCTCTCTTTCAGAATGAAAATTAGATTAGATAGGATTGAACCTATAGACCATGAGCTGCCAATATGAAACCCTCCCCCCCCGTGGGAATTTTTTTGTTGGTATTGGCATCTAGTTTAAGGTTTTAGTTGTTTGCCCTTTGTCAATTACAGCATATCCCGAAAAAGCCCGGGAAACCACAGAGATATGGAGAAAATGTCTTTTTTTGAATTCGTTCCCATTTAATTTCAATTTTAAGTTAAAGAAAGTATATTTATAACGTATATTTTGTGCAGAAATTCTTTCCTCAAGTTTTCTTGGCTTTCCTGGAAAATTGTTGGAAAATCATACCACTACCCGTTGGAGTTTCTTCATATAGGTCGAAATTATCCCAACATAAGTGCGACACAATGTTACCTGTAGCAGTCTCTAACTCAAGCAAGTGTGAGTATTACACACAATGACCATATCTATTTGCCAAAGTTAGCAGTTCTGCACTTCCTATGCCTTGTAGTCATTCCTAAACTCAAATGCTTTGGCATTTTCCATTTACCATTAGTAATGTTATAGCATAAGTCCTGTGCATAGTAATTCACTGTGCGTTTGACTTTGTCCTTAGCAACTTGCAGTAGTTTTCCGCTCGTTACATACGAAAGAAATTCACGTAGTAAATTGAGCCTTTGTTTCATCTGACGCTAGGAATTCTGCTGAAGGAGGCCAAGGCATTGCAGGTGAATTTTCGTATGACTGCTGGACATGCCGTCTCAAAATCATTGCAGCCTCTTCTTCGGATATATGATGAAGCAGCTTCAAATGCAGCTTCGACGGCTTTTCCGGGTTCAATCCATGACGAGTACACAAGTCCACTCCTGTAGTTTGGCCGCCAAAATGATATACGATTGCCAAAATGGTTTTTTAATTTTTCTTTTAATTTATCAATTTTATAATTTTCGTTATAAAATGTTCCGTCATGAATAACAAATATCTCTCATGCAGTGTTGGCATGCGTTTAACATTAACACCAACAATTATACTTTCTTGAACATAGTTCGTTAAATGTTCAAATGCCTCGTTGTGCGCCTTTTGCTGTACAAGTGACTCACTTTCTGGTGCGACGTGTGGTCGCCTATCAGGATGTCTTGTGTATTCGATACGACCGTGATTATGATAGTGCACCTCACGAGCTATACAGCTAACAACACTCCAACTGAAAATCTACGTGGTATTATAAAACAATATAAAACTGCTTACCGCAATGATCTGATAAATGCAAAGAAATTGGCTCATGATAATTTTATATCGAACTCTAATAACCCACAACGTGCAATGTGGAAAATAATAAACAATAACAAAAAAGGTAAAAATCCTGAAATCAATATTCCTCCCAATGAATTCAATAGTTACTTCACAAGCGTTGCGAGCGATATAGTAAGCAAGCTTCCTCCTTGCCAAGTTAATCATAGTAGCTTCTTAAAGAATCTAAATCCTAACATTACTATAAAAAAATTTCATTTTACAGAGGTAACTTATAACGAAGTTATAATCAGTAGACTTAAATCAACCAATAGTAAAGATCCTTATAGTATAAACATGAAAATTCTAGGCACAATCAAATATATTATTCTAGTTCCTTTAACAAATCTTATTAATATGTGCATAAGGAATAATAGTTTTCCTGATCTATTGAAAATATCCAAAGTTATACCTATACACAAAAAAGGATCTAAAAGTGAACCCGCTAACTATCGTCCAATTGTTATTATCCCCTTTATGGCAAAAATTTTTGAAGTAATATTAAAGGATCAAATCACTAATCATTTTGAACAAAATAACCTGTTTAACCCCCATCAATTCGGTTTTAGGGCCAAGCAATCTACAACGCTGGCTATTAATTCTTTAATTAAGATCATTAATCAAGGTTATGAGGATGGTTTGTTCGCATTATCGAAGTTTCTAGATCTAACAAAAGCCTTCGACTGCGTCTCACATGAAATATTAATTGACAAATTAAAGTTCTATGGCTTCAGTAGTAATAGCTCCGATTTACTTAAATCATACTTAAGTGACCGCTATCAGTTTGTATCTTGTCAACATGTAAATTCTAACCTCCTTCCGATAAAATATGGAGTACCTCAAGGATCAGTGTTAGGCCCGATACTTTTCCTAATATATATAAATGATTTACCAAACATTGACCTAGATGCAAACTTTGTTCTTTTCGCTGACGATACAACTGTGACAAAATCCTTTAATGACATCAAGGACTTAATCACCGAATTAAACTTAAAACAAACCACTGTTCAAAATTGGTTCTCAGCGAATCAACTAGTACAAAATGATTCCAAAACAGAAAACTTGATCTTTACATTGAGGGATATAGATGGTGTTGACGTAAATATTAGTAAGGAGGTAAAATTTTTAGGTATATATCTTGACAAAAAGTTAACCTGGGAACCACATGCAAATTACATTTGTAAAAAGGTCTCAAAAAATATATACTTACTACGAAATCTTACATACAATGTATCGCAGAAAATATTAATAAATGCCTATCATGGTTTAATTCACTCAGTCATTTCTTATGCAATTTTAATTTGGGGATATTCATCTGCTAGTGGTAAAATTTTTGCTACTCAAAGAAAAGCAATCAGAATAATCGCTGGCCTTAATTTTAGAGATGACTGTGGAATGGAATTCATTAGGTTAAGTATTCTCACATTGCCATGTGTTTATATCATGCAATGCTTATTGTATATAAAAGAAGACGAGGCGAATTTCACAACGCACAGTCAAATTCACAGATATTCTACACGAAATTGTCATAAAATAAATACAAATTTTTTAAGGCTAAAGCAGACACAGGTAGGGACCAATTATTATGGCATAACTTTCTATAATGTGTTGCCTGCCCATGTAAAGCAACTCGACTTAAACACGTTTAAAATGTCGATAAAAATTTTTTTACTCAGAAGTGCGTTCTATTCATTTAAGGAATTCTTAGACGCAGATTTCAGTGAAATTTAATGCTTGGTAATTTTGGAGTTCTCATTATTAGTATTACCTCGATATTCATCAGTCTTGAATTGCATTTTATTGTACTTTTAATATGATGCCGTATGTATATATGTATGTATAGATTTCACTGTTGTATTGCTATTTGATATTTCACTCACTCTTTAACTTTATCTTTATCATCATTAGTGTTAAGTAATTTTATATTGCATTTTTTCTTTTTTATCATTTAAATTGTTGTTTGTGCTTATATGTATTATTGTTTGTAATTTATTCTACTCATTTATATATATATATACATATATCTTTAAACAATACTTATGTTTACATTTTACATGTACCATACATTTTTATGTACTACTTGACTTGTGTAAATACTCTGAGTATAAAACACCAATAAACAACTTACTTACTTACTTACTTACTTACTTACTTACTATAAAAACTACATCTTTCAGTTCACATAACAATTTGTACAGGTACTTTTGCTTCTGCACCTTGTATAATGGACAATCCCGCGATTTCAGTAACACATTTGGTAGGCAACTCGTACTTTTCTTTGGAAGAAATCCATTTTCAATTCTTGTGGTAAAGAATGCAGTTTGGAAATATATTTCCTGTAGGAGCTGATCTGTGGCTTCGCTTTGGTGTCGATGTGTCACTTTCATTACTCGATGGCCGCACACATTTCGTAATTTCCTACATACACATTCAAATCTATTACTTTCAGTGAAATCCTTCAGTCGCACCTCAACACACTCACGAACTTTCTGAAATGATTGGACGGAAAATAATCGGAGATCGGAGAATATTGATTTATTTTCATTAAAATGGACGATACATCTCTTCCCCTTGATGTTGTTGATTCTCCATCTCGCTCCAAACTTAAAAGCGTTTCATCACACATGGTTACAGTTTATCAGAAACAGAAATCAAATTAGTAATGAAAGTTAAATGGGAATATTAGGAGCAAAGAATAAAGTTTATTTGGAAAAAATAATGTTCCCCGTATTTCCGCGGTTCTCCATGTTTTTCCGGGATATGCTGTAATTGACAAGGGGCAAACAACTAAAACCTTAAAGTACATGGCAATACCAACAAAAAAATATGTGAGTCAGAAATTCCCACGGGGGGGGGGGGGGATGGGGGGTATACACTAGCCTTCACTCTACTACTGTAATTAAGAGAAATAATGGAAACATATTTTTCTGCTGAAAGATCAAAATGAAGCAAAATTATGGGTGTAGACAGACATCCGTTCTTTTTCGAATTTGAATGTAAGAAGTAACGTGAAATTAATACAACCTTACGAATAAACTTAAAAATTATGTTGTAAATAAATAAAAGCTATAATATGATGATTAACGAGTTACTAGCAAAAAAACGTTAATTATAAAAAAATGTTTACTATTATCGTCGTAAAGGACATTGTTACGACATATATACAGATCTCTGCCTGTGTTATGTATAGATTTTCAAAAATGTGGAACCGGTAAACAATTTTTTGTAGATTTCTGCTAGTGGAGTAAAACAAAGTTTCTAGAGAATTGTCTTACTATAGCAATTTCTTTACTGGAACTTGCTGCAAGCATTTCAAGAAGTGTAGTGAAAAGTTTTGGATTCAATCCTGAAATAAAAAATTTTGTTATACGACTTGATGCTCCTAAACAATCCATGATTTAATTTTTGATATTATAAACATTGTAATTTGAAACTTGGCCTAATGATTTAGCTCCACATGGGGCATATTCTTCTAAAGTTTTATTAAAATAAGTGCATAATTGTGCATGTTATCATCGGTTGTTTTCATGTTTTGTAACTTGACATATTGATCAACAAGATTCAGAAAATCTAGTATTTTTTCCTTTAATGCCTTATTTATATTAACGTCCTGGCGGAGTTCAGCTATTGCTGCTCTACCACTCAACCAGGACACGTACACATAGACATCAACACAACAACCACTCCCTGCGATATTGCCATCTACCGCAGCTGAGACTCGAACTCAGGAGAGATAACAGCGACTAGACATGTTGTGCCACCCAAAGGCGGTCTAGATCACCGATACCGTCTCGTAACACATGAAAAAACGCCACCAACATCCATACCCTGGCCAGGATTCGAACCCGGGACTCTGTTTAAACAACAAGAGCTTTCCATCACACGAGGTTAATCCAAAACTCTTCACTACACATCTTGAAATGTTTAAAAGTGCCAGCAAATAGATCACTATAATAAGACCATTCCTTTACAGGCAATAGACTCAGTTTTACCCCACTATACAACTTAAATTAGTTATCTTCTTTCATAAAATAAATGCGGATCATCAACATTCAGAATTCCAATTTCGTATTTGTGTTGGCTTTTGATGTGCCTGATTTGGTGCGCCTTACGCTTACACCTTTGGGGACAGAAAGGGCACTTGAACTGGGGCTCCTTTCCGCACTCGTACGTCAAATGTCTTTGCAACGAATCCTTTCGAGCGTACGACTTGTTACAGTCGTTACAAACAAAATTTCCAAGTTTTCTGTATGATTTCTTCTTGGGTTTTTCTTCGGGTTTGTCGGAGGTCTCCATCGAAGAGAGCCAAGGATTTAGTACTGTATGGTCTTCTTCTTTTATTTCGATTTTTATTGGCAAATCTGCAACTCATTTTAGTTTAATACATTTACAACAACATTCTTGAGCATGTGTAAAGATTAAATAAAATATGAATACGACTTAAGGAGTTAGAACCCATCACATATATAGGTAAGCTGAAATTCAGAAAACGAAAAAGTTTTCTTGAAACATGCTACGTGGAACATTGAAAGGTAAAAATGTAATGAGTACTTTATTATACATACTTAATTATACTCAACACATATACAGGGTGTTTCGTGAGTGACTGGCCATACGCTAGTGAGGGGTACAGAACCCTAAGACGATTTAAGAATGACCTTTATTAGATCTCTAATGCCTCTAGTTTCTGATATACAGCGTGTTTTCTATTTTTTGCCAAAATTTAGATCTGGCGTATCTTTTTAATGGCTGTAGCAAATTGTACCAAACTTAATAGATATGTTTTACTAATAGAGGTCTATATAATTCAGTATGTGAAAACAAACAAAAAAGTTAGGGCCAGAGCAAATTTTTTATATTTTCGATCTTACCTAAAAACACCATCCTTTAGATGAATTTTTACAATGTACAATACAGATTTTCAAAATAGTCTGATAGTGTGCCTGAACTAAGTACCTAGTTAGTTTTTTTGGCACACTTTTAACGTCTCGAGAATTAACAGCTAAGTTTCACAATAAATCCATTTAAGAAATATTTGGGTGACTTTCGGTCACAAAAACATCAGTAACTACATGAACGACATTAATTTTGTGGAAAAAGGTTTAATTTTACTGTCTATTTGCTAGAATTTGCTACAACGATAAAAACATGTAAAATGTGTAAATATCAACAAAATTTAAAAAAAATTAAATATGTAAAAATGTGAACAAACAAAATTTTTATTTATTAGAACAGATACAAAAGAGTAGAAATTATATGGAAGCCAAATAACTGAGGCAATAAAGCTCCTAAATAATTAGTACAATTAGTTTAAAAGAATTTGATTCAATACAATTACACAAAATTAATATAACACACCTGAAATGTAACGAACAAAAAATAATTAAAAAAAAAATTACTACAACAAATTTTCAAAATGTCTGCGTCCAACCTCAAGATAATTTTATAATAATGTAATTGAAGTCAGTCTTTACACACTTTTAATGATTCGAGAATTAACCAAATAAATCCATTTCAAAAATCTCGTGAGCCTTGATAAACATTTGCCACTGACAATACTCAAAGTACCTGTCAAAAATTTTGTGCCTGTTTTTTTGAAGCAGCACTTAAACTACTTTTTAAAGTTAAAATGTCTTATTCTAATGAAGAGTACATTGACATCAGTTACATTTATGATTTTTGTAATGGGAACTCCAGGGCCGCCGTTGGAGAATATCGTCGACGGTTTCCCAATCGACGAAGTCCCAATAAATCAACATTTTCTTCTGTTCACAAAACAACACGGGAAATTTCCTTCAGTTCCTTTGCGACGTGAGCGTCCTATTCTACAAGATATAAATGAAGAAAATGAAATTCTGAGGATAGTGCAGCAAAAACCTTCAATTAGTATACGAAGAGTAGGTGCAGCTTTAGGAGTCCCTCATGCAAGAGTTTGGAAAACTTTAAAAAACAACCATTTGCATCCTTTCCACTTACAAATTGTTCAAAGACTTGAAGAAGGAGATGACATTTCCCGAAGAGCGTTTTGTCGTTGGGTGTTGGATCATAGAAGAACAATTTCAAGAGTTTTATTTACTGACGAATCTCAGTTTACCAGAGACGGTATTTATAACAGTAGAAATATGCACTTGTGGGCAGAAGAAAATCCTCACGGCATATCTCAAAAGAATTCCCAACACAAATTTTCTATAAATGCATGGTGTGAACTATTAGATAATAGTTTAATTGGACCCCATTTTTTCGAGGCTACTTTGAATGGTGAATTGTATTTAAGTTTTTTCGAGACACATTACCATAACTATTACAAGGTATAAATATTAGAGTACGTCAATACCAACACGATGGTGCCGGTCCTCACTATTTACGAGACGTGAGGCAACATTTAGATGACCGTTACCCCAATAGGTGGATCGGTCGCAATGGTCCAGTTTCCTGGCCTGCAAGGCCCCAGACCTGATTCCAGTGGATTATTTCTTATGGGGACATTTAAAGCAAAAAGTGTATGCTACCGAATTTACCACTAGATAGGGATTCAGAGAACGCATAGAATGGGAATGCACTGAAGTAAAAAACAACCCTCAGATGATTAGAAATGCTATAAATAATTTACAGTTACGCGCAAGAGAGTATATTGAGGTTGGAGGCAGACACTTTGAAATTTTGTTGAAGTCAACTTTTTAATAATTTTTTGTTCGTTATTTTAATTTCGTGTAATTGTATTGAATCAAATTCTTTTTAACTAATTGTATTTACGAGCTTTATTGTCTCAGTTATTTCACTTCCATATAATTTTTACTCTTTTGTATTTGTTCTAATAAATAAAAATATTGTTTGTTCACATTTTTACATATTTAATTTTGTTTCTTTTATATTGTTGACATTTACATATTTTTACATTTTTTTTATCGTTGTAGCAAATTCTCACAAACAGACAGTAAACTTTAATCTTTCCCCACAGAATGAATGTCGCTCATGTAGTTACTGATGTTTTGTGACCGAAAGTCACCCAAATATTTTTTAAATGGATTTATTGTGAAACTCAGCTGTTAATTCTCGATGCGTTAAAAGTGTGCCAAAAAAACTAATTACATGGTTCAGGCACACTATTAGACTACTTTGAAAATCTGTATTGTACATTGCCAAAATCCATATACCTACAGGATGATGTTATAATCTAGAGTGTTTAACATATTTTGAATTGGTGTATACCTATTACATTTGAGTAATATTAGTAGTCTTATTCTAATGAAGAGTATGGACATCAGTTACATTTATGGTTTTTGTAATGGGAACTCCAGGGCCGCCGTTAGAGAATATCGTCGACGGTTTTCCCATCGACGAATTCCCAATAAATTAACATTTTCGTCTGTTCATAATTATGCAAAACAACACGGGAAATTTCCTTCAGCTCCTTTGCGACGTGAACGCCCTATTCGACAAAATATAAATGAAGAAAATGAATTTCTGAAGATAGTGCAGCAAAATCCGGCTGCGCCGTCGTGCTCGAAAAATCGCGCGTGTTCTAAAGACCTCAATATCCACCTATACTTTAATACATTATTTCCTCAAACGTCAGAAAAACATGACATTTCTTGACTCATTTCATGGTATTAAAGTTTGACATTGTAGACGGCTGTGTGTTGCCTGTGTGTAAATAATACAAAACATATATGCCTTAATTATTTATAAAAAATATACCATAAGTTAACTATTTGAACATTATATTGAACGAATAATTGCATAAATACATATATATGAATTTTAGCACTTTTTCACCTTTCTCTCTATTTTGAGGAAAAACTAAGCATTTTGGTGAAGAACGTCTGGAGAGCAAAGTTGTAGAGCATAAAATTTAATACAAATTTTTTCTTTACGTTTTGTCCGAATTTCGCATAGTTTCGCCGCTAGAGGACGACACCCTAAATGCTTCAATATTTACCGGTCTCATAGCCGAGGGAAAAGTTTTCCTAATTTGAAGGGACAAATTCGGAGTAAAAGCCACTTGTTGTAACTCGTGTAATTGCAAAACTACAGACTCGTCACAAAAGTATCATTTTTGCTCCTACAACAATATATTATTCTTTGTATTAATAAGCTCGAATTAAGTAAAAATGGATGTATTCCATACACATTTATTTCTAATGTGTAGTCTCTGACATGAAAAATTCTCTAGATTAATATTTTTTTGTAATAGATTTCATCAACAAGGGCTTCCACATTTCTCCAAATATTTCTAGGGAATAATCAATAAAATGTCAATTCTGATAAGAAATTCGAAATCAGCGATCTCTAAAAATCACTAAACCTAATTATCTCGGGAAATAATATTATTACTCACAATTTTTACTATTTTTCGTATTATTATGCTCAAATTACGTAAATATGTATGTATTCCATACACATCTTGGAACATTTTTCTAAAACTCAACTTTGTAATAATAGTGTAATCCAAGAAATACCTCTGATACCATTTATATAAAGAAAAAATCGTTAAATATACAAATACTCTAAAGAATCCCGTATAATTGACAAACATTTTCGGAAAATGCCTAGAAAATTTCAGGAAAATCCTATTGTATGTATTCGTAAGCAGTGGCCTCGAAAATACCCCAACCATATTTGTTCACCGAAAATCGAACTTAAATATATAATTTCACAAAATGTTTCCAAAAATTTTAAATTTGGGTTAAAAAAATCATCAAAACCGGATCTGTCTTTGAGGCTTTAGAATATTTAATAATAAGTATCTCTTAAGAAATTGCGGTAAATCGTCAGATATTCCAATATTATAAATGTACAGATTTAAATAATTAATATCTTTTTTATTCATCGATCGATTCGGTTCAAAACCTATAAGCTTCCTCCTCTAATTAACATTAACTTACTGTCCAAATATTTAAAGTTATCGTGCTTACAAGAAACGTGACGGACGGACAGACGGACGGACGGACGGACATTTTGAAAGTTGTTCAGAAATCGATCACCAACACAGGTATATGAAAATATTTTTCCTACGAGCCATATTACCCGTTTTAAAAATGTGCCGATAGAATGCAATATACTCTTCGTTTTGCATTTGCGAAGAATACAATAAAGTATCTAAAGAAACAATAGTGTGCTGTGTACAGGTCCAAGAATGTTTAATAAGTAAACAAAATTAAATTACAAATTAGCTCAACTCAAGGTGAGTAACAGTAATTTTAAATTAACAGAAATAACGTGTTTTTAGTAATACATAGTTAATTCGAACATAATATTTTTTATAAATAATTTTATTAATTTCACATCATAATGTTTAGCTTACAAGATTCATAAGTGGTTTAATAATATTCAGCTTACAACATTCACAAATGGTTTACTTTTCTAGTGACGCATACCATGCTTCTTTCGTGCCTTTGCAAGGCTTGTTTATGCCAAAATGCTGCTGTACATTGTCTACATTGAAAGGATTTCGTCTTTCCACATTCGTATCTCAGATGTTTATGTAAGGAAGGATAATGTCTGTATACTTTACTGCAGTTTGAACAGGGAAATATAGCTAAAAATAAAAGATACTAGAGATAATACTTAAAAGTCTACAGAAAATTTTTAAGAAACCACTTTCTGGATTATGTTTTTTTGATTATAATGTCAAATAACTGAAATAGCTCTCATTTTTTCACATTCTTCACCGAGAGAAACATTAATTTGAGTATTTTGTAGACAAATATCAAACATTTCGATAAATGAAATATGAAACTTGTCTGCAATATAATCAAAATGCTGTTTTTATCTCTGGAGTTTTGCAATAAAATAGTAAGAAATAGTAGAAGGCTTTTAGTAGAAGAAAAGCTTCAATTATCGGTCGTGTCATAAAAAAATGCAGTATAAGCCCAAAAATGATGTACGCCTGGATAGAGAAATAAGAGTCAAATATAAATATATAAAAAAATGTTTGGTGGTCCATTTAAAAAACCAAAGTAACCGCTTGCCTCCACTATGCGAAATATCGTGTGATTTTAGAAATAATTTTAAAATATGACCTGCTACAAATGTTATCTGAGACGCTTATTTCAAATTGTAAACGGCTGAGGAGATATTGATCATACACACATATATAATAAGAAAGAAAACATATACGCCAGAATTCTTTGAAGTGCGTTAAAAGGTGTGCCATGAGCTCACCATGAAGTGGGGCAAGTAAAAAAATTGAATTTCATTGAAAAGCCTTATAAAAATATTGTAAATCAAAAATGGGATTTTCCTGTGCGCCCACACAGGATGATGATATTAGCTGCCTACTTGCCAGTCGCTATAAGTTCCTTAGTAACCGCAAACAATGATTGTTTAGTTTCCTTAGCAACGTTAAACAACGCTTGTATTGTGACAGGTTTTCAAATTTTTATTCAAAATATTTTTTAAATGATTTCTCCAGAAGGAGAAATATTACTTGAAGCGGCGAAAGCAAGTTACAGCCCAGGAAGTCTCGTGAGCGATATGAAAATGAATACCTATTTTGCAAGTGGCGCCAGCAAAAAAAGTTAACGCAGTAACTGATGATACTCTTGTCGCATATTTGTGCGAGAAAGCCAAATCAATGAAAGCTTGAACTTGAGTCGATTTTTAATGTAAAAAAGTTGTCTAGCAGTAAAAGAAAATATGAAGGATAGTAGAAGTTGCCAAGAACTACTGCATTTCTCAAACGACAAAGTGGTGGTTACATACCGAAAAAGTCCAAAGTATTAACTGCAGACCAAGTCGCCAAATTCATACTTGAAGCACCAGATTAACTAAAGTAATTTTAATATTCGGTATTTACGGTGCATGTCGAAGAAATGACTTGATTCTTTTATCTTTGAAAGAGGTGGAAGATAATGACCGTTCTTGGTATTTCTTGGAGATGCAAGAATCCCAAACCAAGAAATTTCACAATTACAAAGGAAGGATGTCCCTTTGATTCATGCAATTTTTGTCGTAAGTATGTTAATCTAAGACCTACAAATATGGATAGCAGAATACTTATAACATATCGCAATGGCAGATATTATGCTCAACATGTAGGTTGTCATACTATAAGTGGTACAACAAAACAAATTGTGGAATATTTGAACCCAAAACATCCTGAATAATATACTGGACACCGCTTCAGACGATCTTCAGCACCTATGTTGGTGGAAGGTGGAGGGGACTTGCTTACTTTAAAAAGACATGGAGGTTGGCATGCCTCGACTGTGGCTGAAGGCTACATCGAAGAATTGGTAAGCAGAAAGATTGAAATTTTTCGTAAATTATTTAATCATTCAAGAATAGGAAACACAACATCAACACCAGAAAACATTTTAATTGCGGAAAACCAAGAAATAAATTCTAATATAGTACGCTCGACTTCATTAACTACAATTTTACAAAATAAAGTGCATGTTAAAGAATTGCATATTTACAGTAACACAAATTGTAACATAAATATTTTATTTAGTAAAAATTACAGATAAGTATAGGTTTTTGCTAGTTCATTAAAAGTAAAGTATCTAAAAATGTAGATTTGGTTACCTTATTTCTGGTTTTCAGAGAGGTATAATGAAAAATATCGTTCATTATACATCCATAAATGCTTTTCCCGTGCTTGCATGACTTGCATCACCTATTTTCTGCACTCTGAAGTATACTGTTTTGACCGATTTCCAGCAAGAAATGTTCCATAACTTTTTTCTAAAAGTAAAATGAAAAAATGTTTTTTTACAATACATATTTTTTTATAATATCTTCAGATCTTGCATATGAACTTTTAAGAACTGGAACTTTCAAGAAATTAAATTGCCGGTTTTTAATAACACACCTCATAGCGGCCACCTTTCTTCGACGGTTTCTGAAAAATTCATATCGAAGGAAAGTTCTCATATGGATTTTAGTGTATGGGTAATTGATTCCTGCAATATATTAAGTCAAAATAGTGCTCCATTTGAAATAATCGAGTTTTGACAGTTTAAAAATATAATAGATAATTTGTATAATCGCGGAAAACACCCAGAACTAGGTTCAAGTTTGTACCTTTATATGTTTTAACTTAAAAATGTTTCAGTAATCAATTGCCTACACGCTTAAATTCTTATGAGAAGTTTTCTTCAACATGAATTTTTCAAGAACTGGCGAAGAAAATAAAAGTGGTCGGTTTGAGATGTAAAATTAAAAACTGTCAACTCCATTTTTTGGAAGTTCATATGCATGCAAGGTCTAAAAATAAGATAAAAAATTATGTATTGAAAAAAAACATTTTTTATTGTACTTTTAATATATATAATATATTTATACTATAAACTGGTGATTTTTCAAATTTTAAAAATGAATGACATGATAATATCATTTACAAAAAGAAGGTATCGATGTTGGAAATCGGTCCAAAAATATTAAAAATGTTGTGTCATAGAACAAATTTCATATTTCCTTTTGTTATAAATAAAGTAGTTTTAAACAATACCAGACTAGTTACCGTCTGGTAACATGGATTTTCATAATCGATAGTGTCTCCTGTGCTGATTCCAGCAAAAAAACAAACATATATTCGAAACTCATGCGCCCCTACCAACTGCGCCAGCTCTAACAGTAAAACAGTGTGTATTTAAATGCAACAAAGCGAGTTTACATTTGTATTTTTTATAGGCAACAAAGTTACAATGAAGAACCATTTATTAACATATTATTAGACGCTTATGTATAACCTTATAATATTTCATTTACGAGTTTCATAATTCCTTTACATTATTAGCGCAAGCTTTGCTCTTCTCGTGCCTTTTCAAAGCTTGCTTATGCCAGAACGCTCCATTGCAGTGTTTACATTCAAAGGATTTTGTCTTTCCACATTCGTATTTCTGGTGCTTACGCAAGGAGGAATAATGTCTGTATACTGTGCAGCAGGGTAAACATGAAAATAAACCTAAAAATAAGAATGTATTAATGACAATATTCAACAATTTATAAACAATGAGGTAAGTTTCTTTAACTCCCTAACCATGGTGGTTAGACGAGTAACAAACACATGTAAAAAACACTAAACTGTTTTTTATGCGTTCACAATACAATAATAATAATAATAATAATAATAATAATTTATTAATTCGTTTGCCATTTAAACAATGGATAGAACAAGTCATAAAACCTTAGTTAATTAAAGTAAAATAATTACACAAAGTTAATAAAAACACTGTCAATTACTTTCTTCAAAACAAGGGACATATATGAAACATAATATAAATATGTGATGATATACAATCATATACTTGACACTTAACATAGTAAATAAATTAAATTTATAAATAGGTATCGTTATGACATTAATGAATCGCACAAATATTCTCCCACACTATAGTAGCATTTTTTAAGCAACATTTTTTTCACACTGGTTTTAAATGCTTGTATTGTTTTTTTCTCCCGAATTGATTGAGGAAGCTTGTTGTATAATTTGGGACCGATGTAATCAGGTGACTTTTCAAATAAAGTTGTTTTGTGCTGGGGGAGCTTTATTAAAGAGCCACTACGAGTGGGGTATTTGTGGAAGTCCTTATTTTTCACAAAATTCTCATGGTTTTGTTTCACATATGTTAGTGATTTTAAAATAAAAATACAGGGCACAGTTAAAATTGAATATTTTATAAAATAAGGCTTACATGAGTCTTGAAATTTTAGATTAAATATCAATCTAATGATTCTCTTTTGACTGACAAATATTCGGTGTGCGTTAGCGGAGTAGCCCCACAGTTGAATATTGTAAGTAATGTGACTGTATCCTAAAGCATAGTAGATATTGATGAGGAATTTCATTTCAAAACATCTTTTCAAATTGAGAAGGGCGAAATAACAGCTGTTTAATTCTTTAGATAAATTATTAATGTGTTCTGACCAGCTTAATTGTTCATCAAGGTAAATCCCTAAGTACTTTAACGTTTTGGAAAATAGGACTGGTATACCGTCCATTGTTAAATTTATATCTGATATAAGTTGCTTTTTGTTGAAAAAATTGATACATACTGTTTTCTCAGTATTTAGAATAAGACGATTTTTTGTTGCCCATTGATTAAATTCCTTGAGTATAGTTTTCAGTTGAATTTTGATAATATCTGGATCTAAGGAAGACACAATTAAGCTGGTATCATCAGCATACATTATAATTTTACAATATTGTGGCATATGATTCGGTAGATCATTTGCAAACAAAAGGAAGAGCAAAGGTCCAAGAACGGATCCTTGGACGACTCCTAAGTCTATGTTATAATTTTCCGACCTAGTTCTGTTCAGTTGCACAATAATTTTACGGTTGGATAGAAACGACATTAGTAAATTAGATAAGTTTCCCCGTATGAAAATGAAACATTGCCCCTTTCTTTGAAATTGTAGTGCTTTAAAAACATGTAATTTAAAAATTCAGACGTATGCATTAAGGCCTTCTAAACATTTTTGGTCTCTTGGAATTTTTCCGTAACTTGCTAATTTTCCGAGTTACAGGTAGTTTTTCACAATGAATAATGTACTACATTTTCTGCAACATTTTCAATCAAAGAATACATGAAAATTCAAAAAATGGGTGATTCACATATACCGTTATAAAAAAATATAAAACCTAATACATACTATTTTTAAAAGTTCAATATAATTTTTAAATTGAAAATGTGCACAAAATGTAGTACATTATTTATCGTGAAAAGCTGCCTGTAACTCGGAAAATTAGCAAGTTACAAAAAAATTCCATGAGACAAACAATGTTTAGAATTCACCAGAATAAAAACGTCTTATTTTGGGCCAAAAAAGGTAAACATGTTGTTTTTTTTTTTTAATTTTTCACCTAATTCTACAAATTACGAAACCCCTTTCAATCATTTCCTACTCTAGCCTTGTTTTCAACTTTTTTATTAACTTCATTACAAACAGATTGCACAAGGTTTCATCAAAATCCATTCGCTAGCACTCAAGTTAGAGGTGAAACCCCCCGCTGACTGGACTATTAAGTTACTGTGAAAAGAATGTTTGATATTAATTTAAGCCGTTTTGGCCATATTTTTCGATGCAGGACGTCAGTTGCCGAGCGATATTTTGACTCCTAAGTCATACCCAGAGGACGCAGGCCGCCGGGAGATCAAGTACTAGCTAGGGACGGGTCCGCATTTCATTGGTCCAAGTACTTCAGAACTACCCCGCCCCATTTCATCAAAAAATTGACTAGGATAATCCAGTCAGAAAATAAGACACTTTTAGTGCGGCTCTCGGATTGTGATCATTGTCCTCCTTTCACCGTGGAAATTTTTAATGTCACTACGTAGAGTTTTGAATTTTGAGATTTAATATTAAAGGTTAGTTCATTTTCATTAGTATCCAAATTAAACTTTGCCTCGAGTTGTCACTGGCAACTGACGTTTTCTGCACTAGTCTCTAAAGTATAGTTTTCAGAAATAATTAACTCCATGCTCGTTAATGGTATTGTATTTTTTTGGCCCTTCTGGCAATCAGTTTGAATTAGAGTGTAAACGATTTTCTCCTTTAACAAAGTAATTCTTCGCTTATGTTCGATACTACGGTCTATTTATCTCATTTGTTTAGTTTTAAGTTGCATTTTCATTTGTTTTAATTTAAGCATTAATTCACTACCCTGCAAAATTTGAAAATGTTGTGCCCCTGGATAATGAATAGTTGTTTCCGAGGTAGTTTTTCTCACTGAAACCGAATCCGGGCTTAGAATTGATTGCTCTATCACGTCAGGTATTTGAGATATTCTAACCTAAAAGTGCAAAAACACTGCTTTTTACATTTTTGAATTTATGTAGCATCGTCACTTTTTTAAATCCAGAAACAAGACAAAGTATATTGAAGTACTGGTGTTACTCTTTCATATCCTGTTGAATTTGTGCAAATATCTTTGTTTTCCTCGCGATATCGCATTTTTTTATTGCATGTTGTAACGCTCACGTTTTGAAACGCACTATAGGTTAATTTGCAAATTTCAATTATGTGTGCGAATACGATATAGCGCGAGATTATTCTATTCATTATTTAAATTCAAATTATACGCGTTTAAATCTTATCGGCTAATCATGGCAAATGCGTGACCAATAGCGTAGTAGCTTGTACGACCAAGTTTAGCGAATAGTAGACGATATTGCCAGGCCAAGTCGACAACAAGTAGATGCGGAAGAGATGGCGTAGAGGTGGTTGGCCGGTAGACCGTAAGAACAAAAAAGCCGCCATATATTTGTAAATATCTGTACTTAGTGAATAGTAACTGCGAATAGAATCAATAAAGTAGTTATGTTAGTTTATATGTTCTGTGTTATAGTGTAACATTGCCTATAGTTACAGCAAGGCTTTATGTTAAATTGTGCATCAGAACAATGTGTAAATCACAAAGTGCAAATATTTAATAGTTAATTAAATGACAGAATGAATCTGTATTAAATAGCAGCAAATTGCGTGATTAAGCTGAATTAGTTGCTTTGATGCCATCCATGACAATGTGATTTTAAGTACCTACTTAGTTTGTGGTTTGCACGTTCATTTGTTGAGTGCCGTACGTCCATTGACCTTCATGTGTGCAGGAATGAAACTAAGTTTTTTATCTTATGTACTAGTTGTGGTAGCTCAAGGCTACGCGCGTGGAGAAACAATATTTTAGTGTCGTTAAAGAACTAGTTTCGTGACTGATTTTTCCTTCCTGGGTGAGAACGGTAGATAATTTGAGCGCTTTCGTGTTAGTCGTAGACATTGGCCATATTGACTAGATTTGTTGACAATTCCGATATCCCAATAGGTATATATAGTGGCTTAAATAGTGTGTGCTCGCTAGCAACATTTAAATTTGTCCAGAAACAATTGAAAAACCGTTACGCGCCGAAAGCTTTTTGTATGTCTCCCCAATTTGGGTATTCGGTTGTGAAACCTTTTGCGGGTTAAAATTTAGAACGTCATGTCAATTTATGTAATTAGTTTAACTGGTTAATCCTTGTTAAAATGCTATTTGTTGTACAGTTCCTAGTAATTTTAGTGAGTGAGTTATAAGTTTTCTTAGAACGGTCATTGAGCTCAGGCCGGACGATACAAAATACTGTATCGATTTATCTGTAATAATTTATCTCTAGAGTATTTTGTTTGTTTTTTTGTAACTCCGATTGTTAATAGATTATTTGTTTTAGTAGTTGTTTAATTTCATTAAGCTAGCACTCATTTAAACTGGGATAGCTCGGTGTTTCCTTATTTTGCCGGGCCAATTTATAGTTTAAAGTGAACAGAAATTGTGTATTATTTGATTTCCAGTCTCCAAAAATAAGGTGGCGTCTAACTGTCGTTTTTGTTGTACCATGTATAGCTGTGTATTTATTTTTTGGTAATTTCCTGTTAAGTATTTGTCAAGGTAAGTGATAACCAATATTAAGCCAAGCTATCAAGGATAATCTGCCCCTGAGGTCTTTAGCTCTATTTTGAATTTTAATTGATTACGGATTTAATATAACTAAAAGTCAAGGTTATAATGTGAATTTCTCGGTATACGAAAATTTTATGGTCAGTTTTTAACACTAAGAAAATCTAAATAAAGACGCCATTCTTTTATTTAAAAAAAAAACATGAAAGTTCCATACACGCTATTGTAACTTTAATTAACTCGGGTCGGCTATATTGTATTTTCCTTAGATTCTGAACGAGCAGATCTTTTGACATAAGAAAATATTGACTTGTTATTGACTTTTAAATATTTTTTACGTTTCTTAATAAAAAAAATCTTTTGATATACACGTGAGTTTTCAGATATAGGGAAAATCGCAAACATGAAAATTTCAAAATGCGATATCTCGGCGAAAAAATAGATATTTGAGTACACTCAACGGTATTTGAAAGAGGAAGACTTGTACTTTAAGATCCATCACATAATTTTTTAAGAAAAAAAATCGCGGTGCTACATAACCTGAAATATGTCAAAAAACAATGTTTTTTGCACTTTTAGGTTGGAATATCTCATAAACCTGATGTGATAGAGTAAGTGTGAGCCCGAATTTGGTTTCAGCGGCAAAAATTACTTCGGAAACAACTATTCATTGTCTAAATGTAGTTTAAGTGTTGTTGATACTACTTGTTTCATTTACTTGCTTACTAGTGGAAAGTCGAGTCATCAAGGTTAGGTCATCGTAGTGAAGCAGCAGTCCTGACAAATGAAAAGGGGGGAAGTTTTTGAACTAGAACATTTTAAGTGTACACACAAATCTCTGAGAACAGTCCACGCACAAAACGAGATTAATACATCTAGATCTGTGAAGGGGTACTGTGAGTATAGACGTAAAGAT
This sequence comes from Stenurella melanura, assembly GCA_963583905.1. Classification (NCBI taxonomy): domain Eukaryota; kingdom Metazoa; phylum Arthropoda; class Insecta; order Coleoptera; family Cerambycidae; genus Stenurella; species Stenurella melanura. The sequence continues at coordinate 9,998,030 of OY757309.1, read as the reverse complement.
AGACCCGATGAAGATGTATGAGTATTCCTTGATAGTCGCACATAGTGTAAATTGGTCTCATTTGAAAAGGGTACATTAATTTTCATAGATATAATCAATAAACATAATAACCCCCCAAAGTAATGTAAACTGGGTGAAGGGGTTTATTACAGTAGTGTGCAGTCGGCGCATTTCGCAAATTTAATGACTTAATGATTTTCTATTTCCTTATTTCGTTATTTATATAAGTTTGAAGTGTTTTTTACTGTGGTGTTTTAAGTTTCCTATAATTGCGAAAATTGTGGTGTAACTAGTTTATGAGTGCTTTGTTTTTACTGTTTGTAAAGAAACTAATCTCAAAATGCCCAGCAAAGGACTAAATACAGTAGCCAGAGACATGGTGGTGAAATTAGTTGAGTACTTCAGTAGGTACGGGGACGGTTGGGCGTGAGAGATTTTTAAACTTGACCTTAAGGGAAACTTTTGTTTTTTCCTATTTTCACCCGTTTTGTAATTTTGGCAGTTGGCCCGCCCCCTAATTTTGGGCTGAGGTGGTTATGAAGTGGTCATGAAGTAGTCATGAGGTGATCATGAGGTGGCCACCTCATGACAACTTAATAACCACTTCATTACCAATTTATGATTACTTCATGACTACTTCATGACCACCTCATGACCACCACCTCAGCCCAAAATTGGGGGGCGGGCCAACTGCCAATATTACAATATTGGTGGAAATAGGTAAAAACAGAAGTTTCCCTCAAGCTCAAGGTTAAAAAGTTCCCACGCTCAACCGTCTCCATACCTACTTACTTCAATCAGGAATAATGCAACGAAGGACCCCTTTTACCTTTGAAAGCAATCCATGAGGTGAATCGCAAAAATGTGGCAGATGTTTAGGAAGTAAATTTCTTTTAACGTACTTCTAATGCACTGGGTCTTTGTTTGAGGATGGTGCAACGGACTTGTAAGGAAAGCAATGAGGAGCAGGACACCCCAAAGTCTGGCGTAGTTGATTTTTTAGTTCTTGTAGTTAGTCTATATGACCGGAGAAGTAGTGTTGTCGCTTGGCGAGAATTTATTATTCTCGCCATTATAATATTGGAATTGTATGAATAACTGTTATTTTAGAGAAAACTCCTTTCAAATGGTACCCACATATGTGCCATTCTATGTGACTTTGAATCAACTTTCGGAAATTAAACGAGGATGACGTGAACGACAACATGCGCGATTTGAACTGTAGTGATGACATAAATTTTCACCAAGTAACGGCTGAGTCTGTCAACTATGAGTGGTAAACAATAAACCGCTCTAATGCTTTACCCCTTTGTCTATTTATCTAAAAAAGAAACCAATATAATAAGAATAATATACTTTATTACTTCTAAGATTAAACACAACCATACCTAAGAATATGTGAATAAAATCAGACTTCAGTTTTAATCGCCTTAAAATGGATGTTTCTCTCATGTTTCTGCAAGGCCTGCTTATGCCAGAATCCACGGTTGCAAAGGACACAGACAAATGATTTCTCTTTTCCACATTCATATCTTGTATGGGCATACAGTCCAGTGTAGTATTTGTAAGCTTTATCGCAGTTTCGACATGCAAAATATTTACCGGTTACTAAAAAAAGTTCCATGTAATGTAAGTTATTTACTTGATATACCCTAAGACCTTAGAGATCAAATAATATGAGTATATACAGAAAATTTTCTCTTTTTTATTAAACGTAAAATACATCAAATGTCCATATTATTATCTTTTTCATCGATTACAATGAGCCAGAAGTCACACCCATCGGCTAAAAATCTGAAACTTTTTATACTTACTTACATCACCCAATAGTACAAGACCATTTATTGGATAGAAACCTAACTTAAATTAACGCAAGAACAAAGTAAACTCTACTTGAAATGAAATAGACATTTACACAATAGATAAAAGCAGTACATACGAGCTCATGAGTGAACAATGAGAAAGAAATCAAATTTACAAGAGAACTCTTTTAAAGAGACTTATAAATAAATATTTGCAACAATTTACAAAATTTTCAAGTTCTTTAGTAAATCCACTAAAGATGGGAGGATAATTGTCTGCAGGAAAGCAACGGTTTTGTTTTTTTTTGTAGCATATGTCATAGATATATTTGAGACCTTGGCTTTTAGTACACCAAATCCCATGTTACTAGACTCGTACTAGCTTGCTTTACTGATTTTCCTCTGTTTACCCCCCAAGCCTTCAACGGAATGATCCCAAAATATATTCTGGTTCATATGACATTAAAATACATACATCAAATAAAAAACCTCATTTGATTTAACCTATAGGTAACGGTGTACACACTTCATCAGTTTATACTTTGTATTTGAACAGAATTTGTTCCGAGGTTAACTCTATGACTATTTCCTAGAACTTGATGGTTCCATTTTAGTTTACGTAAACTAAAATAAAAAGCAACTCATATTTTAATTATTTTATTTGTACATACATACATATTAAAAGTGATAGCTAAATGTAACGAATTGAAAATAAATATAACAGAGAAAAATACATGAGCACTACTTGTTTTGCCCTGTTTCTATTTCTGTTGGATCCGACATTACCCAAGCTATATTTATTTTAAATTCATTCCCAAGCTCACAATACAAAACTAATTCCATATTCGACGGTATAGGAGTGTAAAACATCATCTTTCCACTCAAGACTTTTTTTCACTTTGGACTATTATCGAGGTTCCCATTAGTGTGGCTAGAAGAGCGATGTAAAGTCTTACCTAACTTTTCTTACAGATTGTTACATAATATTGCAAACAGCACCTATATATTTAATATGCTATGCCCAAAGTAGATATGAAACAAAAATTCCCATTTCAAGGCATATGTATTATTACTTATAATGATATTCTTGATCGCGTCGATATTTTCAACCGCAACATTGCTTCTCTAAAGACAATAATTATTATTATAATATTTGTTTAGTTTTCATTCAATGCTGTTAAGTATGATTATTGTAAACGTTTTAGTTTATACAGCGTCTCTAATAAAACCTGCATCAAATGGAAAAATTCACAGATTTTGCAATTCTTGCAACCATCGGGACATTGGAAATGATAACACCATACATAAAACATAAACTTTACGATGCACTCTCGATTGCGACACCGCTGTATCTTGACCTTAAATGAAAACTGGTAACTTGACCCCCTGTGATATATGCAACCCATATTACATTTGCATATATCAACTGTTGCATATACCACAGTCTCACTCGACCGTGACACCACTGTATTTTGACCTTGAACGAAAACTGGTAACTCGACCCCCATATACGAACATAAACATTTCCAATGTTAAAAATGTTTATTACTATCAATTTAAGTCGATTTTCATTTTATCAATAGTTTTGCACAATAATCAAATGATGGGTTTGTATGCACATCATTTGATTATCGTTATCATGTGATTTCCTGTCATATTTAACTTTTTTAAATATGAAAATTGGTGGAAATTGTTAAAGAAAAATTAAAATAAATTTTATATTAGTATACCAAATGTGAATAAATGTTGTTTTAAATAATTTTCTTTTAAGGAAACCAAATGCACTAATAAAAATTCGTCATACTTGATGCAAAGTTCATCTAATTTCAACAATTTGATCCAAAATCCATTTTAACTGAATTCTTTATTAAGTACTTAAATAGAAACAAAATAGAAGTAATAAAAAGCCAGTATATTCAATTGTTTTACTGGAGGATTGAAAATGAGTGCACGTACCTATATAAAACTGAGAAATAAACAACTTTTCTCTTCACGATTTTTCGCAATTTTGAGAAATAACGCCAATTCTTCTCATTGATTGATTGACTGATTGATTTGCTGGCATAAGGTGGGCATTGCTGCCCCGCGTGCCGCAATCAAAACTTGGATGTTTTATATACCGCCGTACCGGCTGCACACGCCGGGTTGGGCATTGGACGTGCCTGTTGTCAGCAGCGAGAGCCGCATGACGCATGGGAAGTGTAGGTGTTTGTGAGATGCTTCTTTTAAGTTTCCATGAATCTATTAAGATTCCATCTGTCATCATTGGCAGGGTGTGCAGTTGTATGCCAGATGCTTCCTTTCAGTTTCCATGCTTCTTTTAAGTTTCCATCTCTATCGTCATCTCCTTATTTTTCTGCTTCTATGATTTCTGTTTCTTTTGCTTTTGAATATGGCAGCTTTTATTTTTTACTGTTTTTTTGTTTTTATTTATTAACCGTTCCACAGGTAAATATCCATTTACGGTGGAATTGCTAGGAAGGGCCCTATCTCGCGGTAACACTTTTTTTTGCGCGTTATGAGAAAAGAGGTAATAATTTGCTCACTCTGTAGGTATGTTGTTTCTTTGAAACAGTCGGTTTCAATTTCCGCCTTCCAATTCCGGGCAGTTTTTCCATTTCATCACATACAGGGTGTATAGTTTCATGTGATTAAACAAAACTGGTGGTGGGGAACGAAAAGACAAACAAAAAAACCTTATATAACATGGGGTCTAAAGCTCATAGCTTTGGAAAAAAAATAAACAAAAATCGACAAAATAATTAATAAAATAGTTTGAGAACTGCTGGCATACTCCTGCAAATAAGTATGGTGCGTCTAAGAGATCATCAAAAAGCATGCCGAGGAAGCAGTTAAAAGCGACCGACAGAGGACACCGCCATGTTTTTTGCTTCCTCGCGGCCAAATTATCTTATTGGGAGTGCTATACTCTCCCTTATAATATTCTCAAGTAATAATTTCAGTTTGTGTCCTTACTTGGTAAATAACGCACATACGGCGCGCGACCTAGCCGTTCCTTGGCTTTGTGCCACTTATGTTAAGATTTAATATACATATTGACTTATCGTTCAAGTCGTTAGTACTTGGTTACATAAGACATTACTTCTCGTTCGTGCTTTTTGTGTTACTTTTTGGATCTTGGACCAAGTTTTTCTTTTTGTTTTCTATATTGATAACGTTAAATCACAGTTTAGTGTGGTGTTTTAAAACGCAGATTTTGGACATTATGAGAGATTACACTTATCCAGAGCTCGCGGATATGCACTTGGTGTATGGAGAAAGTGGTGGAAATGCAGCTGGTGCGGAAGAGCTCTATTCTTTAAAGTTCCCCAATCGACGTCATCCTTGTGCTTGTACATTTGTTGGTCTTGACCAGCGTCTTGGAGAAAGAGGTCGTCTCGATGGACATGGAGGAGAACGAGATCCACAACGTGAGGAAAGGGTAATTGACGCAGAGGTTCAAATTTTGGAACTTGAAGAAGAGGATTCAAATTTAAGCACCCGCGATATCGCGAACCGTGTGGAAGTAACCCATTTTGTGGTATGGAGGACATTGAGAGATATGAACTTACATCCCTATCACTATCAACGTGTCCAAGCACTAGAACCTCAAGATTTTGCAGATCTAATGCAATTTTGTAGGTGGATTTTAAGAAAACACGCGGCAAATGAGCATTTTTTCAACGTTCTGTGTTTCTCCGACGAGTCATGTTTTACCAGAAATGGAGTGTTTAATTTTAAAAATATGCACTATTGGGCAGACGAAAATCCTCGTATAATAAGAAGGGCGCATTTTCAACGACGATTCTGCGTTAATTTGTGGCAGGAATTTGCGGTAATGAAATAATTGGACCTATACAATTACCCGCTCGATTAAATGGTGATGTATACTTAAATTTTTTGCAACAAACATTGCCAAATTTGCTGGAAGATGTACCCTTGGCTACGCGCAGAAGAATGTGGTATTTGCATGATGGCGCGCCAGTCCATTTTAGTTTGGCTGATCGAATTTTTTTGAGCAGAAAGTTGCCTCAACGATGGATTGGACGTGGCGGACCAGTACCATGGCCTGCTAGATCGCCCAACTTAAATCCGATGGACTTTTATTTTTGGGGGCATTTTAAATCTCTGGTTTACCGTGATCCAATTGACACTTTAGAACAATTGCAACAACGTATCTTAATGTGCATAGAAACCATAAAAAATGATCCTAATTTACCAAATGTATTGAACGGAGTGCGTATGTCCTTAGTTCGACGTGCCGAAATGTGTATACGTGGAGATGGAGGTCATTTCGAACAATTTTTGTGAAAAATTCAAAAGAATTGTTCAGTTATTGGGTGTTACCTATTGGGCATTAAAGGTATGATTATTATTATTATTATTATTATTCGCTGTCTTATTTTGATCTGTTTATTAATGTTTACATTGATTTTCATAGAGACCAAAGACTCGATTTTTAGTTTTCGATAGCTGATTGGGAAAAATTATGCGCTCAATCCGTTAAAAAAATCAGATTTTTTTCCTAACTTTAAATACAGAACTATTTTCTGTTATCGTATCTCGGACGTCTAACTATTCATTTTCTAATTTCATAAAATAATTACTAATTATTTAAGATTTTAACACAATGTTACAAATGTTAATAAACCACTTTAAAATTTTATAAATTCTTATAAACGACAATAAAAGCTACAATAACTTTGTTCCAAATTAAAAAACACATGTAAACAAATCCTATTTAAACCTCTGCGGTCATGCTATCCTTGCGTTGTGCCGAAAGAGAAGGAATTATTTACACTTTCATAATTAGTGGTATAAGAAGTTCGGTACAAATAATCCCATGAAAGTGCCGCACTTCTACCGGCGGGAACACAAGTCGGGTTTTACAGTTTTTTATTATTTCTAATATTCGGAATTACTGATCCACTGACCCTGAAAAACAGTGGTTCCCAAAAAGTTTCCTACCTTAAAATTAAAATGTAAACCCAGGTCAGTTTTTTCAAAGTGTCCCTAGAGAAAAAAGTCATACAGGTTTTTTGTTTGTCTAGTCGGTCCCTATTACCAGTTTTTTTTAATGACATGAAACTAATTACACCCTGTATATAGAAAGATAGATAGATAGATAGATGTTTATTTGACCACATTATATACAGATCATAGATTTGTAGCAAGTCAACAATACTGATATTACAGTTGGATATGCTTAAAAACATAATTTACATAGTTTTCAAAGACAAACACTTTAAATATAGGCACACACTAACACAAAGTAATAGAAAAAAATGATATAGATTAATTTGAAACCAAATTAACGAATGCCAAAATTTACAGTCAATAACAATTTGATAATATTGCATTATTAAGACGAGGTTATTAAAAAACACTAAAAATACTTGATAGTATAAACTATTTGATAATCATATATAAAACATGTAAACGATTAAAGAGATTAAAAGGATTAAAAAGATTAAAATGATTAAAAAGATTAGAAAGACTAAAAGGTTACCTACTTTAAAAATCTGTGAGTATCCCCCATTTTAACACCCAGTATATAAGTTGATATTAAGTTCAGTGCACAAAAATTCATCAACAGAATAAAAACAGTATGTAAGAATATGCGTCCTAATAATTTTTTTGAATTTATTTATGTGTAAGTTTTTTATCTGTTCGGGTAATCTATTATACAGGTTTAAGTTAAGGGAGTTTTTGACCGATTTAGCAAGACGGTATCTAGGAGGTTTTAATAAGTTTGCTGACCTTGTGTTATGTTTATGATAATCAACCGGCCTATCATGTTCATTAAAATTAGCATTTGCAATAATTCTAATAGCTTGTTTTTGTTGTCTAAAAATCCTAAGCGCATTTGTTGAGTTTCAATATAGTATGACCCCATAACTTATATGAGAGTGAATCAGTGACTAGTACGCTGATAGTAATATATTATTATCTACCATGTATTTAAGACGCCCCACTAGAGAAATATAACTAACCAATTTACTACTGAGTTGCTCCATATGGCATAACCAAGTTAAAGTATCGTCGAGGACCACGCCTAAGAGTTTGACACTGTCCCTTTTTGTATTGAGGTTATTAGTGAAAAAATTCAGTTTTTGTGTTTTATCACGATTTAATTTTAGCATATTGGAATTATACCATAATAGGGCATGACTTTTAGTTTCAGATATTGTTTCATGTAGATTTGCAAGACATTTATCTGATTCGCGTAGAGTGGCGTCATCAGCAAACATAATGATTCGGCTAGGAAATAAGTAATAGAATAAATCGTTTACATAAATAATGAATAACAGTGGCCACAGGACAGAACCCTGAGGCATATTATGTTTAATACCTTTTCAATTTTAATCTCTATTTCTTATTTAAGTTTTAATAAAGAGATAAATAAATAAACCAATGCTAATGCTACAATAAACAAAAAAAAACGTATCTCCCTTCATTCAGATGTGGCTGACTGGCTGGTTATATTGCACATGTTGGTCTCCATACACCATGCACTTGAAGGAGGGACGGGTCGCAGGTAGTATAAATTCTACGACCTTCCAACTATAGAGCACTAATGCAGACACTGTTTCTGTTTACTTTTATTTTTAGGGACCATTAGCAAACGCGTTTCATTAGTTTTCAATTATTATTATTAATTCGATACGTGCTTTACTCCTCCACTACTACACCTCATTTTACGCTGAATTTTTTAAATCTACCGCTGACTTAAATTTATCGAGTTTAATGGAGCCTTAACCAGTTCTTTTCATGTTTTCCACGGGAGCATTGACACACATACGTGCGCTCTCGACCGCACCTCAAAACTCAACGCCAATTCTTCTCATTAGAAAAAAAGTTAAACATGACAGGTAAAGAAAATCACGTGGTTGTTGATTTTTGTGTGTAGATGCATGATTTTGGAGGAGCAAGGTTGCGGTTGAAAACATCGACGCGATCATGTATATCATTATAGGTAATACATGTGCCCTGAATTAGAGATTTTTTTAATTTACGTTCGGCATTTAAGTATATAGTGCTGTTGGCAATATTATGTATCAATCTGTGAAGAAAAGTTGAGTAAGAGACTTTACGGCGATCTGCTAACCATACTAATGGAAACCTCGATAATAGTCCAGGCTGAGGAAAAGTCTAATCTCAGTTTGACACAGTATGTGTATGAACAGTATGTTTATATAAAACTACATTATTCTTTTTTTATATACAGGCTGTCCCAATATTTCAGATACATGGAGATATCATAGGATTTTATGGTCAAAATAAGTCGATTTAGCTATTATCTCCATTCCAATTTTCCTCGCGAGCATCGAAATATTACGGAGAACGGTCATATTGAAGAGTTGTCAACTATAAGTGCGTGTAAACTGAAATGCATTATTTTGTTTACATTATGAAATAAATTAATATTGAAATTAAAAAATTAAGTCTGGTTTGAACCGAAATTAGGTTAACGATGCAATATAAAAAGTACTTAATCCAAAACTTTTATTGTCTAAATGTTATTTGTGGCATTATCTTAATTTTTTTTTTCTTCAATTCTTTGGTACTTCCAAAACTTTTAGTTTTGCAAGAGAGAAAAAAACTGAATACGTTTATATTTATCATAAAACATGAATTGAATGATATCCCAAGAAATTACTACCAATTTTTTTTAAGGGTGGAAGTATTTTTCGCACTTCGGTTACAATGTCATAGAATAGAACATTTATTTACCATAAGTAGTACAGAGTACAATGTAGGTTTAGTCATAGAAACGATACAAAAATAAATGTGATACAAATAAATATATATGTATATAAAATTGAACAACACATATGGACATAAAATGTAAAAACAACACAGAAAAACCGCTTCTAACAATTAATTATTACGCGAATTTAAGAACACACCCGACGTAATGTAAATAATAGGAGAAATAAAGAGCATAAGAATCAACTTTCACTGTAGTTATAGAATTCTTCCAAGCTATAGAAGCATTGTTTAGCCAGAAACTTTTGTATTGTCTTGCTGAATAGTTGAAACCTGTCTTGTATTTTTATTTGGACTGGAAGTTTGTTAAAAATTAAACTGCCTGCACAATAGGGCGATTTTCTGAATTTACTCAGATTATAATTGTTAATGTGAATTTCCCGGGCGCTTCTTGTATTATAATTGTGTACATCGTTATTTAGATGAAACAAGTTGGAATTTTTATACACAAAACAAGCCAATTTAAATATATAAATACAGGGAACCGTTAGAATTTGATATTTTTTAAAAGTTTCACGACAAGACTGTCTGAATTGTAAGTTAAAAATTATTCTAATTATTCGTTTTTGCATTACAAAAATTCTACCTATATCGGTTGATTGGCCCCATACCATAATATTGTAATTTAAGACTGAATACACAAGTGAGTAATATGCGTTTAAAAGACCATGGAGGTTAAGTTCATTCTTGAGGTTTAGAAGAGCAAATGTGCTTTTTGCTAGTTTAACACATAGACCGTCAATTTGTTGATTAAAAGTTAGAGTACTGTCTATTATGGTTCCTAAAAATTTTGTGCTTATGCTGGTGCTTACGTAGTTTATGCTGGGTAGAGTTCTAGATATGGTAGTTGAAAAGTATATAAAGACAGTTTTCTTGATACTGATTATTAAAGAATTTTTTTGGCATCAGTCTTCAAACTGCTTTATCACAACATTGGCTCTTTGTTCTAATTCCTGTATGCAGCTTACATTAACAATAACTGATGTATCATCTGCGTACATAAATATTTTTCCCTCAGTGACATAAGCAGGGAGGTCATTTACAAATGTTAAAAAAGCAATGGTCCAATTATGGATCCCTGCCCTACTCCTATATTTATGTTGAATATATCAGAAGTATGCGAGTCCAATGAAACGATAATTTTCCTGTTTTCTAAGTATGACGTCAGCCAATATAAAATGTTGCCCCTAATACCTAATGTCTCTAATTCTAGTTCCATAAACTTTATGTTAACACAATCGAAAGCAGCTGTCAAATCAAAGAAGAGTCCGGATACTTTTTTTCCCCTTATCTAAGTGATTGTAAATTTTTTGACTGAACTCTAGACTGGCTAATTTAGTGGATCTGTTTGTTCTATATCCGTATTGACAGTAAAGTTGGTAAACATTATGTTAGTTTCCAGATAGTAATCAGTACCAGAAAGTAACATCAGTAGGAAAACGTAACAAATTTTAATAACACTATACAGAGCATACAAAGTTATACAAAGTTACTGAAAAAAAAACTAAATATTGTCAAATTTGACGCCCTCTAACGGCTTAATGAGGCAAGGGGTGAATTCAGTTGAATACATTTATTTTGACCACATGAGTCTATGGTATGTAGCTCCATGATAGAATATTGGGTCGCACTGCATAATGTATTTCTTTGTGTTCGGTAAAAAGTTCATTCGACCTGTTGAACAATGTAAATAAATAAATAAATAAATAAATAAATAAATAAAATAAATTAACTTCAGTATTTTTCCTTCGAAAAAAATATTCTGATTCGTACAATTCTTGTTCTTTAACTTCACATCTTATGACAACCACATTTTATCCATTAGATGTGGAACGAACAATACATATTATAAACTTAAGGCGTTTGAGCCTTCTTACAGGAAAACATCACATGCCTTTGCAGTGACTGCTTCCTAGAAAACGTACAACTACACAAGGTACACATGAAGGAAGGAGGTTTTCCACAGTCGAACTTTTTGTGGTTGCATAACGACGGCAAATGTTTATACGACTTTCCACACTGATCACAAGTGAAACGAGTCACAGGTTTTTCTTCACCTAGAAATGATTGGATAGTTAGAAAACAATTATCACAGACCGTCAATTAAGTTTGCCTACCTTTCAAAATTCTACAACATTTTTCAATAAGACTATGCACCTACTTAGTATCTTCCAGATTGCGTTTTTGCAAACACGAAGTAATATAAAAAGTAACAACTAGACTCATACCAAAAACAAAAATTCACAGACCTTGCATGTTACGCTACTGTCAAATGCGTATTGCAAATACCTGATATTGAAATATAGAGGTGAACTATACCTAAGAAAAACAAACTAACTTAAGAATATTTATATAAAATAAAATTATTAGAGGTGTTTCAGAATCTCATGAGACGCGAAATGCGCAAAAGGCAAAGTTTAATCTGAGTTATAAGTATGTTCTTGAAGACACTGGAGGCTGCCTTGCTGTATACATAAACAGGAGCTCGGGATAAATTGTAAACAATAAATATTATATTTTTAAGAAGTGTAACTGAGTCAACAGGACGGATTATGTCTCTGCGCATATGAAGGTCACAGCTCATGAGGTTTTAAAACACCTCTACGTTTGTACACGTATTCGTTAGTTTGCCGCAATAAATCGGAATAATAAAATTCTATCTTTTTCCTTCTAAAGTTACTGTTAGCATATAACCCAGGTGGTGTAACTAATTTTATCTATAAATCTCAAACATGTTCGAAGGCAGATGATTTATTTTTTTATGAGTTCTCTGACTTGTAATTAATAAGGTCATCTAAAGATTGCATGATTTCCAGACCGGTAATGTTAAAAAAAGGAAACCAAAACTATTATTTTTCGCTATTTTTTCAAAACTTTTACATGAGACGAAAATAAAACATATTTATAGAAAGAGCCATGCACTTCTAAACAAAAAATGTCTACAAAATTTCGCAGGTTTTCTGGAAAAAAATATTGAAGTAGAAGTAGTGAGGCAAGCGAGGTGCGAATCCTTCATATTTTGTACTGTTGTTGGTGTGTCTCTATAAACAATTTCCTTCACGTATCCCCATAAAAAGAAATCCATTTTTGTAAGATCTGGGGATCTAGCAGGCCATTTAGTGGGTCCATTTCTTCCAATCCATTGATGAGGGTAGGTATTATTTAAGTGGTCTTTAATTGCATTTAAATAATGTGGTGGAGCACCATATTGCTGAAACTATATCCTATTTCGAATTCTTTCAGGAAGATTTACCAATAATTGTGGCAGACAGTTTTCCAAAAAATTAAGATAAATGGCTTCAGTCAATTTTCCATCAAAGAAATATGGCCCTATAATTCTTCCCTAAACGTTTATAGACCATCTGTGTTGGTCATCAACTTGCATAAAAAACGAGGATTTTCCGAAGCATAATAATGGAAATTGTGCCTATTACCAAATCCATCTTTATGAAAAGTTGCCTCATCAGTGAATAAAACATTACTGAAAAAGTTGACATCATCTTGCATTTTATCTCTGGCCCAATTACAAAATTGTGTGCGCTTTTGAAAATTCATCAGATAATTCCTGGTGCATTTGAATATGATATGCACGCACCTTATTTGTTTTTAAGATTCGACTCACAGACCGTCTACTTATTCCTACTAATGAGCTCACTTCTCTTTGACTAACATGGGGATTCTCAACCGTTGCCAGCACCACAGAAAACTCATTTTCTACGTTCACAACAGGTTTTATTCTTTCACTTTTTTATATTCGACATTTCCAGTTTCCAGAAATCTAATGAGAAGATTTTGGAAGCTGCTAACATCAGGAATCCTTCATTCAGGATAACGTTGGTGATAAATTCTAAGTAAACATTTTCTGTCTGATTCGCCTTAAACAAAAGTTTGTCTACAAGTTCCGCTTTATTGAAATTCATATTGTAAAATTCCAAATATTTTAAATTCAATACAAATTGTATCTAACGACCGATAAGTGTGATAAATGCTCCGTTGTACACGACAATTTATACCAAACTGAGATTTTATTGCTTGTCGAATAACAAAAATGGCAAAAAAATGTACAAAAAAACATTACAGTAAAGGACCTGTTAAATACTATTTACCTACTTATTTCACTGGATGAGAAGAAATGGTCCCACTAAATGGCCTCATTTCAAAATTTCATAAAGACGTGTGTCAATCAAAATGGGCAACACGTCGAACACCTATTATAAATTTTTCTGATGAATTTACAAACGAAAATGGAGGCAATTAGCCATAGGGAAGTACTTACAAAAAATTTTCGTTTTTCATTTCTACATCACATCGTTGAAAAATATACAGGTGTTCCATTTGAAAAAATTGAAAAATTCAATTTACAAAGTTCTTAATTGAAAAATAATTTTTGGCCACCCTGTACAGTTTTAGGAAATAAAAATGATTCAAAAACATTAATAATGTCTCGTAACTGGTATTCACATAAGTTTTTCTTAAAACCCATAATTGTGACTGTGGTGATTTTTTTAATATGCATCTGCAGATTGCATTATTTCAACAAAAAAATTCAATACATTCAAGTGGTTGGGAGACATTCAGTGCTAATATAGAAATGAATAGAGCCTAGAAAGAGGCTTCAAAAATGTACTGATATACAAAGCATTCCATTTAAAAGAAAGGCACTTGGTCCTGCAATTTCGTCTTGGCTTTCCCTGTATGTTCGAAAATAATTTCCAGTTATAGACTTTTTTATCTGGTTTACTCGCAATTTTTTGAAAAATTTCTAGCTATCGTAGAACTCGAAATATCGAGGTCCGACGCACTGTTGCACCACTCTGTATAATATGTTATCAAAACTCAAGAATTCAAAATGGCAGCGTTAATATGGTGGATAAGTTTTATCACTTGTCGTCTGATTCGATTGAAAATCGGTATCTGAGGGTTGCCGAAGTTGCCGATTATACATATTTGGATTTATAATTTAAGGCCTGCCAGGTCTGAAAACCATAGATTATAAATATTTAGCTGAAACTCAAAAATTTATTAAAATGGCAGCCTCAAGATAAGGAGTGAGTTTTGTCATTTATGGGTAGGGAATTTTATCAAACAAGCAAACTAGTCTAATCGGGACAATACTAAAAAGAAAAAAATAACAAATAATTTTAAAAAAGAAAAAAATACACGCTAGGTATTAAAATACAATTAAAACTTAAAAAGTGCTCGAAAAAAAAGAAAACAATGCTTATAATAGTAATAAATATGTTAGCAAACGTAAAAAGGTGGGGCGCTGAAACAGAACATATTTCTAAACAGGTAGAGATAAAAATTTCATAATTTTACTTTTCATGCTATAGCACTTCACCATTAAATGTAACACTTTTTGAGCTATTTCCGAGAAAGAGAGAAATATCAATTCCTCGATGCAATTTTCAAATGATTATAACTGGGAAAATTTTATTCATCAATTTAGCTCTCTATCAGATCCAGTAGTCACTTTTTTCTATCCACATTTCCAGAAAGACTGGGTTGCTGAAACGTTTTCTAGATTTTTGGAATTTCACTTTTTCGAAATTATACTTATATTCCACGTCTTGAAAATAGGTCATTAATTTAGGACATACATTCGTCCTTTATCTCCCTGAACTTTTTACACTAGTATAACTAAGTCTAACAATCGGCCCTCTCCAATCATTTAGAACCACCCTATCATATTATGTGATTCACTGATGTTCTTAAAAATTCGTCAAAATTCACTCCAAAATGGAGGACAAGGCATTACAGACAGGTATAGAATATAAATTCTCAATTTAATATTATGGCGGAGGATCCGGGAACACAATAAAGTACTTTACCAACTCAATTTGCATGTTGCAATTTTCTGATGGTACCGAAACTTTCATTATTTAATTCAGTTTTTTTGTTAATAATTTTCCTGTAAAACTAATGTTGGGTATTGTTTACGCCCTTTAATTATACCATTAATTTACATTTACACAAATAATATCTTTGCAGCGCTAGACAAATTTTTATGGTATTTAAATTTCATGTGGTCATTCTAACTTCCCCACCCATAAAAATGGGTTGATGTAATGGGCCCAAAATTGAAAATTGAGATAAGACAAGATCTTTACGTTGTGAAATCCTGGAACAGGATGAAGTAGGTCTTAAAAATGTTTGTACATATATGTGTATATTTATTTTATGCAATATATAAGTTTAAAAGGCGCAAGTTCAGTTGAAATTAACTGCTCTTCCACTTTGGCCTCAGGTACTTACATTACGAAAATAAATATTAAGTAGAGAGAAAAAGTAGTGTATAACTAAACGATATATGCTTCTAACAGAATTTGGGTTGTGACATAATTGGGGATACTTAACACTATATGTTACTAGCACAAAAATGAACAGATATGAACACTCAAACACTATTAGTGCGGCTCTTGTTTTTTATGTAACAGATTGAGAACAAAGGTACGAAACCGTTTTACTGACAGAGACTTACACTCTTTTGGTAACTCATTTAACTGTGCGGCTATAATATATACAAAGGATCTTCGGAACAGCGAGGATTTATGCTGAGGAATAGTTAATGCATCCTTACGTCTTATATTTATATTATGAATATCTTTTCTGTATCTTATTTTATTATGAAGATATGCCGGAGTATCATTAGTTAAAATTTTATGATATAGTATATAAGCATGCAATTTTCTACGACTAGCCATGTCCAGCCAGTGGGCTTTAGTTAGAGTATGTGATATTCTATCGTACTTACGTATATCATATATAAACCTTAAGCATGAGGTTTGTAAGATTTGTATTCTTTTAGAATCTCTTGATGTAAGGCATGGCCCATAAACAAAGTCACAGTAATGGGCTTATTCGGCATTTTTTTTTATTTCATAAATCGAAAGTGCAAGTATAAATTAATGGATCTGCAAAAAAACAGAATCTTATTCGCACGTTTAGTATCTTAAAAAGTATTACAAATTTCCATCTCGCGAAAATGGGGCGTGGCCAGGCGCTACGTCACTATACGCATAGATCTCAATAGACTTGATGCTCCTTATTGGTTATAATTACAAGTGTTTTCGAAGTATTGTTTGTTTTGCTTACTACTTGACAGTAGGGGAGTACAATTTGGTGAAATGTCAAAAAATTACAATTTTCTCTCGCTCCTGCCAGAACGAATTTTCGACTTCGACCCTGCAATTTAGGATTATAATTCATCGCCGACCTTCTCCTTTCCGTAGACACATAGAACGAACTTCCACTCGACGTATTTATTTAGTTACCAGCGTTTAAAAATTCCATCTTTTTCGACTTTTCAGGTTAAATTTGAAAGGTCCCAGAAAGCCATTTTTCTTACGTCACTTGCGTATAGTGATGTCACAAATGAGCGCTCGGTTTTTGCAACTATTACTAATTTCAACTCATTATATCTCGAGAAAGGAAAAAGTTAATAATACGAAATTTTAAGTGTATAATGAGAATATCGAGTACTATGTGAAAAAGTATAAAAACCATATAAAAAGAATATCATGGAACAAGCCCATTGCACTGAGAAAGGACAAGAGAATCGCATAAAATTATTTTTGATTTTCTGTTTAAAGTGTGTCTGTTAGGATACATCATTCTTAGTTTGCCATAAGACTTTTTTAGTAAGTAAGAAACATGATCCGTAAATCTGAGTTGATTATCTATAACCATATCTAGATTTTTTGCTTTAGATGTCACCTCTATCTTATCCTCTCCCAGTTCAATCACCATGTCTTTTTCCGAGAGGTTACCAAATAATACAACCGAAGATTTCGTGGAATTGATTTTAAGATTGTGTTGTTTGGAAAGATTTACTAAAGCTTTTATATCGTTATTAATACTTTGACATTCAGCTGCAATACTATTAGGATCAAAAAAGTTTGTATGTTTGAAACAAAAAAATCAGACACAGGTCGCTTTTTATATTTAAATTTCTCGATATACAGGGTGATCCATAGAGGATTGAGTATTAGAAGTATAAGGAGAACGAGTAAAGATATCTTTTGGAAAATTTTGGGAGTTACCAAAGTCAGTGTAGCCAATCAAACCAAAATAATTGCGAGCATGTGGTACTTCCAGTTATACCGGAAGTCGATACCAACTTGCTTATTTTAAATAGAACACCCCATATATTTTCGACTTTTCAAAATATCCATCAAGTACGATTGAGAGTCCATACAGTGTTCCTCAGGGAAGTGTCCTGGGGCCTCTTCTATTTCTTATCTATGTCAATGACATACATTGTATTTTGAAAAATTCATGCATAAATTTGCTTGCTGATGATACTGTAATCACTGTAACCGGTAAAGATTTCGATAGTATAACAAACACTCTTAATAACGAACTTGACATTTTGTACGACTGGCTCTGTGGTAATAAGTTAAAACCAAATTCTAATAAAACCAAACTTATGGTTATAGGCTTAAAATCTCTATGTAATAAATTCCTGGGTAGTAATTATATAATTAAAATAAATGAGTGTGTTATAGAAATAGTGGACCAAATTAAGTATTTAGGTATTATGTTGGACCCTCAACTTATATTCTGTAATCAAGTTAATTATATGTGTAAGAAAATTGGGAAAAAAATAGCTTTTTTCGTAGAATTGCTACTAACTTGTCGCAGTGGAGCAAATTACTTATATACAATACCATAATATATCCCCATTTTACACATTGCGCGTCCCTTTTAATAGCATGCAACAACCAAGAAATCGGCAGGTTGCAACTATTGCAAAATAAAGCAATGAGAATTGTACTAAATTGTGGTATTTGTACTTCCGTAAAGCGTTGTTAAGCGTTCTTAATTGGTTCTCTGTGGAGCAGAGTATAAAAAAGGCGAATTTAGTTCTAATATATAAAATAATTGATGGCAAAGTTCCCACTTATTTACAAATATTAAAGAAACGCCTAGGTGTACATGGTTATAATATAAGGTCAAAAAATAATTATGACATTGAATTAGTCAAAAAATCATTTTTGCAAGGTTCTGTATATCAGGAAGGACTTCGTCTTTTCAATGCTCTGCCCAATGATATAAAAAAGGCTCCTAATGTGAATGTTTTTGTTAAAAATATATGTAAATATTTAACATGTAATTATTCAGCTACCTAATGTATTAACTGTTTTTACTTTTATTTTTTATCTTTTTATTCACATTTATATAAATATTTTTTGTCCGTTTACATTTCGTGTACTAAAATAGCTAAATAAATAAATACAATACAATACAAAATAAAATTCTGAGTCCAAGTATTTAGCACATACTATACTTAAACCCAACAGTTTCGGAAATATTTGGCATTTTATAAAAAATTTGACAGGTGCAACGGTTGACAAGAACCGTTATATCGTGATGACCTTTTTGACATAAGAGAACGACTGACATGAATGGTTGTTTCTAATCATGGCTAAGTTGATGGCAATTTTTATCAAAAATCCTTGAACGTTTAAGAAAATCGCCAATACTTCAAAAAGTTGTAACCTTAACCCCTACAATGCCTATACTAGAAAAACGGGATATCAATACTACATAATTTGGTGTAAAAAAATACAGGGTGTCTATGTGAAATAAAAAGGTTTTTGAGGTTTGAATTTGACAAAATGTAACATGAAAAATAGAACACTTGGTATACCATTATGGAATTTATCTTCATTGTAACGATTAGCTCATCTTGGGTTCTTTCTATGTACCAAGGAGCAAATAAGGATCTCCTACACGAAGAAAGTTGTAACGGTTCTTGCAAACCGTTGCACCTGTCAAATTTCTTATAAGAAATCAAATATCTCCGCATCCGCAAGGTTTAGGTATAGAATGTACTACATGCTTGGACTCATTTCGAAAAGTCGAAAATATATAGGGTATTCTATTTAAAATAAGCAAGTTAGTATCGACTTCCGGTACAACCGGAAGTACCACATGCTTCTAATTATTTTGGTTGAATTGGCCACACTGACTTTAGTAACTCCCAAAATTTTCAAAATGTTTACCCGTTCTTCATATACTTCTAATACTCCATCCATTATGAATCACCCTGTATATATACACAATTTCTTACTACATCCGCATTGTTGTGGTTATGTTATAGATGTTTTTTTTTAAATAGAAACATTGCGCATTCAATTTTATTTTCGTACGGTATATTATTTATTTATCTGACCATATGCTAATATTAATAAAGCAAAATATACAGGGTGGGCAAAAAATGCATTTTATGTAATAACGGTAACCGTTACAATAAACGTTCAAATTGTTGACAATGAACAATAATAGAGTGACATTGACTGGAAACATATTCTGCTTGAACTTTTGATATAATTAGTTATTTATGAAATCTGCACTCATACCTACTTGTTCTTTTAAATTTTCTAAACTTTCTGGTCCATTTACATAAACTTTGTTTTTTTGTATATCCCATCGAAAAATATCGAGGGGATTTAAATCTGGAGATCTAAATGGCCATTCACCTGATCCATCGATCACGGAAACAAACATTTGGGTAAATCCGTACAGCAATAACATAATGAGCTGGCGCCCAATCTTGCTAAAACCATATATCATTTCCATTTGGAAATAGACTGTTTAGAATTGTTTAGAATAGAAATTCTTCTAGAACTACTAGATAACGAAGAAACGATAAGCTTTCCTCAAAAAAGCATGGTCCTGTAATTGTGTTACGGAAAACTCCAGCCTAAACATTGACCTTTTATGGGTACTGGGTGTGGCGTTCTTTCATCCAGTGGGGATTTTCACTTACCCAATATGGACAAGCCTGGCGATTTACATGAATACATTACATTATATTTTGAACAAACAAAGTATGTATGTATGTGCGTATGTGGGTAGATATATTTGTGTATATGTAAATACCTGAACATGACAGCATCGATGCTATCTAACCGATTTTGACGAGATTTGGCACAAAAGTAATATTGGTAAATGGTTTTGGTGCAGCTCGGATGCCGTTGCACAAACATTCTAATTTTGAATATATCTTTCTTTTATTGTACCATTCAAAAAAAGATTTTAACAACGTTCATCTTCTAACGAATTCTTGCAATCATTTTGTAAAAGATGTTTAACCTATAGATATTTTGATATTTTCCATTCCTGATAAAAAAAAAATTAGTCAAATCGGATTAGTTACGACCGGTTCGCAAATAAAAATATAAATACCTATACTATAAAATATTTGCTTGTCGCTGATTCAGTTCAGAATATTTTCGTGCCTGTGCTGTTTTATTGCAGAATGAAACGCCTTCTAGAATTTATACCCCTATCAAAATCATAAACCCAAAGTACAAACTTTTTATAAATTGTTTCTTGTGTTTTTTCAAACTAAATCGTCGGTCTGGAACAACATTATTTAAAAAAAAATGTTTTACAACTTTACAGTTTCACAAAACAGTTAAAAATTGAGTATTTATAAATTTTATTAAAAACTTATAAAAACATTAAACTATTTAATAGATTAATTGACCTATCCAGGTTTCTTACACCACAGAGTAAAATTTACTGTACATCATTATCACATGTTAGGACGATGGACACAAGCAACATGCTCTTTGAGCCTCTGCTTCCTTCTAAATCCTCTTCCACAGCACACACAGAAAAATGTCCTTTCCTTGCCACAGTCTTGCCTTAGATGTGAGTTTATTGTACATAGATTCTTGTATAATTTGCCGCATTTGGGGCATGGTATAGGACCTAAAAAGATAACAAGTTAAAACAAATTTAAAATCAAAGTTGGCGTGATCTATAGCAGATTATATCTACATCACACGATTTGAAAGTAAGTCATTTTTTGGAAAATACTTTATTTTATTGAGCTAGGTGAGCAGTGCTCCGTCAAGCTGGAATGGGTCCCCGGCACAGTGAGCTGTATGGAAATAAAGGAGCAGATGGTTTGAAGGGAGAAACACAAACACTCGCTTCCCTCGCCCTGAACCAGCTTTGGCGCAGAAGTCTGATTAAGGTGGCCATTCCCTAGAAAGAGACATCCGATAGGGAAATATTCATTATTTTTGCATATAACTTTTTTTCTTAGTACGTATATTTAAAAAAAATGAGAGTACCTAATTAGAACTATAACAAGATTATTACTATGAATTTACACTCAATAATTTCAGTGGTTTGCAAAATAGCTCGATTTAAAACTACGAAATAGGAAGATTAACACAATTTTTAAATTTAAATCGAGCCATTTTGCAAACCGCTAAAATTATTGAGTGAATATTCATAGTAATAATCTTGTTATGGTTCTACTTAGGTACTCTTATAGTTTTTTTTAATATACGTACTAACAAAAAAAAAGTTATAGCCTAAAATAATAAATATTTGCCTATCGGATGTCTCTTTCTAGGGAATGGCCACCTTAAACCAGAGTTACGAGACTAGTCGCTATCGTGAAATGCTTGTTAGACCTAGATGGAGATCGATTGAGACGGATGGTGGGCCTGAAGAAAGAACACTGTTCTCTGTACATTACAACTGTACAAGCACCTACATTAGGATAAAATTTACATGTGTGAAAAATTAAAAAAGATAAAATACATTTTTCAGTAAATTTGCGATAGATTACGAATTAATAATTCTTATTTAAATTAAACCATGTATGTTGCACTCACACGGAATATTATAAATGCAGTTTTTTTAATTTTGCTCGTGGTTCTTCGGTTTCGTGCAACAAACATTACGTGGGTGAATCATCCAGACCATTTAGTGTAAGATTGGTCGAACATCAAAATTATATCAGAAAAAATGAAATTCAGAAGTCCAAGATCTGCGAATACGCTTGGGAGAACGGACATAGAATAAACTGGGACTCGGCAAAAATTTTAATAAAAGAGGCAGATAGCAAAAAAGAAAAATGAAAGAATCCGCGATAATATTATTGAATGAGGATAGATGCGTGTTGAATTTTTTCGTAGACGTCTGTACAACTTGGTTGCCAACGTTAAAAAAAGAACTCCACAAACTTAACATTGTATAAAAACTAAAAAAAACTGTTAACTATATCAACAGTTCTATGTAAATAGTAAGTATCTATGGATATTGAATATAACAAACATTCTTAGAGCTGTGTATTTGTCATACACAGCAAAGAAGATTTTTCAAAAAAAGTCTTGAAAAAGAAACAGATTAGATTTCCGAAACGTCGGCGAAATATTTAATTTCAAGTTTTTATACTTGTTTGTGTTATTTATTTAAAAAAGCAACCTCTAACTGATCCTTTGACGTAATAGTCACAGGTGCAGAGGTTATTTACCAGTAACATACTGGTTAATTGTGATATTTTGTAGATTCCCCGAGCACCGCTTAAAAAAAAAATGCATGTGGCAGGAAGTCCCAAAGAATTGAAGAAGAAAGAAAATTAAGATAATGCCCCAAATAACATTTAGCCAAAGTAACTTACTGTCCTAAATAATAACTAAAAGGGAATAATGTGATTTCAGGATTTAATTGATATCTTTAAGCTCTTTTTTTCTAAAACACCAGAATGAGGCACCTTATTGCCCTGACCTCTCCAAGTGACCTCACTTGGATTGATCAGTGGCTCTACTATTTTTTTTTTCATTACATCATTCACTTTTAAATTGTCCTCAGAAATTATTTCCAATTATAGTGTATTTCTGTTTATATGACATTGTAATTTTGAAAATACCAGGGTTCTTAACGAGCAATGCAATGCTGAAGCGTGTCAAAACGAATCGTAGGTTGAACCAGACCATTTTATACTGTCTTCTCTCCGAATCCTTGACTTTTGATGAAATCAAACGAATAGAAAATTATAGAAAACATTTAAATTTATTCAGCGCTTGTCAAGAAAGAATATCACTAGTGCAGTAAAAAAAGATCAGATAAATGATGAGATATGCACAGTCTTGTAACAGCAATATTACGATTTCGTACCTTCTGGGGTATTACCAGGAGTATATATCTGATTTTGAAGCTCCAAAGCCCATTGTGTTTTTATTTTATGAACAATTTTGTTTTTTGAAAAGTGTTTTTTTAGGTAAAAAGGTGAATATCTCCGGTTGTAAGGTCCGATCGGGACAAACTAAAAACCAAAAACCTTCGCTATAAAAACTTCAACAAATCTGCATTAGTTTTGGGTCATTTGAGTACGTATATAACGAACAAAATGGAATAAACTGCCTAAAAAGCGTTGTTTTTTTCATTTTAACGCCCAGGGATATCTGGAGTTCCGATCGGCTTCACACTTTTAAGGTATATTCCTTTTGTTAAAAACAAGACAACCTGAAATTTTGGTGCCCAAATATGTCGACACAAATGAATTTGTTATCTGAAATTAGAACTGCCCGCCATTTTGTGCCATTAAGTACTAAACAGACCATTTTTCTTTTAAAAATATAGTTCTGGACGCCAGTTTTCCGATGACATCAAAAAAAAATTCTTTTAAAGTCATTCTGGCCACTTACTCCAGTTACTTTAGACAAAAATTTGGTTTCTGATCTAACGAAATATATCCTTCATTGTTTTTCTTTAAATCGATTTATTTTGGTGCTTTCATGAAAATATTAAAAATCAAGAAAGAGATCACTATGGCATAAAACATTATTCAAGGACGAAGTTCACAAAAACTGTTTTTTGCGAATATCGCTCTCTCTATGGCTCGCAGGCTAACTGAGGTTATTATGAAAATGAAAGATAATGAAATTCCGCACGAAAACGAACAAAATTAACTATTTTTTATGTACAACGAACGGTTTAGGGAAAAATGTGTTTCGATATTTCCAGGCAAAGTTTTATTTTCCTATTATGTGAACACCAAGTACACCATGTTATTAAAATTAGGTGAGTTTGTGTTAACAACGAATAAGATTATGAGATTTTTTTACAGTTAAAACTTTGCTTAATATTCCTTTTTTTGGAAAATTAGGTACATTTTTCTTCATAACGACGGACGCCACTGGTGGAATTTATAATATTTTACCGTGATACAATCTCCTGATGGATAAGTACGTTCCACCCAAATTTTATAAAAATCACATTGTAAATAAGAGTGCTGTGATATAAGAGTCATAAAAAGTAAGACATACTGTATAATAGAGTTAACACATATATGTATTTTATTTTATACATCGATCAACTAATAAATACTATACATAGAACAAGCACGAAAAAACTGTTATCTTTTATGCCATAGTAATCTGGATCGAATTAAAATAAAAAAAATTAAGGATGTATTTTGTTAGATCAGAAAAGTCTAATTTCACTGAGTTACACTTTCTTGACATTTATTTATAGACCAAATGACAACAAATAGATTTTCTCGGCCATTTTGAAAATATTTTTGAAATATTTTTACCAGAAAAGACAGGGAATTGCGAGAATTATAATTTAAAAAAAAAAAAAGTTAATTTTCGACCATCTGAACACGAGATATTTAACTTTTAGCATTTTGACCAATTGTTAATAAACAAATGCCTATTCTTGGCTAATATTTGAACTGTATTATTTTGAAACATATTTACTTCTATGAAACCCCCAAAAAACATTTTTAACTTTTAAAAACCAATTTTCAAGCATTTATATTTCATTGTTGTTAATTAGCCTGAATAACTCTTTTTTAAATTTATATATCAAGATTACCTCTTGTCTTGTTGCACCGCAATTAATTGCTTCCGGTTTACTTAAGTTGACAGTTAACGTATTTATTTAGGGGGATTTTATATTCTGCTAGCTTCTCTTTATAAAAATATAACCTTATTTTTCTTGACTAATGTCAAATATTAGCTCTGTTCAGGGACAACTCTGTTTCTTTGTGTATTGTGTGTATTTACTGTTATTTACATCTTTTCGCAAAATGCTAAAAATTAAATATCTCGTGTTCAGATGGACGAAAATGAACATATTTTTTAAAATTAAAGTTCTCGCAATTCTTTCTTTCATGATAAAAATTTTTCAAAAATGTTATCGAAATGGTCGAGAAAATCTATTTGTTGTGATTTCATTTATAAATAAATACCGAAAAGGTGGCCAAAATGACTATAAAAGGATTTCTTTTAATGTCATCGGAAAGCTGGCAACCAGAACTACATTCTGAAAAAATCTATTTTGGACTCAATGACACAAAATGGTGGGCAATTCAAAGGACCCCGCAGTTTTTGATCTAGAGGCGATTGAAACTGTGAACATCTGCGAAGGCCCGCTTAAATGTTCCATGAAAATTCTGAAATTATTCAGGCTCATTTTTTGGAGAGAAATAAGCATCTTTTGTCTCTTGCTGTTTCTTTCCAAAGTGCTTCCTTCTCATGGAAAAGAATAACAAACAAAAATAATATTTCTTTTGTAATTTTTTTACGGGAAAAGGAAGCACTTTCAAGAAAAAGTTGGGGAGGCATAAGTTGATTATTTTTAGCTAAAGAATTTGCCTGTATATTTTGGGATCTTTCTGAAGTAGAAAAAAATAAAATAAAAATCTAGGGAAATTCTTGGTCGAAATTATTTTTGTCTAGGAAATTCTGAAAACCGGCAGGCGTGTTCTTTGAACAAAAATAAGCAACTTATGTCCCCCAACTTTTTCTTCAAAGTGCTTCCTTTTCCGGTAAACTTATTACAAAAAAAATATTTTTATTTTGTTTGTTATTTTTTTCCGGAAGAAGGAAGCACTTTGAAAAAAAAACACCAATATACAAAAGATGCTTATTTTTCTTCATAAAATGAGCCTGAATATTTTCAGAATTTTTATGGAACGTTTAAGCTGACCTTTGCAGATTTTCAGTTTCAATAGCCTCTAGATCAAAAAATCGAATTCGGTGTCGGACTGGTGGTCAAAGAGAATTTTAATCGGGGGGTCCAGGAGAACATTTCCCCCAAGTTTCAGAACAATCGACTGAAACCCATTTTTACTATAAATAACTGCGTGGTCGTTTCAGGTAACAAATTCATTTGTGCCCACAAGGTTCAATATTTGGGCATCAAAATTTCAGGATGTTTTGTTTTCAACAAAAGGTATATTTTTCTGAAAGTCGGAAGTCAATCGGAACTCTTGACGTCCCTGGGTGTTAAAATGAATAAAAAACGCTTTCTAGCCAGTTTATTCGATTTGTACGTTATGTGCGTACTCAAATGACTCAAATCTAACGCAGGTTTGTTAGAATTTTAATTGTGAAGGTTTTTGGTTTTTAGTTTGATGCGATCGGACCTCTAAAACCTTTTTACCTAAAAAAACCCATTTTCAAAAAACAAAATTATTTATAAGAAAAATTCAATAGGCTTTGGAACTTCAAAACTCAGATACATATACTCCTCCTGGTGATACCCTAGAAGGTATGAAATCATAATATTGCTGTTACAAAACTATACACATCAATGTCCTTTTTTTACACCACTACACATCTTTTGTCTGTGGATGATCAGTAAATGTTCCTTAAGTGTATGCTTTCTGGTAAAACTCCTGGCACAATAAGCACATTGGAATGTCTTTGCTCTACCACAGTCCAAATTCTGGTGAGCTGTTAAAGTTCTCTTGTTCTTGTAGGTTTTGCCACATTTGGAGCATATTGGAGGTGCATCTGAAATATTATCATGTTAGCAATTTGTCTTTTCACTTCCATGCACAGTACAGTAATTGGTTGCTGAAGACACTTTTTGTTTGACCATAAAGTCAAACAAAGCTAAAACCCAGTGTATCTTTAAAATAGAATAAATTTTCATTTATTATGTATGAAATTCTTTCAAGAGCTCAAACAAGACTTCTAAGGAGATTTTTTCCCTCAGATTATTGTCCTTACAGGCAAAGTGTCTTGTCAACGAACATATAACTAACTACGATGAGACAAAATTAATCGATTTGCGGATATAAAAAATTACACATGTATACGTATATACAGAAAAACCAAAGTACCCTAGTTATGGATGACAACTTTAACTGAAATAGCAAAATTCTTAAAATAGCCCCAGCAAAATTTGTAAGATGAAAAAAAAACAAAAAAGAATAGACACAGACACAAGGAAATTTAATGACTCACTTGCGCTACTCATTTACATGGAAGGAAGGTTAGTGAGGAAATTAATCGAAGAAGACTCACTTCTCGCCCAGGGGCCATTCAGGGCATTTAATAAGACGAAAAAAGGTGAGCCACGGTTGTCATAAACAAAGGGAATAAAACAAGGGTTGTGGATAATATATCTAAATGTCGATGTTGGCATCAAAAAAGAAGGATTATTTCTTCATTAAATTTGGATTTGTTAGATTTAAGAATATGGTAATCATATGGGTGAAATAAAACAATTATCGTGCAGGAAATTAAGAAAATGTTTTGATTTAGGTTCTGAGGTTCTGTTAATGGACGATTAAATATAATATGAGTCACTTCTCTGATTGTGCCACAAAGGCAGTATGGATCCTCGCGTGCTCCAATTTTATGAAGATGAGCTCTCAGGAGATGACAGAGTTATTTCGTTTTCGGTCTTATTTTGAAGCTAGGAACAAAAATAAAGAAATCGTCCTGAAGAGGTTGGAAAATGCAATGTGATGTTACCTCTGAAGTAGCGTCCACAGACACCAAAATACGAACATGTGGATGAACTTACCTCCGCGCCTGAAGATAAAACAAAAATTAATAATTAGCATCGCCAGACGTGCCTTCGCTAGGGTTTGTGGCTACTTCCACTGTCACGAGAGTTATTATGTATCGATGTGATGTGATGTGAGCACACGTTTTCATGAGAAAGTGGGCGGAGTTCTCGATAGCGTATTCTCAACTGTAGGGCTCGTTCACATCACGCCAAAAATCAAGAGCAAACTAGGCTGTTCACACTTGAGAGGGTGAAAGTACTCTTACCAGCTTGCTTTACTTATTTTTCCCTATCTACACCTACTTAACCCTCAAACCTTCAAAGTATCGTCTCAAAATATAATCTAGTTCCAGATGTCCCTATAATACATACGTGTACCAAATTTCAAGCGAATATCTCAATTTTATTTTATCAACCCCTTTAATAATGGAGTAGGCTTGCTTTACTTATTTTCCCCTATTTACCCCTATTCAACCCCCAACCCTTCATCAGAATAATCCCAAAATATAATCTAATTCCTAGTCATTATAATAAATGCGTGTACCAAATTTCAAGTGAATATCTCAATTTTATTTAATCAACCCCTTTAATAATGGAGTAGGGGTGGTGGGGATTTGAAATATATTATAAAAAAATCTGTGGCTTTTGCTTCTAGTACATACACCGAATTTCAAATTACTGTACTCTTACACACTTGCTTTACTTTTCCCCTATTTACCCCTACTTAACCCCCAACCCTTCATCAGAATAATCACAAAATATAATCTAGTTCCTGATGTCATTATAATATATGCGTGTACCAAATTTCAAGTGAATATGTCAATTTTATTTTATCAAGTCCTTTAATAATGGAGTGGGGGTGGTGGGGGAATGGAAAATATCATTAAAAAAAATTGAGGAATTGACTTCTAGTACATATACATCAAAACTCAGGTTTCTGTACTCTTACCAGCTTGTTTTACTTTTTTTCCCCTATTTACCCCCCAACCCTTCACCAGATATGTTCAAAAAACAATCCAGTTCCAGATCTCGGTACAGTATATACGTGTGCAAAATTTCAAGTCAACATCTTAAACCGTTCCGGAGAAAACGTGCGGACAAAAAAGTTACAGACCGACAGACAGACAGAAAATTTTTTTCGCTCAAATTTAAAATCTCGACATTTCATGATATTCTAAACCAATTTCAGGTTAAAAAAATCGGTAAGGGTATTTACACAGAACTTCCCTCTTTATTTGTGCATGGCGGTCACTCTAAAAAATTAATAATTACGAAGTGACATTGAAAATAATAATCGGAATATAGTTATCACCATTATTACAAAGAACACCTGATAAGTTTTGGTCAAAAAAATATACAGAGTGCTCATCCAACAGCAAAAGTTCAATACTAAATAACAGGTGCCAAATATGGAAGGCTGGTATTTTTTATTTTGAAATTAGTTTAGAATGCCATGAAACGTGAACTATTTTAAATTTGAGCAAAGAAAAAAAAATTCCGTCTATTTTAGTGGTAAAAATTGTTTCAAAAATGTTGGTGAAATAAATTTTCAATTTTTTTTTCTCAAATAGGTTTAGAATGTCAGTCATGTCAAACGTGAAAATTTTAAATTTAAGGAAAAAAAAATTCCATCTATTCTAGTGGTAAATTTTCTTCCAAAATGGTAAAAAAATGTTGCAAATTGTCTTTTCCGAAATAGGTTTGGAATGTCATGAAACGTGGAAATTTTAAATTTGAGCAAAAAAAAATTTTTAAATTTGTTTGAATAGTTTTAAAATGCCATGAAAACGTGAAAATTTTAAAGTTGAATAAAGAAAAAAAAAATTCAGTCTGTATTAATGGTAAAATTCAAATTCAAAAACGGTAAAAAAAATTTCTACATTTTTTTTGAATAGGTTCAGAGCTATGAAACGTGGAAATTTTAAATTTGAATAAAGGAAAAAGTTTTCCATCTATTTTAGTGGTAAAAAATGTTTCAAAAATGTTGGTAAAAAAAAATTCAAAAAAACTTTTTTTGTTAAATAGGTTTAGAATGCCATGAAACGTGGAAATGTTAAATTTGAACGAAGATTAAAAAAGTTTTTAGTGGTAAAAATTTTTTCAAAAATATTGATGCAAAAAATTTTCCAAATTTATTTTTTCTGAAATAGGTTTAACGAGTCATGAAACGTGGAAATTTTAAATTTGAGCAAAAAAAATATTTTTTTTCATTATTTATTCCCTTTAGACTTGAATGTGGTGATATTTGTTTACTTGCCTCTAAAAAGCTTGCGGTGAGTAGAGTAGCGGATAGAGCAACACTTCGCATGCACAAGGTCCAAAGTTCAAATTCAATATACCCACCCTGTATATTTTCCAGTGAAAGTTCTACCATTTCTTCGCTGACAGTAGGGTCAACTACCTACCAAATTTGACTGCTCTCCGTCAAGTAGTTTTTTAGTAAATGCACCAACAGACAGACAGACAGACAGACAGACAGACAGACGACAGACAGACAGACAGACGGAATTGAAGAACCTATATTTTCGTAATCTCCGTGTTCTGAAACGTCAGAATCTGAAAAAATCTCGGAGCGTGATTTTTTCTCGAATACACTACTTCCCTTCGGTATGCGAGGAAAGTAAAAAAATTGAAATTTTTTTACGATTACTATACTTCCAATCCACTACGTGGACGTGGAAGTAAAATAAATATAAAAGAATGTCTCAAATAAAGACTTCTTATTCTCATGATCATGATAAGTGAAAAAAGGCCGTTATGTACCCACCTCTTTTAGAAGTTAATAATCCTACATCGCAAAACTTAAGCTGACGATATAACCTGTCGATTAGAGAGATTTCAGTCGGTTTAAAATTATACGAAAATTTCTACTGATTATGGTTTAAATTGTCTGGTGCATTCGGAATTAGGAAAATACAACTTTAATACTTTCTTCGTCTTCTCCGAATTCTTCTGCATTTTAACATGGGTAAGTACAATTGAATAGAGGAAGTAAATCAAATGTAAACTTTTTATTTATCGAATACAGCGTCAATTGAGAAATATGTTACTACTACTTTGGTTGTGGATCGAGATTAAATGTTTCTTGAGCGTTTGTCTTCTTCTAAAACTCTTCGAGCAATAATTACACTGAAATGATTTATCTTGGCCACAGTCTAAAATCAGATGAGATCTTAAAGTGTTCTTGTTCTTATAGGTTTTGCCACACTTACCGCATGCTAGGGAAACATCTGAAAGGAGTTAATATCTAATTAATTAATTTATGAGGCATTGACAAATATAACCAGCAATACATGTATACAGTTTTTTCAACCCCTCTGTAACATTTTCAACACCTCCTCTCTTAGCATATTTCCCATCAATACGAAACTATGCCAGATTTTCGCATAAAAATTTGAATGAACTTCAATATTGATAATCTAAAGAAAATTGATGTACACGGATTCTTATAGGAAAAATTCCGCTGAACAAGATTTTCTTACGAAAAATGTTCCTAAATCGCGAGCTTCATGGTCAAATAACTGTTTAAACAAAATTGTTTTCGTTTTTATTTAATAAAATGAAAACGGTTTGACGAATTCGAAATTTTGATTAAATCGAAAGATACTTTCAATACGCGTTGTTTGGTGTCAGGCACAACTCACTTTGTCAACCCGTTCATTTGTTATAGCCAAAATAAATTTCTTAATTAACAAATTGATTATTTCGAAATTAATGAGGCCAGGAAATTGTTTTTTTCAAAAAACATGCCTTTTATATCAAAGAATATACCATATTTCTTTTGGCCCGATATCTTCAATACTATTTGATGGTTTAAACAATTGGCATAATTTGTTAATCAGCAAACAACTTTTTTTTTGAAAGTTTCATCAAGTTTAAAGCAACTTTAAACGATAAATATTGATGTCGGGCATAACCCCCATAAAAGTCTGCACGAATGCAACTTTTTGCTTTTGTTTATTTAAAGCATACATTAATTTTGCAAACTAACAAATGGAATATCTCGGCTCTGGGTAAGCGTATCGAAATGGGATTTTATGCATGTGATATAGTGCTTGGAAAAAGGAAAATTTTGAGACCAGAAAGAACTTGATCCGATAACCGGAACAGGAAATAAAACTGATATTGGTTGAGAGGCTCTTATTTGTTTATTAACAACTTTTCGGACACGAGGCTTGGTGCAAATGAAAGCTAACAAGTTTTTCCATCAAAAGCACAAAGTTATTACAAGAAATATTCTATCCCTGAAGAGTTATTCGCGTTTTTGACCCTTAAAAAAATCATTCCCCAACGTGAAAATTATAAGATTTGAGGCGCAATGGGATGGCGAGTTCGATCCTCGGTGTGGCCTTTTTTTTTTCGTCAAATTTGCTTTTTTTTTCATGTAACCAATATTTGTTACGATAATAAATGTTTCTACTTCCTGCGAAATTTTTAAAGACGTAAATAATTTTTTTTGCAATTTTCATTAAATAAATGGCTATCTTGCAACAAACATATGATTGTTCTTGTCCAACGAGGGTTTGTCGGTAGGTTTTGTTCTTTTACTACTTTTGTGAAAGATAAGGCTTATTTTACTTTATTTGAGGGGGGTGCCTGTCGAAAAAGACCAAAAATAAAATAATAATGCCATTAAAATAGTTAAATCTTTTCATTATTTCTCATTTACAAATAACAAAGTATGTGTTTTTTTCATGAGACGTGAACTTTTTTTCATTATAAGAAAAAACTGAAAAATAAATTTGTTTCCTTTTTATTTTTGGTCTTTTTTCGACAGGCACCCTCCCTCTCAAATAAAGTAAAACAAGCCTTCTCTTCCAGAAAAAGTAGTAAAAAACATAAAAACTACCGATAAACCCTGGTTGGACAAGAACACTCATATGTTTGTTGCAAGATAACCATTTATTTAATGAAAATTGCAAAAAAAATTATTTACTTTTTAAAAATTTTTTTAGAAAGTAAAAACATTTGTTATCATAGAAAATACTTGGTTGCATTAACAACAAAAAATTGCCCACACGAGGATCGAACCCGCCACCCCATTGCGCGTCAAATCTTATTATTTTCACGTTGCGGGAATGATTTTTTTAGGGGTCAAAAACGCGTATAATTCTTCAGGGGTTGAATATTTTGTAAAACTTTTGTGGTTGATGGAAAAACTTGTTCATTTGCTCCAGACCTGGTGTCCAAAAAGTTGTTAATAAACAAATTGAAGCCTCTCACGCAATATCACTTTTATTTCCTGTTCCGGCTATTCGATCAAGTTCTTTCTGGTCTCAAAATTTTCTTTTTTCCAAGCACTTTCATATGCACGACACCTTATTTCGATACGTTTACCCAGAGCCGAAATATTCCATTTGTTAATTTGCAAAATTAATTTAAACTTTAAATAAACAAAAGCAAAAAGTTGCATTCGTGCAGACTTCTATGGGGGTTATGCGCGACATCAATATGTATCGTTTAAAGTTGGTTTGAAGTCGATCAAACTTTTGTAAAAAAAAAGTTATTTGCTAATTAACAAATTGTGCCAATTGTTTAAACAATCAAGAAGTATTTAAGATATCGGGCCAAAAGAAATATGGTATATTCTTTGGTATAAAAGGTATGTTTTATTAAAGAAACCAATATCCTGACCTCATTAGTTTCGGAGTAATCAATTTTTAATTAAAAAAATTATTTTGGCTATAACAAATGAACGGGTTGACAAAATGAGTTGTGCCTGGCGCCAAACGACGCGTATTGAAAATATCTTTCGACTGAATCAAGATTTTTTTCGGATCCGTCAAATTGTTTTCATTTTATTGAATAGAAACGAAGAAAAATTGTTTAAACAATTATTTGACCATGGTTTAGGAAAATTTTTGATAAGAAAATCTTTTTTACCCGGGCAGACTCGCCTATAATTAAAAAAAATCGGTAAAGGTATTTACACAAAACTTCCCTCGTTATTTATGCATGGCGGTCACTCTAAAAAATTATTAATTAGGAAATGACATTGAGAATAATAATCGGAATATAGTTATTGGTATTATACAAAGAAAACCTGATAACTTTTGGTCAAAAAAATATACAGAGTGCTCATCCAACAGCAAAAGTTCATTACTGAATAACAGGTGCCAAATATGGAAGGCTTGAGCAAATACCTTTACAAATGTCCACCATGACTGAATTATTTCTTGGGATGACCACCCTGTACATTTTTCAAAAGTATAATAGGTGCATATGCCAGATATTATTGCCATCTGTCACATTTTTAATCCCACGTTCACGTAATGGAGTGGAAGTAAAAATGGTTAAAAAAAAATATTTTTTTAAAATTTGTCAAAAATGTTGGTAAAAAATTTTCAAAATTTTTTTCTTCTGAAATAGGTTTAGAATATTATGAAATGTAGACATTTTAAATTTGAGCAAAATGGAAAGTTTCCTTCTATTCTATAGTAGTGGTAAAAACAGATTACAAATTAAAAATTATGCGTTTTTTTTTAAATACGTTTAGAATGCCATTAAACGTGAACATTTTAAATTTGAGTAAAAAAAAATTTTTTTCATCTATTCTAGTAAATTTTTTTCCAAAATGGTATAAAAATGTTGAATTTTTTTTTCCGAAATAGGTTTGGAATGTGATGAAACGTAGAAATTTTAAATTTGAGCAAAAAAAAAAATTTCGTCTATTCTATAGTAGTGATAAATAGATTAAAAATGTTTTCAAAAATGTTTTTAAGTTTTTCAAAAACATTTTTAAATTTGTTTGAACAGTTTTAGAATGCCATAGAAACGTGGAAATTTTAAATCTGAACAAAGAAAAAAAAAATCCATTTATTTTAGTGGTAAATTTTTTTCAAAATTGGCAAATAAATTTTCAAATTTAAAAAAAAAATAAATTTAGAGCGCTATGAAACGTGACAATTTTAAATTTGAAGAGAGAAAAAAAAATTCCATCTATTTGTGATAAAAAATGTTGCTAAAAAAATTTTCAAAAAAATGTTTTATTTGAAACAGATTTAGAATGCCATGAAACGTGGAAATTTTAAATTTGGACAAAGAAAAAAAAATTTTTATCAATTTTTGTGGTAAAATTTTTTTCAAAAATGTTGGTGAAAAAAATTTGCAAATTTTTTTTTTCTGAAATAGGTTTAGCGTGTCATGGAACGTGGAAATTTTAAATTTGAGCAAAAACAAATTTTTTTCAATCTTTATTCCATTTAGACGGTCCACCCTGTATATTTTCCAGTGAAAGTTTAACCATTTCTTCGCTGACAATAGGGTCAACTACCTACCAAATTTGACTGCTCTCCGTCAAGTAGTTTTTTTAGTTAATGCACCAACAGACAGACAGACAGACACACAAACTGACAGACAGACTGACGGAATTGGAAAACCTATATTTTCGAAATCTACGTGATCTGAAACGTCAGAATCCGAAAAAATCTCGGAGGATGATTTTTTCTCGAATACAATACTTCCCTTCGGAATGTGGGGGAAGTAAAATCACTGTTTCACTGATTCATTAATATTTAAAATCGACTGTGATCAACTCTTTCTGCAACTGACGATCAACTCGCTGACAGTGACAACCAAATGTATCGCCATATTGTTTCGTTACGTCTTCCAATATATGCATTTTAGCACCGATTAATGGTATCAAATTCCAGTCTAATTTATTTGTTTAGTAGGTGTAGAAAAAGTATAGTATTTCATTCGCGATTTTGACCTTTATTCACTCAGATGATTTGCGCCACTCTCACATTATCCGTGAATAATGGCTATCATAACCGCTTAGATAATAATACACTATTATTTGTTAAAATAATATAAATTAAATATTGCCTTAGTACATTTATTAAATAAATATTAGCTCACAACACACACCAAAGCAGTGCACTACAGCTGGCACGCGTTTTGCTAATAATGTTGCCATTATCTGGACATGATTGAACGCGAACTGTTTCATAATCTAAATTTTAATCATATTCTAATGATAACAACTTGTTTGGCAAAACACGAGTCGAGTGTAGAGATTACTTCAGCGTTAGTATATATGACATCAAAATTTCGACTCAATCGAGGACTGATGTTTCCTGGAAATATGTAGTTTCAGATGTTGTTTCCTTCTAAATACAGATAGGCAGTACATACAGTCATACACCTTTGCTTTTCCACAATCTTGAGATAGATGCGCACTTAAGCAATTTGAGTTTTTGTACACTTTGTTGCACTGTGGACACGTACGTTGAAATTCTGAAAAATTAATTAATTGTCATTGTATCACAGAAAAAAAACATCAATTAGTAACTGATAGACATACTCGACTTCTATTAAATGTATCAAATTTATTTATCTTCAGGAATTTTGTTTCATCCTGGAAAGCTTACTCAGTGGTGGGAAATTTTCATAGGCTCAGGAAAATGAAAAGTGTTCTTTCGCTAACGTTTCGTTTACGAAGCGTAAACTTGTTCAGGGCTACGCCTATTTAGGACTATTGTTATATAGTAAACTTAACAACCATAACTGACACATCTGTATACACCGATGCTTCTAAGCATCACGCAGGTACAGGCTGTGTATATTACAGCCCACAAGGAAATACCCAAGCTTTGCATAAACTCCCTTCGGATATGTCGATTTTTTCTGCGGAAGCATTTGTTATACTTCAGGGTATAAAATCTATTATATCTACCAATGTTTTCAGAAACAAGATGAAGGAAAAATGGACACAACTCTGGCAACAGTTTTGCTGTACATCTTTCACAAGATACGCATATATTCACCCTGAAATACCGACAAAATTTTGGCATGATGGCCTTCATATTCTCCGTAAATATATTAGCATTATTAACCGCTTAAAATTCGGACATGGAAATTATCCAGCTCACCTTGCCAGACTCAAACTTATTACATCAAGTTTATGCGAACATTGCAATGTAGAAGGTGACTTATAGTACGGGAGGCCGTAACCAAGATTTTCGCCTAATCGCCTGATGAATCACGACCATATAGATTGATAGATTATTACATAGCCAACAAAAAAGTCCCCGGTGACGGAAATTTTTAGTGGGGCGAAAACTATTTAATTATTTATTGAAAATGTAAAAAATACAAGCTCAAAAATGTAATTCCCTAATGTCCGTTTGCGTATTGTGTGTCTTTATTTACATGAAAAATATACACAGAACATGGTAACGGAAATTTGTAGTGAGGCAGAACAATACTGGAGGTCGGAACAAAAAATTTATAACAATTTTTTTTGGGGTCTAATCGCCTAATGTCCGTTAAGAAAATTATTATTTAATTGGTAATATTTTAAGTAAATAAAAAATACAAACGGACGTTTGAAGTGGGGCGTTTGTCTGTAATTAAATTTTGAATATGAAGAATTTCTCGGTGTAATTTTGTTACCCCCTAATGTCCGTTCTCTATCGGAAACGGTTTTTGTTTGTTTAAAAAAGGCCAAAAAATTTACAACGGACGTTTTCAACGAGGCTGGGCTAAAAAAATCGATTTCCGTCGGGCTAAAAAAAAAAACTCAATTTTCACCCAGTTCCAAATAGGAATCGAAGGGCATTTCTTCTTTGCTCTAGCAATTACTTCCAGCGAGATGGTTAGCGCATAGGTTACGCCTTAGCTTATGGTACGCCACTAGCGGACTTCGTCCGGGAAACATCCCAAAAATTCTATTCCTTTCAACTGGGCGCTAGTCCGCTTACACGCAACATAACCCAAATCAGAATGCATAATGCCCCATTTCAGATAAAACACCCCCTACCATACCAGGCGTTGCCTATTTTCCGGCAATATCTATAGCCATAATCTCCTTTACCACAACTTTCTTCAACTCTACACTACATCTTCTCAAAACCTCTATTCTATCCCCTCATTCCTTTTCTTCATATTCTATTTTTGTATTTTTGTCTTTTTTGTTCTTTTGTATTTTTTTTGTTTAAAATTCCCTCTCGGCCAACAATTTCCATAAAATCTAAACTTTTAAAATCAAAATCTCCATCTTATCCTTATCCTCTCAACGGCATTGAGACTGTTGAGTCCCATTACCACGAGCGGGGTTTTTCGTCAAGTTTTCCCCGCATTATCAACCCAAATTCGCATCGATTATTAGTTTTAAAGTGTAGTTCTTAAGTCTTTTAAATTCCACATGTGTGGATCTGTTCTATCATAGGCCAAGTTTTAAATCGCAAAAGTTGCGATAGGAGTATTTAGTTGTTAAGAATTTTATTGAGCAGAACCGGCCGCGACCCGACCAACCACACACCCACCGCGGCGCTTCGCACCATGGTCGTTGGGTTGGCTCCGGATCACGGTTCGGGGAAGCAATTAATGTACAAAAATGATGAAATAAATATATTTTGCTTTTGCTTGCTTTGCTTGCTTGCCTTAGCTTATGGCGCGAAGGGTCCCGGGTTCAAATTCATAAGTCCGCACAATTTTTTTTTAAATTCTGTAACGATTAATATATTTTTTTACAAATTCTTTTCTGATTTCTTTAGGTTTTCCTTCTTTTCATATAATAATTTTATTCTTTCGTGTGATTTCTTTAGGTTAGGTTAGTAGGTTTTTATTTTGAAATCTAATTGTTAATAATTATTAGCGCCGCAGGCAGTATTAGCGTCGCAGACAAAAAAATGGGGGGTGCGCCTTTTTTTCCACAAAATAACAGGAAATATTTCCATTTCTCCACTTGCACGAATTTATTACACATTTACAAGGTAATGCGCATGCTCGAAGCTTTCGCATTTCGGTCTCTCTAGACTCTTGTCAAGATATTGGCTGTGTAGCGTCTTTCCAAGCATCAACCGCCGGGTGGAGTGGCATGTGCCAGAGCGCAAGCGCAGAGCACTAAATACAGATGCCGTCGCGCTGTATCACAGATCCCTCTACATTTCATTTCATGTGAATACGCCCCATGAGAAATGTCCGTTTAGCATTTTTTTCTCGTGTATTCGGTGTATACTTCAATTTAAAACAAAAATTAGCCATTAGGGAGTAACTTTTTTACACGCATTTTCTTAACATTCTCCTTTCTCCCTTTACCGATTTCGCCCCATGCAAAATGTCCGTTCTGTGTGAATTCTTATTATTTTATATATTTTTTACAAGATTCCACTGAAAACGGACATTAGGCGATGAAAAAAAAATGACATGATTTGTTACGGACGGAAAATTGTTTCCCAATTAATCGCCCCATTTTTGGGCTTTTTGTCAGAGAGATTTTCTGTTTGTTTTGTAAAAAACTACCCATTAAACCTCGTCATATCCATTAGGGAATAAC
Source organism: Stenurella melanura (assembly GCA_963583905.1). Lineage (NCBI taxonomy): Eukaryota > Metazoa > Arthropoda > Insecta > Coleoptera > Cerambycidae > Stenurella > Stenurella melanura. The sequence continues at coordinate 9,958,613 of OY757309.1, read as the reverse complement.
AGGCTTTTTTGGTTACGGCCTCCCGTACTATTAGATCATATAATGTTTAGCTGTCAAAAGCACATGGACGAATGTAACAGCCTGTGCGCTTAATTAGAGGCGGGCTTTCGGCTCCATTGAATCTACTACATGTCTTATGTCTGAACAAGATCGATTTATTAAAGTATATAGTTTTTTTGAGTAAAACTAGTGTAAAAATTTAAAAATTTTATGTACAAAGCATATTGTCTAACTTCATGTTGTTCTCCTTATTGACCATGGCCTTATCCAGTTTGTACAAGAAATTTTTTAAATGCCTTGATAGGCCTCCAGGCGAGAAGTGTGTGTCCCTGTCAACTTTCCCTTAATTATTATGCAATTTTCAAATATGACAAAGAATTTAAATGTGTTCTTCTTTTTGCGATATTTTTAATTACACCATATAGATGTTTGTGGTCTATGGGTTCATGGATTAAGGAAATAAAAGTTAGGTTCAAATTTTTAATCTTTAGTCAAGTATTGGCCTTGCCATTTATATTGTGCTTCTGGCTGATTGGACTAGTTCCATAGTGCCACAAAAAAAACTGACATCCATAAAATAAGCTACATGAGAAACGTTTTACTTCAGAAAAAGTGAGAAAGTGATGCAGACCCTGCGAAAGTTGTCTGTCATGACGAGAATAATAAAACCTTAAGATTTCTATTTCCATAAATGGATGGAACCGTGTTTTTTTGGCCGAATAGGGGTATTTCGGACAGTCAAATTTGTAGATTTAGTTTTCTTTTGACCACTTAAACAATTAGTTAAGGAACGACAATGATGTCCTTTTATTCTCATTAATCATGGAACCTCCAGTTCAAATTTGGGGAAGATCCGACCCCCCCCCCTGATATAGAATTATATATATAAAAGAATTAAATTTCGGCTAGCTATCTGAATCAGATCTCAACAGATTTAAACTGTTTAACAAATTTCAGCCATTTGCGCTATATACAATGTGTTCACGGAAAAACGATATTACAGGTGTAGATAACCATCTTTTTTTACTATGAACACAATTTTCTGTATTCTGCTCTTGCTAAAACCTATTTTCAGTGCGTTAGTATTTCAAAAAGGTACAGAGGGCGCTGGTGGCAACTTAAAAATGCACATAGAGCGCTGGGGCAGATCAAAAATAAAATTCGCTTGAGGTAAACTGCCATTTCTGTGCTAGATATGGAAACATTTTATAAGAATAACCTGCTCAAAATTAAAAAATATGACTAAAGATTACTACATACATATTTTTGTATTTACTAATTTTTTTAATCAGTCCTAGAATGAAACGTGAATCACCTTGTATACTTATCAAATTCGGTACGTCATATTACATACATAAACCTGTGTTCATATTAAAAAAGGTGAATTTCATTTTTAAGCTTCCACCAGCGCACGCTATACGTTTTCTACATTCTAACGTATTGAACATAGTATTGGGTCAAGCAAGTGGCACAACACGCTCTTATCTCAAGTTCGAGTCTCAGCTGCGGCAGATGTCCTAGGAAATGGTTGCTATTTTTTTGTCTATTGTGCGTATTCTGGATGAATGATGGATTAGCTGAAGCTAAACTCTGCCAGAATGTTTTGAAAACGTTTGATCATATCTTATTTCTATCATAAAGGTAGGTGACATGTTAAATAAAGATGATTGAGATTTCAACATTATTTAAAGTATTTTTGACGCTGTTAGCAATTTTTGCAATAAGCGCATATCACCGTTCCCATTTCTCTAAAGAAATTTTGCTCTTTACCCTGAGATGACTTGTTGATTTCTGAAAGTGTAAGTGATAAAAATGAACATCTATGCTGGTTTCACAAAGTCCTTAGTTTTTTTCCCTTTAAATTGCTTTGAAGCTATTTCTTTAACTGTATTATTAATAATTATTATGGAATTATACTAGCAACTCTTACAGCCGGTTTTACAATCGCTAGTTAACGTCCGGTCAGAGTTAACTTTCAGGTTATTATCGAAATTGGGTTTTATAATATCTGGTCATCTTCGATGTGGTAGTTATCTAGTAGTTAACTTTACTAGTAGATGAGGTGTGGGTAAACTAGAAGTTGGCAGTTTACTGGCAATTTATAACCTATAAAATAACTGTCACAAAATATTTTTTTGATATTTTGCCTAAAAATGGATATGTGCGAAGTAAATGCATATAGCAGTGATGAGTAGCCAAGGTAATCCTGTATAGACCTAACTTTTTCGAAGAATACGATGGAAGAGATTTTTTAAATATATCGAGACTAAATACTACCTACTTACTTAGTAATAGACCACTAACTCATAAATTACTTCTGGCATTTATATTTGATAGCAGGTGACGTGACTTTGGACCAAAATTCATACATTTTATGTATATTACACATTTTTCCAGTACCAACATTATAAATTTTATTCACAACCTCTCGTTTACAAATCATCACTTAACTTTATATTGAAAAACGCATGTGTCGGTAAAGTTATAGTTAACCTGCAAGTAAAAGTCAACTAACATGAAAGTTAACTTGTGATTGTAAAACCGGCTGTAAATGGAATAAAACAAAAGAACAATATTTATTATTTTATTGTAACTAAAATTATGCTTAAAATACAGGTTTATTAGAATTTAGGTAAAGCAAATAGTTGTGAAATGAATTAGTATTTTCAAACATAATTGGTTGAACATTGGGGAGCTATTGGAAGGAACAGGTGAAAAAAACAGTAATCGTGACTTACTGACTCACTGCTAATAAATAATAAACATCGAGAAAATTTTTAAAACAACGCTAGCCTATAACTTTCATTTTATAAAAAATATTCCTGATATAATCCACGGCCAATTTAATCGCCTCTAGTGAAACTATTATGTGTCATCGTGCACACCAGAGATTACTGCAAACCACACCAAATAAATCTTTAGTGGAAACCCTGTATATTTTTGTAATTTATACAGGGTGATTCGTGAGAAGAGGGTCGTACTTTACCAAAAGATAGAAAACATTGAGGTGATCCTAAATTCCCAAACAGTAATGGCTAAGGCGGCCCCGGTTTCGAAATACAGGGTGTTTCATATTTTTTGGAAGAATATTCTTTTCGCCATATATCTGTAATGCGTAAGCGGAATCCAATGAAATTTTGTATTTTGATTACAGTAGTCATTCACCATGTAATGCCCGGGATATTAATAAAATATCAGGGCCGGACCCAGAATAAGAATATTTTTAAGTTATTCCTAGAAAATAATACTCTGTATACTGCTTATAAAATATTTGACATATTAATTTACACCTAGAAAGTTACAACATCCCATAAAAAATATTTTGGCACCATTTCATTGTTTAAATAAAAAAAATAAATTGTTAAGGGTTCAATTTTTTTTCCATTAAATGAGAAATTAAGAGAAAAAAGTCACTCTAGGGATTAACTACATATTTTTTTTGTTCCCTATCTGCACTAGCAAAAGGTAGTGCAAATAGGGAGAATAAAAATTCATCACAAATACCTGGTGAAATAAAAAAAATATTTCGTAGTGAATGTGTAATTAATAAACTTCACAGTCTATTTTCCAAATTCAATACATTTTCTTGATCGATTTGTCATTTCATTTACGCCTTTTCTAACAATCTCTAAATTGTTTTTAATTGCATTGCAAAAATGCTCAATTCTTGAAATCAGCTGCTCTCTGACATTTATTTCTTTATATACTTCAGTTTTTAAATAGCCCCACAAAAAATAGTCAAGGGGTGTGAGATCCGGTGATCTCGGAGGCCATGCAACGGGACCACCCCGACCAATCCACCTATTTGGATATTGTTCATTCAGATAATTTCTGACTCGTACCGAAAAGTGCGGCGTAGCCCCATCATGTTGAAACCACACTCCTCTTGTGTTTACATTATTTAATAAATTTGGCAGGGTATGTTGTAAAAAATCTAAATAATTGTCACCATTTAAGCGACCTTCAAAAATATGAGGACCTATGAGATTATTATTGAACATCCCACACCATATATTTACAGAAAATCTATGTTGGGAATTCTTTTGGATTATTGCACGGTGATTCTGGTAACTCCAAACATGAGAATTTCGAGTATTAATTATACCATCACGGGTAAATTGAGATTCATAGGTAAACAATACTCTTAACATAGTTCGTCTATGGGATAAAACCCAGCGGCAAAAAATTAACCGAAATACTTCATCACCTGGCACCAATCGTTGGACAATTTGGATATGATAAGGATGCATTTATTCGCCTTTAATAGTTCTCCAAACTCTGGTTTGAGGAATATTTAATTTTTGACCAATTCTTCTTGTGCTGATTTTTGCGTTCAGGTCAACCATATTTAAAATCAAATCTTTTTCTTGCCGGGTCTGCCTAACAGGACGTTCTATTTTCATGATTGAGGGAACGGTTCCAGTTTCAGAAAGATGTCTAACACTCTATAAAATGTTTTCTAATCTGGTACACGTTGATTTAAAAACCGGCGTCTGTATTCCCTTTCAGCAGCTTTTGCATTGCCATTGCAATGTCCATAGACAAAAACCATATTTGCATATTCTCTACTCGTGTATGTAAACGGCATGATTTAGAATGATTACAAGACAACATTGTAACCAGTAAAAGCAACAGTGGCGGCGTGACACTTCTTAATTACAATATGACTGATTTTTGTTGACAGCTACCTACTTGATTATTAAAAAGTACGTAGCCATAACTTTTAAAACAAGTGTAATGGCAAAACTAAATGATTGTAACAATTAATTACTCTTGCAATGAATTAAATATTGCTGAAACCAGAGTTTGGAGAACTACCTCTTGGTAGTGCAGATAGGGAACAAAAAAAAATAATATGTAGTTAATCCCTAGAGTGACTTTTTTGTCTCAATTTCCCATTTACAGAAAAAAAAATTGAACCCTCAACAATTTAATTTTTTTATTTAAACAATGAAATGGTGCCAAAATATTTTTTATGCGATGTTGTATCTTTCTAGGTGTAAATTAATATGTTAATGTCAAATATTTTATAAACAGTATACAGAGTGTTATTTTCTAGGAATAACTTAAAAATATTTTTATTCTGGGTCCGGACCTGATATTTTATTAATATCCCAGGCGTTAGATAGTGAATGACTACTGTAATCAAAATAAAACATTTCTTTGGATTCCGCTTACGCATTATAGATATATGGCGAAAAGAATATTCTTCCTAAAAATATAAAACACTCTGTATTTCGAAAACGGGGCCGCTTTAGCCATTACTGTTTGGGGATTTAAGATCACCTCAATGTTTTCTATCTTTTGGTAAAGTACGACCCTCTCCTCACGAATCACCCTGTATTAATGTGATAATCACAACATTCAATTTTAGAACAGCAAAAAGTTATGAAATAGTTATGATTGCAAAAAAAAAACAATAATAAACATAAGTTGCAAAAGTCAAATTAGCCGTTATTGTTCATATCATACTAGCATTGTGATGGATTTGCTTTTAGAGTTATATTCAATTCTTTCAAATTCAATAAGTCAAATGCACAATTTCAAACTGATGCAAGACGTATTACTTTTATGAATGGGCTTGTTCAGCATTTTTTTTTTATTTCATAAATCGAAAGTGCAAGTATAAATTAATGGATCTGCAAAAAATTAGAATCTTATTCGCACGTTTAGTATCTTAAAAACTATTACAAATCTCCATCTCACGAAAATGGGGCGTGGCCAGGCGCTACGTCACTATACGCATAGACTCAGCGATCTCAGTAGACTTGATGCTCCTTACTTGTTATAATTATAAGTGTTTTCAAAGTATTGATTGTTTTGTTTAGTACTTGACAGTAGGGGAATACAATTTGGTGAAATGTCAAATAATTACAATTTTCTATCGCTCCTGCCGGGACGAATTTTCGATTTTGACCCTGCAATTTACGATTAGAATTGATCGCCGACCTTCTCCTTTCCTTAGAGACATAGAACGAACTTTCACTCGACGAATTTATTTAGTTACCAGCGTTTAAAAATTCCATGTTTTTCGACTTTTCAGGTTAAATTTGAAAGATCCCAGAAGCCATTTTTCTTACGTCACTTACGTATAGTGACGTCACATATGAGCCCTCGGTTTTTGCAACTATTACCAATTTCAACTCCTTATATCTCGAGAACGGAAAATGTAAATAATACGAAATTTTAAGTATATAATGAGAATATCGAGTACTATATGAAAAAGTATAAAAACCATATAAAAAGAATATCATGGAACAAGCCCATTACTCTTAATCGCAGAGGAACACCATTTTTCCCTATTTGTTGGGCTCCCACTAGTCACACACCCCCAAACCCTTCCAAACTCCGAGAGGGTGCGGCAACAATCGTTCCCTCTCACGACAGACAAAAGACGCTCCCGGGAGCCGATATGGCCAGCGAAGAAAGAAACTCAAGACAGAAGAGCGCCAGAAGAAACGACCCAGCTGGCAGGGACCAACAGCCAGGACCAGGGGAGGTCTGCTAACTTCGCCTACACCGTCTGCATTTGCAGGTGTGGTAGTCGTAAAAAGCAGGCCCACCCCTTACGAGGCCGGTCCAGGTCTACAGCGATGATTGGGGCAAAGAGCTCAAGCTCGACCCCTAATCATCCGAGACCGTCATCAGAGTCAAGAATATTGGCGCGCCCTATTTGTTTCTAGCGAGATGCACTCTTTTTGGCTATATCGAGTTGCTTGACTCAATTTTTATTAGAGATGGACTCGGAGGTGGATGACCAATTTTGCATTTAGGGGTAGTTTGAGAGGGTTGCCTAAAATCTTTTTGTGGGATCGTGTTCCCCACGCTCTAAAACGGAGAATAAATTTCCTTGAATGTAACTAAAATCTAAATACCATTAAAATAGTTATAAAAATGTTATTTCTGAAATTTAGTATTTTTATCTAAAACAGAAAACTCAAAAGGAAGTATCATAGCCTGTCCTAATTTAAATCAATACTGGTAGGCAAGTCTACCTGGGATTTTTCCCAAAAAGTTTCTATACCATTTGAGTTAGCCACGGATTCTTATAGGAAAAATTTCGCTGAACCAGATTTTCTTATGAAAAAATTTCCTAAACCGCGAGCTTCATGGTCAAATAATTGTTTAAACAAATTTTTATTCGTTTTTATTTAACAAAATGAAAACGGTTTGACGAATCCGAAAAAATCTTGATTCAATCGAAAGGTATTTTCAATACGCGTCGTTTGGCGCCAGGCACAACTCATTTGTCAAACCGTTCATTTGTTATAGCCAAAATAAATTTCTTAATTAACAAATTGATTACTCCGAAACTAATGAGGTCAGGATATTTTTTTTCAAGATACATGCCTTTTATGCCAAAGAATATACCATTTTTTTTGGCCCGATATCTTCAGTACTTTTTGATTGTTTAAATAATTGGCATAATTTGATAATTAGCAAATAACTTTTTTTTCGAAAGTTTGATCAACTTCAAATCAACTTTAAGTGATAAATATTGTCGAGCATAACCCCTATAGAAGTCTGCACGAATGCAACTTTTTGCTTTTGTTTATTTAAAGTTTACATTAATTTTGCAAATTAACAAATGGAATATCTCGGCTCTGGATAAGCGTATCGAAATGGGGTTTTGTGCATATGCAGGTGCTAGGAAAAAGGAAAATTTTGAGACCAGAAAGAACTTGATCGGATAACCGAAACCGGAAGTGATATTGTGTGAGAGGCTCTACTTTGTTTATATTGGGACACGAGGTTTGGTGCAAATGAAAGCTAACAAGTTTTTTCATCAACCGCAAAAAGTTGTACAAGAAATATTCAATACCTGAAGAGTTAGACGTGTTTTTGATTTTTAAAAAATCTCTCCCGCAACGTGCAAATAGTAAGATTTGTCGCGCAATGGGGTGGCGGGTTCGATCCTCGATGTGGGCAAATTTTTTTTTCGTCAAATTTGCTTTTTTGTCATGTAACCAAGTATTTTTTATGACAATAAATGGTTTTATTTTCTGAGAAATTTTTAAAAACGTCGTAAACAATTTTCTTTTGCAATTTTCATTAAATAAATGGCTATTTTACAACAAACATATGATTGTTCTTGTTTCGTACTTATTATTAGTGGTATTATTATTATTTTAGGGGGGATCTTTGGTTGTTTATCTTAGTTATCAAACGTATATAGAGTTGCCTATGTACTTGGTTCACTTTGAACATATGTATTTTTGTTCTCTTTAGAAAACTTATCTTGCGCGTTTTTACGTGATATAAAAAACATGACCATCAGGACAGAGACTTCAAGAGAGTGATCATCGCAGTTTAGAAAAATTCGCAATTATTAATAATTATTGAAAACGCTACTTATTAAACCTGAGTGTAAAGTGACTAATCGTCGTGTCGTGTCCAAAGGATCACCAGGGTGAGTTATATCACACGTTATATTAAAATCACTAAAGTCCATATTCTTTCATTGTTTACTATTAATTTGGGAATACCATTAGAGATTATTCGACTGGTTTCCATACAGTTCTTGTCCAGGGTCGTTCTACTTTATTTGAGGGGGTTGCCTGTCGAAAAATACCAAAAATGAAAAGGAAACGAATTTATTTTTCACTTTTCTCTTATAATGAAAAAAGTATCATGAAAAAACCCACAATTTATTATTTGTAAATGAGAAATAATCAAAAGATTTAACCATTTTAATTTCATTATTATTTTATTTTTGGTCTTTTTTCGACAGGCACCCCCCTCAAATAAAGTAAAATGAGCCTTATCTTTAATAATAATGCCATTGAAATAGTTAAATCTTTTGATTATTTCTCATTTACAAATAACAAAGGGTGTGTTTTTTTCATGAGGCGTGAACTTTTTTCATTATAAGAAAAACATGAAAAAAAAAATGTTTCTTTTTTATTTTTTAGTCTTTTAGCAGGCACCTCCCTGAAATAAAGTAAAACCAGCCTTCTCTTTCACAAAAAGTAGTAAAAAAAAACAAAAACTACCGAAAAACCCTCCTTGGACATGAACAATCATGTGTTTGTTGCAAGATAGCCATTTATTTAATGAAAATTGCAAAAAAAAATTATTTACGACGTTTTTAAAAATTTATCAGAAAGTAAAAACATTTATTATCATAAAAAATACTTGGTTACATGACAAAAAAGCAAATTTGACGAAAAAAATAATTTCCCACAACGAGGATCGAACCCGTCAACCCATTGCGAGAAAAATTTTAGCATTTTCACGTTGGGGGAGAGAGTCAAAAACACGTCTAACTCTTCAGTGATTGAATATTTCTGGTGGAACTTTTTGTGGTTGATGTAAAAACTTGTTAGCTTTCATTTGCACCGAACCTCCTGTCCAAACAGTTGTTAATAAACAAATTAGAGCCTCTCACGCAATATCACTTTTATTTCCGGTTCCGGTGATCCAATCAAGTTCTTTCTGGTCTCAAAATATTCCTTTTTCCAAGCACTTTCATATGCACAAAACGCTATTTCGATACGCTTAACCAGAGCCGAGGTATTCCATTTGTTAATTTGCAAAATTAATTTAAACTTTAAATAAACAAAAGCAAGAAGTTGCATTCGTGCAGACTTCTATGGGGGTTATGCCCGACATCAATATTTATCATTTAAAGTTGGTTTGAAGTCGATCAAACTTTCGAAAAAAAAAAGCTATTTACTAATTAACAAATTATGCCAATTGTTTAAACAATCAAAAAGTATTGAAGATATCGGGCCAAAAAATATGGTTTATTCTTTGGCACGTATTTTGAAAAAAAATATCCTGAGCTCATTAGTTTCGGAGCAATCAATTTGTTAATTAAGAAATTTATTTTGGCTATAATGAATGAACGGGTTGACAAATGAGTAGTGCCTGGCGCCAAATGACGCGTATTGAAAATATTTTTCGATTGAATCAAGATTTTTTCAGATTCGTCAAACTGTTTCCATTGCATTAAATAAAAACGAAAAAAAAAATGTTTAAACAATTATTTGACCATGAAGCTCGCGGTTTAGGAACATTTTTCATAAGCAAATGTTGTTCAGCGGAATTTTTCCTATAAGAATCCGCTACTAACTCAAATTGTATACAAAATGTGTAAAATCATTTTTTCTTTACACCAGGTAGACTCGCCTATGGATAGATTTTATGTTATTATACATATACATACCAGATAAATTAATACTATATAAATAACGATACAGTTCTAAAATTACGTACATAAGTTAGCCTTAAACTTTATTAACAAATAAATTGATACGTTTTGTCAAATGTTCCTTAACACAATTGTATTAATTTTGTTTTATCACGGACTGTGGTTCCTTCACAAATAAGTCAACAATCCACTGTTCATCCATTTTGTCTAGAAACTTATTCAACTTCCCATAGCCAACAATGTTTCCCTCCTTTAAGAATATACCTTTGCAGATCGCAACGCACTTTTTCAAATTATATCCCAATTTGGTTACAACAGAGGGGATAACCGATCTATATTGGTTAGGCCGATTTTCAGCAGAATTGTTAACTATTTGCCTAAGAGCTTGAATAATAGTGTCAAAGTGTTCTGGAAGAAGCCACTCCCTTAACCCCACTTTACCGTTATCTAGTTTCCGTAATTCTAGGGTCAATCTGGATAGCTGCCTCATAGACTGTCTTATAAGCTCGCATCTGGTGTTGTTGTATTTTGCGTACTGCATGGATCCAAACTTTAAAATCAAAGCATCCTGCCGACAAACTGACGATATAGGATCATTTTTCAAGCTTGCGAGTATCTCGGAAACGAAATCATTCGAGAGATTTTCGCCAAAGGTGTGTGATAGCAAAGCAATGCTTTCAGACATAACGTTTCTTCGCACGGAGCTGTCTGTACTAACATTTTTGACGGTACATCCGTACCTCGCATGATGCCATAGATGTTTCTTTAAAATAAATCCCAAGCAGTCAGGGCATGGTCCATAGTCATTGTAATTTATGTGTTTTATTTCTTCTGCGGTAGGTCGTCGAACTAGGATTAATTCGCCCTGCCTTTTTGTTAAGACCTCACAGTTGTGGTAGTAGTCACCAGCTCTTAACAGCACCGCAAAGGCGTCTCTTCTTTCTTTACTACTTTTAGGCATCGCTGTTAATTTCTTCACTTCCTCTTCTTCAGAATGTAGACCCTCTAAATGCCTTGCTAAATTTTTTAATTGTTTGTGGCAATAGAAGCAAACATGTGATTTGTCTCTTATTCTACTTCCGGTGAAAATATTTTTCTTTGCAGCAGTTATCTCAATATCATTTCCACTATTCGCTGTGTCCTCGTCAGAAAAGTTTTCTATTTCTTCTTTCTCAATGTTAATAACTCTAATCATAGTACTTTGTTTCTTATCTTTTATTTTAGATACTGAGGCACTGGATAGCTCTTCGTCTGATTCGTCCGAAGGAAAATATTCCGACTGGCTATCTGATAGAATAGCACCTACTGAATGGTCGCTTTCGTATCCATCAAGTTCTTCTTTCATGTCTGCGGAAATGTTTGCAAGATAATCAAAGTCTTTCAGTTTCTTCGTATTCACGTAAAAATATTCCTTTGATCCCTGTCTCTTTAAGGAAATATAACTTTCTGTGATGTCCTCATTTTTCACACAAACTTCAGAGAGGTAGACCTTTATACCTACAAATATAATATGTTAAATATTTGCAACGATAGCTTACATCTATTTTTCGTTCGATATATTCAGAAAGTACATTTTTGTGTCATCAAGAAATGTCAGACGATAATAAGTAAAAAGGAATAACTCTTCAGGAGAAAGAGAAACGATTATTGAGTGAAACATTTATTTAAAAAACATAAAGTAACAAATTAACGAGATGGTGACAAAATTGCTTATTAACATCACTTGAAATTGCGCAGTGTAGTAACTTTAATTCCTGAGCCCATTCAAAAATTTATTTAAAGCATAACTACTGTTCGCCTGGTCTGTATTTTACTGATTTGTGCAATTAATAAAAAAAGGTTTTTTTTTGCTTTGTATCTTGCTTATTTCCATAGACACCAAATCATAATGGCTGCACGAAGCAAAATATTTATACCAATAAAAGATAGTGATATTTGCGAGTTAATAATTCAGAAATATAGGAAACAATATATATTACTAGCAACAAATACTAGCCATTATTTCAACTAGTACTAAAACACTTATTACAGATAAGTATAGAAACATATATCTTTCTGAACAAAACACTTTACCGACTACATGCCAGGACCAACATTAAAAAGAAAATATGCACATTATGTACAGCATGACTGTGAGTATGATATTTTAATTTTAGAATATCCCGTTCATTAAAACCAAAACTACTTACGAAAAATGACAATTACATCAAATTTTAAAACATTCACAGACACGAGTTTCGGCGTTTACATTTCGTCACTGTGCCCTCCAAAACTTACAATGAACTGAAAAGTTATTTATCAAATAATGGTATTATTTTAAAGTTTGGTAGCCTATGCCACATTCGTAATCACTGACCTCAAAAATATTTACTTTTCAAATTTTTAGTCGATACTTATCATAGTCGCTGAAATAGAAGACAAAAATTGACTGCATCTTAGAAAAGAACACCCTGTATAAAGCGAAAAATTGAATATCAAATAAGAATATACCAAGCGAACTTTGGAAATACCCCAGCGGATCATCGAAAAACCCGCGGCCTGACCGATGAAAAGTGAAAGTGCAGCGGCGTAAAAAAATTACTTTATTATTATTTTAAAACAATATTTGGAGGCTTATATTAAAATAAAATATACAGAAACTTTTAATTCTTTCTTCCTATTTTGAGAAACACGGCGCGACGGATTGTATTTAAGTAATATTTTATAAAATTTTAAAAATCACGACTTTCATGCTAAATAAAATACACACACCTAGTTTTAGTCCTTTTCTTTTTAATAAATATATTGGTAATAAATAAATGAAAGCACAAAATATCATCAAAACAACAGTGGAAATTAAAGAATCAGAAAATTTCACGAAACACTTTCTATTTAGGAGAAATTGAAGAATCATAAAAATAAAATTAAAAAAAGTGTTTTTTTTCTTCTTCGATTCTTTGAGACTTCCTGCCACATGTATTTTTTTTTAAGCGGTGCTAGGGGAATCTACAAAATATCACATTTAACCAGTAATCTACTGGTAAATAACCTCTACGCCTGTGATTTTTACGTCAAAGGATCAGTTAGAGGTTGCTTTTTTTAAATAAATAACACAAATAAGTGTAGAAACTTGAAATTAAACATTTGTTTCATTTCAATTTCAATCTGTTTCCTTTTTCAAGGCTTTTTTGAAAAATCTCTTTTGCTGTGTACGATAAATAATGTTTGTTATATTCAATATCCATGGATACTTACCATTTACATAGAACTGTTGATATAGTTAACAGTTTCTTAGTTTTTATACAATGTTAAGTTTGTGTAGTTTTCTTTTAACATTGGCGGCCAAGTTGTACAGATATCTACAGAACAATTCGACACGCATCCATCCTCATTCAATAATATTATCGCGAATTCTTTAATTTTTCTTTTTTTGCTATCTGCCTCTTTTGTTAAAATTTTTGCCGAGTGATTAGCAAACTTAACACTGTATAAAAACTAAAAAACTGTAAACTATATCAACAGTTCTATTTAAATAGTAAGTATCTATGGATATTGAATATAACAAACATTCTTAGAGCTGTGTATTTATCATACAAAGCAAAAAAGATTTTTCAAAAAAGCTTTGAAAAATAAAACAGATTAGATTTCCGAAACGTCGGCTAAATATTTAATTTCAAGTTTCCATACTTATTTGTGATATTTATTTAAAAAAAGCAACCTCTAACTGATCCTTTGACGTAAAAGTCAGAGGCGTAGAGGTTAATTACCAGTAACATACTGGTTAATTGTGATATTTTGTAGATTCCCCGAGCACCGTGATACATGTGGCAGGAAGTCCCAAAAAATTGAAGAAGCAAAAAATTAAGATAATGCCACAAATAACATTTAGACAATATTTAAAAAAGTGGTGTACCGGAAACTTAGTTTAAATAAAATAACACACAAATTAGAGATCCATAAAATATTACTACCTCCGGGGTAATGACCTTTTCAACGCCAGTGCCACCCATACTAGTATAGGGGGCACTGGCCTTGAAAAATGAAAGTTGATTAGGTCATTAACGTTAATGAGGTAATTTAGATAATTATGTAATTGGGTTATTAAACTGCGGATTTGGCGGGTCGGGAAAAACCCCGCGACCTTCAACGGACGTGGGGAAGGCCCGGGAAAAACCCCAGCGCATTTCAGGGGCTTTTGGAAATATCCTGTGGAGAACTACGACGAGTGGAAAAACCCCGACATGTGAAAGTATAATGACGTGACAATCTGATTGTCACCATTACTCTAAGTATGCTTGTCATTAATTTGTTGTCATCTCGCTGATATGGCGTAAAAGGTTGACGATACGGACCAGCATCGACCCTAGTGTCTGTTGGACTTCCCTACAAAAGAATCTGTCACTACAAGGGGTCAGATATTTCAGCATGAGCATCCCAATTGTCGACCATTTGATTAGATAAACAGAATACTATTTTTGCCTTAAAAATTAAATTAAATGATTTTTCTTATTAAGTAAAGTATAGAGGGCTATAATTAATAGGCCCTGGCCTTGAAAAGTGAAAGTTAATTAGGTCATTAGCGTTAATGAGGTAATTAAGATAATGATGTAATTGGGTCATTAAACCGTGGATTTGGCGGATCGTTAAATACCCCGCGACTTTCAACGGACGTGGGAAAGACCCGGGAAAAACTCCAGCACATTTCAGCGGCTTTTGGAAATATCCAGTGGAGCCCTACGACGTGTGGTAAAACCCAGGCATGTGAAAGAGTAATGACGTAACAATCTGACTGGAATTTTGGGTGATTAAAACACACATTCGTGAGCGTCTAGTATTCAATGTTTAACAAACTTTTCAAGAAATGTAGTAAAATATTCGCTGCTCAATAAGTTTTTAAGAAGTGTGGTTAAACATGTGTTCAAACGATGCATGTTGTGAATCCTGGGATAACGACGACTTTCCAAGCTACAATTCTTTACAGGATATAGAAACAAATCTAAAAAAGCCAAGAAAGCCTTCCGAGCGAGAACAACTACGTAAGCTTGAGGAAAAAGAACAACTCTCAAATAAGAAGTTTTGAAAATAGATAATGCCGCATACCAAGAATATCTTACTAGTTTATTCCTAAAAAAAAATCGTAAATATATTTTTTTGAAAATCGGCCCGGCCCGCTTTCTCGATCCTAGAATTGGACGCTTCTGACTAAAATCAAATGTGTTTACATACAGATTCGGAAAATGCAGTTTAGGGTATAGGAATAACGATATAATTGACCACGCCCCGCTAGTTCCATAAATGGTGAAAGCAGAGACACACAATGAATTGAATTTAGTACGGCACGAACTAAGGATGGATGCGGACGTAAGTAATAATTTCTATCCGAAACGAGAAAATATCTCTTCGTCAAAAGCGAAGAAGTTATTTGTCACATTTTTGACAAATAATTTCTTCTATTGAGAGCATTTCTACAGTTCCTTTTTAGCCGTAAATGCTATGGGAATAAAATAAAATAAAATAATAATTCTTATTACAACCTAAATGAAAATAGAACATTAAAATAAATATAAATAACTCGGAAACTAAAATCAACTAATAATTATCAAGAAATAAATTAATGAAGTAATGATTCAAACAAACCACCTTCTTGTGCCAAACAATAGCCAAACCGATTATACAATGAACCTCTCATATCAATGAGTTGATTTGGAGTAATGCTTGCACAAAGTTGGATAAGTTTTTCCCGTAATTCAACTAAATTATTGGTTCGTTCAAACTCATATTTGTACGCGGTTACCTTTAAAAAACCCACAGAAAGAAATCATGGGGTGCTAGATCAGGTGACCTGGGGGGTCATTTTATCATTCCCCTCGTGGTTATTAAACGATTGGGCAATGCTCTTTCCAGAAAATTAATAACAGTTAAAGTATTGTGACTTGGGCAGCCGTCTTGTTGAAACCAAATGTCGTCAAAGTTGACAGGAAGATTTGAACTGCAAGAATTATTTGGTTTTATAAAAGCTCTAAATATTTATTGCCATTTAAATTGGCATCGATTAGCAGTGGGCCTATAATATGATTGTCTAAAATTCCCGTCCAAACGTTTAACTTTTGAGGATACTGAGTTCTCACAGCAACACTCAAATGTTTATTTTTTTATTGTGTTTCCTATGTAATGAAAAGGATGATTCATCCGTAAACAATATATTCTTTAAGAAGTTTTCATTCTCATTCACTTTATTTATCATGATTTCACAAAATTCCTTCCGTTTGAAACTGTCCTCGAGAAATATTTCTTGCGTTATTTGAACTTTAAAACAACTGTACCCATTTCTTTTCAAAATATTTCTTACAGTTCTTTCCTTCATGTCAACTTCATCAGCAATTGGTCTGCTAGAAGAAGGTTCACTAGTTTCAACAAGTGCACAGACATTAGTTTCGCGAATTTCACGTTCTTCGCTCATTTGTTGATGACGGGGTTCGAGTTGACAGCATTTTTTACAGTAATTCACGACACACCCGAAATGCTCAAATTATTTAATAATGTACGAAATTATGCTAGCTGAGCGGATTGGTCTGTCTTGATATGCCACAGTAAATAAATATATTGTGTCATCAGTGGAATGGCCCCCAAGTACCACTTCACAATGTGCACTTTTTCTGCAGTTGTATAAACACACGGCATCTTAATAACGAAACTGAGATTAATTAATTTTATTCCCACACGTCTAAACAGCTACGCTATTAAAAGCAGAATGGGTGCGCTCGCGCTGTTCTCGACTCGTGTCGCGGTCAAGCGATGGACCAATGCCCTGCATTGTTCTACGACAAGGCGTGGTTTATCTGCGCAGAAACAAGTTTACGTACCTAAAACTAAATTTGCTGAATCGGAATAAAGACTCACTGTATAGGTATAAATTCAGCACAAACATTTTAAAATATTGGGATATCAGCTGAGCGAGATTTGAGGGTGGCCCCATGAAAACTGGGACACAATGTATATGGGTCAAATCGACAAAACTCTTCATTAAAAATGTTTGAAATCGGTTAAAATAAGAGTGATCTCATGTGAGCATTCTACACGCGTTTAACTGTTTACAGTTCTAAATTAACAACTGTTAATGAAATAAAACGACAAATTTAAATATATTCCTTTATTATTACTGAAATAATGCATGAAAAATAGCCCTGTTCTAATTTAATAAAAGGAAATGCTTTTTCCCAAGAAATTAATATATAATTCCATATTAACTGAAAGAGTTTTTCCAAATATTTCTTAGTTCTTGTTATCACCGACTATTATATAAATAACTCAACTTTCCATTGCGCATCCATTTCATCTAGAAAACTGTTTAGAGTCTCGTAGCCTGTTATGTTTCCTTCCTTTAAGAATATACCTTTGCTGATCACAACGCACTTTTTCAAGGTACTCCCTAATCTGATTATAAGATTCGATTTATATCGCTTAGATTGGTTTTCAGTGGAGCCTCTAAACATGTTTTTAACCGCCTGAACAACACTGGTAAAGTATTCTGGAAGAAGCCATTCTTTTAACTCTATTTTGGTATCGTTTAATTTTCTTAGCTCTAGTACCAACCTAGACAGCAGCCTCATAGACTGCTTTATAGTCTCACATTTATTGTTGTACTTGTCGTACTGCATGGCTCCAAACTTCAAAATCAGGGAATCCTGCCGGCAAATCGAAGATATAGCGTCGCTTTTTAAATTAACCAAAATATTGGAAACGAAGTCGTTCGACAAATTTTCGCTGAAAGTGTGTGATAACAAAGCCATGCTTTCAGATATAAAATTTCTTCGCACGGACGTGTCTGTGCTCTCTTTCTTGACACTGCATTTGTATTTCACGTGATGCCACAGATGTTTCTTCAACAAAAATCCCAAACAGTCGGGACAGGGTCCGTAATCGTTAATACTTAAGTATTTCATTTCCTTTGCGGTTGGTCTTCGAACTAGAATCAATTCGCCCTGCTTTTTTGTTAGAACCTCACAGTTGTGGTAGTAATCACCGGCCCTTAACAGAACCGAGAGTGCGTCTTTTCTCTCCTTGCTATGTTTAGGCATCGCTCTTAGTTTCTCCACTTCCGCTTCTCCAGAATGTATAAGTTCCAAATGCCTTGCTATCTTTTTTAATTGCTTATGACAATATACGCAAACATGTGATTTATCATATAATCTGTTTCCAGTGTAAATATTTTTTTTAGTGACACGTATCTCTATTCCGTCTACAACATTGATAGTTTCATCATCAGAACAATTTTCCACTTCTTCTTCATCATCAACAAGCGTACTCCCAGTAGTTTTCTTGTTATCAGCTATCTTATGTGCAGAGGAATACAACTGTTCATCGTCTGACTCGTCCGAAGGAAAATATTCAGAATGACTATCTGATAGTATTTCACCGACTAAATCTTCACTTTCATAGATATCAAGTTCCACTTTTGTATCTGTTATAAAATACAATTCACTTGCATCAAATTCTTTCGATTTTTTCCTATTCGTGTCAAAATTTTCTTCCGATCGTAGTCTCTTTAAGGAAACCTCAATATGCTCATCGTCCACATGTTGCTCGGAAGCATCTTCTTCTTTAATACCTACAAATATATCTCTTGAAATATTTGAAGTAGAAGAATATCACAGTAATAATATAAAAGTTATTTACCACTATTTATTACTTACTATTACTACGAGGTGGAGAGGCAAGTATAAGTTTACTGTGCCCATTTGTGAAAGTACGAAGTTTTTAGCAAAGAGAGTATCTAAAGTGACAAAGTTAAAGTGCTATAACTTCCTTATCCTGATTCGACGCTACGCCCAGGAACTGGAATTGGAACAGGTATTTCTTTTCATTTAATAAAATAATTTATTAAGGTGGCCATTCCCTAGAAAGAGACATTCGATAGGGACATATTTATCATTTTTGGCCATAACTTTTTTCAGCACGTATATGTAAAAAACTCTAAGCTAAGAGTACTTAAGTACTCATAACAATAGTATTACTATGAATTTTCACTCAACAATTTCAGTGGTTTGCAAAGTAGCTAGGTTTATATTTAAAAATTATATTAATCTTCCTATTTCGTAATTTTAAATCTAGCTGTTTTGCAAACCACTGAAATTATTGAGTGAAAATTCATAGTAATAATCTTGTTATGGTTCTACTTGGGTATTCTGATATACTTTTTAAATATACGTATTAACAAAAAAAATTATGGACAAAAATAATAAATATTTCCCCATCGGATGTTTCTTTCTAGGAATGGCCACCTTGAGGCAATTGGCACTTTGTTGACTAGAAGAGGCATTTATGTTAATAATCATACAGATATTTATTTTACCTAAATATATGTTTAGTTATGGATATACTATATTCAATTGTTTCAGTTAAATAAAATTTTCTTGAATTAAACCACATTATTATACTCTTCGCAAATACAATGTGACGTGCTTCTTCCAGTTGCTTAGCGCATAGGCAAGTGGAAGCGTCACTTTGACGCTGAGCTATATTTCGGTTAATTCGGTAATCTTGAATCAACTATTTTTTTTAACCACTGTAGAATTGTAATTCTAACGTAGATGAATTAAGAACAAGAAATGAATCAGAAAAATATATTGAAATCATTCGTCAGCCCGTCTAGCAGGGTGAAATGGGGGTTGAAAGGTATTAAAAATCAGCTATTTTTTTAGCCACAGTAGAATTTTAATTTTAACGTAGATTAATTAAGAACAAAGAAACGCATCAGAAAAATACATTGAAATCATTTGTCAGCCCGTCTAGCAGGGTGAAATGGGGGTTGAAAGGTATTAAAAATCAGCTATTTTTTTAGCCACAGTAGAATTTTAATTTTAACGTAGATTAATTAAGAACAAAGAAATGCATCAGAAAAATGCATTGAAATCATTTGTCAGCCCGTCTAGCAGGGTGAAATGGGGGTTGAAAAGTATTAAAAATTCAAATATTTTTTTGCCACGGTAGAATTGTAATTCTAGCGTAGATTAATTAAGAACAAAGAAAAGCATCCGAAAAATGCATTGAAATCATTTGTCAGCCCGTCTGGCAGGGTGAAATGGGGGTTGAAAGGTATTAGAAAATCAAATATTTTTTTAGCCACGGTAGAATTGTAATTCTAACGTAGATTAATTAAGAACAAAGAAATGCATCAGAAAAATGCATTGAAATCATTTGTCAGCCCATCCAGCGGGGTAAATTGGGGGTTGAAATACATTAAAATATCAACTTTCTTTGTGGCCACGGTAGAATTTTATTTCTAATCTGGTTTCATTGAGAACAAAGAAACGCATCAAGAAAACACATTGAAATCATTTGTCAGCCCGTCCAGCGGGGTAAAATGGGGGTTGAAATACATTAAAATATTAACTATGCATTAATAATTCAGCAATTTTTTAGCCACGGTAGAATTTTTATTTTAACGTAGATTAATTGAGAACTAAAGAACGCATGAGAAAAATGCATTGAAAACCATTTGTCAGCCCGTCTAGCAGGATAGAGTGGGGGTTGAAATACATTACAAAATCAACTATTTTTTTCACCCCGGTAGAAATTTACTTAATCTACATTAAAACTGAAATTCTACCGTGGCTAAAACATAGTAGATTTTTTAAATCATTTCAACCCCCATTTTAATGCGTTCCAACCCCCATTTTCACCCTGCCAGACGGGCTGACAAATGATTTCAATGCATTTTTCTGATGCATTTCTTTGTTCTTAATTAATCTACGTTAGAATTACAATTCTACCGTGGCTAAAAAAATATTTGATATTCTAATACCTTTCAACCCCCATTTCACCCTGCTAGACGGGCTGACAAATGATTTCAATGTATTTTTCTGATGCGTTTCTTTGTTCTTAATTAATCTACGTTAAAATTAAAATTCTACTGTGGCTTAAAAAAATTGCTATTTTTTAATGCCTTTCAACCCCCATTTCACCCTGCTAGACGGGCTGACAAATGATTTCAATGCATTTTTCTGATGCGTTTCTTTGTTCTTAATTAATCTACGTTAGAATTACAATTCTACAGCGGCTAAAAAACAGTTGATTTTTTAACGCATTTCAACCCCCATTTTACCCTTCTAGACGGGCTGACAAATGATTTTAATGCATTATTCTGATGCATTTCTTTATTCTTAATTAATCTACGTTAGAATTACAATTCTATCTATCTACCTATACTTGTAATCTATGGCTGTGGCTGCAAAGCCATTCGCACAACACCGAGAATTACAATTCTACGGTGGCTAAAAAAATAGTTGATTTTTTAACGCATTTCAACCCCCATTTTACAATGCTAGACGGGCTGACAAATGATTTCAATGTATTTTTCTGATGCGTTTCTTTGTTCTTAATTGATCTACGTTAAAATTAAAATTCTACTGTTGCTAAAAAAATAGCTGATTTTTAATACCTTTCAACCCCCATTTCACCCTGCTAGACGGGCTGACAAATGATTTCAATGCATTTTTCTGATGTGTTTCTTTGTTCTTAATTAATCTACGTTAGAATTAAAATTCTACCGCTGCTAAAGGAATACTTGATTTTTTTATGTATTTCAACCCCCACTTTACCCTGTTAGACGGGCTGACAAATGATTTCAATGCATTTTTCTGTTGCGTTTCTCTGTTCTTAATAAAACCACGTTACAATTAAAATTCTACCGTGGTTAAAAAAATACTTGATTTTATAATTTATTTCAACCCCCACTTTACCCTGTTAGACGAACTGACAAATGATTTCAATGCATTTTTGAAAAGGATTTCTTTATTCTTAACGAAACCACGTTAAAATTAAAATTCTACCATGGTTAAAAAAATAGTTGATTTTTTTAATGTATTCCAACCCCCACTTTACCCTGCTAGACGGGTTGACAAATGCTTTCAATGCATTTTTCTGATGTGTTTCTTTGTTCTTAATTAATCTACGTTGAAATTAAAATTCTACCGTGGCTAAAAAAATAGTTGATTTTTTAACGCATTTCAACCCCCATTTTCACCCTATTAGACGGGCTGACAAATGATTTCAATGCATTTTTCTGATGCGTTCCTTTGTTCATAATTAATCTACGTTAGAATTAAAATTCTACCGCGGCTAAAAAAATACTTGATTTTTTAAAGTATTCCACCAACCCCCACTTTACCCTGCTAGACGGGCTGACAAATGCTTTCAATGCATTTTTCTGATGTGTTTCTTTGTTCTTAATTAATCTACGTTGAAATTAAAATTCTACCGTGGCTAAAAAAATAGTTGATTTTTTAACGCATTTCAACCCCCATTTTCACCCTATTAGACGGGCTGACAAATGATTTCAATGCATTTTTCTGATGCGTTCCTTTGTTCATAATTAATCTACGTTAGAATTAAAATTCTACCGCGGCTAAAAAAATACTTGATTTTTTAAAGTATTCCAACCCCCACTTTACCCTGCTAGACGGGCTGACAAATGCTTTCAATGCATTTTTCTGATGTGTTTCTTTGTTCTTAATTAATCTACGTTGAAATTAAAATTCTACCGTGGCTAGAAAAATAGTTGATTTTTTAACGCATTTCAACCCCCATTTTCACCCTATTAGACGGGCTGACAAATGATTTCAATGCATTTTTCTGATGCATTTCTTTGTTCTTAATTAATCTACGTTAAAATTAAAATTCTACCGTGGCTAAAAAAATTGCTGATTTTTTAATACCTTTCAACCCCCATTTCACCCTGCTGCACGGGCTGACAAATGATTTCAATGCATTTTTCTGATGCATTTCTTTGTTGTTAATTAATCTACGTTAGAATTACAATTCTACCTTGGCTAAGATAATAGTTGATTTTTTAATGTATTTCAACCCCCATTTTACCCTGCTAGACGGGCTGACAAAAAAGTTCGATACATTTTTCTGATGCGTTTTTTTGTCCCTAATTAATCTACGTTGGAATTAGAATTCTACCGTGGCTAAAAAAATTGTTGATATTTAAAGTGTTTCAACCCCCATTTCACCCTTCCAGGTGGGCTGACAATGTATTGATATGTTTTCCTATGTATATATTTCAATTTCGAAACTGTCTAACATTTAAAATGATGGCATTTTAAAAACCTGTTTTCGAATTTAAAAAATAATCTATAAGCCCACGACTTTATCGATTCTAGTCCTACCTTAAAATGTGGATGTGGATAATTTCACACCCATCCTAACTTGGAGTCTCTTACTATTGTAATAATTTAAATTCATTTAATTTCGGCAAAGTCGGAAAATAACAATTATATTCTGATACATTTAAATGGAATCGGTTTCAAATTATTGCTTTAAAACACATATTTCAGTGAATTATTCTTATAGGTGTTAATATAAAAAGGTCGACAAGAAACCAGCGGCGGTGATAAAACGGTGTACTTACATGTGCTGGATATACGGAATAATACCCGACTGGGCTGTTTGACGGATCGGACAGAAGTGATCTCAAATGAGGTCTAATGAAACTAATTTACGCAGCTGTCTTACCAACGCCCTCAGTATCAAATCTTGTAATTCATGTTAATATTACGGACAGCCCTCTCACGGCCAGGTTTATCATATTTTCTATATAAAATAGAATCCTATATCGCGGTTTCAACTAGTTAACTTAGGAGAAATCTATAATAATAATTTACAGCACATAGATTCGAATGTAAGCGGAGCAAGTAACGAAGTATATTATTAATTTAAACTGCATTTTTGGCAACGGAAAATTTACCTCGTTACAACAAAACGAAGAGTATATTGCATTCGATCGGCACATTTTTAAACCGGTAATATTATTCGGAGAGAACAAAAAATCAATCACTGTGTTTGTGATCGAATTCTGAAAAACTTTCAAATGTCCGTCCGTCCATCTGTCCGTTCGACTGTCTGTCCGCCTGTCTGTCTATCTGTCCGTCAGGTTTCTTGTAAGTCCGATTGAATTGAAATTCGGACAATATGTTAGTGTTAGCTAGAGGAAGTACCCTATTGTTTGAGCAAAATCGATCAATAAATAAAGAAGTTATTAATTTTTCAAACAAAAAAAAAATTTAACGTTTTGTAATTAAACTATTTAAACTAAAAATGTCTAAAACTAAACTTATTTACAAAAAAAACTGCGAAAAGTATCCTATAGAATATGCAACAATTACATAAAAAGTATAGTAAATGGGCGAAGAGTATTATGGTTAGCTTGTTTCTAAGTACTGAAAAAACTTGTACTAAAACAAATTAAAATAAGGCATTTTTTCGCACTCTTTATTTAATAGAAGAATAATCTACGGAACACTGCTATAAGATCTGGATTATAACAAGCAAAATTTCGGTAAGCCCAGTTTCATGAACGAGTATGTATTTTTACAAATTCTCCTGCTGACTGAACATTTTTCCATATTCGTTCTCTGTGGAGGACTCTCCTTCATCATGTTTGCTTGAAAGGTGAAACTTCAGAGCGTCTATAATCTTGTACGCGAGATGACATCTGGGGCACTTTAGTCGTTCTAGAATTCAATGGATTAATACTTCTCTATTAAACAGAGGGTATCAGAAACCAGTGCTATAAAATGATTGTTATATTATAGCATAGACAATATAGGCAGAATAAAATCACACCATGACTATAAAAAAATTGTTAACAAGCTAGATTTTGCGTGAAATTGTATATTCACGTTTTCAACAAAACCTCAAAAATTCCCTTCGATAGCACTCAAATAAAGAGATATAGGGGATGAAAGAGGGTAATTCAGCTTTTTGCAATTCTCTCGGAAGCGGACAATTTTTTTAGGCAGAAAGAGTCATTAGTAAATATGTAGCTCATAAAATCAGCTATAACAAAAAGGTTTGTTGGCTGTTTCGTATAATAAACCATTTAAAAGATATAGGGTGTAATCAGTCTCATGTCATTAAAAAAAACTGGCAATGGGGACCGACTAGACAAACAAAAAACCTTTATGACTTTTCCCTCTAGGGGCACTTTGAAAAAACTGATCTGGGTTAACATATTTAATATTTTGATAGACAACTATTGAGAACCACTGATTTTCTTGGTCGATCGACTTGTACTTCCCAATTATACTACTTTTAAATTGTCATAAAAAAGTGCTCGCCGGCACACGCGGTATCAAAGGATTATCGACCGCCTTTGATGGACCGCCTCAACTGAACTGAAGCAAGTATAAAGAGGTAAATAATTCGTTCTCTCTTCGTACACAATTGCAAGCAAATAATGGACGTAGAGGTTTTAAACAGAGCATTTCTTACATGTGTGTTTTTTAATTCGGAACAAAATATTGGATTGTTTATAATCTAGAAAATTTAAATGTGGTTTATTAACATTTGTAACATAAATGAGTGTCCTGGATTAAAAGCTTACTACCTACCTAAATGATTCAAAATTTCTGCATCTGTATCAATACACAGTTCGGTACGTCGAATTAAGTACATACGCACTTCGTTCAACACTAAACACTAAACTATCAACTAACGTTGTCAATAAAGGGAAATAAAATAAAAACTTGGTACAAAAGCCAAAAAGTAATACAAACAGAACGAACAAGTAATTTGTGTCTGTACGTAATCAAGAATTTGACAACTGAACGGTAAGTCAATAAAATAAATCTTAACTATAAATACACGAAATTCAAAAATAACAAAAGCAACGAACGGCGGGTTGGACGTCTGTACATAACGAAGCACCGACAGTAACTAAAATATTACACAAGAGAGAGTTAGAGTATAGTTTTCTTCAGATCAGATCTAGATCTAAACCTACCTCAATATTCCAGCAGTTCTCAAAAATTTTTATTGAAAATTTGCGAAATTTTTGTTTATTTTTTTTCTCCAAAACTATGAGATTTAGACCCCATGTTATATAAGGTTCTTTTGTTTGTCTTGTCATTCCCTACCACCAGTTTTTTAATGACATGAAACTAATTACACCCTGTATAGGCTGGAATAATTGTGATGGAAAATGTGCACCCCGTTACAGTGTTATAAGATTTATAAGTGATTATAAGGTGCATAGACGTTATATTCCAAATTATTTTACTATCGAAAAAGGTTTAAAAGTATTAAAAAATCACATTTCACTCCCTTGTGCTTCAGATTGAAAGAAACACGTAACACAGACACACACAAAAAATTTTTTTTCTGACATGGGGATCTGACCATGTTTACTATATGTTCTTGGGTTCGCTGAATCTGAATCCAAGGTCTGCTCTCCATCACATCAGGGTTTTGCCACAACCTCAAAAAACCCATAATTAAAGCGATTTTAACATCTCTTCACTAAATCGCTGTAACTTTTTCTTGTAGTACGATGAATACTTCTAAGTATATGATAGTTTAAAAATGGCGCTCGGCCGTTTATGAGTCGAGACATAATGTTTAAATCACAAATATGTCAGAAATAATCAGTATGTTGTTAAAAAGACATATAATAGAAATTAAAGGCCTTGAAGTACTCTTTTCCATTAGTACAGCTTGAAAGATAACAATGTTATGTGCAAAACAATGAGCGTTTTGCAATTTTTTTAAATAAAAAAATTAGGATTTTCCCGTTGTCATTGGCCATAGAATAGAAATTCCAAAAATCTGCATCAGTTTTTATTAATATACCGGGTGCCACAAGTAAGTGGCTCACCCTTTATTTTTTAACTTATTCGTTTGGAATTTGGGATGCATAAACTATCTGTAAAAATGGATTTTTGGACATGAAAAATGGTATGAGACCATTTCCGGTTTACCCGGAAATGACCGCAACTTTCGAATTTTAAATGGAACACCCTGTATATTTTTACATGTTTGGATTCAAGACAACATTCTGATAAACCATGAGAATTTCGCGAATTTTTGAGTCGATCTTCAGTTTTTTTAAGCATTTTAAGATATTCGTCTAGAGCGCTTTGGAATACCAAAATTTGTTCTACGGCATGTAAAGTCCAAGGGAAAAATATAATTTTTCATTTAATTTCATTAATAACCATTTACGAAGCCTCTAAAGTTGAACATATCACTTTTTTATCGAAAACTTTTTTTTCAAATGGGAAGGTGGTGGCTCATTGTGTTCAATAAATTATAGATTTTTTTCTGAATTAATTGATATCCATTTCAAATCTATGCTATTTGTTTTTCTATTTTATTTAATTTGTTTAAAAATAAAAAATGTACACAAAGTAGTGCTCACCCTAATAACTTTTTTATTTTTGAACATATCAAAATGAAACTAGGGGGCCCAGGGTCATACAGAAAACTGCATTTTTTCACATATGAAGTAATTTAATACCACTTCCGGTTTCGCAGGAAATAACCCTAACTTCTGATTTTCAAATGGAACACCCTGTATATTATTACATTTTTAGATTCAGAATGAATTTTTGAACATGTGTGGTGATTTTTATAAATTTATGGCAAGTTGTTATTATTTATAGTAATTATAAATTTTAATCTAGGATGCTATGAAATAAAAAAATAAATACTTTTTCATTTTAGATTGTACAGAAAAAAATATTTATACATAGTTACTATTATTAACCATTTTGTAGGCATTTTAATGCAAGTTTTTTTTTAATAACTCTTTTTTTTTTAATGGGACGGTAGTGATTCCTTATATCCATTAACACGTAGCCAAGATGAGTTAATGATCAGAATTAGACAGGCATGTGTTGAAATCACTCCAGCCGAGATTAAAAAAGTTGTACGGCATGTAAGAAAACGGATTGAGCAATGTATTCAGGATGATGGTGGTTACATAGAAACGCAAAGAATTGTATAATTAAAATTATTTGTGTAGATTATTTGTTAGAAACATGGTAGGTATGTTTAAAAGTGAATTATTTATTATTTGTTTGCTTATAGTAATGAAACATATTCTTTATAGGATTTTGCAAACAGTGGAAAGAAAAGCTATCTATGAGAACTAAAGGAAAAAACTATATATAAAAAAATATTAATGAAATCTTTGCATTCTTTCGATAACCTGACTTCTGGTTATGCTAACAAGTAAAATTATTTTTTTATTTGCCATTCTCATTTTAACACTAGCATCCAACCTAGTCCCCTACGGCTAAGCAGGCTAAACTAGTATCTACATGATCCCCTACGATATGTAAATTCAGTTAAAAATGAGAGCAAAGGCCTGAAATTAATTTATTTACGTACCTTGTCTTTAAAAAATGTTTCATTCTAATGAATTACATTTTCATGAGTCCACAATAAGGACGAAAAACGTTTCAAAGCATTTCCAAGAAACTGAATGAGATTTTATGAAAATGTAATTCATTAGAATGAAAAAATTTTTAAAGACAAGGTACGTAAATAAATTAATTTCAGGCCTTTGCTCTCATTTTTAACTGAATTTACATATCGTAGGGGATCATGTAGATACTAGTTTAGCCTGCTTAGCCGTAGGGGACTAGGTTGGATGCTAGTGTTAAAATGAGAATGGCAAATAAAAAAATAATTTTACTTGTTAGCATAACCAGAAGTCAGGTTATCGAAAGAATGCAAAGATTTCATTTATATTTTTTTTATATATAGTTTTTTCCTTTAGTTCTCATAGATAGCTTTTCTTTCCACTGTTTGCAAAATCCTATAAAGAACATGTTTCATGGTAGGTATGGTATGTACAAATTAGAATTTTTGCCTTATTAAAAAAATAGTAATTTTTTTGTAGAATCATTTCATACTAGTGCAATACATTATTCTGAACAAAAAATAAAGAATACATTTTTTTCATATGACAATCCGTTTCACAGATACAAATTATTTCAAGTTGAAAAAAATTGATTTTTAAGGGCCCATTTCTCAAACGCCTTTGAACACACAACGATGTAATCTTGTACAACAGGGTTTCTAAAGGTGCTGATTAGGAATATTTTACTAGTTTTTCTCTAAAAAAATCGTTAATACTTTTTATTCAAAAATCGACCCTTTTTCCATGATAGAATCGAACGCCACTGACTACAGTCGAATGTGGTTACGTCTAAAGACTCACTTCATAGGTATATATTCACCACGAAAATTTCAAAACATTGGGATATCAGGTGAGCGAGATATGAGGGTGGCTCCATGAAAAGTGGGACACACTGTATACCAATAATTTTTATTTTTGGGCAAAATATTGATGAGTAAAATATATTTGTTTTTTTTTAATTGGAATAATTAAATAAAGCTGGTTTTAAAAAATTTTAAATTTATTTTCGTTAATACCTATCACCAAAAAGTACAAATCTATAATCTGAAAGAAAAATGTTTCCTTTACGTCTTGATGTCCCTAGACAATCCACGATTCAATTTGCTATTGTTTATTAGGCGTTA
Organism: Stenurella melanura; assembly: GCA_963583905.1. Taxonomy (NCBI): domain Eukaryota; kingdom Metazoa; phylum Arthropoda; class Insecta; order Coleoptera; family Cerambycidae; genus Stenurella; species Stenurella melanura. The sequence continues at coordinate 9,929,149 of OY757309.1, read as the reverse complement.
TTATAAATATTTTAATTGGAAACTTGACTTGACGGTTTAGCTCTACAAAGGGTATATTCTTCTAGTTTCGTTAAAATATTTGCATTATTGTTCGAGTTATCATCAATCGATTATAAATGGTCTCTCGAAAATGTCTACGTTTTGCGACTTTGCATATAGTAAGGGGTCCAAAGCTTTAAAAATTGAAATGACCCATTCCAACAAGGTAAATGATTTTTGGAAACGAATTCAGGAAGAGGGTCCTTAGGGGCATCAGAAATGGCTTGTTGGACTTTTGTTGGCGCTTGCGCAACTTCTCCACACGAAAAAAACATGGCCGAATGTTATTTCAAGAATTTGTGTTTTTAAACGTTTACCTCTTCCTAAAAAATTAACTACTTGCGATATCAATCTGATTTTTTATATCTATATACTACAAACGCGAACGCATCTATCTGTACTAATAGACCTTTAAAATTACTTACGGTTTTTTTCTAAATATATCCAAAATCGCATGAACGAATTTTGTGTGTTTGAAATTTCGACGTGCGGGCAACTATATTAAATATTCGAATTTTGTATCTATTACATACGAATGAAATATGGTCTAAAGATCAAAAAAGTTTTTGCAAAAAAAATTAGCTCGATATCTTATACAGTTTTCGAGATACGGATTTTTAAATTCGACCGTAATAATGTCTTGTTATTAGCGCGCAACGTGACAGCTACGGCAGGACTCGTTCTGTGCAATTGTGGATAGATCATATAGTTATTAGTCTAATACCTAATTTGATTTAGGTGTTATATTATTCTTGATCATTAGATCACTCATTGTCTGAAAATTATTAAACAATTATTTCGGTGCAATAAATACGTGGTTTTAAATTATGATGTAATTTGTTACATGTAATATACTGCCGTCCTAAGCCAAAATGACGTACTTCATTATACGCTCTTCTTGAGATATTTGACATTTTATGTCGCTAATCTCAGCACATCTTATTTTCATTCTATTTTTGAATTTAATTCTATGAGGCAGATGCAAAAATAATGGTTTATTGATTATTGAAAAAAGCCGGTCATTTAACAAGGAAACTTTGAAGTACGTCCAATTTGCTTAGGAAATTTTAAGTTCCGTCATTTTGGTTTAGGACAGTATATCTAGACTTGCAAATAGAGTACGAAATCGTTAATAAGTTTTAATAAATTGAGTTTAAAAATAAAAATTGACCTAAACTTCGGATTGAAAAAAAGTAAGATATGACTTAAGAAAACAAGCCCTGAATATTGGTGTAAATAAGGACAAATGTTGCCCAACAATGTGAACTTGGATTCCTCACGCCTAGCATAAAATTTGAAGTGCAGCCATGAACAAACGAACACAATAATATTTACGAAAGGTATGTTTAATTTTTCCAAAATAGAAAAACTACAAAAGTTTTGTGGGTATACGACAACAAAGGGTATTTTATAGTATTCACGAAACCAATAAATAATTAGGTGAAAAACATGAAGAAGAAAATATTGTAAATAATGTTTATTGGCAGTCTATGTATTGTGTGACCTGTCAGTTATTCTTTCCGAAGGGGAGAAAGTGAGCAGTTACAGTTGCCTTAAATCAAACAGGCCATCTAAACAGTTTGACTAATCTTGGAGACAACTGCGATGCAATTGGTGATCGTGTCATTGAAGATGGTCGTAAGACCTATGTGAATCTGTATGGCCATAGTGAGTTTAATTAGATTCACCAAGGTAGCATTTATTTTTCATAAAGTTATTAGACATATTTTCGCTAAGTCCTACAAGAGAGCTTACTTACTGCATTTGAAACGGTCATTAAGTTCAGTAGTTTGGTATGCTTAGCTTAGTTTGCAACTGAAGTACTTAGCGAAGCAGGGTCAAACCTTGCTTACTGCAAAATAATTTTAATTGTAAAAATTATTCACAATGAGTGGTTTAGATTCTCCTATACTTTCCTTACCTAACACAAAATTCTGGATTTTAAACAAATTACCTCGGTGACTTGAAAAACGGTTAAGAAAACACATCACACTCTTCCAGAAAATTTGGATATCTGATAGAGAATAACCAAATAAACCCACAAATGATGACAAAAAACCACAAGTGGTTAAAAAAAAACAAAAAGTGGAATTGTAAAGTAGAGTGTGACTAAAAATGTTGATGTTCTGTTGCATGTGCATGTGGCCTTTCCTACAATTATTATTTTAAGGGCAGAAATAATACAGAGCAGTGTTTAACAGACAGTAATTCTTACTAGTCTAGTAGTGCTTTGTCGATGCTTATTGAGCTGTGTATAATTATGCATTAATATTATTATTATTATTACTTATAAATTACACGTTTTGTGTACGTGTTTAAATTTTATTTCTATATTGTATAATGATGGTATATATAATAAATATCTCCATATACAACACCTTCATAACCTATAGATCTAATAAATACTATGCCAAATGAGTTTCATTTTACATATTAATATTTTTGTAAAATTATAAATAATAATAACACAATATCAAAAATGTATTGGCTTACTATCTTGATGCATTACAATTAACCACATAGCAGTACGTGAGATAATAGCCGCATGGTATCACGGACATAAATTATGGTTTAATTTGAAAAGTCTGTAACTCAAAAATTGTAAAAGATATGGAGCTAATTTTTTTTGCAAAAACTTTTTTGATCTTTAGACCATATTTCATTCGCATATAATATATAAAAAAATTAAACATTTAATATAGTTGATCGCACGTCGAAAATTCAAACACACAAATTTGCTTCCTGTGATTTAGGATTTATTTAGAAAAAAATCGTAAGTTATATTGAAATTCTAACAGTATAGATATATGCGCTCATGTCAGTAGTATACAAATATAAAAAATCACATCAATATCATAAGTAGTTAATTTTCTAGAGAGAGGTATATGTTTAAAAACACACATTCTTGAAATAACGTTCCGCCATCTTTTTTTCTTGTGGAGAAGTTGTGCAAGCGCCAAAAAAAGTCCAACAAGCCATTTCGGATGCCCATTAGGACCCTCTTTCGATATGCGAGCTCAAAATTTATTTACCTTGCTGGAATGGGTTACTTGGCGATTTAGACGGCTTTCGAAGGTGTGGACCCTCTACTAATATTTTCGGACCGATCTAGTTTTCTTTGCAATTTCGCGGTGAACAATTTATTTCTTTTATTTCTCTTTATTGCGATATGGGTTATACAACCAGAGATATATAAGAAAAACTGCGAAAAAACACAATTCTCAACATTCTTTTGTCTAAATAAAGTCTTACCACCACACTTCTTTAATCCAAAACTTATTCCTACACTTCTTGAAACGTGTTAAACAACTCCAGCAAAAAAATTTGCTATAGTAAGACAATTCGCTAGAAATTTTAGTTTCACTTCACTATTGTGAAACACAATATTGTTAAGATAGGTCATGCGCAGCGCAAAAAAGATCTATGTATACTACCTTACATTCATAATCTCTGAATTCCGCTGTGGATACGTTACGCAAAACGAGGTTATGTCACGTCTTCTGTTTACATTTTCACATCACAACTAACACTAACACCACTTTCAACAAACATTAATCAAAGCTATCCGTTTTAAAACTTAATAACACTGCCCAAGTAACACTATCAATTGTTCCACAGCTTGATGTTATAAAAACGTTTGAAAACGCACTCAAAGTATGAAACGCTAAAACCGTTGAATGTTTTGATTTGTAACACAACCCGTTGCATTTTGTCAGTACGACACCGGCACGGCAAGCGCAAGTTGTACAGCCCGTCAGCGGTTCCCGCGTTTCAAGTGACGTAGTCGTGACGTCAGCTAGGCCTCGTGTCGATTTCGACATAATTACTGTACACATTGGGTATATTCTTCGATGATTTAATGAAAATTTTGTATAATTGTTGCACAGTTTATGGAATAGTCTTCGCATTTTTTTTTGTAAATATTAGTTTCAGATATTTTTTATTTTATGATGCTAACTCATTTGGTGAAACACAGAAACAATCTTCAGTATAAAATAAAATTAAAAAAGTGAGTTAATGAAAGTGTCCAACCTATTTTGATATAGGAACTAGGTGTCTAGGATTTCGAGTCTAAAACTTAGCCGCCAGACCACTATCCTATTTATTAATGTTTAATTACATGTCTAGTTGAAAACAATATTTCGACGGTTGGATATTATACAGCGTGTTTGCTTTAAGCGGGTCACTTTATACCTACTTATATTATCTCTAGTCTAATTCAAAAGTTCAAAAAGGCGTTATTCTTGAAATAGCTCCTAAAAATATGATCGATAGCTCATTCGATTTAGAACATGTATTAAAATGTTTTATTAGCACATAAAAAATTGCAAAAGTTATAAACAGATTAAGATGAAAAAAAATGGCATTTAGTTTTTCGCTTATAACTCAAAAACTATAAGCGATAAAGGAAATACGAAAAAAGATTCTTAAAGAGGAGGAAATCCCGGAACTCTATCCCCATTATTTATAATTTTCATTTAACGCTGAAACTAGGTCTCGCGACCGCTGCAGGATGCACGCGTTGCCTCAAAAGAGAGTATATCACATAAAATATTTTTTTTTATACTATTAAATATCAATTCAAAAATTTGAAAAAATTATGGTGTATTCTTAACACTTCAAACAATAAGGTCCCGTTGGAAAAAAATGGTAAAGTTTATTTTTCAACAAGTTAGGCCATTATAATAATAATAATACTTTATTTCCACATTTAAAATGTAAATATACAACAAAATGTAGAGTACGTCAATCCTTATACTAGAGTGCAAATATAAACATAAACACTAGACCTGTAATAAATATTACAATAGTCAACAAGCAAAATTAAAGACACTTAAAGAAAAAAAAACATAAATTACTTATATAAAACGTGTACACAGTTAAAAAATTTAAATATATCTGTATAAAACAAAAAACTCATCCAGGGTATAGCACACTTTATTTACTAATAAATGTTTGAGTTTTACTCTAAAAATCTTAACATTTGAAGATGATCTAATTTCATCGGTTAAAAAATTGAAACATTTACAGCCATTATATATAAAACTTTTCTGGTACATTGCTGTTCGAAAGGAAGTAGTATGCATTTGCTCTTTATGCCGCGTTTCATACCCGTGTCTTATTTGATTGTTTAAGTACATAGTCTTGTTTTTGAAAACATACGTACAGATCTCCAATATATAAGTACTCGCTAAAGTCAGAATTTTTAGATTTTTGAAGGCATTTCTGCAAGTCTCTAAACTTTCTAATCCCGCAATTATGCGCACTGCATATTTCTGTAATATAAAAACCCTATTTACTTGAGAACTATTTCCCCAATTAATTATGCCATATTTTACTCTTGAAGAATTTCCGCACTACAATGATTGGACATAAATTTTAGTCCAAAACAATTGCTTCTTAGTTTCCCACATAGCATTTCTATATGATGATTCCACTGTAGATGCATATCTACAGTAATGCCTAAGATTTTAATGGATTCTGTAGGAAATATTTGAAAATTGTTAGAAAAATGCAATTTCTCAGGGTTTCTCTTTAAGCTAAATACTATTGAAGTAGTCTTATTTTTGTTTAAGCACAATTTATTTTTGTCTGTCCAGTTAGATATTGCATTATATACTTTTTCAGTGGTAAGTTTTAAACTAGCTAAATTATCCTCAACTATAAGGATGTTAGTGTCATCAGCATAACAGATTGTAAGAACATTAGGTATTTTATTTAAGTATAGAATTAAATCGTTCGCAAAGAGTATAAAGAGTAAGGGCCCAAGTATAGATCCCTGTGGAACTCCCTGTTTTACCTCTAGGCTATTACTGGATACACCATTGGGCATTTGTACAATTTGCCTCCTGTCCTTTAGGTATGAGGATAGTAAATTTATTGTAAATTTATTGTTTATTGATAGTAAATTAATTGTTAAATAACGAAATTTTATGGGACCTCCGTTGTCATTGGAGACAATTTTTTTTTAATAATTGGCCTATAAAATTTTCGCTTCTTGGAGCCCTTCTTATACATATAGTTAACAAGATCAAGTTATAAAAGTTCTTAAAAATTGTTTATTATAATTTTTTAATATAAACAAAAAATTAAAAACCAAAGTAAAGTGATAAAACAAATTTATTTTCATATTCGTTATCATATTACTATTTTTGCATTGAAGAAAGGCATTCCTTAACGTTAAAAAAAAATGTTTACGCCATTTGTTTATGAATTGACTAGTTTTATATTATTTTTTTTACAATTTGGTTGTCTTGAGAATATTATAATTAAAAAAAAATCTTAAAAACATTATCTTATTGTTTATAATCGTTTTTTTTAATTATCCATCAATTAGTTAATAAATAATTTTTTTCTTAAAAATCGTAATAGGCAATCCTCAATAAAATAACAAAGACATTTTTTTATCAACAATTTCATTGTTTATTAACTTAACAATTTGTTATAAATAAATTCTGATAGTCCAAATATTTCTTTCCTAGATCTTAAAAAAATTACAAAAACAGCCATATGCAACAAGATAGCGTTTTTCAATATTACACGATACAGAAGTTGAAACGGCCACTTGATTTGTCAACTAAAATACCGGTATAACTTATAAACTATAAGAGATATCACAATAGACATTCAGGTCGTTTTTATAGAGGAATAATTAACCTTTAAATGAGTTGACTTCCAACTTTGTAGCTATTATTAATCAGTTATTATGAGCATTTGTTTATAAAAATTAAATATATTTTCTATTTATTTCTAAACAAACAATTGCAACTTTCAGATATTTCATCATTTAACAAAATTGCCTTGAAGGTCTATTACCGTATCTGCATTATATGATAAGTTAGAAGTCATGAAGGGTTCAAAAACGTCGAAAATACATTTAATTTTATAAACAAATGCGCATAATAACTGATTAATAATAGTTAGAAACTTGGAAATCAGCTCATTTAAAGGTTAATTAATCCTCTACAAAAACGATCTGAATGTTTATTGTGATATCTTTAATAGTTTAAAAGTTATATCAGTTTTTCACTTGACAATCAAGTGGCCGTTTCAACTTCTGTATCGTGTAATATTGAAAAACGCTATAAAAAATACAAAAAAATGTTTTTCAATATGTTGTTGCATATGGCTGTTTTATATATTTTTTAAGATTTAGAAAAAAAAATTAGCATTGTCTGAATTTGTTTATAACAAATTGTTAAGTTAATGAATAATAAAATTATTGATAAAAAAAATTGTTACTTTATTGAGGATTGCCAATTATGATTTATAAGAAAAAAATAATTTCTAAACTAATATTCAAATGATGGATGATTTTAAAAAACGATTATAAACAATAAGATAATGTTTACAAGAAAAAGATTTTTTTAAATCATAATATTCTCAAGTCAACAAAATTGTAAAATTTTTTTGTTTTAAATATAAAGCTAATCAATTTGTTTATAAACAATTCATAAACAAATGGTATAAAAAACTTTTTTTTACGATAATGAATGCCTTTCTTCAATGCAAAAACAATAATATGATAACGAATTTGAAAAAAAATTTTTTACAACTTTACTTAGGTTTCTAATTCTTTGTTTACTTTAAAAAATTATAATAAAGAAAATAAACAATTCTTAAAATCTTTTATAACGTGATCTTGTTAAGTATATGTATAAGAAGCGCTCCAAGAAGCGAAAATTGTATAGTCCAATTATTAAAAAAAAAAAATTGTCTCCAATGACTACGGAGGTCCAATAAAATTTCGTTAGTTAACAATGGCCTAACTTGTTGAAAAATAAATTTTAAATTTTTTTCGAACGGAACCTTATTCTTTGAAGTGTTAAGAATACACCATAATCTTTTCAAATTTTTTAATTGATATTTAATGGTATAAATAAATTATTTTGTCCACGACTATTAAATAATGTACTCAATATGTATGTGTTTCCTTAAGGATAATGCTATCCATTATTCTCTGCAGTGAATAATGAGGACAGTCAATTGTTTGCAAGAAATGACATTAGTGGCTTTTTACTAAAAATTTAAAATGTCAAAATTGTAGTAACCAAAAGAGAAGTGTTGTCTCTCTAAGTTTTCTAAGAAGCACTCAAATGACGAAGAGGTATTTTAATAAACACTCAAGAACTACATTAGTAAGTTCTTCTCAAAGCATCATCTATTTCTATTAGCAACACGCGGAAATCCCCAATATTGTTTTTGAAACCATTTACCTACTTGTCTACAAACTGTATTATTTTATTAGTAAGCCATGACAATGTGTTAAAGCGTAAATTGATTTGAAACGTCAAAATTTGTGGCATTTTGCGATTTCAACGCCAACGTTATTTACAATAATTTTACATTTTAGGTAGGTACTGAAAAAGGGTAATATAATTAAATAAATCGGTACTGACAGTGAAAACTAGATTTCAAAGATACCGCCAGAGATAAACGAAACTGCAGAAATCGCCTCATTAAACTTGTGGCCCGAAAAATCGAGAAAATTATATATGATGTCTGATGACGTATGAATTTTTCCTAAATAGGAGACATTGAATGAAGATGAATTAAATAAATATTAAATATTTAATAGTCGTGGACAAAGTATAGTATTCTACTCGCATATAATGGCTATTATTCACTCTGGTGATTTACGACACTCGCCTGCGGCTCATGTCTTAAACTTCACCCTCGTGAATAATAGCCATCATTATATGCTCGTTGAATAATATACTATATATGATGTACTCTCTTTTGAGATGGCGCGTGGATCCTGCAGCGGTCGTGCGGAGTCCTATTTTCAGCGTTAAATTAAAATTATGAATAATGGAGATAGAGTTCCGGGACTTCTTGATTGGAAGTTTTCTCCTCTTGAATCTATGAATCTTTTTTTTCAATTTCCGGTATCGCTTACAGTTTTTGAGTTATAGGCGAAATACTAAATGCCATTTTGTCTTCATCTTAATTTATCTATAACTTTTGCAACTTTGTATGTGCTAATAAAACACTTTAATACATTTTTCTACACGTCATTCTGAATCCAATGAGCTATCGCTCATATTTCTAGGAGCTATTTCAAGAATTAACACCGTTTTGAACTTGTGAATTAGACTACACCGCTGCTTTTAAGACATCAACATGTTTCATATCAGGTCTACGCCCTCTTACTTGGAAGGGGCATCCTGTGGTAAAAACAAATTGTCAATCAAAGGCCTTCTTTGCGACATATAGAGGAAAGAATTTAAATGGTGCAAATTTTGAAACGCGTGTAACTCTACTTTTGAACGAGATATTAGAAAAAGGTTTAGACCAAATTGATTACAAAAGTGAGACTAATAAAATTCTGCAATTAATAGTATATTATTTAACGAGCAATAATGTAAGGTAATAACGATTGCATTATTTCAACAAAAAAATTCATTACATCCAAGTGGTTCGGGGATATTCAATGCTAACATAGGAATGAACAGAGCCTAAAAAGACGCTTCAAAAAATGTACTGATATACATAGCATTCCATTTAAAATAAAGGCACTAGTAATGTTGTCTTGGCTCGCCCCGTATGTTCGAAAATAATTTCCAGTTATAGACTTTTTTATCTAGTTTACTTGCATTTTTTTTTAAATTTCTAGCTATCGTAGAACTCGGGATATCGAGGTCCGACACACTATTGCCCCACCCTGCATAATTTTCTCGACTTTTCGGGCAACAAGTGTAATGAGGCGACTTGTGCAGCTTTCCCTTACCTCTGTCGGTGTTAAAGAAATCTCGTTTTCACTGTCAGTATTCATATATTTAATCATATTACTTTGTTTGATTCATTTGTAAAATTATTGTAAATAACGTTAATGTTTAAATCACACAATTCACGTTTCAAAACAACAATAAAATTACCTTTGACACATTGTCATGGCTTAGTAATAATACAGTTTGTAAGCACGTAGGTAAATGGTTTCATAAACAATAGTATAAGCGGTACGCATAAAAATCTGACGAATAATGCAGAAAGCAAGTCTTTTGGCATGTATGCTTGGTATATTTATAGAAGTAATTTGACCTGCAGCACTTTGACCCCTGACCTCATAGACAAAAATGGCAGCCATTTTCAAAAATTCGGGTAAAATGTTTAAAAACAAAAGAAAAATATATCCAAAGACTGTTATCAAACTGTAGGTGAACGCTTTAAGATTAGCAAATGTAACAAAAATAGTCATAGTGCAAGAATAATATAATTTGTTTAAAAACTCGGCGGCTATTTTAAACTTTAACATTTTTTTTAAATAATGCAATATGTTATGTGAGGTATCGTTTAAGTATAATTTGAGGTCGCTGATTCCAATGGTGATGTCAAAAAAAATAAAATTCTAAAGGAATTATAACAAAAATACAATTCTGAAGTTAGAAAGATGGCTTTTATTAACAAAATACAAAATAAAATCATAACAGTTTCCTCGTCATCGCTACTGGAATCATACGGCTTGTAATTAAAAAAAAAGAAATTAACAAGAAAGTATTTTAATAAATGTAGAAGGCCCTACACCTTTTGCTGCTACATTTTCCTTTGCATTTCTTGCACTTAAGGGTGCAGGGGAAATTATTTTTTCTGCATAGGCAACGCATGGTATTACAATCGCTTGAACAACCGCATTTTTCTAGCTCTCTACAACCTTGCCAGATTCCTGGCAATTTGGACCAGATGGGCTTCCATCCATTTTCAATAATTTTCCATCCCCATTCACTTGACTCTGGTGAACTCTCCAAAACATCAGATCTGTCCTAGATTTGATCTGCTTGATATGCTGCTCTAAGGGCCAGTTTTACAATACCAGGTTCAGCGTAGGTTCAACTGAGCCACGGCTCAAGCTGAACTGGAGCTCAGGTATATTCCCGTTCTGTAAAGCGTAATTCATCCGGGTTCAGTAGTGCTAGGTTCTGTTACTTTCAAATGTCAGTTGGTAGTATCGGCATTTGCACACTGTAGATTTTGAAGAATTTGTGATGTGACATTAGCACAAACTAGTGGGTAGTTTGTGGACATTAGACATTCGGCATTTATGATAGTTACCTGTGATTCATATTCAAGAGTTTTACAATACAATCGTGAACCTTAGTTTTTGTTTTGAGAGAATATGGATGATAGAAAAAGATCTGCAAACTTTTCTGCCAAAGAGGAGTCTATATTAATGTCCTCGGTAAGAAAATATAGAAATCTCGTCGAATTCAAGCTTTCTGATTCCCAAGCAAATTTCCAGAAAGGAGAGACTTGGCGAAAGATAGAAAGTGAATTTAATAGTATTTCTGGAGAGAATTCCCGTAATAATAAAGTTCTAAAAAAACGATAATATTAAAAAGAGAACGAAAAAGAAGTTCCCTGATGAAAATTTGTATGTGCAAGATACTGGTGGTGGTCTTTATCGAGAAACCAAAGTTACGATACTGGATGAGGAAGTCAAAGAAATTCTTGGCTCGAGCAAAATTGATGGAGACATTTCACAGTTTGATGGAGATACAAATAAGTTGATACAAATATACTTTGAACATATCTGTTTAAAAATTGTTAGTCTACAATAATAAGTTTCTTTTGCAAATCATTTTTAACATTTTATTCCGGCAATAATGGAGCAATCCGATGGACAGAATCAAGCTCTTAAGTCTGTTTCAAGCCAAGAAGATTTGAACGAAATAATTATTGAAGAAGCTGTATCTCTGGACGTTTTAGAAGACCACAGTAAGTTGTTCGCACTACTTATATAAGTCCATATTCGAGTTATTTCCTTTTCAGTATATGCCTGCACGTCAAGCCCATCGCAGCTCCATACTGAAGTTTTACCCGAAAACAGGAAAGAAATTCAGCCACAGATAGAAATTACAGTAGAAATTAGCAAAAGTAAATAATAGGTACCTACGTCACAGATTTTCTTACACTTTTTTTTTTTACTTTTGTAGCGTCTCAAAGTCAAAATCAATCAGGAAATTGGTGAAAGTACAGTCCGGCCATGATAAGGGCAAGTAAGTCTAAAGCCCTTAAGTAGAATACTCGATGCAAGTCTGAAGCTGCACTTAGCAGAGTTTCCTAATGGGCAGATGCAAAATCTGCTGTAGAAGCAGCAAAGGCTCGTTTTATGGAAGAAGAACGATGCCAAAAACTCAAATTTATGAGAGAAAAGCATGAATTAGAGATGATAAATATGAAGAGGAAAGGAGATGTGGAAATAGAGCTTATGAGACAATATCATCGAGCAAAATTGAAAATATTAGAAATTCAAAAGGCGACGTTACTTAACAAAAAGTTGTAAATTATCTACAAATTCACCTCTTATAATTGCAGAGGGCCGTGTTCTAGAAAATTACCTTTATTTTATATTTTTTTATTAGGTCAATTATTTATTTGTATTTACACATTTTATACGATATTAAGTAAAAGCTAAGTTTCCTTAAAATAAAAAATTAATTTTTAAAATATTGCTTTATTTTTTACACTCACGAACAAACATACTCGTCACCATATGATTTACAATGGGTGTTAGGAGCGTTTATAACCTAAAAGACTGTTACATAACATTTTTCACAGAAGTCGGGCTCGTTAAAAACGTGCTTTTCAGGAGGGAATAATATTTATTCGTTCGGTAGGGGGTAGACCTGGGCTAGCAATATACTCAAATGCTTCTATTATATCATCATATCATCACCCCAATTATAACGCAATTTTTACGTCGTAATAAAAGTAACTTTTTTACAAATTGGCCGCCATTTTGGATTTACATGTCCGGAAATCGAAGTGCTGCTGGTAAATTTAATACAATGACTGTGTACAAATCACATGCAAATTTTCTTGCTTTCTGCATTAACCGTCAGATTTTGCCGATTTTCTCGATGTACCGCTTAAACTACAAGATTGCCGCGTATTGCTAATAGATGATGCTTTGAAAAAAACTTATTAATACAGTTTTTAAGTGTTAAATAAAGTATCGTTTCGGTATGTACCATTGGTGTGCTTCTTAGAAAGACAACACTTGCCCTTTGGTTGCTGCAATTTTGACATTTTAAATTTTTAGTAAGAAGGTACTAACGATTTCTTATAAACAATTAACTGTCCTTATTATTCACTAGTGAATAATGAAATCATTATTCATTCCAGGGAATAATGGATAGCATTATCCTTGAGGAAACACATACATAACGAGTACATTATTTAACAGTCGTGCACAAGATGGTTTACACGCTCTATGTTTTAAAGTACACACTTGTACTCTAAAGACATTCTTACAATTTAAAGTTGGCTCTATTAATAGATAGACGACATTCTGCTGAAAAAAATGCCATACTATGGTTTTACGGGTGTTCCACTATTACTTTTCACTTCTTACTTAAACAATAGAAAACAATGCGCTGCAGTTAATAATACTAGATCTGAATTCAATTTTGTTACAACTGGTGTGCCTCAAGGTTCCGTTCTTGGACCAATATTATTTATAATATACACTAATGACCTGTATTACTATTTGTGACCCAAAACGTGTGTTCTCTTTACTGACGACACCACCCTGTTAAGTTCAGAAAGAAAAATGTTAAATCTAACTTTTGCAAAAGAAACTGAAGAAAAAACTGAGAATTGGTTCACAGCTAATAAAGTTAAATTAAACAGAGAAAAAACACAGAATCTCATTTTTTCCTCTAACGTTAATATCACTGAAGATAGTAGTGTAAATTTACTGGAAATCACTTTGGATGACAAGCTAAACTGGTCTGGTCTGCTCAGTAGTCTCTCACCTTGTTATGTCTGTGATTGTCAGATATCATTTTATAAAATTTATTTATAGGTTTTTATATAACAATCAAATTATTTCTATACCTAGATATAAATCATGAACATTGTACAAAATATACATTAACCACTTTTTTTCTCTTTACGAATTCAACAGTTGTCATTCAATAACACAACATTATGCAAACTATATATATGACTCCGAAGGTGTTGTTTTCGAAAGGCAGCATAAACACAATATGGACATTTGAAGCTCCTAATTCTGTTGCACTCATATTGTTCATGTCGTTTAAGGTTCTTTTTATGAGCATAATATTTTGCACATTTTTCACATTTGTATTGTCCTAAAAAAAAACAGAAATTAGTTCATGCTAATGATACCTATTAGACAAGGCGAAAACCTCGCCTTCGTATAGAAAAATGTCCCATACGATTTTTTTGCATATTCACGTTCAGGACGTACCCCTGAATAAGGATCAAGAGTAAGTATAGATATTTTCATTGTAATTTTTAAATGTTAAATACACGTTTTTAGCCGGGCGCGCGATCTTTCAATTGTTTATAAATCGGAAACGGTCAACTTTACGAAAGAATGACAAAAGACCTTTTTTGTTTAAAATGAACGAGAAAACCTAAAAAAAACATTCGTGTCACAAAAAGCGATTTCTGTAATTTGCTTAAACTAATTTTTTTTTAACAAATTACAAAAATCGATTTTCTTGAAATGAATTATTTTTTTTAGGTTCTCTCGATTATTTTAAACAAAATATTAAAAATTTCAGCTTTAGAATGAAAATATCTGCACTTACTCTTCAGGATTTTGTTAATGGATGTTCAGAGATTGTATAAGAATTTTGGTGAACTTAAGAAATTTTAATGTTGTACCTTTAAAATGGCTGTTCTTGGCAATAAATTGTTTATAAGTAAAAACCTAAACAAAATTCATCCGAACTAAGAAAAGCGATTTTTGCAATTTGTTTTTAAAAAAAGTTTCATTTTTAGTTTAAACAAGACCAGATTTTCGTTTGGAAAACTCTTGATCCTTATTCAGGGGCATATTCCGAATGTGAATATGCAAAAATATCGTATGGGACAGGACATTTTTTCCATACGAAGGCGAGGTTTTCGCCCTGTCTGTATGGCATTCTAAAGGAATAGTGATAATAAAAGACATTTAAATAACAATAATAATAAACGTTTATTTCCCAGCTTTGTTTTACAATGAATTTATTTAACACATTAGGTATAAAAAGCGTAGCTTAAATCTCCACAAAAAAGATAATAAAAAATTAAACAAAGCATTCAATGAAATTATTTAAACAATTTCGTTTCGTCTTGAAATAACCAAATAAAATACGAATACATGTAACAACTATTCTCATTATTAAAACATTGTTG
The DNA here is from genome assembly GCA_963583905.1 of Stenurella melanura. Lineage (NCBI taxonomy): Eukaryota > Metazoa > Arthropoda > Insecta > Coleoptera > Cerambycidae > Stenurella > Stenurella melanura. The sequence continues at coordinate 9,913,963 of OY757309.1, read as the reverse complement.
AACAGAATGCACACTTATTTAAAATACATTTAACATGTTTGTTAAATACATACATATTTTTGAAATTTGTATATATTGTTGATGGAAGGTTATATAATTTCACACTAAAGAGACATTGTGTGGTTTTGCTAATATTTAAACATTAGTTGGCATATGAGAAAAAAAATTATAGGGCGTATTATCGAAATGATTCGTGTAATTTCTGTTCAACTTATCTTGAAAGCTAGAATTTTCTGCAGTCTCTATAGACGTCAAAATTACCCAAGAACGCGCTCACATATTAACAGTTGCGTGACGTCATTTGCTCGTATGGTAATTTATTATAACTCAAAATGTGCTTTTTCTAATAGATGACATTAAGGAAATATAAAGTAATAGTTCAGTTATCAGAGACAGAAATTCATAGAATCCCGTCGCTAAATGTTACATGGTTGAATTTCTCAGAATAAGTATTTTTGTTGGTGTAGAATACGATAAAAAAAAGTTGTAATGTGTCGGCGACCCCTGAAAAAATTTAAAATATTGGCCGAAATTCGGTTTTCGGACAACTCGAAAAATCAAAAGAAAAATATCAAAAAACTATTAGCACAAGGTGATAGAGGGGGAAATTTCGCATCAATCATGTATATGAAGTTTTTTTGTACGATGAAAAATGTAGGCTACAAAATTTTTTTGCTTAACATACGAGAATGGAACGTGTTGACACATAAGAACGGTTCGCGAAGCGTGCGCGGTCTCGGACCCGCTGTACTAAATTTGTTGTAATAGACCGAGAGCTAGCGTCACAAGACATGTACTATTTGTAAATGGACAGAATGTGCCCTAACAGATTGTCGATGATCAAAAAGATGTCAAAAAGCTTTTTGATTATCTCGTACCGAGCCGAATTTCCAATTTTGCCATCGCAATTTACAACACCGACAAATTACCAATCTTTCTTTTTCAGTAGAGACATCACACGATCCTTCACTCGACATATTTATTTAGTTCTTAACGTATAGAGGAGCGAATTCGAGACTATCGTGCCGTTTTTTTTTCTGGCGTAGAACGAGGTCAAACATGGTAGGTTTTGTTAAGCATGTCACTGGGCATATGAAATAGTATTTCACGACATTTTTTCGTGGTCTGAACTTTTTTAAATTAAAAAAAAAAAAGGGAAAATATCGTATTTTAAATAAAATGTGTTTTTTTTTGTTTCCACCGACATATCTTCAAAACTAATGTTGCTATCGACGTTGTTTTTTTTTTCAATTAAAGTACACACAATAGCGCTTTTAACTGCACTAATGATTTTTACACAGTTCGCATTTTCATTTCCTTAAAAATTAGGAAAACTAGATATTTGAATTTTACGTACTACAATAGGTACGTACACCGCATATGGAAGGTAGGATAAGATGCGTCTAACTAATATACTATTCAAATGTATTGACCCCTTACCTTAACCGCGAATCTCTCAAAAACGAAGGAACGGAAAAAATTGAATAAAGTATGTCTATTGGAAATCATTCACTGAAATTTTAATAATATACATTGGACAGTTTTGAAGTGCTGCTAAGTTATATTGAAAAATGTCCTACTTTTTAAGGAAATTTTGACGATACCAGTTTTAAATCCATTATATATTTGAAAATATACCTACTATATAAATAATATTTTAGATGCCGATAAGGCATGGTATTTTTTGTACGAGGAAATTTTTTCATAATTTTTTATTCTAAAATTTTGCAGTTATTCTAAAAAACGTGACACATGTTTATTCGGTTATTTATCAAGGTATTTACAAAAATTTTGATAAAATAGTTAATTATATAAAATGTAAGCATTTTCAGAAAAAAGAATTGGTATATATCAAATATTAATTTAGTTATCAAGTGCAATAGATAATATTATTGCCCGCGTTCTGCAATATTATCTATTGCACTTGATAACTAAATTAATATTTGATATATACCAATTCTTTTTTCTGAAAATCCTTACATTTTATAAGATTAACTATTTTATTAAAAATCTTTTAAATACCTTGATAAATAGCCGAATAAACATGAGGTCACGTTTTTGACAATAACTGCTAAATTTTAGAATAAAAAATTATGAAAGACTTTCTTCGTACAAGAAATGCCGTGCTTTATCGGTATCTAAAATATTATTCATATAGTAGACATATTTTTCAAGATATAATGAATTTAAAACTGGTATGGTCACAATTTCCTTAAAAAGTAGGGCATTTTTCAATATAACTTAGCAGAACCTCAAAGCCGTCCAATGTACATTATTCAAACTTCAGAGAATAATTTACAATAGACACATAATGAACACATACTTTTTCAAATTTTCTCTGGTCCGCCATTTTTGAGATATTCGCGGTTAAAATGAGGGGTCAATACATTTGAATCGTATATTAGTAGTTTGCGGGATTTAGAGTATACGTATAAACACTTTTAAATAAATGCGATGCTGTAGAATATTCCCAATTTAGTTTTCTAAAATAATGGAGTGCATTATTTGTAAGAAAATTGCGCGGGATGATGACAAATCTGTGGTACCAAGACCTAGGATACAAGGTTTGTTGTCACTAATATCTAGTGCTGAAAAAAGACGACATCGCAGATTAAGTATTTGTGTCGGAAAAGATAATATTTTAAATGACGAAATTTAATTAAAATATCATATAGACTGTCGTATAGGTAGACAAGTTTTGAAAACATGAACGTTTTTTGCAATATACGGTCCCGCCGCGCCGCGCCGATTTGCAACAGATGCTGCACAGTACTTAATCGAATATGAAATGTTAGTAATAAATGGAGGATTTAAATTAACAGAAAAAATAGTTTCACTACATAGACGTCATTCAGAAATGACCAAAAATCTATTAGGCAAACAGGAAGATACAAGGATGGTTTTGCAAGCAATGTACGAAACTAAATTTAGCAAACAAATACTAGTGAAGTCAGTTGATACAGATGTATTAATTTTACTTACTCTCCTTTTTTCGGACTCTGACTTAAATGGAACTAATTTATTTATGCAACTTGGACACGGCAGTAGCAGACAATTTTTGTCATTATAGAAGGTAGTGCAAAGTTTATGAACTACAGTTTGTTCTTGTCTTCATTGTTTTACTGGTTGCGACACCACTAATGTTTTTTTTTTAAATATTTAAAAAAATCCGCGTTTGATGTTCTTAAAGAATATTTATTGTTCAAATAAAAATTGTGAAAATCGAAAATATGATTGTGTTAACGAAGGCCTAAAATGTTGTAACGAGTGTAAATGTACTTGAAATACTGTTATTTAAAGGTTTCGATGAATGTACAGACGAACTAGAATGCTTTTAACGCAGGGCCTACGTAACTAAATACTCATTTGTCAATAGAAAAATAGTTGCAAAAAAATAAAGTTGTTTTATTCCTGTGTCTTGGTATAATTCAATAAAAAATGTGTAATAACCTACTTATTAGGTAGGTACTTACTTTATAACAATGATTTATATTTACCTGCTTTTAAATATTTTTTACCTTAAAACAAGAAAAGGTAGGTTTATACCTTAGGTTCGTACCTATTTTGGGGCTGTTAATAAAAGCCCGATTAGTACACATGAACCCAACAACCGTAGTCCGCAGGCGGTAAGCAGTATAATGAGAGCCGGGCGCGCAAGAATATGTTTTAGCCCGTTTAAAAAAAATCGCTGACTACATACTATAACCAGCACAACAAAAATTATGATTCTAAAAACTTTTTTCATATATTGGCTTCAATCTGTTCACAGCATGTAAATACATATTTTCATAAACAAAAATTTTTCTCGATTGCTGAAAAATACATTCACGAAAATAACTTTAAGTTTGCTATTATTTTAACAATTAAAAAAAATATATTTTATAATCACATTGTACATAGTTAGAAGCGTTATTGTGTCTACTTCAATTTAAAAAAAAAATCAGTTCCATAGCACAATTATTTTTAAAGATATAACGGTGGGGACGTTAAAAAACATGTTTCATGGAAAAATATTTTTTTACAGTTTTTTCGAAATAAAAAAGTTCCTGACCACCAGAAAATGTCGTGAAAAGTGGTTTCATGTACACGATCACCTAATTAAAGAATCGCACCAAGTCTGGTTTGGTTCTACGCCAGTTTCTTTTTTCTCGGAAACTAAGTGACTTTGCTTCCCAATTTTACTCGTCTAGAATGAAAAATTTATGTTTTTGAAGTTTTGCCTTCTCCAACGAGATCATAGTCAATTTTAAACTTGGAATCCGCCGTAGCCCATCGTGCTAAGCGGCGACTACTTTTAAGTGGATTCCCGACCTCGAATCCCGCACAATGCTACTTTTTAATTTTTTTTTGCCTTTTGGTAGATATTTTTTGTTCTGTAATTGCTCTTCACTTATTTCTATGCACTAACATGTTCAAGTTATAAATTTTCATAACTTTTTATAATTTTTTCTTATTCTTTGGCGATATATAAGGAAATAACCCTAGTAGCACAACATATTGGACCAATATTTATATATTGGTTCTATATAGGACCAATATTCATATATTGATCCTATATGGATTATATATTGGTGCAATATTTGTGCTACTGTGCCTTTCTGGTTTCTTTTCTGTTTTTGAGTAGTTATGGTGGCGCAACGGTTCTCAAACCGAAAATCCGGGTTCGAACCACGCTCCAGGATTTTATAAATTTTTTTTACATTTTCTGTCATAATCTGATACTAAAATATTTCCCATATATCACATGAGTAAACATTGAGGATTATAGTCCTCACATACCGAATTTCAGTCGAATCAGACCATAAAGATAAAATGTTTTAATTTCTCTTTCATTTTAACGAACCCTGTATGTTTTCTTTGACAAAAATGCATCAAGCTTTTGTAGATCCGGCTTCTATCGATTGATTAAATCCGAGTTTGAATTATAAATTTTCTCGCACAATTTTTTGTATCGAACTCCAACAAAATTATTTTGAAACTGAATGCAGCTCTGAGAAACCCTCTTTAATTAAGCAAATACGAAAATTAAAAAAATGTACTAATGCGATATACAGGTAATATTTTAGCATCAGATTATGACCGAAAATGTAAAAAAGGTAAAAAAAAACGCCTGGTACGTGGTTCGAACCCGAACTTCCTGTTTGAGAATCAGGACTTCTAGCCGTTACTCCATCATACCCACTCAAGAACAGAAAATAAACTAGAAAGATTATTTCCTTATGTAACGCCAAAAAATCAGAAAAATTATAAAAATTTATAATTTTAACACGTTAGTCGCATAGAAATAAGCGAAGAGTAATTATAGAATCAAAAATATCTGCCAAAAAGCAAAAAAAGTAATAAAAAAGTAGTCCTGTGCGGGATTCGAAGTCTGGAATCCCTTAGAATTAGTCGCCGCTTAGCACGATGGGGTACGGCGGATCCCAAGCTAAAAATTGAATATAATCTCGTTGGAGAAGGTAAAACTGCAAAAACATAAATTATTTAAACGTTAAGAACTAAATAAATACGTCGAGTGGCGGATCGTGTGATGTCTCTACGGAAAAAGAAAGATTGGTGTTTTGTCGGTGTTGTAAAGTGCGTCGGCAAAATCGGAAATTCGGCTCGGCACGAAATAATCAAAAACGGCTTTTTTTACATTTGTGACAATACCGCTGTAAGGTTATTGACTAAACCGCCTCTCGCCGCCAAACGCAGGGCTCCTAGCACGGCAGACTGATGGGCGGGTATTCAATGGATCATCGACAACCTATTAAGGCACATTTTGGCCATTTACAAATAGTACAAATTTCTGTGACGCCTGCTCTCGGGGTATAACTTTTGAACTAATTCATGAAATTGAGCTCAACAGAACCTAAATTAAACAAGAAACATGTGGCTATTGGATTGCCAAATTTTCAAATATAAGATGAATGTATGTAGGAATAGTACATATGTAAAGAGATTTCCGATGAAATCGGTAAAAGCTGTAATATTTCTATAATTTTTAAGATAAAAATCTGAAACTTTCACATATTACCTTGAATATTATGTTGAAGAAATATATAAAAAGATCCGATAGATAAGTATGCTAAATATTTTTTTAATAACTTATTAACGTTTATTTTACCAGCAGGTTTCACGAATTTTCGTAAAATAAAGAAAGTTAATTTAATTTTTAAGGCATATCCCCTTGAAGTTTCTTAAAGTACCTACACATTTCAAGCTTTAAATATCTCACCTACAGAAATCTAATAACGCGATTTAAACCAGAGTAATAGGTGCTTAAAGTTAGTTATTCATAACAAATTTTATAACTTTCCCAAGATTTTGAAATTTTAATGTACAGCTTCAGAAACAAATTTTTGAGATTTTTTTTCACTCATTGGATCTTTGAATACATTACTTCAAGAGTAATATATGAAAGTTCCAGGTTATTAACTTAAAAACTGTAGAAATGGTAGAGCTTTTAGTGATTTTATTGGAAATCTCTTTATGTTCCGACTTCACATGTATACTAATTATACATACATTTCTTTTTATCTTTGAAAATATAATAATCCAATGGTCACATGTTTCTTCTTTCATTTAAGCAAAGCTTAAATGAAAGAAGAAACATGTGAGCTCAATTTCATTATTTAGTTCAAATTTAGTGTAGTGCGTCAGAGACCGCGCACGCTTCGCGCGCCTTACCATTCTGGAGCGTTAAACAAAAAAATCTGGAGCGTACTACATTCTTAATCGTACAAGAAAGCTTCACATAAGTTTTTAATGTGAAATTTCCCCCTCTATCGCTTAGTGCTATCAGTTTTTTGATAATTTTTTTATTTTTCAAGTTATAGGCTAGAAACCGAATTTCGGCCAATATTTTCGATTTTTTTTAGGGGTTCCCGGCACCTCACACCTGTAAAGTTTTTTTTATCGTAGTCTACACCAAAATAATTATCCTGAAAAAGTCAACTATATCTCATTTAGTGACGGCTTAACATTTCTATTTATGTTAATTGATCTTGTCCAAAATAAAACACTAATAGAGCAGAAACCTATCCAAAACACTTTTCAAGGTCCTGACTTTAAACATGAACACTTTTAAAATAAGCACCAACACCACCTAATTAATTATAAATGTACTTCCTAAACATTTACTCCATATACCTATTAACTATATACTGATAACACACTATAAGCCACTATGTACGGAATTGTGGCTAGAGAAGGAGATAGTTTTCTATCTTTATTGAGACCCAGCGCGAACGCTCTGACGACACGATCTGATGAAGGAGTAAGGAAGCGCGCAAGCGCGCTCTGTAACAGGCCAGTGACCAATTTCTCCGATTAAACTGTGACCATTTACCTTCTATATTCAGTTGAACTGTTACAATCTCGCGTCACTAAAGCATGCGCACCATACCCAAAGTACTCTTAAAGGATAGAAGGACAGGCTTTTCTTGGCGTTAAGTTACGAACAAAACTCACAGTATACAGTTAATATGTACATGATTTATTCTACAGGCATTGTTAATTTGGAACTATGCCATCTCGAGATATGACTCTCAAGGTGTTGTTTACGGAAGGCAGCGTAGTCACAATGACAACATTTGAAGGATCTGATTTGTTTGCATTCGAATTTCTGGTGTCTTCGAAGGTTCTGCTGATAGGTGTAGCTTTTTCCACATTGATTACATATATACACAATACGTTTATCTACAAAAAAAATGATTCATTATTTAATATATATACTTTGAATTCAATAATATTTATCCTGTTGAAGAACAGACCTAGAATACCGTACAATCCACATGGTAACCACTGCCTCATCCATTTTGCACAATAAACTATAGGCTGACTAGTAACATCGTAGACACACCAAATTCCAATTTTCTGGACTCTTACTAGCTTTACTTATTTCCCCCTATTTATCCCCCAACTCTCCAACGGAGTCATCTCAAGATATAAGTTAGTTCCATAAGTCGGCGGAACCCGTATACGTCTAGGTACCAAATTTCAAGCCAATATCTCAATTTTATTTTACTAATCTCTTTAATAATGGGGTGGTGGGGGTGGAAAATGTTATACAACAATTTAAGGCCTTGGTTTCTAGTATATGTATACACCAAATCACAAGTTTTTGGACTCTAACCATCTTGCTCTACTTATTTTCCGCTATTTACCTCCAACACCCTTCGCCGTCTTAACTTCAAAATATAATATAGTTCCAGATCTCGTTATGTACATACGTGTACCAAATCAAGTCAATATCTAAAACCGTTCCAGAGAAAACGTGCGGACAAAAAAAATTACAGACAGACCGTCGGACAGAAACTTCTCTTCGCCCAAATTTAAAATCTCGAAGTTTCATGACATTTTAAACCTATTTTAACAAAGAAACTTTTAAATTTTATTTACGAATACATACGTTAAGTACACTGTAAAAAATGGGAGTAAATTTACCCTTGTTGTGTGTAATAATTACACATATTTTTAAGGTAACTTTACCAGCAAAAAGAGTGTAAAATTCTGTTTACCCAATATTTAGGGTAAACCTCCTCGGTAAATCAATTTAGAGGCAGTGTTCCACAAAATCACTGTACATTTACTTTGTGTGTTAGGAAAATTCCTATATTTTTAGTGTACAGTAACCTCTATGTATGGAGTTTTACACAGTGGCTTTGTATATTTACCACTTACGGTGCATTATTTCCTTGTATTTATGTAATATTCCCTTGCATTAATGTAATATTCCAGTTTTTGGTGAACACTGTAAGAAATGGAGGTAAATTTACCGTTGTTGCGTGTAATAATTACAAATAACTTTAATGTAACTTTACCAGCAAAAAGAGTGAAACATTTTGTTTACCCAATATTTTGGGTAAAGCTCCCTGGTAAATCAATTTAGAGGTAATGTTTCACAGAATCATTGTACATTTACCTTGTGTGTTAGTAAAATTCCTACATTTCTGGAGTACAGTATCATCTACGTGTATGGAATTTTACACAGTGGCATTTTATATTTACCATCTACGATGCATCATTTCCTTGCATTATCTTCCGCGAGGGGGCATTATCAATACCTTACCTTTATTTTATGTACACAGTAAAACACCATCAATAGATTGTATTAGGTACACTTCAATACGCGATTAGTTAGTTTTTGGTGTGTCGGGTCATTGTTTAATAATAATTTAATAAAATATCTCAACTTTAGTTTCTTCACATACATTGTATAACATACTCATACAGTTGTATTAACAAATTTTCTAATATACTTATATATTTTTCCCTTAATGTGTTTAGTTATTATTTTGATATTAACATCTTTATTTCAGAAGAATATATCAAGGATGCGATCAAGTGATAGTACCTTAAGTGTAAATATCTTTGGAATTATAGCAATTAATGTAAAGTAATTTTTCAATGCATCTAATTGTTTATGCTTAGCATTATGTCAATGGTTATTTATGCAACAAGTACCTATACAAGTACCTATACCTATAAAGTGACCCTTTTTATAAAATCTCGTGCAAAATACAAACTTTATATACAAATCGTATACATTATTGAAATAGGCTTAGAATCTCATAAAACGTCGAAATTGTTTTACTTCCCTCGCATACCGAAGGGAAGTATTGTATTCGAGAAAAAATCACCCTCCGAGATTTTTTCGGATTCTGACGTTTCAGAACACGTAGATTCCGAAAATATAGGTTTTTCAATTCCGTCAGTCTGTCTGTCTGTCTGTCTGTCTGTCGGTCTGTCTGTCTGTCTGTCTGTCTGTCTGTCTGTCTGTTGGTGTATTTACTAAAAAACTGCTTGACGGAGAGCAGTCAAATTTGGTAGGTAGTTAACCCTACTGTCAGCGAAGAACTGGTAGAATTTTCACTGAAAAATATACAGGGTGGACCGTCTAAACGGAATAAATAGTGAAAAAAATTTTTTTTTGCTCAAATTTAAAATTTCCACGTTTCATTGACGCGCTAAACCTATTTCAGGAAAAAAAAAATTTTGAAAATTTTTTTCAAACATTTTTGAAAAAATTTTTACCAAGTTGAAAAAAATTTTTTTTTGCTCAAATTTAAAATGTCGGCGTTTCATGACGCGCTAAACCTATTTCAGAAAAAAAAAAATTTGAAAATTTTTTTCAAACATTTTTGAAAAAATTTTTACCAAGATGAAAAAAATTGGTTTTTGCTCAAATTTAAAATTTCTACGTTTCATGTCACGCTTAACCTATTTCGGGAAAAAAAAATTGAAAATTTTTTTCACCAATATTTTTGAAAAAATTTTCAAGTCCTACTAAAATGAATTTTTTTTTCTTTCTTCAAATTTAAAATTTTCACGTTTCATGGCATTCTAAGCCTGATTAAAAAAAAAGTTTTTTGAAATTTTATCACTAAGATAGAATTTTTCTTTCTTTGTTCAGATTTTAACTATCCACGTTTCCATGACATTCTAAAACTATTCAAACAAATTTAAAAATGTTTTTGAAGAATTTTTTAAAAAATTTGAAAACATTTTTAATCCATTTATGTATCACTACTATAGAACAGACGAAAAAAATTTTTTTGCTCAAATTTAAAATTTCCACATTTCATGATATTCCAAACCAATTTCGGAAAAAAAAAATTTGCAACATTTTGTTACCAGTTTGGAAAAAAATTTAACACCAGAATGCTCAAATTTAAATGACATTCTAAACCTAGGTATTTCAGAAAAAAAATTTTGAAAATTTTTTTCACCAACATTTTACAAAAAGTTTTTACCACTAAAATAGATCGAATTTTTTCTTATTTGCTCAAATTTAAAATTTTCACGTTTCATAGCATTCTAAACCTATTTTAAAAATACATCACTTTTAATTTTTAAACTTTTTTTACCACTACTATAGAACAGAAGGAAACTTTCCTTTTTGCTCTAATTTAAAATTTCTACCTTTGACATTTTAGACCTATTTCAGGAGAAAAAAATTTGAAAATAATTTTACCATCTTTTGAAAAATTAAAAAAAAATGAAATTTTTTAACCACCACTATACTTCTACTCCATTACGTGAATGTTGGATTGAAAATGTGACAGATGGCAATAACATCTGGCATATGCAACTATTATACTTTTATTGAAAAATGTACAGGGTGGTCATCCCAAGAAATAATTCAGTCATGGTGGACATTTGTAAAGGTATTTGCGCAAACCTGCCATGTGGCACCTGCTATTTAGTATTGAACTTTTGCTGTTGGATGAGCAATCTGTATATTTTTTTGACCAAAACTTATCAAGTTTTCTTTGTAATAATAGCAATAACTCTACTCCGATTATTATTCTCAATGTCATTTCGTAATTATTATTTTTTTAGAGAGACTGCCATGAACGAGGGAAGTTCTGTGTAAATACCTTTACCGATTTTTTTCTAAAACCAGCATTAGAAGTCTATAATTTATGTGTGGTATTGAGTCTCAAAAGTTATTTATTTTTGAAAAACGTGCAAAAAAATCTTTCTAAATATTTGTTTTTGTTTTCCTTGGCACGGTCGGTGTGCAAGAAAAATAACTTTTGACGCTCAAAACTAATGAAAAAGACGGTCGTTTTGATGTAAATAGGTAAGTATTAGAATTTTTTTTTGTGAAGATCTAATATAATTTGAAATATTTTTGATGGGGTCCACAATGCGCCAATATTTTTAAATAGGAGGCAATTTTCTTGCCTTCAATTTTTGGGATCATTTGCAATTTTCATATAAGTATTTAAAATTCTGAGTAAAATTTTAATTACACAGGGTTTAATAAGTTAATCATTAGGAAAGCGACTTATTTCAAATAAGGAATGTTTAATTTTCACTATTTCAATTCCTTGAAACATATTCAATTTGTTAGAATAAAAACTTTATCCCTTTATTAAATTTACGTAAATGTGTGCCTGTACTTAATTAATTATAGGTAGGTATATTTATATATAATAAATAGACATGCTTACCTCTACGTAGCGACATTTGACATAGTTTTAACTGACATGTTTTCGGTTATTATTACATCTACATGTAATTCTGCTCTGTAATTTTTCCAGTAAATTTTACATTTTCGTTTGAATTTTACCGGTTTAATGCAAATTTCAACAGTGTTTTTACCGACATCATGTAAAATTAATCGGTATTTTTACAGGTCATTATTACCTCTAACATGTAAGTTTGCTCTATAATTTTACCCGAACTCCGTAATTTTCCTGTTAAATTTTACATTTCCATTTGAATTTTACCGGTTTAATGTAAATTTCATGGGTATTTTTACCAAATATTGTGTAAGATTCCTCGGTACTATTACAGGTCTGTGTGTAACTTTTCACTTGAAATTAACTCAGAAATTTAAATTTACCTTTGACATGTAACTTTACATATGAAAGTAATTTCACCCCAAAAATAGGAGGTAGAAAAGTTGCCTCCTATTTTTGGGGTAAATTTACACCAAAATTTTTTGCAGTGTATGTTATCTGTATCTAATAAGTACCAACACCACCTAGTTAATTATAGAAGTACTATATAGTAGATATACAGAGTGTAATTAGTTTCACGTCATTAAAAAAAAACTGGTAATAGGGTCCGACTAGACAAACAATAAATCTATATGACTTTTTTCTCTAGGGGCACTTTGAAAAAACTGCCCTAAGTTTAAAATTTGAATGTTAAGGTAGGAAACAATTGAGAACCACTATTTTTCAGGGCCAATGGATGTTATAGTTCCGAATATTAGAAATAATAAAAAACTGTAATACCAGACTTGTGTTCCCGCCGGAAGAAGTGCGGCACTTTGATGGGATTACTTGTACCGAACTTTTTATACAACTAATAATGAAAATGTAAATAATTCCTTCTCTTTCGGCACAACGCAAGTATAGCATGGCCGCAGGGGTTTAAATAGGATTTGTTTACATGTGTTTTTTAATTTGGAACAAAGTTGTTGTAGCTCTTATTATCGTTTAGAAGAATTTATAAAATTTAAAAGCGGTTTATTAACATTTGTAACATTGTGTTAAAAGCTTAAAAAAATTAGTAATTATGTTATGAAATTGGAAAATAAACAGTTAGGCGTCTGAGATATGATAATAGAAAATAGCTGTGTATTTTAAGTTAAGAAAAATCTGATTTTTTTTAACGAATTAAGCGCATAATTTTTCCCAATCAGGTATCGCAAATTAAAAATCGAGTCTTTGGTCTCTGTGAAAATCAATGTCAACAATGTAAACCGATCAAAACAAAACAGCGAATACTAATAATAATAATAATAATCATACCTTTAATGCCCAATAAGTAACACCCAATAACTGAACAATTCTTTAGAATTTTTCGCAAAAATTGTTCGAAATGACTTCCATCTCCACGTATACACATTTCAGCACGTCGAACTAAGAACATACGACATACGTTCAACACATTTGGTAAATTCGGATAATTTTTTATGGTTTCTATGGACATTAAAATACGTTGTTGCCACTGTTCTAAAGTGTCAATTGGATCACGGCAAACCAGAGATTTAAAATGCCCCCCAAACACAAAAGTCCACCGGATTTAAGTTGGGCAATCTAGCAGGCCATGGTGCTGGTCCGCCACGTCCAATCCATCATCGAGGAAACTTTCTGTACAAAAAATTTAGAACAACCAGACTAAAATGGACTGGCGTGCCATCGTGCAAATACCACATTCTTCTGCGCGTAGCCAAGGGACATCTTCCAGCAAATTTGGCAATGTTTGTTGCAAAAAATTTAAGCATACATCACCATTTAATCTAGCGGGTAATTGTATAGGTCCAATTATTTCATTACCGCAAATTCCTGCCCACAAATTAACGCTGAACCGTCGTTGAAAATGCGCCCTTCTTATTACACGTGGATTTTCGTCTGCCCAATAGTGCATATTTTTAAAATTCAACACTCCATTTCTGGTAAAACACGACTCATCGGAGAAACATAGAACGTTTAAAAAAATCCTCATTTGCCGCGTGTTTTCTTAAAATCCACCTACAAAATTGCATTCGCTCTGCAAAATCTTGAGGTTCTAGTGCTTGGACACGTTGATAGTGATAGGGATGTAAGTTCATATCTCTCAATGTCCTCCATACCACAAAATGGGATACTCCCACACGGTTCGCGATATCGCGGGTGCTTAAAGTTGGATCCTCTTCTACAAGTTCCAAAATTTGATCCTCTGCGTCATTTACCTTTTCTTTGCGTAGTGGACCTCGTTCTCCTCCATGTCCATCGAGATGACTTGTTTCTCGAAGACGCTGGTCAATACTAACAAATGTACGAGCACAAGGATGATGTCGATTAGGGAACTTTAAACGATAAAGCTCTTCCGCACTAGCTGCATTTACACCACTTTCTCCATACATCAAGTGCGTACCCGCGACCTCTGGATAAGTGTAATTTCCCATAATGTCCAAAATCTGCGTTTTAAAACACCACACTAAGCTGTGAATGAACGTTATCAATAAAGAAAACAAAAAGAAATACCAAAATCCAAAAAGAGAGACAAAGGGCACGAACGAGAAGTAATGTCTTACGTAACCAAGTACTAACGACTTGAACGATAAGTCAATAAAATAAATCTTAACACAAGTGGCACAAAATTCAAGAAGAACAAAGGCAACAGACAAAAGCAAGGAACGGGTAGGTCGCGTCGTGTGTACGTTGTTTACCAAGTAAGGGCACTAACTGAAATTATTATTTGAGAATATTACAAGGGAGAGTATAGCACGCGTAATAAGATAAATTGGCCACACGGAAGCAAAAAACATGGCAGTGTCCTCTATCGGTCGCTTTTAACTGCTTTGCCGGCATGTTTTTCGATGACCCCCGTCGCGGCCTAATTATCTCTTACGCTCACCACACTTATTTGCACGAATGTCAGAGTATCTTGTGCGACAAGACGCGAGGCTATAAAGCCTACCCCAATATGCCGGCAGTTCTCAAACTATGTTAAGTATTTTGGAAATTTTTGTTTATTTTTTTTTTCTCCAACACTTTAGACCCCATGTTATATAAGGTTTTCTTGTTTGTCTTGTCGTTCCCTATCACCAGTTTTTTTAATGACATGAAACTAATTACACCCTGTACATATACTGTGTATATATCAAAAAAATGCAAATCCTAAATACATTACATAATTTTTAGTGATCGTTTCTCTTGAAAATGGTTAACTTAGAAAAATATCTATTTCTGCGACAATTATAAATGAATGAGTGATACATAAATGATACAGAATTGTCCCAAAAATAGAGTGCAGCCAGGTAACACAGCTCGTAGAGAGTAACTGAAAAAAAAAAACGTTATCAGCAGTAACAATATGATCTACTATTAACGAGAATGCCCAATGAGGTTGAAAACCTATGCCAGGACTTTACGGACCTTACAGCTACAACATATTTTATACCTGGCAAGGGTTGGGATCTTCGGAGCGGCTATATCGTAGTTTCCACAAATACCAATACACTTAAACACTACATTCGAATACCATTACTTGCGTTTCGACAGTCACGTTGACATCATCTGGTATAGTAAGTATACATACACACAGACATATACGTTTTCACAAAGTTATTTTATTAATTTATTTAATAAATTATTTAATAATAATTTTTCATTTTCTTAGAAACAAAGTTAAATTTAGGTAAAGAAAACAAATAATGAGCTTTTTAAAAATATATATTAAAAAATTACCACTACCTGCAAGCAACTTATATAATTCTTATATAAACCAACAAAAAAAGCTAATATATATATACTTAATAAGAAAACAATAATTATAGTAACTGTTATAAACTTCTGATAAAAACATCACTGGTTGATATGCATTAGAGGAACTGTACTATTTTAACTAATGGTAAATAAAATCACATCTTTAGAATGAGTATTCAAAGGTATATTAACCTAATTGACTGACTGGGTATTTTTTTATGTCTTTTTTAATTTCCCTGCACCTTAAACTTAAACGGAACTAAAACTATATGTATAAAGCATATCAGCTGGCCAAAATGGCAGAAAGCACTTTTTTTTTAAATTCTAAGTATAAAATTTTACCTCGTGTTATCTCTATTTCATCCATTTACAGACAGTGTGGCGACTCAAACGCTCTGACGATGAGTTAAGTATAAATGAAACATCGGAGCATTTGAACGCCTGTATAAACAAATAAAATAAGGATGCTACTAACTATACAGTCGTATGTAATATTCCTACGTAATAATAACAAGCATTTTTGGAATTATAAAATATACATTTTATAATTTAATCAACAAGTTTACCTCGTAGTTTTTTTTTATAAAATACTTACGTTCTAAGTTATTACCTATAGTCCACGAATGTTAGACTTTCACCTCAGAAGAAATAATATAAAGCTAAAAATTATTATTAAACAGGAAAACCAATTTTCTGAAGAACATACTAAAAGTTCCCTAACTTCCTAGTCTAATTCAGAAGTTCAAAAGGGTGTTAATTTTTGAATTAGCTCCTAAAAATATGAGCGACAGCCCATTGGATTCGAAATGACGTCTAGAAAAATGTATTAAAATGTTTCATTAGCACATAGAAAATTGCAAAAGTTATAAACAAATTAAGATGAAAAAAAAATGGCATTTAGTTTTTCGCTTATAACCCAAAAACTATAAGCAATAACGGAAATAAAACAAAAGTTTCTTAAAGAGCAGGAAATTTCCAATAAAAAAGTCCCAACTCCCGGAACTCTATCTCCATTATTTATAATTTTAATTTAACGATGAAAATAGGACTCCGCACGACCGCTGCAGGATGCGAGTGTCGCCTCAAAAGAGAGTACATCACATAAAATAATTTTTTTATACTATTAAAAATCAATTAAAAAATTTGAAAAAATTATGGTGTATTCTTGACACCTCAAAGAATAAGGTCCAGTTGGAAAAAAATGTTAAAGTTTATTTTTCAATAAGTTAGACCACTAACGAAATTTCATGGGACCTCCGTTGTCATTGGAGACAAAATTTTTTCTTTAAATAATTGGACTATAAAATTTTAGCACCCTTCTTATATATATACTTAACAAGATAGAGTTATAAAAGTTTTTAAAAATTGTTTATTTTGTTTATTATAATTTTTTAAAGTAAACAAAAAATTAAAAACCAAAGTAAAGTTGTAAAAAAAAATTTCTTCATATTCGTTATCATATTACTGTTTTTGCATTGAAGAAAGGCATTCATTAGCTTTAAAAAAATTGCTTACGACATTTGTTTATAAATTGTTTAGAAACAAATCGACTAGCTCTATATGAAAAAATATTTTTTTTTACAATTTTGTTGTCTTGGGAATATTAAGATTTAAAAAAAATATATGTTTTCTTAAAAACATTATCTTATTGTTTATAATCGTTTCTTCAAATTACCCATCATCTGAATAATTAGTTAAGAAATTATGTGTTTCTTATAGTAACGTAAAGTAACAAAAAAAAAATATCAACAATTTCGTTGTTTATTATCTCAACAATCTGTTATAAACAAATTCTGACAATCCTAATATTTCTTTTCTAAATCTTAAAAAAATTATAAAAATTGCCATATACAACAACACATTGAAAAAAAATTGTTTGTATTTTTTATAGCGTTTTTCAATATTACACGTTACAGAAGTTTAAACGGCCACTTGATTTGTCAACTAAAAAACTGATATAACTTTTAAACTATTAGAGATATCACAATAGACATTCAAGTTGTCTTTATAGAGGATTAATTAATCTCTAAATGAGTTGACTTCCAAGTTTGTAACTATTATTAGTCAGTTATTATGCGCATTTGTTGTAAAAATTAAATGTGTTTTCGACGTTTTTGAATCTTTTATGACTTCTAGCTTATCAAATAACGCAGATACGGCAATGGACCTTCAAGGCAATTTTGTACAGTGATAAAATATCTGAAAGCTGCAATTGTTTATTTAAAAATAAATAGAAAACATGTTTAATTTTTATAAACAAATGTGCACAATAACTGATTAATAATCAATGCGCACAATAACTCATTAATTACCAAAGTATAAGAAATGTTCAAGTCAACTCACGTACTATTGACAAAAGGTACGGGAAAAGCGCTGACGCAAATGTAGACTTATAGTGAATTCAGTACCGGCTTAGCACGGAGCAAAAAAGGTAACCGCCCTGGGTCTATATTACAAAATAAGCCAGGTATGCCCAAAATCAAACGAAACATTCTAAAGAAAAATATAAAAATGAATTACCTTGGTAAAATCTGTTGCCCACTGACTGTTTGTGTGTAGATATATTTATGACAAATCAATGAATGAAATTTTTGTACTAGGCACAACAGGTTCTTGAATAGGGGGGTGAGGTGTTGAAGGAGGGCGCTTTGATTGGATCTCATCACTAGAATCTGCGGCGCTGAATATCAAAGTTAGTCTATGGACCAACTTAACCAAGCCTATTGGCAAGTTCTCGTATATTATTTCTTCTTGAGTTATACCATTTCATCTAATATTCCTAGATCGGTAGGCACTTGCTTTCATTTTGATTTTTAACATATATAAAACTAACCTAAACAAAACTAATATATCTTATACTTATTAACAACCGCCAACCAATTATTTATATTGAGCTAATTAGAAAAGCTTTGTAAATATCAAAAAATTGTATATATCTGTATAAAGATAACTATATATCTAATACTATAAATAACGTAATTTAATAGTAAATATCTCACTAATGTATTCAATAAACAGTACGTTTAAAAACTATGTTAACAGTAAATCACCGTATATAACTCGATTGTTTTTTTTTTAATTTCGATGAATATTGACTGCGCAATGTTGTAATATTTAGTGAAAATGGAATTAAGTTGTCTTTGTAAGCAAAATTACTGTCTTTTAATATTATACTGTCTCTCCTGATTTATGGCAGTGAAGGAACTTCAAATGATTATTGCAGATATCTGAGGTATTGATTTGTTATTGTCGGGTATTATCTTACAAAATATTTCTTTAATACTAACAAATATAATAGTAATTAATTGCATTTTCCGTAGTACTTCATTTACTAAAGAAAAGACGTTCTAACTTCGTTGATTCAAAACACATTTTTTTATTTCGGAAAAGTTTTTAGAAAAGTTGTCCATAGGTGAGAAGGTGTACGTTTAATTTTTTCAATTGTTATTAACAAATGTGTTTGTCTAATACACTCTTATTTGAAAAATATTTAACTCTTTTATTTATTTAAACAAATACCTGAAACCTCATAACATAAAGTTTTTGGAGTCGCACACTTTAAATCTGGCCTCAAAATTGGTCTAAAAATAAAATGGCGTTCTGGGGTTAAAATGGGGTTAAAAGTCAAATTTTCTATTTTTCTTCTTTCAAATTTTTATTAGATGTCTGGGGATTCCTGGGGTCGCTGATTGCAAATTTGACATTTAAACTCAACTAAAATAAAAAATGGCGGGAATGGATCAATTTTAATATAAAATTTGAGATCAGTGACCCAAGAAATTCTCATATAAGAAATAAAATCCGAATAAAAAAAATTTACTCTTTTCCGCCATTTTGGATCCGCCATTCTCGATTTCAGTTGAGTTATAATGTCAAACTCGTAGTCAGTTACCCGAAGAACACAACGGCGTTAAATTAAAAAAAAAATAATAATAAAAGAATGGGCTTGTTCGGCATTTTTTTTATTTCATAAATCGAAAGTGCAAGTATAAAATAATGGTTCTGCAAAAAATCAGAACCTAATTCGCACGTTTAGTATCTTAAAAACCATTACAAATCTCCACCTCGCGAAAATGGGGCGTGGCCAGACGCTACGTCACTATACGCATAGACTCGGCGATCTCAATAGACTTGATGCTACTTTGTTGTTATAATTATAAGTGTTTTCGAAGTATCGTTTATTTTGGTTACTTCTTGACAGCAGGGGAGTAAATTTTTGTGAAATGTCAAAAAATTGCAATTTTCTCTCGCTCCTGTCGGGACGAATTTTCGATTTTGACCCTGCAATTTACGATTAGGATTCATTGTCGACCTTCTTCTTTCCGTAGAGACATAGAACGAACTTCCACTCGACGTATTTACTTAGTTACCAGCGTTTGAAAATTCCATGTTTTTCGATCTTTCAGGTTAAATTTGAAAGGTCCCACGTCACTTGCGTATAGTGACGTCACAAATCAGCGCTCGATTTTTGCAACTATTACTAATTTCAACTCCTTATATTTCGAGAACGGAAAAATTTAATAATACGAAATTTTAAGTGCATAATGAGAATATCGAGTACTATATGAAAAAGTATACAACCCATATAAAAAGAATATCATGGAACAAGCCCATTAGGTTTCCGACGCCATTTTATCTTTCAACCGTTTTTGAGGCCAGATTTGTAATCTGCGACCCCCAGAACCTTATGTCATCACATTTCAGGCAATTGTTTAAATAAATAAAAGAGTTATAGGTACATTTTTTAATTAGAGTGTATTAAAAAACACTTATTAATTAACAAATGAAAAAACAAAAAGCTACCTTCTCAGACATGGGGAACTATTCAATAAACTTTTTCCGAAATAAAAAAAAATCAAAATCGGTGTTGAGTCAACGACATTAGAACTAACGTCAACGTTATTTATTGGAACAATTTGCCTCGAGTTTCTTGAAAATTTCTAATAAGCTATCAAATTGTTGATATTTTGAAACTGTCAAGGGAAGATTCTGTGATGAAATTACTTTAAAACACTCAAATTTCATGTATCTACTTGTGAGCAAGTTAAATCTTGAGCTAGATTGTCCGCACACTGTTTTCGTTCAACATTTCCCCCTACAGTGGCTTGATTCTCCTTTTCTATCTCCTCCCGCCTAATATCTACTGTAACAACCGAAGAATCGCCTTCCTCGCCCTTTTCCTTCTTGATGGCGGTGATATCAATTTCTCTATGCATTCTCTCCATGTGTCTGGCCATGTGCATTTTTTGTTTAGCTTTATATGAGCAATAGGGACACTTGAACTGTGGTTCCTTTCCGCATTCCCACTTCTGATGGTTCCGCAAGGAGCTTTTCAATTTGTAGGTTCTACCACAGTCTCCACACACAAACCCGCTTCCATCTAAGCTCGATCTGTTCCTAGATTTAGAAGTGCCAGAGAGATCAAATGAGGAAACCGAAGTGTTAATACTCTGAAGCATTGAATTTTTCATGTTTTCTCGCATCAACATCATCGGCAACAGCAAGTGGGAGGGCCAGCGCTCCCAAGAGCGGTTGACGCTCAGGTCTTCGGCTGTAAGATGAAAATAAGTTAGTATGGTATAGTGTATGAAAAATGAGAAGAGGAAGACTATTTACAAAAAATAAATAAAAACATAAATTTGTAAATAAATATTCTACGAATTTTATTAAAAGCGAGCCTGCACCAAATATGTACAATAAAAATGGGATTCAGAAACATTACAAAAATAAAATAAAAGCGTACATAAATTATAGATTGCGAGTTGTTAAGTGACATTTGTGTTATTCTTTGATTTATCTTTTCTACATGAAAAGACTTGAAAAACTGTATTTACAGATTTTATGTTTGTAACAAATATTATGTAGGTGAGCTACCCAGGTCTTTCAGTGTAAGATTGAATGAACACAAGAACTATATCAGCAAGAGTGAAATTGAAGAATAAAATATTCGCGTTTGGGAAACAGAATAAACTTGAATTTGGATATATCTTAACTAAAGAAGTAGTGCCAGAATGAAGATAAATTTACATATATTTCATAGAGTTCTGGTTACCAACGTTAAAGTAGAACTTAGTAAAGTTAGAGACGACAGAAAAGTTCCTAGTTAAGCAAACTTTTTACCAGGCATATTTCTATTTTGAGACAGGAAAGTTGTGACTTTGTCAAACATCTAGCGCCAATTAGTGGAAATTGGGACTGTAAAACAAAGAAAACAGAACTGTAGAGTGTAGAAGACATCAGAAGAAAGTACAAGATTGCGAGCTTAGATGGGTAATTTTATTATCTTGTGGATCATTTGGGATTGGATTTTATTTCAGTAAGTTTTCAAAATGGAGAAAAATCAATGAAATGATTAATAACAAATGAAGATGCGGAGAAGTAAGTATTATAATAGGTAGAAGTAGAGAAAAACTAAACTTTTAAATCCATAGAATACATGGATATATGATAGAACAGACACTGTGATACAAGAAACCTCCCAAAACTAATAGGGACCATTGGTACAACACTCAAAAATAGTAACATATATTTAGAGTGTAATTTATATTTCCCAGATTCAGCGCAGTTTTCTCTGACCTCTTCTGCTTTCTTATCATTCAAGTACTGACTGCGCCAAAAATCACCTGAAGTTTTAATGGTTATCATGATAGAAATAAACACTAAAATTATTTCTAGCAAGTTAGACAATCAATAAAGCTAAATAACAGAAAATAAGTAACTTAATATCTAAAATTTTATACAGCAAAACAAAATTATCAGCAAAAAATATAAACTGAAAAATAAATAGAAACAAAAAATAAACAAAACATATGCAACTAAGACAGAACAAATAAATATTACATATACCTCTGTTAAATATAGATATGATCCTTTTCAAATACAAAGTATTGAACATTTTGAAAAAATAAAGTGCGGTTTTCAAAAATGTCTTCTCTTAAGTTATTGTCTTCTCCACTTTATAAGTTTGGATCGTCTTCTGATACAAAACCCATTTTGCTATTATGTTGCTGTCTAATGCGGCAGTTACACCTTTGAAGATTGAAATTACACCTAGGTGTTGACTTCTTCTCGCATTCGCATGACAAATACCTTTGCAATAAACTTTTCGGTATAGCTCCTATTACACTAAAATAGCTCTGATTTATTTATTTATACTAGATTCCTTTCAATTTTTGGAGATGGTATTCCTACAGAAATCCTGTTTATTTAACATCATTTTTAGTGGTAAAACTATAAGAGGGTAACATATTAATTATTTTGTATATCACACAATTTTTGAGCCACACGAGAACTACTGGATTAAAGGGTTGACTATTTAGAATATCTTTATGGTGTCAGCTTCAAGTCGTACACTTATTCATATACCAAAGAAGCTACTTCAGATGTAGCTGAATTTAGAATTTTTGCTTCTTTTTCTACTAACCTAACGAAACTGAGTATTTTGAAAAAAATTCTTGCACTAAAGAATATATTTTTGCTGCAAGTTCTAATATCAATTTCAATGCAACCCCCCAAATAAGGGTTCTTTTTTATTATCTTCCCGATGTTCTTAGCCAATTCGAATGATCGATTCGTATTCAGCACCCCAAAGTAATAAAAGATGGTTTCCACACTTTATCACAGATGGACCAGAAAAGCCCTTGTTAAATAGCCAATTCGAATGATCGATTCGTATTCAGCACCCCAAAGTAATAAAAGATGGTTTCCACACTTTATCACAGATGGACCAGAAAAGCCCTTGTTAAATATATTTAAGAATATTTAACATCGGGAAGACAGTAAAAAACAACCCATATATGGGGTTGGCATTGAAATTGATATTAGAATTTGTAACAAAAAGTTATTCTTTAGTGCAGGAAACTCTTTCAAAATATTCAGATTCGTTAAGTAAGTAGAAAGAGAAGCAATCATTCTAAATTTCCCCCCTCCTCCCCCTCATTTACCACACCCTCCAGCCTCCATCATCCATAAAAACGGTCTAAGATACAATACCTAAATACGGTTATTTAGTTATTAAAAAAAACAAAACTTCTCGTTAAATGGCTATTAACAGGTTATAATGTGGTGAATACACTTACACCCATCCCCATCAATTAAGGTGGTGGATTTTATCTTTTTAGAGTTTTTATTGGTTTTAATTGCAAAAGAACAACCTCTTGTAGTTCTAATACTAGAGACAAGTTCTAATGTCAAATCCAATGCCACCCCCAAATAAGGGTTTTCTTTTAATGTGTACCCGAGATTTCTCGCTAAAAATTAGTTGCACACTTTACCACGGATGTCCCAAGAAAACACTTTTTTAACATGTTCTTTAAAAACACGTTAAGAAGTAACCAAAATTTCACTTGGCTAAAAAGTTTATAAGTAATATTCATCCAATGAATGCTTTTTTTATCAGCAGTTTTTTTCATTAATTTAACAGTACGTAAACTTTTGTAACAGTTGAGCAGATGGTTATATTGTTATGTATGCACCTCCTTGAAACTGGAGATTGATACGCCTATGCCTAATAGTGACTGAAAACTTGTAGAAAGAGATCGAGTTTTCTAGAGTGTGGTAAGAGAAGATTCTCGATTATGTTCTAGATAACTCTGGAGGCAATTTCAGGATATATAAGGCGAGATTACACGGCGGGAAGGAGAAGTTTATTAAAAAGAAATTTTACAAAAGTGAAGTTAATAACGGAAGTGAGGTTATAAATTCGAAGTGTAAATATAAACATTGTAAAAGTTAGTTTGTGTAATCAGTAAATTGTTAAATAAGGTGTCGGTGGTTTACCCCTTGTTCAAATTATTTATAATTCACGGATTCATACAGGGTGTTTCCTAAAAGTGTGAAAACTCGTAACAATATATTTTTAGGCCGAGCACACTTTTCTGCTCTAAACTGATTTGTCTTTATAGGGCGTAATTTTTCTTTATAACGCATATCATACTCGTGAGAATGTTCATGTTCAAAAACATCTTGTAGTACGCTCTTAATAGCTGGCATTTTTAGTCTTTTATTTAAACTGCAATGTTAGTGTGTTAGTTTGTTTAGGTCAAGTCTTACAAGCTGAATTCGAACCACTTCCTCTTATCCAACGGAGTTGAAATTTTACACGTTGATTCAGTTTCGATGACAATGCATTTTGATGATAGGTATGATCTGATTCTACATCTATACAGTGTGGTCGATTAAGTGTGCAACAAATGGACATTTTAATTTTTTTAGTTGCACAACCAAAGTTTAAATACCGCCAAAAGTTATTGCATGTCCGATAACCACTTCATACGCACTTAGAATGGCTTCAAATTAAATAGCATACAGGGTAGGGCAAATAATATGAAAATCGTTCAAAAGTAAAGTGCGCTTATTTCGAAAAAAGTTATACATTTAAAAAAAAAAA
Organism: Stenurella melanura; assembly: GCA_963583905.1. NCBI lineage: Eukaryota > Metazoa > Arthropoda > Insecta > Coleoptera > Cerambycidae > Stenurella > Stenurella melanura. The sequence continues at coordinate 9,888,877 of OY757309.1, read as the reverse complement.
TAAAAAAAAAGATTTTATTCTAAAAAACTAGTAAAAAGTTAAAAAAAAATTAATTCATGCACCTGGAAACCAAAAGCTTTGGGGTCGGTCAATTGAGTAAAGTAACCATACAAAAGTGCTATATGACCGTCCCCAAAGCTTTAGGTTTCCAGGTGTACGGATTTAAAAAAAAAAATTTTACTTTTTAAAAAAATTTTAAAATGAAAGCTTTTTCGTAAAAATACTGTATATATTTCTTTTTTAGGATGTAAACGCAGGAGAAGGTAAGTATCTTCTTTTCACTAAGGATGTATTTGCATGTGTCTGTTGGTTTCATATTGTCTATACTTCTGAGGCATCTTTTTTGTAATACAAATATTTCATGGGCTTCTGTAGAATTTCCCCAGAAAATTATTTCATATCGCATAATAGAATGAATGTATGCATATTATACAGATAAACTCGTTGATTCATCGACTGACTGAGACGACGCTCTCAGTGCATAACAGAAGCTAATGATTTTCGGCAATAAAAAATTTATGTGGGTATTTCAGTTGAGTTGCTTGTCTATAATTATACCGAAAAACTTTGCGTCTGAGGATGAAGTAGGCTTCTCGCTATTAACCATTATTTCCAAATTTTCCTCATTGTGTGCGGAAAACTTAATGATTTTTGTTTTATTAACATTTATCTGTAGTTGGAGAGTGAGTTAAGTGTCGTTGTGGATAGATGTGTTTTTAAGATGCTCTCTAAAAGGCGGTAAAGCCCCCGTTAAACTTGAAAAAATTTCAGCCACCGGTAGATTAAGAAATTCTGCGCAAAATGAAGTGCCTCAATAGAAAAACAGAGTTCATATTGAACTAATAATTACAAGATTTTCTAATAATATTAAATCGTATAAAGCAAACAAGCTCAAGTGAAGTGTAGTGTCCCTAAGTACACCCTAGACGACCCACCAAGATACTTTTTAAGTTTTTCATGGGCAACAAATAATAGCAAAGTCAGTGTCAAAATAAGGCACATATGTTTACAAAGCAATATAGCTGTGTTATGACTTAAAGTAATTGAATACAGTGGAAAGTTTTTAAATGGACAAATTTAATTCAGCCCAAGAAAGAAAAATAATTGAAATAAAATAAAACAGCAATCACAAGACGCTGCAGAAAGACAGATAAGTTATAAATTAATTTATTTTATTTTATCTGATTTAATTGATATTATTATATTCTATGTTTCTACCTGATTTTGGCCATCTTAATTTTTATCAGCTCGATTTATTGATTCAAAACATAATATTTTATTATTAATTTGGAAGGCGGAAACTGAAACCGACTGTCTCAAAGAAACGACGTACAGGGTGAGCAAACTATCCCTTCCGAACTCCTTTCTCATAACGTGCAAAAAAATATTGTTACCGCGAGATAGGGCCCTTCCCAGCAACTCCATTGCAAATGGATATTTACCTGTGGAACGGTTAATAAATAAAAACACAACGAAAAAAATTTAAAAAATGAAAGTTGCCAGATTCAGAAACAGAAGAAACAGAAAACTTAGAAGAAGAAAAATAAGGAGATGACGATAGAGATGGAAACTTAAAAGAAGCATGGAAACTGAAAAGAAGCATCTCGCAAACACCTACACTTCCCATCCTATATTCCCACCCATAAGTCATGCGGCTCTCGCTGCTGACAAGAAGCATGTCCAGTGTCCAATCCGGCGTATGCAGCCGGTCCGGAGATATATAAAACATCCGAGATTTGGTTCCGGCACGCGGTTTGGCCATCCGTTGGGTACGGACGACCAAGCTGCGTGTTGGAACGAACCTCCATGATGCCCGGAATCAGCAGCAATGCCCACCTTACGCCGGCAAATCAATCAATTAACATTTAACTTTAGTTGATTATTATAATAATACGTTTTCACTAGAAATATACCTACCACTAATAATTTCTCACCGCAATTCTACCAAATTATTTCCTTTAACAGATAAGGAACATCATTTATATATAATTAAAAAATTGAAGAACCCAGCGTGCTACCTTGAGGGATTCCTCTTTTAAAGTATTCATACTGGAATGTTTAAAAACCCCCACGGCACTCATCTGAAACCCGAACACACTGTCTTCTGTCGGTGAGATATGACTCCATAACTAGACCGTCAAAGCCATGCCTCTCCAGTTTCGACAGTATTTTTAAATAATCCATGAGGTCGAATGCCTTAAATAGATCCAAAAATATCCCAGCAGCATATTCACCCGAATTTAGGGAGTTTATTGTTTCCTCGACGAACTGAAATATAGTCCGTATTGTAGACCTTTTATAAACCCATTTTGTACATTTGATAATAATAATAATAATAATAAGTTTATTAATTCTATGGGCCAAAAATATACAATTGGATAGAACATGTCAATAAAGAAGGGTATACAATAGTATATGTACACTCATATATATAAAATAATTTTACATTTACATAACTACATAAATTCTAGTAAAAATAGATATAAAAATACGTTACTGATGCGTATTACTATAAAGTTAATATATTCCAGTACCCGGTTAGATATCACAAAAAATTATAAATATATTCACCTGGAGAAATTACAGTTAGACACATATATATAAAAAAAAAGACAAAAATAATTTAAACGCATTAAAGTACATATCATGTAAAGTTAAAATATTCCTCCAACGAGTAAAAGCTATTCATACATAAAAAATCTTTCAGTTTAGTTTTAAAACGATATATTGTTGTAATTTCTTTAAGGTGCCTAGGCAATTTATTATACAAATAACTTCCAGCACATAATGGCGACTTTTTATACAGCGTAAGGTTATGCTTCTCTATGTATATATTTTGGCGATTTCGTGTCAGATATGCATGAATATCGGAATTAATTCTTAATTTATTTCTGTTATTATGTATGTAACAAAGTAATTTATACAAATAAATAGATGTTAATGTTAATATTTATACTTTCTTGTTCCAAGCTGTGTATAATTGTATTATAGATAATTTTTTCTATTATCTTAGATATGATAAATATCAAGGCTAATAATTTTGGTATCCACTTTCTTAAAGGCGGATCATTTTTTTTTTTAATTTATTTTAAAGGCTTTTTACATGGTTTCTGCAAAGTAGAAGCGGTATCTCCATGTACCATATTTCATATAAACCTACAATTATGTCCGCCCTAGTGATGCCAGTAAAGTAAATTTATTTTTAGTTTAACCTAATTTTATCTCTTGCACATTCGTCCAAATCTCTAAACAAAATTTGTTTCTGAATATTGCTCCCTTTCTTCTAAACGGATCTTGATGCAACAATATTAGACCATCACCGAGCGATAGTCTACAGTTTACAAAATATTTCCCTGTTGAACCTTAAGAGTTGTATTAAAGTGCCATAGTTCAGTTCAACTTGGTTTAAAATCCAAGGATATCACTATTGTAAAAATAATTGTAACCTTAAACTTTGAACCAAGTTCAGATGAATTTTCGTCGATTCACTTTTATGCAACTGGCCCTTAGAGGCAGGTAGATTTTGTTCAAGGTGTTTACTTGCAAATTTTGAAGAGCGGGGGAAGATTTCTCTGGTGCACATTTTTCCCCTCGGTCGAAATTTGGGAGATCGGGGGGCCGATATCTGTGATGCACATTTTTTCCCCCTCCCTCGAAATTCTTTAACTTTTTTTAAGAGCAGGGGACGAATTTTCGACGATTATTCACTATTACACGAAACAAATCTTCAATTCCACATTTAATATTAAAATAATCCGAAAAAGTCAGAATCTGTATAACTGGATTGAATTTATCCGTTTTATATCCGATTTTTAACAGGGTGAGAAAATTATCCTGTGCCGAAAACGCCAATTTCAATCTTTCGATCGCGATATATTTCGGCATTCCAGGTCGCGTATTCAGAAAGATCGGGTAGATTAGAAAACTTATGTTTTCAGTTCTTCGTCGCCTCTTCTTAAATATTAAATATGGTGGAGTAATAAAAGGACATTGATGTGCATAGTTTTGTAGCAGCAATTTTATGATATCGTACCTTCTGGGGTATCACCAGGAGTATGTATCTCAGTTTTGAACTTCCAAGGCCTATTGCGTATTTTTTATTAAAAAAAAATGTTTTTTGAACAGTGTTTTTTTAGATAAGAAGGTCAATATCTTTGATTCTAGATGTTCGATTTTAACAAACAAAAAACCAAAAACCTTCACAATTAAAATTCCAACAAATCCGCATTGATTTTAGGTTATTTGAGTACGTACATAACGTACAAAATGGAATCAACTGGCTGAAAAGCTTTTTTTTTTCATTTTAACGACGTGGTTGTCTGGTTGGCTCCGGATCACGATCCGGGGAGGCAATGTTGTATTTTTGAATTTGAATAAATTGTTTGATGATGCTGATGATGGAAAGCTGGCGTCCAGATCTACATTTTGAAATGAAAATGATCCACTTTGGACTTAATGGCACAAAATGGAGGAGCAATTCAAATTGCAGATAACAAATTCTGTTCACGAGGTTCAGTATTTGGGTACCAAAATTTCAGGGTGTTTTGTTTTTAACAAAAGGTATATTTTCTGATTGTTTGAAGCCGATCAGAACTCTTAACGTCCCTGAGCGTTAAACTGAAAAAAAAAACAGTTTTTTTGCCAGTTTATTCTATTTTGTACATTATGTACGTACTCAAATGACCCGCACCAACGCAGATTTGTTGGAATTTTAATTGCGAAGGTTTTTAGTTTGTCCCGATCGGACCTCTAGAACCGGAGATATTCACCTTCTTATCTAAAAATACACTGTTCAAAAAACAAAATTGTTTATTAAAAAAAAAACGCAATGGGCTTTGCAAGTTCAAAACTCAGATATATACTTCTGGTCATACCCCTGAAGGTATGATATTATAAAATTGCTGTTACAAAACTATGCATATCTCATAGTATTTTTGGTCTCTTTTTACTGCACTAATAGTATAGAAGTAGCTCCATCTACTAAAACAGCATTGTACTAAAATTAATATTAACAATAAGCTGTTTTTGGCAAATTGGGTGATGTTATTAAACTGAAAATAGGACAGGTGTAAGTGGTACATAAATATATACTACAGGATTGTTGAGGAATATTTTTTGCTAAAAAATATTCAAAGATATACTACCTAAATAAATTTTAAATTCACATTACAATATTAGTAATTAAGTATAGTAGTTTCCATAGACAATTCAGCCATATAAAAAACTTGCAAAATAGTTTAAAGGAGACCGGCCGCAATTCGTTTTCAATTTATGTACAAAAAGGGTTATAAAGAAGGTGTTCGGCTTCTTTTACTATCATCACAAAAAGTTGGCAAAGATATTTCCTAATGAGTTAAGAACGTGGACCAATCCCACTGAATAAAATTGGTTGAAATTTGTCCCACCAAATAGATGATTCGTTGAAATAAGCGATCTAGTCAACGTGGACTTCCAGGGGTGGAGTAACTGTTTCTTTGTCATAAAAGTTTAAGAATAAATTTATTACATTTTTCACACTATTGTCCGGCGGTATACTAATTAGAAGCGGTTAGGCTTTTTGCGAGCCTTTTTGTATCGCTGAATTATCTATGGAAACTACTATAAGTAAATTTAAATTCCTTTGTTGGCCCACACTGCGTTTATAATCCAGTCATTGGTCCTTTTGTACCCCAATGTCGTCAGGAAGAATATTTTGCAGACCCTCTGTAACATATCATCATCGTCCTTCAAGTAATAAAGGAAGGTATGATGCCTCTTTGAGCCCTTTAACCTTCTGATAGGAACTTCACTGTGAGTTGAATTCCTGACAAACGTTTTTCTCTCTTTGCAACCCAACTTCCAATATTCTTGGTTAATTTTTTCTCTTTGATGTTCAGAGATAAACGTGGTACATTTTCGTTTGCAGTTATTACATGGTGGTCCGACATTGTGCTTTTCCCTTCTTGCTTTATTTTTTAACTCTATTCTCGTAGCCAGTGAAAGTTGAAACTTCCTTCGAATTCTTACAGTCCCTTTTTTTGTTAATATATTTTTAGTATCTAAAACAAAATGAATGTATCAATATTACTAACATACTACAATCTTAAGATAATTAATAACCTTTAAGGAACTTTGCAAAATATATGCAAGACAAATTTAGATATTTATAAACCAGTAACCAGGTTAAGGCTCTGACAAAATTTTACATTTGCTTTTGATTTATTGCAAAAAAAATTTCCTGGCAATAATGTTACTCTCAGTACAGAACCAATTTATTATTAAACATTTATTGTTTAATTAACGACATTACATCAATGAAGGGAATTTGCCACCATCACTTGATACTTTTAAACATGACCATTTTCTTCAATTTAAAGTGCTTGAAAAATTAAGAAAACAAATGTTCTTTTTTATCGCCTGGTTAATTTATTACGATTTATACACAAATTATGTTCATTTTTAATTGAAAGTAAGAAAAACATAACTTACTTAAGGTGAAACTGGAGAAAGATATATTATTGATTAACGTCTTACCTCTATAACACGGATGAAATTGTGGATATAGACGGTGTGCCCTCTGAAGAAGTTAATGTAAATATTGGTGTTCCTCAAGGATCCACTTTAGGTCCGTTGGTGTCATTATTACTCGTCAATGATATTCCTGATGTAGAAAACACTTTTACTTGACGCCCGTTTAGTCAGCTGTGCTGTGGTCATCTGGACATGATTATAACTATTGATCTCTTAATTAGTATATGGGAAGAACCTAAACGTTTGATATAAAAAAATATATAGGATGTTGCATTGTCTTAATTAGAGAAAATGTGTTCCTCTAAATTATTAGTTAGGAAAAATGGAAAGCAAAGAAAATTTAAAAAAAAGTAAGTAAAAAATGAATTTATTATGTATGTTTTACAAATAAAATATATCTTAGTGAATTTTACTTCTTTTGGAACATATCTAACATTAAAATATTATATTACACAAAAATAGATCGATACAAATAAAGATCAGATGAAAAGCTGCTTGAGACCATTGCTTAGGATCATTGTACTTATTGCAACAGTATGTTCAAATATGCTGCCGAATCTTTCTTTCCGTCACTATGACGACTTTACATAACGCTAGAGACAATATTGAACACATGAAGACATCATTCACTATTTACATTTACATTTCCAAAGAAACATCGTTGTCAAGATCAACTTGTTAAAATTATTTTATACAAAATCTTAACAAATTATTAGGACCAACATAATTGTCTAAGTTTCACGCTTTTTATAGCGTATTACGCGTCGTATGATTATTAAAATCACTTAAAATGATACACAAATAATTTTTTTAACAAACACAACAAATGTGAGGGTGTCCAGGAGAAAATATGAACGTAGAGATTGAGGTACTCCCTAACAGCCAGTTTTTCAATTGCGACGTAACTCATGTTAACTTTGAATTAAGGGCGTTGTAGCGCATTTAAAATGCAAGTTAACTTGAAAACCTGAATTAAGTCGAGCTTAAGGTAACTCTAGAATGAGGTATGATGTAACTTCAAATGTTTGTCTAAAACTAACCTATAATTGATAATATTATAATGTAAATACATTCAATATAATATTTTCCAAGTAATTCAGACATGATAAGGTAAAGGCATGTCAGTAATGAGGAAGGTGAAAGTCCAAATACGAAGGCAAAAAATCACTTTGAAGACTGGGATCATAATGATGGACTAACATGTAAATTTTCACAGGAGAGCTCGTAGTGAATCAAAACCTAAACTTCGTCTGTTCGGAAAAAGTTATATAGAAAAATTATCCGCCTTGATGAGGCGGCTCGAAATGGTTCTATAAGATATTGGCGTAAAATCAACCGTTACCGAGTAAAATGATTTCTTTCCGGGTTTTAGTATATATTCAAGAACCATTGAAAATTTACTAGAAGTGGACAACATTATTTCATATCTTACCAATAGGTATTTGCTAATTATATCTTGTGATTTATAAATATATACATGTAATATTTATTTTTGTGTTTTCCAAAAACGACTGCCTATTGTAACTTTTATTTTTCGATAAACATCTTTAACATTGATGGCTTTCCCCTGTCCACCATGTGTTAAAAACGAATTTCATTCATCATGGGAATATTTTCTTTGGAATATTTCTTTACATTTTTGTATCTAGTTTTCATTTGCTGCTTCTTAATACACTACAGCTAGGATTAAATCTATTTTACATTTTTTACCATGTATTGTCTCTTTCTTTTTCGATTAACTACGTGAGCATTAGGGCATTTTATAACGTTCTTATTTTCTTGAACCAAAGCTACTAATAGCACAGGTTTACAAAAAAAAAATGTCTGAATCTGGGGCGAGACAATACGTTTCTGATGTATTTTTCGACGCTGAATTCGAATCTGTTTTTAGTTTTGTTCTATCACGTCAGGATTTTGAGATATTCTAACCTAAAAGTTAGACATATCTGAGGTTATGTAGCTTTTTTCTCAAGAAACCATGTATGGGATCTTAAAGTACAAATCTTCCTCTTTAAAATGACGTAGAGTTTGCTCAAATATCTTTTTTTTTTTCGCTGAGATATCGAATTTTTAAAATTGTCTGTTCATATCATATCTTTCCCAAAACATTTAATTAGTACGAAAACCTTATGGTCATTATTTAAATTCCAATATCTCGGCGAAAAAAAAAAAGATATTTGAACAAATTCAATGGTATTTTAAAGGTGAAGACTTGTACTTTAAGATCCCACACATGGTTTGTTGAGAAAAAAATGCTCAAAGCTACATAACCTCAAATATGTCCAACTTTTAGGTTAGAATATCTCAAAATCCTCACGTGTAAAAGCAAAACTAAAAACAGATTCGAATTCGGCATAGAAAAATACACAAGAAACATATGGTCTGACCCCCCAGATCCAGAAAACATTTTTCTTTTTGTAAACCTGTGTAGTTGGTCCTCTTCGTGGGTAAACTGGGAGAATCCACATTAAATCACCAATGTTAAAACCTTACAGAAATGCAATATTATTGAAGGCTTACTTATTTTATATAAATGTTTTCAACTCAAGTCACAAATATCTCAAAAGTTGCGTTAATTTATATTTTACCATCACAGAACTATAACAGGAGACGGAATTAGTCGTGCAAAATGCCGAAAATTCAAGTTACATGCATACTGCTCATACCAACTTAATAATAGTATAATATTTAATGAGCGACAATGTAAAAAATAACTCACGCAGATAAAGTTTGCAGCTCGTGCCATAGGCGAGTGCTGCAAATCATCAAATGTGTTATTGCCATTATCGCAAGTTGAACGGTATACGTTATCTATGATTATAACAATACATATTAATATAATTGTTTGAAAACATCCAAACTATTCAAACATGCCACCTTTCTCCTCTCAATAATAATGGATCATTCTATTTCATTTTGCACGCTCCATCGATTTGATGACATGTTAAAGTTAAAGGTAATGGGTGTAAAAATAAGTCACTAGGGAGTTATGATAAACCACGCTCTTTGTTATGGATACTATTACATGTTCAAAAATAGTTGTGCAATTCATACATAACGTAATAAGAGTAGATAATAGCTATTTACGATACAAGTATCGTAACCGTTTATCCATCTAGTATCGTAGCATAAAATTGCGATTCGAATGTCGTAGAATGTTTTATCAACTATCAGTACTTCTCATAATGTTACAAATAAGGTTACAACTTGAAATTACAACAATTTTAAGACGATAAACGACAAACTAGTAGTTTTTGGAAGTATTTGTTATCTTTATGAAGTTGGCCGTTACTGTGGTTATGGGGCACCAGGAAATAGTTTCTAACAATGAAAACATTAATAGTTCAGATGCCTCCGCACTTGCAGAAATTAATATAACAAATTGCATCGGTGTAACAATTAATGTTTACAATGAATAAAGTCTAATTTTAACTCTTTTGAATTAATAAGTAATTCAAATGCAATTAATGATTGTATAAATGAGTTCTCATTTAATTATAACTTGAATTAATGTAATTGCTCAGATTTTTATATCCTTTTACCGCACTAGTTCAGTAAAGTGACACTACGAACTACTACGGTAATGTATGTCATTATGACATTCAAGTGAAGATTGTAATGTCTTAAAGTGTATATGAGCACAATTGAAATCGTATAAAAACTAAAAGCCGGCAAAAACAGTCGGCAACTCTTTATTGTACATGGGCGGAAGTAAATAGAAATGCTTGTCATAAGAAAATGTTATAATTTCTTGTAAATTGTATTAGTTTTTATTATCTTTTGTTTATTATATAGGTTATTTTTGTTTATTTATCCAATAACATATTTTTGAAGTATTATATCAGTTTTAGATATAAAGTCTAAATATTTAAATTTATTGAGTTTAGTTTTAAAGTCATCTCATTCTATATTGATATATGTTATTGCTCAGCAAGCCGGGATGGGGGAATGGGACAGGTTAGATTGGCGAGGGGCTAGGATGTTAAATAGTAAAAATAAAATTTAAGTTTCTTCTAAAATAAAAATAAAAATGTTGGTTTCTTAACCAAAGCAAAGAATTAGTACAACAAAAATAAATACTTGTATAGATAAAACATAAAGAAAAACAAAATTAAAATATGTTCCAAGAAATGTAACAATAAAAAGTAAACTTCATACCTAATATAATAGCTAAATATTTTGTTCTGAAAATATATATTAAAAAGTTAAAAAGTTGATGCGTTCGAATCTTCACTTTCTGAAGAGTGATCATTATCCGGTTGAATTATAATCAGCGCAATCGGGGGTAGTGTTGGATATTGACTATCTTTTTTAATTACAAGCTTACCGCAATTTTTCCATAAATCAGTATTTTCGAGGTCATTTATTACTTCCCTTATATGATCAACTACTACCGCGCTTAACGTTGGAGAGTCATTACATTTTCGCAAACGATCTTTTAAAGTTGCTCAAACCATCTCGATAGGATTAAGTATGCATATTACGGAGGTAACCGCAAAAGTGTATGACCGTGTATATTGGGTAAGTTATCAATAACGTATTCCCTTTTAAAATTATGTTCTTTTATTTATTTCAGTAATTCGCGCTTTATTGGAACTTTTACAGGAATTTCCATATTTTTTTCTCTCATGAATTTTAAAATGTCTTCCTTGTACTGGTGTTTGGTATTTTATTTAATATTCGCAAGCGATAAGAAGCATTATCTAATACAATTACCGAACTAGGCGGAATATAAAGTTGTTCTGAAAACCATTTATCGCACTGCACTGGAGAAATATCGAGTCCACGTTGACTAATGACTGATATAACTCAAACTCCGACCGACCCATCGGACTGAAGAATATGCGTGTGCCAGCTAATCATTGCCACCCGTCCTCAAACGCAGGCCAATGACAACACATCTCACAAGTCCACGTTGACTCTTGAGAAACGATTTACAAGGTATTTTTATGCTAGTGGACCTATCCGCTTTATTATCTTTAAACCAGTGCAGTCGTAGATGGTTCATTCAGGCTGATTACATTGCCAGTCGCGGACTCGCCTGCACAGTTTCAACTACTATTCGATTCTCGATATCATTGTTAAATACATAGGACAAAATATCAAGTTAAGTGCGCACGGTCCTGTGCTTTAACACTGACCAGTTTCAATTGACTTCGTAAACACTATACATTACATCTCATCGAGTGTCATGGCGACAAGTGAGGTTGCTTCGGCGAGTGTTCTTAAAAATAAAAATTGTAAAAGGTGTAAATCGAATTTAGTAAGTGGTCTAAAGTGTAATAATTGTGAAAACTATTATCACTTGAGCTGTGCTAAATTGGGCAATTCTGTAAAATTTATAAACAATGAAACAATAATTTGTTGTGAGTCTGCATGCGAAGTTGACACGGCGTTTTTTGACGCTATGGAGAATTTATCAAGCGTAGATAGAAAGGTAGATGTAAATATCTTTAACTATACTATAAAGCAAAAAGACATTATCATAGAAGAATTACGTGATAAAATAAAACTTTTGACTAATCAACTTGAATTATTTGCTAATTTAAATGTAACAAAACAAACAGAATTGCCGAGTGACAAAAAACTCGAAAGTAAGAAAACCTATGCAGATAAGACGGCCGAAAATAAACATAAAACTAAATCAGCGGTTCCAAACATTTCAAGAAATAATGTTCCAGAAATCAAATCTACTCTTACTAAAGAACAAGTAGGAACTGCAATTATGGAACAAGAGACTCGTATGAAATGCAACGAGTACATAAATCTAGCACGAAGTAACGATTTAGATAAAAATAATGAATGGAAAAAAGTTTCAAATAAAAGGCGTAAGAATCCAGTTATTGTTGGCAACAATAACACAATAGAAGTCAACGGAAAAACAGTCAAAGGCGTTCCAAAAACCACAACTTTACACGTATACAGGGTGGATCCGACTATGAAAGCAAACGATTTAAGAGAACTGTTAAAAATAAATTTTCCCGAAGTCACGTGTGAAGCGATAACTTCAAAATATCCTGAACTGTACTCTTCCTTTAAAGTTAACATTCATGAAGAAAACTTTAATAAAGCAATGGATCCATCAAAATGGCCAACTGGTGCATATGTGCAACGTTTTTTACATCTTCGAAGAAGAGACGACACTCAAGCGAGGTAACATCTGGCAATGAAAAACTGTATTATGACTTACTTTTGTTAAACATTCAGTGTTTAACAATAGACAAACTTAATAATATTATTACTGACTATTTTAATCTTGATATTAATTTTATCTGTTTGACTGAAACTTGGTGTGTTGAAGCTAGTGTAACAAATTTTATTTTTCCTGGGTATGAATTGGTAAATTATTATTGTAGATCAGTACGTAAGGGAGGAGGTGTAGGTATATGGAGTAAAACAGGACTAAATGTAGAATCATTGGATCTTAGTAAGTACTGTAGTGAAAAAGATATCGAGATTTCTGGCATAACATGGGCCATTAACTCTGAACAAAATGCTGTTGTTTTAACCTGCTACAGGTCACCTAGTGGTAATTATGATATTTTCGTAAATAACCTGCACTCTATTCTAGAACTTATTTTTAAACCAAAATTGTTTATAATTTTAACAGGTGATTTTAATGTAAAGTCATTAAATAATAATGAACAAAACAATTTGTCCGAACTGCGTTATTCATATGATCTCAGTCCTAAGATATTTGAGCCGACCCGTATAAGTAACACAACTCAAAGTATAATTGACCAGATATATACAAATCAATTTTCCATCGGTAAATCTACAGTTCAAGATAATATCATTTCTGACCATCGTACAGTTCTTTTCTCTATGAACTCTGGGTGTAGCAAAAATAATTCAGAAAAAATCCATGTTAATAACAGAATGTGCGGAAGTGCAAACTTGAATAGTCTTATTCACGCTTTATCCAATGAAACCTGGACTGATGTGTATCTAGCTAATGGTTCTGATGCAAAATTTAACAACTTTCATGATACACTAACATACTATTTTAATAGAGAATGTCCACAAAGAAATAAAAAATATTGTAAAAGAACTGGTAAAGAATGGGTAAATGTTACTATTATAGAGTCTAGTGAGAATCTCAAACAACTTTTTTATTTACAAAAAAACTATCCCGACTTAAGAAATAACTATAAAATAGATAAAAAACAACATAATAAGCTTGTTCAACAAACGAAAAGTCAGTTTTATTTAAATAAAATACATAGCTCTAGCAACATAAGTAAATCTACGTGGCACATAATATCTGAACTAACAGGTAAACCCAGATTTCAGAAAAATATCAAATTAGAAATAGATAATATTTATATTGAAAATCCACAACAGATATCTGAGGAATTTAATAATTTTTTTGTAAATGCACCGCACGAAACAATAAATAAAATAACTAATCAAAATATAACTACAAATTTAACATCTGATTTACATAAATCCAATATTTCTAATAGCATATTTCTGTCATATGTAACAGAGCAAGAGATCTTCTTTATTATAAAACATAAATTAAAAAATAAACATTCAACTGGACTTGATGATATTTCCGGCAATTTAATTAAAAAAATTGCCGAATATATTGTTAAACCTTTAACTCACATAATAAATGAATCTTTTACAGAAGGAGCATTTTCCTCAAGATTAAAAACATCTTTGGTATCCCCAATTTTCAAAAAGGGTGACACTAGTAACATGGCAAATTATCGACCAATATCTGTTCCCCCTACAATTTCGAAAATTTATGAATATGCGATGCTGTCTCAATTACTTAAATTTCTTGAAATTAATAATGTCTTAAACGATAATCAACATGGTTTTCGTTCTGGATACTCTACTCTTACAGCAGTTCACTCTTTTTACGAACGCATATTGGAGGCAGTTGAGGCAGGCGAGAGTCCGACCGGGATCTTCTGTGACCTCAGTCGGGCATTCGACTGCGTTCAGCATGACTTGTTGCTTAAAAAATTATATGAATACGGCATAAGAGGTAAACCATATGATTGGTTTGCCTCCTATCTTAGTGAACGAAATCAGATGGTAAAAATACAGTGTCTAGAAGGAAATCAAAAAACTTTTCGTATATCAAATATATTGGATAATAAATTGGGTGTGCCGCAAGGCTCTGTTTTGGGGCCTATCCTGTTTATTATTTACATTAATGAACTGCCAAATATGCTGACTGAGGCTTTTGTTTCGTTATATGTTGATGACGCCACCCTTCTTCTTTCTGATAAATCTCCTGTTGCACTTCTAAATAAAATTAATACTACTGTCAGTCATTTATGCAGCTGGTTTAAACATCATTTGTTATATTTTAATGTCTCTAAAACAAATCATATGACATTTCGTACCCGTCAAAATAATAATACTTCCACCCTAGACATAAAAATCAATAATGTTCATATTGAAGAGAGTAACTGTACAAAATTTCTTGGTGTCATTTTTGACAGTACACTTACATTTAGCAATCACTGTAGTAATCTAATTAATACCTTGAACTCTAAATGTTTTCAAATCAGAACCCTGAAAAGTGTTTTGGATAGGTCTGGTCTACTAGTATTTTATTTTGGACAAGTTCAGTCGAGATTAACTTATGGTATTACTATATGGGGAGGCTCATCTAGTGCTCATAATGTTTTTATTGCTCAGAAACGCATTATAAGATGTATAGCAGGTGTACCGCCAACTCATTCATGCCGAAATCTTTTTAAAAAACTTGATATTCTTCCCCTACCCAGCTTATATGTCCTAGAATTGCTAGTATATGTATATAAAAATCAGGATAAATTTTTAAAAAATTAAATGATCCATTTTCATAATACACGTCATAAGAATAATTTTCACATACCAACTAAACGTTTAAATATGTCCACAAAATCGCACAATATCCTCGGTCTCAAGTTATATAATAATTTACCAATATCGTATAAAAATTTAAAGAATACATATGTTTCTAAGAATCGTGTTAAGGAATACCTTTTAAATATGTGTGCATATTCTGTTCAGGAATATTTTGATTACAGGAATAATTGCTAGATGTGTCTATAGTTTATTTCATTATTTTAATACAACATTTTAATGTGTAAGTAGTTGTGGAATTTTCATGTGTATTTCATTTTAATGTGTATGTGTGTGTATATATATATATATATATATATATATATATATATATATATATATATATATATATATATATATATATATATATATATATATATATTTTCTTGACTGTCATATTTACTGCATTTATTATTTACTTTATGTACATATGTGTGCAATGTGCATATATGAGGCTACATGTTTTTGTATGCACGTGTATATATGCATATTTAGACTAAAATTTTGACTTGTCCTATAGCACTTTTTGTATTGCTCTTATTGGATGAATAAATTTATTATTATTATTATTACATATTGATAGTAGATACAATATTTTATCTACCCATATTAGATTATACATTAATTACTTAATTGCTTTAGAACAAGTAATAGCATCCATAACAAATAGCCTGATTTATAATAACATATAAATGTTTTATGCCACTGCGTATAGCCATCACCTTTAACTTCATGCCTAGCCTGTCCAATCGATGTAACGTGCAAAATGAAAAGAATGGTCCATTATTATTGACAGGAGAAAGATGATTTGACATGTTTGAATAGTTTGGTCCTTGCTAAATCAAGTTAAATAGTAATTATGCCAAGAAAGAGGAATTTGGTTAGTGAACATGAACTATTATGTTAATATTTATTGTTATAATAGTATATAAATTATAGTATTCAACTTGCGATAATGGTAATAACACATTTGATGATTTGCAGCACTCGCCTGCGGCTCGCGCTGCAAACTTCATCTCCGTGAGTGATTACCTACATTACCGCTCATTGAATAATATACTACTACACGCCTAGAGTTAATTGACTTACCGTAAAGATAATAATGAAAAACAATTGTAACATTAACTCGAACTTAACGTCGACTTAACTTGCAGATAAAAGTTGCTTGACTGGACCTTTAATTCATCATTGAAAAACTGACCGTTAGTAGTCCTTTATGAACTTATACCTAGTTATTAAAGATGACAGATTCGACAGACCGATTGCTGCAAACAGGCAATGACATCAGCTTCCTTGATGCTGACTTATCTTTCATCAGTATCACTATAGGCCAGTAGAATTAGAAAAACCGCTGGATGAAATTCCTTACAGGTAACCACATGGTATATTCGATGTATTCATTGATAAGGAACATACCTGTGAATTTCCTCCCATTTTAGAGTGGGGGAACATTTTTTAATTCACGTCTTTTTAAGCAAAAATCACGAAAAATCGAGATTTTTAAGCATAGCTCTAAGCCAATTGACAATAGCCATATTTGATGTTATACGTTTCGTAGGTGATATAAAGATAGTTCATTTGCCACCCGAATAATTTAAATCGGTTAATAATTTTTTTAAATAATCGAAAAGAACTGTCGAAAAAATCGAAAATTTCAATAATTTTTAATTCCGTGAACAAATTTCTTATATCCTTAGAATTTGGTGAAAACATGTCTTATGTAGCCCTGAAGCTACCATAAAATTTTCATCAAAAAATATTTATAACTTTTCGACAAAATTCATTTGTTTATAAAAAAGGTCTGAAATGTTTAATTCAATCTGACCCAGTTCCCATCATCAAAAATGACTCATCCGGAGCTCATTTTTTTCGTTGTGACGTCTAGTTTACGAATACATTGTTGGTATAATGATTTTTTAATATTTTCATCAACAAAATGGAGTTTTTAGCGAATATCTTCATAACAAATTAATGTACTGGCATAAAACTTTCATATTCTGGTAGCTCGTATTTTTACAGGAATTTGAAAGAAAAAATTATTGTTGTAAGATGTTTAGAAGCCGAGATAATTTTTTTAGTTGTGAATTACGCCATTTGTTTATTTATTAACATAAAAATTTGAAATTTACATAGTAACTAGTTGAAGACTTGATTTTTGTAATTCAGCGAACTGTCACGTATAATATGTATTAAGGGTCGTAAGGTCAATTTTTGTACACTACAGTCTGAATGAGTCTTCGTGTCCTGCCCTCAGGTGTCCACGTTAACGTTTTCGGTCAAGCCACTTCAAATTCCGACAAAAAAAAAAAAATCGACGTGTCTACTTCATTTATGATGCCATTTTGACGTTTTTTTTTTTAATTTGGGGTCCCACAATGAAATATTAACCACCGTATTAACATTGTTGACATATTGTTAATAAATTTGTTATAAACAATTTAAATAAAACATTTTTTTGCCTTCTATTCGAGGAGCGGAATGCCGAATGAGTACTTAATAACAAACTAATGAAAGAGCATGATTGTGGTTTATAGTATACGTTTAAAAATACTTTTACCTTAGTCCATATACTACACTGTATAAATTTGATTTGTATTGTACGTACCTTTTACTGGGTTTATGCGGATATACAAAAGGGGAAGGTGTATGCATGATTGATGTTCAAATAAATTACTAAATATTGTCTGTAATTGTCTATTTGTGGCATATTCAAATTTTCTTACTTTTTATTGGGTATTTTGCCATTGAAAAATACTTAAAAATTTTAATGAAAAAACCTCTGCGCCAAACGGATCAGACAGAGGTTGGTTTTTGAATACTTGACTGTTTCAAAAAGTCTCACTCCTAAAAATATATAAACTAGAACAATGTAATAAACTAGAAACTAAAAATGAAAGCTATCGTCAAGTACTCAAGAATCAACCTCTGTCTGATCCGTTTGGCGCAGAGGTTTTTTCATTAAAATTTTTTAATATTTTTCAGTGGCAAAATACCCAATAAAAAGTAAGAAAATTATTAAACAATATATTGTGACGTCCTTTCTTCCGTCCGCCCATAAACAAGTGGAAGCGTTACTTTGACGCTGAGCGTGATTTCGGTTATCTCGAGCGCCTATTGCAGTAGGGCTGGGATAGCTACAGTGGAGAATCGGTTATGCCCAGGGGTCCTGGATGGCAACTTAGACTTTCACTTACATTCAGCAGTAAAAAACACGTGTTGGTAGATAACAAAGTTTATTAACATATAAAATTCAATAATACAATGAAAGAGAAAACCAAATAAATAAATAACGGAATAACCAGAGCTTAAATGTGTCAGGTACATTGGTATCTACATTTTAATTGATAGCAAAAGTAAGAAGCAAAGAAATAAATAAATCGGTAAAAACAGCAGTAAGTAGTAAGCAAAGAAAACGGTGTGCAAATACCAAGCAATAGCAAGCAATTATTTACAGTAAAATCATGCTTATAGGAGCGGTCAGCATATATGTGTGAAGAGTTGGCAAAATTTAATTTCGGTGCATTTGCGTGAAAATTTAGCTCGGCCACGTGGTATCTTGTCGGAGTTGATGCGGAAAATTTTCTAAGTATCAAAATGTACGGATAATGAATTAATTTTATTTCACCTAGATTTTATGCTCAATCCCTGGACTATTATACATTTATAGAAGCAAATAAATATATGAAAGTTGTGCATGTGGTTTTGACTTGAGGCAGCATGAAATATTATAAACAAAATGGACGATATGTTTTAAGTCTCTGCCTCCTTTAGGGATAAACAGGAATTTTTTAACTCAGTAAAACTGTCTGAGTTAAAATCTGGTAAACGGTATCTACCGTCACAAGTTTCATCGAAATATCATCTATGTTCCCTTCCCCTCTGGAAATTCTTGAAGTCATAGCTATTTGGATAAAATCGCGAGAATTTAACAAGCCCTAATTCGAGCACACCACTTTGTTAATCAGTATATTTGAAAATTGAAGTTTAACTGATCAAATCGGAAAAGACAGTTAGTACATTCGCACATAGATACCACGTTGCTACTTTCATCTACTAGTTAAAACAGTAATAAACAGTACGAATAGTATCAATACGTGCAAAAATTTTCACCAAAACAGAAACGTCAAAAATTGACATTACGTACCTTAATACATAACATTATACGTGACAGTTCACTGAGTTACAAAAATCAAGTCTTCAACTAGTTACTATGTAAATTTCAAATGTTTATGTTAATAAATAAACAAATGGCGTAATTAACAACTAAAAAAATTATCTCGGCTTCTAAACATCTTACAACAATAATTTTTTTTTCAAATTCGTGTAAAAATACGAGCTACCAGATTATGAAAGTTTTATGCCAGTAGATTAATTTGTTATTAAGATATTCGCAAAAAACACTGCCCGAAAAAGTCGTACTTTTTCAAACGCCATTTTGTTGATAAAAATATTAAAAAATCATTATGCCAACAATGTATTCGTAAACTAGACGTCACAACGAAAAAAATGAGCTCTGGATGAGTCATTTTTGATGACGGGAACTGGGTCAGATTGAATTAAGCATTTCAGACCTTTTTTATAAACAAATGAATTTTCTCGAAAAGTTATGAATATTTTTTTTTTAAATTTTATGTTAGCTTCAGAGTTACATAAGACATGTTTTCACCAAGTTCTAAGGATATAGGAAATTTTTTCACGGAATTAAAAATTATTGAAATTTTCGATTTTTTCGACAGTTCTTTTCGATTATTTAAAATAATTATTAACCGATTTAAATTATTCGGGTGGCAAATGAACTGTCTTTATATCACCTACGAAATGCATAACATCAAATATGGCTATTGTCAATTGGCTTAGAGCTATGCCAAAAAAACTCGATTTTTCGTGATTTTTGCACAAAAAGACGTTAATTAAAAAATGTTCCCCCACTCTAAAATGGGAGGAAATTCACAGGTATGTTCCTTATCAATGAATACATCGAATATACCATGTGGTTACCTGTAAGGAATTTCATCCAAGATTAGCCTTCCCATGAGCTAATTCTACTGCCCTACTAACAACAGTGACTATTCAGTCATGCCACCACCGTCCAGTTTTGATTATTGACCATAAAAGAAATATGATGTGTTCATAGAACTATTTGACGTCCTCCGATACATTTTCACAGCTCTTCCTGATCAGTTCTGAGCGGGACATACTAACGTTATGCTTCACCTTTACATGTTGCTGCATATTTTGGGCATATTTTGTAGAAAACTGGCAGTAAGGACAAAAGAGATTCGGCGATTTTCCACAGGTATATTTTTTGTGGTTATAAAATGATGCCTGATGAGTGTAGCTTCTGTGGCATAAATTACATGTAAAGGGTTTTACACCAAATACTAAAAAATAAAACACAATCAGATTTCTTGTTTCAGATTTTTTTAGATAATGTAACAGAAACGAGAACGTCATTAAAGTGGGAGAGATATTTATTAGTTATATATATACTAAATACAAAGAGGTTCAAATTAAGAGATGTCTTGTACTTCAATGATACATTCACCTGAAATTTTCAGATCTTTTTTCCAACTTTTATATTTCCCTTCCCCCACCATTAGGAATTGTCGAATGGCCATATCTCGAAAAATAACAAGAGTTAAAACATCTTATTTGGGTCAAGAATGGTAAATATATTGTTTTTTTTTTTTCACTTTTGACCTAATTCTACAAGTTACGGAACTCGTGATAACAGGGGTGATTTCCACCCCTTCCGATCATTTCCTACTTTAATCTTTTTCTCATATTCTTTATTAAATTCATTACAAACACATTGCACAAGGTTTCATCAAAATCCATTCACTAGCACTCAAGTTAAAATTTTAGTCAATTTAGCCCTCCGCTGACTGGACTATAAGTGGAATAATCATATTATGATCTGTGCAAATAACCATATACATTTTATTGTCTTTCTATGTACCTAAATTTGTATTATTAATTATAATTTTAATTATTACTATTCGCTTAGTATATATTCTCTATTGACTCTCATACCTTTAAACGACGATATATTTTATGATAGTTTTATTTATCCAAATATGTGTACCTACTTCTAGTGTCTTGGCATTATCCAAATACTCTGTAATAGTCCAGTCGATAAAGTAGAAGATTCACCAGAAGCTCGCAAAAATTTGTATCTGAGATTCTCCTTCAGTAACTGTTAGTGAGAGGATTAAACATCACAAAACCTCAATAATCAGTTCTGGGGGTGCTGCGCAACCCCCCAAAAAACCGCCCCTTCAGTGAATATAAACTTATTTTATTGATAGCTCGTTAACCGTTGAAGATATAAAAAAATTGCTCATCATAAATAAGCAAGCTTGACTAATTGCCTAATAAAAAGTCTTCTTGTAATTTTCTTGTGTATGTCATGGTTTTCGAGAAAATCGATATTGACAAAATTGCAAAATTTGTATTCCTCGAAACCAAATAAGCTGGGAAGAAAAATCAAAATGGGTTTTAAAGGGGATATAAAATACTGTTTTGTATTGCCATTTTTGATGGCTACTGATATTTATTAGTATATAAAAATTAAAATATAATATAGTTACCTCTTGATTTTTGTGCATCTAACTGGCCCATAGAAAATAACTGACGTTAGTATAAGTTATAAACGCATTATCTTTTAATACAAGGTAGTATTTCAATGCAGAAAAAGTTGGGAATAAAAATGTTCACATTTACAAATTTACCAGCATGTTGAAGTTGGCCAAAGGGAATTCAAAAATGGCTGCAATTTCAATTTTTTTATATTTTTTTATGCAATTTTCTTAACTATTAAATGATTAGAAACAATAGTTATATGATATATAAACTAAACAAAAAATACAAATTTGAGCTGAATTTTCAAGATGGGTGTTTTCATTTTTAGGAAACAATAAAAAAATTGACCAAAATTTGTAAATGTGAATATCTTTATTCCTACCCTTTTTTTACTACCTTGAACTAAAAGGTAATGCATTTATAACTAATATTTAAGTCAGTTATTCTTTATTAGGATGTGAATAGTTAGATGCCCAATAAATCAAGAGATAACTCTATTATATTGTTATTTTCATATACCAATAAATATGAATAGCCATAAAAAATGGCAACATAAGATGGTATTTTATATCCCCTTTAAAACCCATTTTGATTTTTCTTCCTAGCTTGTCTGGTTTTCGAGCAATTCAATTTTTTCTATAGGTCGCGCCCGAAAAATTTCAAATAAACGAAAATCGCGTACATTAAAAATACAAATTTTACAATTTTTGTCAATATCGACTTTCTCGAAAACCATGGCATATACAAGAAAATTACAAGAGGACGTTTTTTTTTAGGCAATTACTCAAGCTTTCTTTTTTATAGACAGCATTTTTTTATATCTTCAATGGTTAAAAAGTTATCAGTAAAGTAAGGCTTTTTTCGCCGAAGGGGTAGTTATTTTTGGGGGGGGGGGGGGTCCGTGGCACCCCCAGAACTGATTTTTGTGATGTATAATCCCTCCACTAACAGTTACTGAAGGAAACTCTCAGATAATATATTTTGTTATGGAAATCTTTATAATTATTGGACTATAAAGAGTCCATATGGACATAAATGATTATTACTATTATTATTTAAATTAGCTTTTTTTGCTTTTTTTTCTACTTCTAAATGCGTAACACCATGACTTCAAATGAATTAAAGCTTAACACATTATGATTTCGATCCACACAACAAAGTTATTAGTTAGGAAAATGGCGTGCAAATTCGACGAAAAGTTACCATCTGCCAGTAGGTAATCGAAGAGACCATATAACTACGAAACTTTTTGCTCTTTGGATATTTTTGCTATGGTGGACATTTTTTTATAATTGGTTACCGATATTTCCATTACATACCCCAATTACGCTGGCCGACGGTGCGCGGTAACAGCAAATGGAAACAAAAATTTTAATTAACGGATCATACCTAGAGCAAAATATTCATTTTGGTGGGTATAGTACTGAACTGTAGTGGCAGAAATTTCTGTTGGGCAGTTTTTGAGCAATTTGTCATCAAAGTGGAGATAAATTAACCAAATTTCTTTTAAAAAGTAGTTGAAAAACATTAAGATGGCCATGAACCATAAAAATATGTTCAAAATTTTTATTCCGATATTCCGGACCATTACAGTAAACTTCCCTATACGCTGAGAAGTTAATAAGAACGTTTTAAAAAAATGTATATAAATAACAATTTTACTTCCACATCCACGTAGTGGATTGGAAGTATAGTAATCGCAAAAAAATTTTCAAAAATTTTTATTCGTGAAATAGGTTTAGAATGTCATGAAACGTCGAGATTTTAAATTTGAGCGAAAAAAAAATTTCTGTCTGTCTGTCGGTCTGTCTGTCGGTCTGTCGGTCTGTCTGTCGGTCTGTCGGTCTGTCTGTAACTTTTTTTGTCCGCACGTTTTCTCCGAAACGGTTTGAGATATTGACTTGAAATTTTGTACACGTATATATTATGACGAGATCTGGAACTGGATTGTTTTTTGAGGAAATCCGGTGAAGGGTTGGGGGGTAAATAGGGGAAAATAGGGAAAAATAAGTAAAGCAAGCTTGTAAGAGAACAGACAATTGAAATTTGGTGTATGTACTAGAAGTTAAGGCCTAAGATTTTTTTATAACATCTTTCAACCCCCCACCACCCCTACCCCATTAATGGGGTTGATAAAATAAAGTTGAGATTTTCATTTGAAATTTCGTACACGTATGTATTATAACGACGTCTGAAATTAGATTATATTTTGAGATGATTCCGTTGAAGGGTTGGGGGTTAATTTGGGGTAAATAGGGGAATATAAGTAAAACAAGTTGGTAAGAGTACAGAAACTTGAAATTCGGTATACGTACTAGAAGCCAAGGAGTCAGATTTTTTTATAATATTTTTCAACCCCCACCACCCCTACTCCAATATGAAAAGCGTTGATTAAATAAAATTGAGATATTCATTTGAAGTTTGGTACACGCATGTATTATGACGACATCTGGAACTAGATTATAATTTGAGATGATTCCGTTGAAGCGTTGGGGGTTAAATAGGGGTAAATAGGGGAAAATAAGTAAAGCAAGCTGGTAAGACCACAGAAACTTGAAATTCGGTGTATGTACTAGAAGCCAAAGCGTCAGATTTTTTTATAATATTTTTCAACCCCCACCACCCCTACTCCAATATGAAAAGGGTTGATTAAATAAAATTGAGACATTCATTTGAAATTTGGTACACGTATGTATTATAACGACATCTGGAACTAGATTATAATTTGAGATGATTCCGTTGAAGGGTTGGGGGTTAAATAGGGGTAAATAGGGGAAAATAAGTAAAGCAAGCTGGTAAGACTACAGAAACTTTAAATTCGGTGTATATACTAGAAGCCAAGGTCTCAGATTATTTATAATATTTTTCAACCCCCACCACCCCTACTTCATTATTACAAGGGTTGATAAAATAAAATTGAGATATTCATTTGAAATTTGATACACGTATGAATTATAACGACATCTGGAACTAGATTTTTCTTTGAGATGATTCCTTTGAAGGGTTCGGGGTTATTTAGGGGTAAATAGGGGGAAATAAGTAAAGCAAGCAGGTATGACTACAGAAACTTGAAATTCGGTGTATGTACAAGAGGCAAAGGCCCCAGATTTTTTGATAATTTATTTCAGCCCCCACCACCCCTACTCCATTATTCAAGGGGTTGATAAAATAAAATTGAGATATTCACATGAAATTTAGTACGCATATGTATCATAACGACATCTGGAACTAGATTATATTTTGAGATGATTCCGTTGAAGGGTTGGAGGTTAAATAGGGGTAAATAGGGGAAAATAAGTAAAGCAAGCTGGTAAGACTACAGAAACTTGAAATTCGGTGTATGTACTAGAAGCGAAGGTCTCAGGTTTTTTTATTAGTATTTTCTATTTCTCCCCACCACCCCCACTCCCTTATTAAGAGTTGATAAAATTAAATTTAAATTTTCACTTGAAATTTGGTACATTTATATATTATAATTATATCTGAAACTAGATAATATTTTGACATGATTGCGTTGAAGGAGTGGGGGTAAGTAGAGGTAAATAGGGAAAAATAAGTAAAGCAAGCTGGTAAGAGTATTGCAACTTGAAATTAGGTGTATGTCCTAGAAGCCAAGACCTCAAATTTTTTAACAATATGTTTCAACCCTTCCACTACCCTTACTGCATTATTAAAGGGGTTGATAAAATAAAATTGAAATATTCACTTGTAATTTGGTAGACGTATCTATTATAACGACATCTGGAACTAGATTATATTTTGGGATGATTCCGTAGAAGGGTTAGGGTTAATAGGAGTGACTAGGGGAAAATAAGTAAATCAAGGTGATAAGAGTACAGAAATTTGGGATTCGGTGTATATACTAGAAACCAAGGCCTCAGATTTCTTTCTAATATTTTTCAAACTCCACCACCTCCGCTTCATTATTAATGGGATTGATAACATCAAATTGAGATATTCACTTGAGATTAGTACACGTATGTATTGTAGTGACATCTGATTGAGATGCCTCTATTGAAGGGGTGGGAGGTGAATAGTAGAAAATAAGTAGGGTGAACTAAAAACTTCATTTCTAACTTATATGGTAGAAACCAACTCCTCAAACTTTTCTATGACATCTGCCCCAAATATTATTAAAATTCTATGACCAATAATTTCCACATACTAGAGTGCAAATATAGTCAAGATGTTTCCTTTAAATAGACTTGGATGAAGAATCTGGATGTGGAAGTAGTGATTCCTTAGGCAGCGGTTTTTACAAAGTGTCCGCCAAGTTTCTGTCGGAATTTTGCAGAATTGGTTTTTCGCAATTTCTCAAATCATAAAGTTTGATTTTCATTACGCCCATCGTGTTTTGGGTGCATAACTGAATTATGATTAATATTTGTGTTTTAATTTTATTATTTAACAAATTATAATAATGCAATTAAACGTAAAATCACTCAATATTTACATAATTGTAACAATTTCTTTTAATATTTACGATTTTTGTTGTACACTTCGAAGTCGGAAAGGCATGCATCTGTCTCTGGTATTTTCGTGTTCAAGGGCTCGTAATAAACAAAAACTGTTTCTCAGCTATTTCTTCTTGGGAAAATTTTTACACTTCTTCCCCATCAGCTGCGAGCGGGACATACTAACGTTGTGCTTCACCTTTATATGATGCTGCATCATCTGAGCATATTTCGAGGAAAACTTGCAGAATGAACAAAACAGATTCGGCGATTTTCCACAGGAATATTTTTTGTGATTATAAAGTGAACCCTGATGAGTGTAGCTCTTGTCACATATGTCACATATAAAGGGTTTTACTAAAAAATAAAACAGACATTTTCTTATACGTTTTAGGCATTATAATAGAAAAGGACAGAGGTCACTGAGCTAAAACAGATATATAATTTACATACCTCGGATGTAGCGGCCGGAGTCCAGGGCTGTCTTTTACAGATAGGTAGGTATAATATTGTTATATTGTAAACATCTACTAAAACATTCCCAAACTACAAACACGAAAAGGCATGCAACGTGTTAATTGAATTTTATTAATTTTACCATGGTGTGAAATCTTCAACTCACTATTGTGCCTATAGCACAATAAAACTAATTTTGTTTGGCAGGTTCACAGGCTCAAATAAACAAATGCGATAACCTACCACCAAACAGAATTAGGCTCCGGCTAGCCAGTTTTATAGGAAGCAAGGGCCTGGGTAAGCGTCAACGACAACTTAAATAATAAGGCCAAGAGCGATTCAATTATAAAAAAGTTTAAGTTAGAAAATTTAATTTAAGTGTTTAAAATCTAAGTTTTGTATTCAAAAAAATATATTCAAAAGTACCTTGGGCGCCAAAACCTAAAGGAGGTTTATAAAAAAGGAAGATACGTCACAGACAACACACAGAAAAACGACAGGTAAAATTGAAGTCGATTTAATGTCGATTAATAAATATAAATCACGGATAATTAAATAATGACATCAAAAACATTTGAACAACAAACACGTATGAAAAATTACTAATACAAGAAATATTGGTTAGTCAAATTTAGAAGTTGGGTTAAAATGTTACGATAAGAAATATAAGTTACAGATAACTATACGGTAACGGTTATCACCAAATTAGATAAGAAATAGTTCTAGCGATAAACAACAAGATAAACCTTAAGCAGTTTCGATTTAAGCTACCAAATTTATTCACTGAAATTTTAACTACTCGCAATTACATAAAGTTAATTCGGGGTAAAGGTACGAGACTATGAATTTCTCATAACTGGCAACCTAGATTGACATACAAGACAAACTATCAAAATAGGGAGCAGTTCTCTTTTTGCTAGAGATTTTTGAATGTGTTGCTAAACCTGATGGCAATTTAATAATTATCATATGGCATATTCCAACCGCCAAGAAAAATAAGGTACAATTTACCGGGCTATATAAAATGATAGCAAGTGGGAATTATTAAATCAACACTAGAGATGACATCTAATTAAATTTGTACTTAAACACATTCATTAAACTGCTCGACAACAATAATAAGAAAAGGTAGCCACGCCTTGCTAGAGTGAAAGAAATTTATATAAGGTTAGTAAAAAAAGTGACACACAAGGCTAAAGTAATGGCGCTTAGCACTAAACTATAAAACAATTTTGTTTATCACTAGAAACTTCAACTTATAGACACTTCTAGAACTCTAGAACTTATTACTAACAATACCCGAAACTAACCTAAAATTTACAAAATCTCATTAAAAAATACATGCCTTTCGGCTACAGATAATATGACCCCATGGCCAAAATATCACGATACGATAGGATAAGATACAAACTAACGATAAAACTGGTAGGTATAAACCAAATAAACCAGAAAATAAGAAAAATTTACGGGGTTAAATAGCGTAAGGCTATAGAACTGACCGGCGATTTTATGGCAGCATTGAAACACAAAATCGTCTCTCGGACTAAAAATTAATGAAAACTTCATTAACAATGCTGTTTCTTACGGTCTAAAACCCTATCCGACACAACTACCATAAAGTTAAAAAAATAGCAAAACTACACAAATTTTCGTATAGGCTCATTACTGTTATATTTGTGGTTGGTAAACATGAAATTTTATTTAATTCAACATCCCGTCTAGCGGCAGTTAATTACATGAAGGTTAACGAAATTTTGTTGGAAAGAAGTAATAACAGTGTACTTAGCTTATGAAAAGTTTCCTGTTGGTACTTGGCATGTGATATCGCAATACTGTTGTCTCTCTCATACACGTGACATGAATGAACGGTAACTTCCAGGATTCTCCAAATGCGGTATTCATAAAAACAGCAAAAAAATTCGACAAAAACTTCCTCGTGATGGTTGATCAGGCCATTCGAAGAATATTTACGTCGCTGGATAATGACCTTGGCGGAATATGTTACGATATGTTGTTAAAACTTCTAAAATGTGTCCATCAAGCAGGAAAACTTCAAAGGTATTAAATGTAAATCCGTAGAATTGTAAAGTATCAAATTACGTAAATCGGTAAATCGATAAACTGGGAAACTTGTAAATTAATCCCTTATTAAATCAGTAAATGGTGAAATCGAAAACTTGAAGAAAACTTAAAATTGATTTAAGTAGGTTTTAATTTTAAAAAATTTTCATTTTAATCTTGAAAAAAATAATAAATAGGAATAGTTATAAAATATAGTATAATAAATCTTCAATCCATAATCTAAAAGAAAATGGGAACGTATTAATATCAATTTAGATTAAAATTTGAGACAAACTACTTACATTCAAATATCTTTTTTAAGCGACTGAATAATAAAATTTAAGCCGGTAGGTTAAAAACACATGTTACCCGCTCGGAAACTAAACAGTAAGAGAACGTATTCGATTTGACTCGATACAATATTTTAAATCGTTGTGATGGTGCTGACATCTCATGCCTAGGCCTATCACTTATTTCAACATGGAAACGATTTCTACAATCCATTTGAGATGGAACATTAACGGAGTATTGTTACAATGGTAATGCGTTTAGTCGGTGACGCACTATACTTATGAAATACAAACGGAAGGCACTTTTCGCACCTGGTCCGGCCGGTGCGGGAGGGGATAAAATTACGACGCTCAGGATGAAACAGTAGCAGACGTAAAGTCGCGTGTGTCGGTGACAAATATGCAGAAAATACGGACAAGTTTTTATTATTCCTTACCGATGGGGTGAATTATATGAAAGCTGCTGGAAGAATTTTTCTTCCAGCTTCTTTGGTTTTCGAGCAATTCAATTTTTTCTATAGGTCGCGCGTAAAAAAAAATCAAATAAACGAAAATCGCGGGCATTAAAAATACAAATTTTGCAATTTTTGTCAATATAGATTTTCACGAAAACCATGGCATATACAAGAAAATTACACCAGGACGTTTTTTAGGCAAGCTTTCTTTTTTATAGTCAGCAATTTTTTTATATCTTCAATTGTTAACAAGTTATCAGTAAAGTAAGGCTTTTTTGCCGAAGGGGTGGTTTTCTGTAGAGGCTGCGTGGCACCCCCCGAACTGATTTTTGTGATGTATAATCCCTCCACTAAGAGTTACTGAAGGAAACTCTCGGATAACATTTTTTGCTATGGAAATCTTTATAATTATTGGACTATAATGAGTCCATATGGACATCAATGATTATTACTATTATTATTTAAATTGGCCTTTTTTGTTTTTTTTCCACTTCTAAATGCGTAACACCATGACTTCAAATGAATTAAAGCTTAACAACACATTATGTTTTCGATCCACACAACAAAGTTATTAGTTAGGCAAATGGCGTGCAAATCCGACGAAAAGTTATCATCTGCCAGTAATTGAAGAGACCATATAACTACGAAACTTTTTGTTCTCTGGATATTTTTGCTATGGTGGGCGGATATGCAGGGGGGACATTTTTTTTTTTCAATTGGTTACCGATATCTTTCCATTACATGCCCCAATTACACTGGACGACGAAACTTCCGGTCGGTGCGCGGTAACCGGAAATGGAAACAAAAGTTTTAGTTACCGGAACATACCTAGCAAAATGTTCATTTTGGCGGGTGTAGTACTGAACTGTAGTGGCAGACATATTTGTTGGGCGGATTTTGAGCAATTTGTCATCAAACTGAAGAGAAATGAAGCAAATTTCTTTTAAAAAATAGTTGAAATATATTAAGATGACCATGAGCCATAAAAATATGTTCAAAATTTTGATTCCGAGTTTCCGGACCATTGCAGTAAACTTCCCTATACGCTGAGAAGTTAATAAGAAGGTTTAAAAAATGTATACAGAGTGTTGCATCATGAGAGAGACATAGCTTAATAGGAGGTAGAGAACATCAGTGGTAACCGGAACCTCCCATAGAAATGTCTCATTGGGCCTTCACTACGAAATTACAGGGTGTTAAATAATTTTTGGCCAAACCTGTTTTTTGTCATAACTTTGACAGGAAATGAAATAACGGATTCATATTTGGTACGGCTAATGTACAAACGAGCCCCAAAAAGTACATGTATAAAAAAAATATATCCAGGTCCGGACTCACTATAATTTAGGTTTCTTCTTTGCATCAATAAAACATCACCCTGTATATATTTTTTTGAAATTTCGATACGATATTCGAAAAGAGCAAGAAAAAACAAACAAAATGGCCTATTTCATTTTTTTGTTACACCTTCGTGGTTATTTAAATACGTTGTTAAATGTGCAAGAAAATGGATTACAGAACCCTATTAAATGAGAGGCACGTGAAATAAATAGTTTTATAACTAAAATTTGCAAAAATTCTATTGAGCCTAGGTGGTCTGGGTGAATCCTAATTCCGGCACGTTTCAAAGGTCCATTTTGGTAAAAAACTGTGGTCCTAATAAGTAATCGGGTATGAAATAACAAAATTTTTAATCAATCACAGTAGGCTTGTTCAAAGAATAAAAGTGACAGATAATTTAAACCATTTAGGCCTAAGCAACCAGTTACTTTGATCAAGAAAATCATCAACATTTTATACTTAATAAAAATTGGAAGAGAACAAACTAAAATCTAAATAAATAAAATATTTTCCATTCAATTAACAATAAATAACAAAACAATAACTAAATGGGTTTAAAAATAAAACGTAATTGACACTAAAGTAAATTTTCAAAATGTCCTCCCCCAAATTCTGTGCATTTTCTTGCGCGTTTAGAAAGGTCACTAATTGCTCGACGTATCATTTCTGGATTATTCCGTATTTCGTCGCAGGTTGTAACGATGCGCTGGATTAAATGTTGTCTACTTTCAATTTCAATGCTATAAACCTCGTTTTTAAGTGGCCCCATAAAAAGTAATCACAAGGGTTACAATCAGGAGATCTTGGTGGCCATTCATGTGGACCCCCGCGTCCAATCCATCTATTAGGATACACATTGTTTAAGTGTTCTCTTACTTGAAGGTTAAAATGTGGTGGGGCCCCATCATGCTGAAACAACATGCCTCTTATACCGATATTTTCTAACATATTCGGTAAAATGTTTTGAAGAAAATCAAAGTAAATTTCACCATTCAATCTTTCTTCAAAAAAATGTGGCCCTATCAAATGTCTATTCACAAGTCCGACCCAAACATTTACAGAAAACCTGTGTTGCGAACGGCGTTGGCGTACCGCATGTGGGTTTTCCTGTGCCCATTTATGATTATTTTGTGAATTGTTTACTCCATCCCTTGTAAATTGTGCCTCATCCGTAAATAAGGTTCTGTAAATGACTGGGCGATGATTAGACAACCAACGACAAAATGCCAGGCGGGGGATATCGTCGCCTTGTTGAAGACACTGTACCTGCTGGATATGATATGGATGGTAACGTTCTCTTTTTAGGGTTCTCCATACTCGCCAATGAGGAATACCAGTTGCCAAACTGATTCGTCTAGTGCTCATATTTGGGTTTTCTTGAACTACGTTTATAATATTGTTTTGTTCCTACACACCTTGTTGTAAAACACGCTCCACAACTGCAGAAGTAGGAAACTTTCCGTGTTGTCTTGCATACTGGAACACCGTACTAAAGGTTTTATGATTAGGGCATCGACGACCAGGAAAACGCAGCCAATATTCTCTTTCCGCCGACCTACCATTTCCATTACAGAAACCATAGATGAATATTATGTCAGCATATTCCCCGTTTGTAAATTTTACTGGCATAGTTAAAATATTTTCCAAGTTTTCACTAACTAAATGCGGATTATTGACACATTAAATTACTAACAAACAATTATTCAACTGTTTAGGAGATTTCTTTTTATTATCTGTCACTTTGAACAAGCCTATTGTGATTGATTAAAAATTTTGTTATATCATACCCGATTACTTATTAGGACCACAGTTTTTTACCAAAATGGACCTTTAAAACGTGCCGGAATTAGGATTCACCCAGACCACCTAGGCTCAATAGAATTTTTGCAAATTTTAGTTATAAAACTATTTATTTCACGTGCCTCTCATTTAATAGGGTTCTGTAATCCATTTTCTTGCACATTTAACAACGTATTTAAATAACCACAAAGGTGTAACAAAAAAATGAAATAGGCCATTTTGTTTGTTTTTTCTTGCTATTTTCGAATATCGTATAGAAATTTCAAAAAAATATATACAGGGTGATGTTTTATTGATGCAAAGAAGAAACATAAATTATAGTGAGTCCGGATCTGAATATATATTTTTTTATACATGTACCTCTTGGGGCTCGTTTGTACATTAGCCGTACCAAATATGAATCCGTTATTTCATTTCCTGTCAAAGTTATGACAAAAAACAGGTTTGGCCAAAAATTATTTAACACCCTGTAATTTCGTAGTGAAGGCCCAATGAGACATTTCTATGGGAGGTTCCGGTTACCACTGATGTTCTCTACCTCCTATTAAGCTATGTCCCACTCATGATGCAACACCCTGTATAAATAACAATTTTTACCAAAGTTTAAGCCAAGTTTCTGTCGGAATTTTGCAGAATTGGTTTTTCGCAATTTCTTAAATCATAAAGTTTGATTTTCATTACGCCCATCGGGTTTTGCATGCATGGCCCTGAATTATGATTATAGTTGTGTTTTAATTTTATTATTTAACAAATTATAATACACGTGAAATCACTCAATATTTACATAATTGTAATAATTTCTTCAAATATTTACGAATTTTGTTGTACAGTTCAAAGTCGGAAAGGCATGCGCCTGTCTCTGATATTTTCGTGTTCAAGGGATCGTAATAAACAAAAACTGTTTCCCAGCTATGGCTTCTTGGGAAAATTTTCACAGTTCTTCCCCATCAGCTGCGAGCGGGACATACTAACGTTGTGCTTCACCTGTATATGATGCTGCATCTTCTGAGCATATTTCGAGGGAAACTGGCAGAATGGACAAAACAGATTCGGCGATTTTCCACAGGAATATTTTTTGTGATTATAAAGTGAAGCCTGATGAGTGTAGCTCTTGTAACATATGTCACATATAAAGGGCTTCACTAAAAAATAAAACAGAGGTTTTCTTAGACGTTTTAGGCATTATAATAGAAAAGGACAGAAGTCTTGAGCTAAAACAGATATGTAAATAATAATATATATAGACATACAGGGTG
The DNA here is from genome assembly GCA_963583905.1 of Stenurella melanura. Taxonomy (NCBI): domain Eukaryota; kingdom Metazoa; phylum Arthropoda; class Insecta; order Coleoptera; family Cerambycidae; genus Stenurella; species Stenurella melanura. The sequence goes on along the minus strand of OY757309.1, from coordinate 9,854,822 downwards.
TCCCGAATTGCATAGGTCAAACTTCACTAAGTAATACAACTTTTCAAAGTAAGAAAAAAAGTTATTATAAATATGGGTGGGGAAGTGATTAGTTTCCGAGATACAGAGTGTTCAGACAATTCTGAACAATTATGAGCAGAACTTAAAAACTGGAAGTTTTCTACACAAAAAAGTATTTTGTGGTTTTTCTCTAAAATTATCAGTTTTTGAGTAAATCTTATCTGAACTTTATTAATTAGTAACCATTATTACCAGCATTCCTGGTATGCAGGAGTGTGCCGTGATTGTAATGTTTGTAACAAATGAAAAATAATCTAGCATGCAATGCCAGAATGACAATAATGACGTTGTTTTTTTGTTTTCTGTAGTTCATTGTTCTGTAGTTTTATTATTTCCTTTTGGAAAAAGTGTCCTATTGAAAAGTAAAAAATGGTCAACTTTGGTAATGTGGAGTACGCGGATATTCATTTTATTTATGGATATTGCAATGGAAACGCGAATGCCGCGGTACGCGAATATCCCAGAAGATTTCCTAATAGACGGAAACCATCTAAAGATGTTTTTATTCGAGCGCAAGCTCTGGGCATGTTCCCAAAAAAAAAAATTTTCGGATTCTCAAAAAAAAACACAGAAAAGCTTTCCAAATGCAGCCAGTCCAAAGTCTTCAACCAGTTGATCCCGAAAGGCGTATCAATTTTTTTAATTGGTTTATAAATACCACGGAACAAGATCCCGATTTCGGAAGTAAAATTATTTGGACTGATGAAGCTACCTTTAACCACAGTGGTTCGGTTAATGAATCTGAGCTCATCAGAATCCTAATATAATTCGCCCTAGGGCATTTAAACAGAAGCTTAGCGTTAATGAATGATATGGTGTTATAAACGGGACTTTTAGTGGACCCCACATCCTTCCTCCACGTTTTTTTTTTTTTTTTAATCACTTATTTAACGTCGGCCTATTTCCGCTACCAAGGCCAATCACCGACGCCAGGAGACGAGCTACCCCCAACCTGGAAATTTTGCCGAACCTCTTTCTCTATCGAAGAGTAGGGATCTTTTACTTGCCTAACATTTAATAGACAAGGGACCGACTGCTTTACATCCCCTCCGAAGGATGGTATATCCACTATGTAACCCCCGCCTAAAGTTACATACCTTCTACGCATGCGCTGATATACAAGCCGTTAGAAGACGGAGCGAGAACGCTGTGTTTCCCTGGAGAGGCTCACCCATCCAAGTACTAACCGCGCCCGACGTTGCTGCATTTGCGTATCGAAATACGAGTATATGCAGACGTCTCTACGCTCGCTCCTCTTCCTCCACGTTTAAATGGAACATTATTTAATGATTTTTTAAATAACCATTTTTTTCAATATCTCGAGGATATTCCACTTAATTTAAAAAATTAATGCTGGTTTCAAATGGATGGAGCTCCTGCACATCTTGCTGTTGAGAACCGTTTGTGGGTAAACAATAATTATCCTGAACGGTGGATCGGTTGATTAGGTGCAAGAGCCTGGTCACCCCGTTCACCGGATTTAACTCTAGTTCATTTTTTTGTCTGGGGCTATTTAAAGGACAAAGTCTACGCAATCCCTGTAAACACGAGAGAAGACTTATTAGAAGGAATTCTCGAAGAATGTGAAAATTTGCGGGCTAATCCTGATTTCATTCGTAAAGCTACACACTCTGTACGGCGCAGATGTCAGAAAAGTATTGAAGCTGGCGGAATGCACTTTGAACAACTCTTGTAATTTGTAATTTACCTTACTTTAATCTAATTCATTGTTGTCTAATAAAAAATAATGTAATCAAATTTTATTTTACTGTCATTGTTTTTTTCCGTTCTGCTAAAATTATTCATGAAAAATTATTCCCGAATAAAGTTCAGATAAGATTTAGTCAAAAACTGATCAATTTAAAGAAAAAACACTACAGACTTTTTTGTGTAGAAAACATCATATTTTTAAGTTCTGCTTATAAATTAATTTAAAAGTATCACACAATAAAGTTCGGGCTAAATTATACCTAGCCCCCCCCCTAGTTTCACCCGCTATTGAATGATTTTCGTACATAGTTGTCATTTTTTCTTAAAAAGCATAAAACGTGAAATTCCTGTGTAAATTATCATTTGTTTATCTTTAGACGTTTCGAAAATATTCATAGAAAAACATTTTCAGGAGAATTACTTGAGCACCCCCGTGTATCTCGGAAACAAATCACTTCCCGACCCATATTTATAGGAACTTTTGTTCTTAATGTGAAAAGTTGTATTACTCAGTGAATTTTGGCCTATGCAATTCGGGATACCCTGTATTATTAATTATATGTCTATATACTACGAAGACATTGAAGTACAAAGGCGTAGAAGAAGTTTTCAAAATTTTTTTGTTGAAATATGACTTAGAATGTCACAAAACGTCGAGACTTCAGATTTTAATGAAAAAAAAATATCTGTCTCATCATTTCATAATGAAGAACGGTATTATAATTTATTTCGTGATAAGATAAGTATGGTATGTTTAGCTTTATGGTACTGGTTTGAACTGGTTGAAGTGACTTTTGTGATGTAAAATGAAGATATAATTTATTTCCAAAATATATTTGATTTTTTTTCTTTTGCGACAATATAAAAAAGCGTGTGGTGCTTGATATCATCTGTTATAAAAAATATTTTATAGTAATAAGCACTCCACTCTTTTTTGTTTTATATTGTATTATTGTATTGTATTATATTTTACTCCTTAGTTTGGTTTGCTATTAAAGCGTGTTTTTTTAAACTATTAATTATTCTCATACGTCGCAGTGTACTCATTTTTTGAAAACATGAATTCCCTGTAGTTCATGCCATACCTATATTTACAAGAAGTAAAAAGAAATTTGATGTTTTTGTTCTAGATGATCTGGAAAGAAGGAATTGTGTCAGCCAGCAACCGAGAAATTTTGGGAGGGGTCTCGCTTCAAGGACCACCAAAGCCACAACTTTCACTATAATCACATATAAATTATAATCTAATTGCTTTTAATGTACAATAAACATATCTCCAAAGTTTGAAAATCATTTGTAAAAATATTAGAGAAATATTTGCATTCTTATTATAGCATTTTTTGCTGGAACTTGTTGAAAACATTTCAGGAAGTGTGATAAAGAGTTTTGGATTAAATACACGTGGTAGAAAACTTTTGTTTAAAAAAAATAATATTCGGAATCCTATTTTTTGCATAATTGAACATTCCCTTGTTTAAACATAAGCTTTCCACCACATGGATTTAGTTCAAAGCTTTTTACTACACTTGAAATGTTTTCAATAAATTGAAGGAAAAAGTTGCTACAGTAAGACAATTCCTTTGTAGGCAATTTAGACCCTTAAAGGACCCCGCACGGAACATATGGAAATTCGCCCCCGGTTAAAGTGTTTGATACTCGGGGATATTATCCAAATATCGATGTTGATCAAAAGTCTCTATGGGCTCAAGGTCGGAAATTGGGCGGTTTTCCAGATATCGGGGGTGTAAAGGGGGATGCTCATTTCTTGTGGGAAGTGGCCCCCGCTCCAGTAAAATTCGCTGGAATCGACATATGTTATTCCTCTTGACCTCCTGATAAAAATTCTCAGGGGCACAAGTTTGAAAAATGGACAGTTTTCTAGATATGGAGGGTGCAAAGCGGCGCGCTCATTTCCTTTATAGGAAGTGACCCCCAGTGAAATTCAGTGGAATCGACATATGTTGTTCCTCTTGACCTCCTGATCAAAATTTCTCATGGGCACAAGGCCGGTACATGCACAGTTTTCCAGATATCGGGGGTTGCAAAGTCGACTTTGAACCCCCGATATCGAAAAAATTGTGCATTTACCGACCTTGTGTCTATGAGAACTTTTGATCAGGAGGTCGACAGGAACAACATAAGTCGATTCCAATGAAATTCACTGGCGGTCACTTCCTATAGAAAATGAGCACCCCCTTTGCACCTCCCATATCTAGAAAACTGTTTATTTTCCATAGTTGTGCCCCTGAGAATTTTTGATCAGGAGGTCGAGAGGAATGACATATATCGATTCCAGCGAATTTTACTGGAGCGGGGGCCACTTCCCACAAGAAATGAGCATCCCCTTTACACCCCCGATATCTGGAAAACCGTCCAATTTTCGACCTTGAGCCCATAGAGACTTTTGATCAACATCGATATTTGGATAATATCCCCGAGTATCAAACACTTTAACCGGGGGCGAATTTCCATATGTTCCGTGCGGGCTCCTTTATTCCATTATTTAGTTAATAAAAGTCAGTAGGTAGAATCAATTAGAGGCTTGAATTTGTAACATGACTGGACTAGCTGTCATTAAGTATGCAGCAATATGCAGCAAAACTATTAGGACACATATGCATCGTTTATAAGTAAAAGAAACTTAACAGAATTATTTCTTAAACATTTTATTTTATCAAAAATACATCTCAACTTCCATAGATATTCGTATTTAAGAATGATTGGTTGAAACTTCACTTAAATCTCCAAGACTCAATAGTCATTTTTAACGTTTTATAGTCGATGCAAACATCGTGCATATTAAACAAATGCCTTTTTAGATTGCCCACTTGGTGCGTCTTATAAGAACATAGGTGGTACATATTCTGCGGTTCCTTTCCACATTCGTTCGCAACATGCGACGCTAGGGTTCCTTTGTTTTTGTACCTCTTCTTACATTTGTGACACAAAAAATAGTTCAATGCTGAAAAAAAAAAGAAATCTCTTAAATGTAAATAGTGGCTTTATTTCAAAACTAACTATCCTACAACCAGTAAAAAGTTACTGAAAATTCTAAAACTCCTTACATGAATTAATTGAAGAAGAAAAATGTTAATTAAGGAGCTCAAATCCTTATAATATACAGGGTGTTCCATAAGGAACTGTACATACCTCCGTGGGCGGTAGAGGACCACTTGAGTATTCGGGAAAGACCTTTGAAATTTTCCTGTCGCTCTTAATTTTTGAGATACAGGGTGATAAACCGATTTTGGTCTAAATTTATTTTGGCCAGAATACCCTTACTATATTGATCGGATTTTGTTTCAATTTTTGGACAGGTTATACACTTATCACAGTTGATAGATTACTATTATAATTTTTTTTTAATTCCAGTGCCGGACTTTTTTAATTCGGTTTTTCGATTCCAGTAAATATGATCACCCTATAATATTTTTTTAACATTCAGGTGCCAACAACAAAAGTCCAAACATCACTAAACATAAACATGTAATTAGATTTTTTGTCTCACCTTTGTTGATTATTTTACAAGCGATTGAATTCGGCAAAAAGGAAAAATTGAAGAAAAACAGCTTTATTTGCTTACATTAATTGCCCAAATAATTAAAAATGGTCAATTTAAACTCGGTAAATAATGAAAAAATATTGACAAAAAATTTATAACCAAAGTTTCCAAATAATAATAGTAATAATAATAATAACTTTATTCATACTTAGGCCATATTGAAATGGATGTACATGTCAAATAGATATTAAATAGCATAGGAAAAAAGTAACATGAATATAGGATTTTAGTTTAGTTGATGTAGGCAACACAACTAAACTGCGTCATAATAAGAAAAAAAAAGAAGAAAAATATGTAAATATAACAAACTAGTGTACGACATAAATACAAACAAACATATAGGTATATACATATACATATATAAATAGATATCACATGAGTAACTAAAATGATGTCAATCTATAGTATCATTTAAATATTCAGTAACTGTATAATAACATTTATTGACAAGCAGGTTCTTTAATATTTTTTTAAACGAATTATAATTTCGATTTTTGTAGCGTTCAGGAAGCTTATTATATAATTTTACTCCCGCATATGAAGGCGAAAATCCATACTAAGATGTATTATGATTTACAGTGCACAGTTCATTCCTTTTCATCGTATTATAATTGTGATGCTGACAATTTGTTTCATACAAGTGAATATTTTTTTTTGTATGTAGTAGAATTTTAAAAATGTGTATGCATGGGAGCGTCATAATTTTATTGTCAGCAAAAACTGATTTGCATGATTCTGTGCTTCGCATACTGATTATTAGTCTTATAATTTTTTTTTGCATTATAAAAATTCTTATGCTTTCCGGTGCATTACCCCAGAGTGTGATATTATATGACAGATGGCTGTAGACCAGTGAATAGTATACATTTAACAGGTAATGTGTAGAAAGTAGATTTTTCATTTTTAAGATGGCATAGTAAGATCTACTAATTGTTTTGCTCACGTGGTTAATGTGAGCTGACCAGCTTCAATTATCATTTAGGAATACCCCCAAGAACTTAGTGACTGAGCTCTCGTTCAAAGTGATGTTATTGACAACAATATTGTTGATAGGGTGTTTCTTTTTGTTGTGAAAGTTGAGGCAGATAGTTTTATCTATATTTAAAATGAGATTATTTTCTCTACACCACTTTTGAAAATCATGTATAACTCGCGTAATCGATTTAGTCCTCAGCAGTCGGTGGTGAAACCGCCACTGTTGTGTCATCTGCGAACATTGTGACACATAGATGTAAGACAAGTTGGCAATTCGTTAACATACAGAGTAAATAGTAACGGGCCCAACACCGTTCCTTGAGGCACACCTCTGTGTATGTTGTAATAATTTGAGGTATTTTCTTGTACTTTAACACACATTTTCCTGTCTTTGAGGTAGGACATTATCCAGGATAAAATGCAGCCCCTTACACCTATATTATAAAGCTTTCGTTTAAGAAAGGAATGATCAATACAGTCAAATGCCTTTGATAGATCAAAGAACACTCCAGCTACCAAACTACATTTTATAATGGGAATCATTAAACAGTTTTCTTTTTATTATTACATAATTATTAGTCTAGATAGGCCTAGATAGTTTGACATTTCTTGTTTGTGGTCATAAAGAGTAGAACTAGTGTACTTGGTTAACTTAGTCTGCAAATAATCATGCCTGATAAATTTACAAATGAGGAATATGCCGATATTATTTTTGCTTATGGATTTTGTGATGGTAATGGTAGACAAGTCGTAGAGGAATACAATATTCGTTTTCCTAACAGAAGAACACCAAATAATCAAACATTTTCAACTGTGTATCGCTCTGCAATGGAGCACGGCAGTTTTCCATCATCAAAAGTGGAACGAAATATTGTTCAAACCGTTGAGGATAAAGAAAATATCAATAATATTGTGTAACAAAAGTCAAATTAAGGGAGCCAAGTCCGGCCCTGTCGCATATAGAATCACCGTATTTTCTTATTTCCGATCTCGGTAACATTTTAAGGGTCGAGACTTTAGTACAATAACGTAAAATACTGGTCATAGAAACATCTGTTTTATGTTGCAAACTGATTTATTTTAGAGCCCAGGAAACATGCTTTGTTAACTTTAGTCTTTATTAGGTAGTCGACGTTAGCCACTTGGAAGCAATAAATAACCATTTAAATTATTTTATGTCCAATTCGTCTTTCTTACTTGAAGTTAAGGACCCGTCAAAAACTTGTTTAAATACAACTCACCGGGTGGTCTAGTTAAATTTTCAAGACTAAGGCAGTTGAGAGAGGATTGCAGAAAATATATGTAATAGACAGTAAGATAGACAGGCCAAATAAGGTAAATTTTTCCTCCATACTAAAGCAAAGTAAGAAACAAAAGGAGTTTTTTTCATCTGCTTTAGTGGTATACAATGTTAGATAGGCCATATGATAAATACCAGACAAAGATTTGAACTTGCCGCGCACCAATTCATTTCTTGATATAGTGTAATTACTGTTTGTTAATATATTTAATCGTTAAATGTTTGTGATTGTCGTTTTCATTTGTTTTCATTTTCTTCTGTAAATATAGTGGTTTAAGTGTTTTGAGAAATCACGTGTTTTATTTGCTTGTTATGCAATTGAGTTCATTCTATATTCAGTAAAGTTTGTTTGTGAAGGGACACCAAAAAGGATATAATCACCTAGAAGGAAAAGGGTAAGCACAGTTTTGATTTTGATGGATATACTATAATATCGACGGAGTCTACAAAAATAATTGGGACACTCCGTGCTATACCAATGGTAATGTCTGATTAAATCATGTAATTAAGGGAATAAAACCCCAGTTACTACAATTGTTCAAGAACACCCTGAAGTAAGTACCCGACGAATAAGTGCCCAGTTAGGAGTTCCTCATGTGCGAGTTTGGAGGACTCTAAATAAAGGATTACATTCGTATCATATTCAGCAAATGCAAATGTTTCAACACGGTGACAATGTAAATAGGTTAGAATTTTGCCAGTAAATTATTGATCACAGATCGATTACATATCGAACTTTATTCACAGACGAGGCCCAATTTACACGGGATGGCGTATTTAATTCAAGAAATTCGCATACCCCACCCAAGTTAACAAAGCTCCGAAATAGTATATGTTAAATAGTAAATACTCCCTATACTATGTTTACAAACAAGGTGTTTCAATGATTTGAATTTATTTTTCTTGAATATTCATAAAATTGTTAGTAAATAGTAGGCAAACTCCGCTTACTGTGTAGTATACTACCTGTCCTAGAAACGTGGGCCCGTTTTTTCAAAACACCCTGTAAAACTCTCATTTAAAAAAAATTACAGTCGACATTTTTGACATTTCATACCTAACATGCCATAACGGAAATTAGTTGTTAACCATTGGAATGTTCAAAGAAAATAAAATCATGATATTCAAACAATTTATTTTTTAATCTTAAACATTTTCTTAACTAATGACAGAAATAAAACTAAATTTAATTTTGGAATTTGTCACACAACAAAAACATTGAGTTTTCCATGGGACAATTACGTGAGCATATCTCAATATTGGCTGGTACGTTATACTCATAACCCTTTGACACAATCTAGTCGTGGTAGTTCCAAATCACTTCATCTTTAATATAAACTAACTTACCTAATATCTAGCCTGGAAATTATTTGGTATGTAACATTTCATTTACAGTATGTGATTTAAAATTAACTTTATCAGCACCACTGTCAAAAATTGAATGGTTCCTATATTTAAAAAATGATATAACCTATCTTTCAAAGGTATAATATATATTTATTGAAAATATTGACAAAAATTATCAGGTATTTAAAATACACGACGGGAATTTGCCTACTAAGGCAAATAAATCCAATAAAACTTATGAAAAATAAAAATAATAATCATAACATATTTCAAACAATCAAGAAATCCTAGGGTCTGATTTAGAAGAGAGGTATAATGGTAAAGGTAAGTACTTCTTATTTTCTGTTAGCTGTAAGTTTGATTATAGTTATTGAATGTTTAATAAGGCATATTAATAAATTCCTTATTAATAGTTCTAATTAAATGGTACCATAGTGCCAATATAGTTCCGATTGGAAAAATTGTGTTTTGTCCCAAAAATCATGGTACACTTAGCACGTTCTCTGCGTTGTCAGTAACATGTGACTGGTAAGTAGCTTTTTGTTCGAGCGGCACAGATATCTGATAACTTTGTTGTTCCTGCGAGGATGATAAAACGGTTATTACTAGAGATACGGCTACATTACAGGTACATACTTATATGATTGTTGCAGTTTCTAGTATATGTTAGTTCAATTTCCTACTACCAGATGCCAGTGTCCGGTAAAGCACTGCAAGGAAAATTATTTCGTTGTGGGAGTTTGAAATTATATTGTGTAAGCATACATTGTGCTTTGTGTTCATGGTGAAGAAATGGAATCTAGAGCTAAGAAAACGGCTCAACTGGTTACTAAACAGCAAGCTAATTTACTAGAAAAGGAGGTGGAAGAGAAATTTAGAGCTTGAAGTGCGAAATAACCATAAGATTGTTGTTCTTCGAGACGTAAATTATATTCTCCCGTATTTTGAGAGCTGAAAGTAAGAGAAAAAACTGACACAAGAAATAGAGGCAAAGGAAAATATAGAGCCTAACGTACCAAACAAGAAAATTGTACCCAGGGCGGTTGTTCATGAACTAATTTCAAACGCTAGTGTTCCCAGTACTTCAGAAGTTGTCATTAATAAGGAACATAGCATTTTAAGTGAAACTGAGTGTAAACCTGAACCCGACCCATTTGCAAATTCTTCAGATGAGGATCCATACTACATCCCCAGCGACCACTGTACCAGTTCTGATGTAGAATCAGTGGCCCAGGAAGCAAAATCCAACAGAGAAACTGAGATTGGTGATTCACAGGACGAACATGGAGGTAATCATTGTAAGTGTATAATTTATTAGTTATTATTTTGTGACATTTATTTATTAGGTCTCATGGAGCACCTCATTGATAAACCACCTGATTATTTCGGTATCAATATATACTTTACCAGACCTCGGAATCTAGTACGGTGACTGCTGCTTATGAAGTAAGATGTAGGCGTACACATTTATATTTTTACATTTGAGGATTATTTGTAACCATATGATCACTATGGTCATTATATACAGAAAGGTTTACCGGACACATAGATCTGGTACCGACAGAACGGTAACCGGGGTAACCAGAGTCACCAGATCAGGAGGTTTGGTAAATTGAGAATGGATTACTGCGGCTGTTAATAGGGCAAATGAAAAACTAAAAATTCAATTAAGATAAATATTGACGCATGAAATGTTACTTATGGGGAATGAATTAAGAGTATTATAAAGAACTCAAAAATTTAATAATATAACGTTTGAACATCCAAAGTTAGTGTCACTTTCGATAAAACTGGAAGTGTAAAAAACTATTTATACGTCAAATTGTGGCGTTTATTAAACATGTAGGATGTTCCAAATTTCAATCATTTATTTTCAAAACTAAAGGAAAAAAGTAGGTGTTACGGTATATGGGTGAGTTCTCATGCCAACTGGTAACTTCAATGTGTACGGAAACCTTCGCTAAGTAAACAACTTACAAATTAAAAAAGACTTGCGCATTACCACCACCTTTAAAAAATAGGTTATAACCTTTGGACTAGCTAATACTAAACCATGTTCTAACTGAGTGCACCATGTACACAGTTCATGTGCCTTCTCAACACGTGGTTATATTTGAAATTTACAAAACAAATACTACACTGGAACATGGGATCTTGACCACATTCTACCTTGATATGTCTCATAAGGTTGCTCCTTCTCTTGTAGTGACGATCACAGTTTGGACAATGAAAGTTTTCTAAAACAAAATAGTTATTAGCCAAATAAGAACATACCTAGCTTAACATAAAGTACAGTATTTAAACTAATAGATACACTACGAGGAGTACAGGTAGACCTGTAGAGAAATCCTATATATTTACGCACTGGTGCAAAATGCGTCAGAATAGATCGCCCCCCACAAAGCAAACACAAATAATAACATCGACAATCGACACACATCACTTTCCAACAGGCTTTAGATGGCGTTATCCCGACTCATGTTGCACATGTACATCAGTATGGTGTCGGGTCACTTGCGCCTGAAACATTTGCGCCTCGACTCTCCCTTCATTTTATGGGCTTGTTCCATGATATTCTTTTTAAATGGTTTTTATACTTTTTCATTTAGTACTCGATATTCTCATTATGCACTTAAAATTTCGTATTATTAACTTTTTCCGTTCTCGAGATATAAGGAGTTGAAATTAGTAATAGTTGCAAAAACCGAGCTCATTTGTGACGTCACTATACGCAAGTGACGTAAGAGAAATGGCTTTCTGGGACCTTTCAAATTTAACCTGAAAAGTCGAAAAACATAGAATTTTCAAACGCTGGTAACTAAATAAATACGTCGAGTGGAAGTTCGTTCTATGTCTTTACGGAACGAAGAAGGTCGGCGATGAATCCTAATCGTAAATTGCAGGGTCAAAATCGAAAATTCGTCCTGACAGGAGCGAGAGAAAATTGCGATTTTTTGACATTTCAACAAATTGTACTCCCCTACTGTCAAGAAGTGAGTAAAAGAAACAATGCTTCGAAAACACTTATGATTATAACAACTAAGGAGCATCAAGTCTATTGAGATCGCCGAGTCTATGCGTATAGTGACGTAGTGCCTGGTCACGCCCCATTTTCGCGAGATGAAAATTTGTAATAGTTTTTAAGATACTAAACGTGCGAATAAGATTCTGATTTTTTGTAGATCCATTATTTTATACTTGCACTTTCGATTTATGAAATAATAAAAAATGCCGAACAAGCCCATTACAGACTAGACTACAGGGGACATTTGCGCCTTGTTATATTCGAAGAAGTAACATCATAATATTATTTATCATCAGAAGTGACCAAAATGCAGTTCCACTTTAGTAACCCCTATTTCTGGCAAGCTGTCTCTATTTACGTGTCAAAAACTGTATTCGAAAAAATCTAAACGAAAGTGCAGCACTAACGTAGGTATTGAAACATATTCTTCACAGCAGAAAAAATAACTATCTATAACTAAAAGAAAAACTTTATGTAAAAATATTAATGAAATCTTTGCATTCTTTCAATAACCTGAATTCTGGTTATGCTAGCAAATTAAAATCCTAAAATTAATTTGTCTAATTTGTTATTTGACAATTCTCATTCTAACACTAGCATCCACACAATCCCCTACGGCCATGCAGATTAAACTAGTATCTACATAACCCCCTACGACCATGAAGATTCAGTTAAAAATGAGAACAAAGGCCTAAAATGAATTTATATATCTACCTTGTCTTAAAAATTTTTATTTTTTTTATTCTTATGGATTGCATTTTCATGAAATCTATCATCCTCTTTCTTGGAAATGCTTAGCCTTAGAATGAAAAAAATATAGGACAAGGTAGAATAATATATTCATTTTAGGCCTTTGTTCCCTGTTTTAACTGAATCTTCATGATCCTAGGGGGTTATCTAGATACCAGTTTAATCTGCATGGCCATGGACTGTGTGGATGAAAGTGTTAGAATGAGAATTGTCAAATAAGAAATTAGACAAATTAATTTTAAGATTTTAATTTACCAGCATAACCAGAATTCAGGTTATCGAAAAAATGCAAAGATTTCATTAATATTTTTACACAAAGTTTTTCTTTTAGTAGATAGTTATTTTTTCTGCTGTTTGCAAAATCCTATAAAGAATATGTTTCAATACAATTATAAGCAAACAAATAATAATTCATTTTTAAACTAACATAGGTATTTATGCCAACACTTTATTTCCCAATATTAATCTTCAAGGTAGCACCGTCAGTGAATTCATTTTTCTGTATTTAGCCGAACAACAAATGAATAGATAGGTTCATGTTATTGCTATTAGGGGGAGAGTACGATATCTGCGGCGTCGATGTTTGACGTTTACAGTTGATTGGGTTTTTACGCACAAAAATAATCTCACTATAAAATGGGGGTCCAGGCGGCGCAACCCCCGGTGAGGTCTAGGGGCGACGCCCCGGTGGGGGGTTAGGGGGCGAAGCCCCAGCATAAAACCAAAATTCATAGTTAAACATAAATTGAATTCTCAATAGAAAAAATATTTACTTCGGAATTATTTCAAATGAACACAATGATTTTATTTGTCTATACATTATTTGAGAAACATTCTATTATTCATAAACATATGTGTATAACATGTGTGCAAAAAAAAATTAAAAACAAAGAAATACTTAAAGTACTTAAGTCATATTTATAAATTATTCTCATTTTTATATATATGCCAATGTTTTTATCAATTTATGGAGATAAGATTCCTGTCATTGGATATATAGGCGCAAATAACCCACCTACAATGATATTTCGTGAGATGCAAATGTCCCGATTTTTGGAGTAAGGTGCAAATGTCCCAAGCACATGTGCCCCCTATTCATAAGTACATAGAATTCCCCTACGCGTCTCATAATACAGTCCTCAGGGGATTTTAGCTAGGATTAAATAATCCTTATGTCAAATTTTGATTTTTTGATAAGTTTTTAGTAATAGAAAAGTATTTTAGAATGTTGTCAATCACACCGTGGACGAAAAATAAAACAAAATGGCGTCAAACATAATTTTTGTTTTGTTTTTGAAATTACTTTTAAAATACGAAAAATACAAAAACTATCGTAGAGATAGTTTTTGTATGTAACCGTCATTGCGTAAAATAAGGATCAAAGTTATAGGGCCACCGGCCAACACGCGAACGCCAAAATTAGCGTCTTCCGTGCGAATAGGCACAGAAATTTTAATAACTTTTTGAAAATTGATCAAACAAATGGATATATCTTGTAAAAGTGGTAGTATAATCAACGATAATTTTTCATCATTTGCGACAAATTTGAAATAAAAATTCTACACATTATAGAATTACAAAAAATTTAAAATCAACTCATATTCCAACCAGAACATTTGAACATATTTCACTACCAAGACATCTGAATGTGACACATGAAGATCCTAAAACCAACGGAACTTGTTACATTAACGAGTATGGTATTGTAATGACAGCAGCATCTTTGCCATTTAAAATATTTTTATCTTAATTAGGATCCGATTATTTCATCAACGCACAGCCATTGCGTCGAAACGGAAAAAGGCGTTAGTGTGTTGGCTCTGATGCCATGATTTTGATTCTTATTTTACACCAGAACCATAGAATGTATGAAATATGTAGTATAGGCATTTCTTTTTTGTAGAATTTTCTAATTTTTAATTTTCATCTCTACGATAATTTTTTGTATTTTTTGTATTTTAAAAATTGCATGCAATTTTTTTTTAAGTTTGCCCCCATACTGCTTTATGTTCCGTCCACAGTGGCCTTGACAACTTTTTAAAATACTTTTCTACTACTAAACACCTACCAAAATATCGATAATTTATAAGGATTCTTTTTTTCTAACTTTTGCCGCTATATCTTCCCTAGGAATTGAGCTATAAGTTCTACATACTATAATCTGATCCATATGTAATTACTAGTTGAGAGGTAAATATATTAACTACAACTACAGGAATTCTTGTTAAGAGTTGTAACAATTTGTATAACATCATATCTAATTGCAAGGAATTGTTTCAGTGTTTCAATCAGTTTCAATTATCTTCAGATGATGCCAACATGGCTAGCGAAATGCGCGATAGCATTGGTGTGTAGTGTTGAAGTGTCTTGGTCTATCACAACACAACTATTGCAAGAAACAACAAAACTACAGCAAAGCTGTATAGTTCAGTTTATATTTAACAGAAAACTATAAAACAGTGTACGAGTCTGATCTAAGGAAAAAGTTGATATCACGTCCAGTTCTACCTTAAATGATATTTGTATTCCTGTCTATAAGTCGTCTTACTTTTATCTAATTTATTTGCCCCAAAATTGAAGCGTTAAAATTTAGAAACGACTAAAAAATTGTTGATGTACATTGAGTCATTATCGCATATAAAATAAAGATTGTGTTGTTTCTTAGGTTTCGCAGGTGTTGAATGAAGTGTTGTTGTACTTCCGGGTGCTTTCCGCTTAGCTGATAGGCTCCTGTAGGAGCCACGGTTGTTTAAATGACCGTTTCGGCAGAATCTCATCTGTCATCATCAGTGTCTCGCCGAAAGCTGCCTACTACTACTCCTCGTTGCTCGAACTGTACTCGCGTGTTGTGCGTGGCTACGTGTTATTAGCACTCTCTGTGTAGAAAGTGGGCACGCTACTCGGCAAATAACAAGTAGACAGGTGCGCATGCGCGACTTAGGCCCCAGCATATATAAGAAACCGCACAATATGGAGAACAACAAGAACGCCAGTTCAGTTTGAGCAACGAGGAAGAGCAGTAAGCAACTTTCAGCGAGAATCTGATGATGGTAGATGATATTCTGCCGAAACGTCATTTAGACAATCTTGGCTCCTACAGGAGCCGATCAACCCTACTGTATATGCATAGTGAATAATAAATTGATTATAGAAATATAAGCCAAGCGAATGTAAACATATAAAACAGTATTTGAAATTAAAAAATTAAAGTTGTTTAAAAAACTGTCAAAATTACCTAAATATTTTACATTATATGCTAGTCCAATCTCAGTTAACGTGTGATATAATAGGATGGTGACGTAGAGAGAAATTCTACATACTGAATTACATTTCATTTAAGACAGCTTTGTGTTTTACCGAATTAATTAAAACACATGAGAATTAAAATAAACTGAGTAAGGTAGAACGCAATTACGATTCGCAAAATAAAAAATATATTTACCATATATCAAGGAGTGAGCAAATAGTAGGCGCTAAACATCGTATACTTACCTTAGACCATGAATGAGACTTATAAATAATTACTTAAGAAAAAGAGAGTTTAACTAATAGCCAATCTATTAAAAAAATGGTTGGAGACTGAAATTTTCATACGCCAATAATTAAACAAAAAATAGTAATACGGAAATAAAAATAGTAGAATATTCACCTATTTCTTTAGATTTAGTTTAGTAATTCAGGCATATGTGGATATATGTTCAAATCTTGTGCAGGTATTGATTTTGAGACCTTTAAGTAAAACAAGTCGATTATACTACTGTTGAAGTTCATGTGCTTACTTTCTTTCCACGATTCTCTTTATTTTCCTCTCTACTGTAAATGGCAACGATGCAAGTTATTTTTATAGATTTTTTCAGAAAATAAACGTTAGTATGATAATTATTATATGATTATGCAACAACTAATTTTTGTTACAAGCAAATAATAGGCTATTGGTTAGAGACAATAATAGACCCAATAATTAAAAAATAATTCACTTTATTACATCAACTGTTCAAACATTTTATGTTTGTTTTTAAGGTGTATTCTAAGGTTAGTTTTCCTGTGTGTTTTGTGCGGACAATAAGGACATTTAACTTTAGGCGGCTCTCCACATTCCCTGGTGTGAATCACCATATTGAAACGCTGTTTAAATGATTTTCCACATTTGAAACAAATATTTCCACCTGCAACTACGTAAATACATTCTTTTACCTCCAGGGAATACTTATATTGCAACTAAACAAATAAAGTTTACAAATAGTACGTAGTCTTACATGTATACTATTTCTATTCGATTCAGAAATCAAGTCTAAACCAGGTTAAATTATTACGAAACCTACCTGCAACTATAGTAAACCAGCTATGTTATGCGCTTGCGGTAGTTGAGGAAAATAGACGATGATTATCCCTGGCTCACCATTACAAGCCAGCCTGGTCTCCATTTGTCTACAAAGTGCTGGTAGCATAGTCCTATGTTATATGATATTTATTTACTTTTATTGAATCATCTTAGGAGTTGTTCATTAAACTAACATTATATAATATTTAACCTACTGGGGACGTGAACCTGCAATCCTTTGACTACAAATGTGAAGCATCATCATCATCATCATCATCATCATCATCAGCATTTATTAACAATTATAAAATAAAATTATTGCCTCCCATGGCGCGTAGTGTCATGGTATACGTAGGGCTGGACGGATCGCAACAGGCTTGGCTCAATAAAATGATTAAAAAAATAGCTGAAACTCCTACCGCTGTAAGCGGTTCAAAGTAATTAAAGTTAAAACTATAAACACTAACTCTTTGGAAAAACACTTTATTAAATGTTTATTGCCAGGATGGGAAAAAGCTTCATGAAAAAACTTGTTCGAGAAAATTGTGGCCTTGATGGTCTCCCTGTCGCCAAGAAGGTATCGAAAGTGGAAAGTTAAAGTTTAAAAACTTATGATTTTTAGACATTTATCGACTGAGACAGAGTTTTTAACTAAAAAGGACAACATAACAAAATAGATAAAAATAATAAGAATAAGAGACAAAAAAAATAGTGGAGTAGACCTGGCAGAAAAAAGGGGGCGAAAAACAAGTGCCTTTAAAAAAAAAATTCCCATCTTATAGAGGATGACTTCCCCCACTTCCCTGACTCTTTCACATCCGAGATCTAGGTGGTGGGGGGGAGGGGGCTGTTAAACATATGGAAAATCGGTTTTTCTCAGTTTGCGCGCGATCTGGAAGACGGACAAAAAAATGTTTCGGATAAAAAAAAAAGTCTCCCCGAGGCGTAAACTGACTTTTATTTTTTTCGCCGAAAATATAAAAATGGAGGGCAAAAGAAAAAATGTATTTTTTCAAAACGATTTTTTTTATGAAGGGGGGGAATGGGGGGATAAAATGCTCCTTTCACGATAGGGATTTTCATCCCCTTTAAAATGAAAAAGATATTTTCAAAATCCTTCATTAGGGCAGGCAGGGCAACAACTTGAAGTTTAAGCCCTGTAGAAGGGCAAGGGAAATTCCTACGACCTTTTGCTAGCGCTCATTTTAAAAAGAACTAATTTCTCTTTTTAGTAAAAAAAAATAATAAATTCGATCGGACAGTGACTTGCGCTACGCCCGCGAGTTGCACTTATACATTTATTTCTTTTCAATCAGCAGTAGACGAAGCGGGAGAGTAGGCGTGGTCTCTACCCTATCTACTCTCTCGCCCCTCTCACTCACATAAAGAGAAATTCTTTGTATCCGTGTCAACCGGCGCGCGAGGCGTCTTGAAATATTTAAACTCCCTCAATTCTCAACCGTTTTTTATGATTTTTTTTATTTCCCGTGTATTTACGCAGCAAATCATCTCGCCGATGCCTCTCGTGCATGAGAAAGTTTCTTGTCGACGTGAAGGTGAGCGGCGAATAAAACGAAAGGGAATGAAAGAGGCAGATAGTAGCCTTATATCACGAAACCTCCCGTTTCTTATTTCATTATCTTATACACGGCGTACGCCGGTCAAGTCGGCCGTGCGGGTCCTCTATTATCACGCGTGTGTCCGTGGCCTCGTCATATATATCCCATGTCAGCAACTGGATAAAGGCTCTGTAGAGTGGAATGTGTCGGCTAGTTGTGAAGATATCACACGCGCGTGATCATGTCAACGTCCGCCCGTCCGACTTCATCGACCTGCGCCGCATACAAGAATTCATTGCACACCGTTCAACTTGTTTCCTCTTGTTCATGATTTTTCTCCCATTACCTGCTACTCATTTCTCCTTCACCTACGGCCTAAGACGAGGAGACAATGCTTATGAGAGACTGTCGCGGCAGCGAGTTGCATCTCCGCAGGTCAAAAGTTCCTGCGAACCTCTCATCTGACAGAGTGAGAGGAAAGTAGAGAAGAAGAGCAACACGTGATGGGGGTGGGGGTAGGGAAATGGAAGGTCAAAAAGGTAAGTATGACTTTTTCCTTAATAAAAAAAATCATTTTGAAAAAGAATACATTTTTTCTTTTACCACCCATTTTTACATTTTCGGCGAAAATTATTTCCTACCTATCCAACATTAGAACTGATCAAGAAAGGAATAAATCCCATATTGATTTTTTAAAATCGCCCTATTAGAACCGGAGATATTGCCGCTTTCCCTTTTTGCACATTCCCCCCTCCCTCTTCTTCCCTAATTGCCCTAGAGAGCTCCATCCGCGGCCTCGACTTCTTCCTATAACCACCCACAACAGAAAAAAATTACCATCCTAACCCCATTTCTTATCTCTTAAACACCCGTCATACCTCCTGTCCGATACCTTTTCCTACCCTGAAACTCAATCCCTCAAACGGCCATATCTCCGGCCCTAATTGGCCCATTTAAAAAAAAACCAAAACCAGTTTACGCGCCTCGGGGAGACCTTTCTTTTTTATTCGAAATATTTTCTTGTCGGTCTCCCCGATCGCGAGCAAACTGAGAAGAACTGACTTTACATATGTTTAACAGCCCCCCCCCCCCCCCCCCCAACATCTAGATCTCGGATGTGAAAGTGTCAGGGAAATGGGGGAAGTCGTCCTCTATAAGATACAAAACATTTTTTTTTGAAAAATAACACTTGTTTTTCAAATTCCAGATCTACTTCACTAAAAAGCAGGAAGAAAATAGGAATTCAACGGTGTGAAAAGGTGGAGCATAAGGCAGAAGTAAGTTATGGTATAGGAAAGTGTGACTAGAAAGTATCACTAGATAGGCAACGGTATGGTAGGGGGTGTTTAATTTGGAATAGGGTATTATGCATTCTGATTTTGGTTATGTTGTGTATTAGCGAATTATCGCATACAGCCTAGTTGAAGGGAATACAAGTTTGAAGCTTCAACCATTATATCATCACTCACTGCTTAAAACGTTTTGATTTACTAAAAATCATATATTATATTACGATATCTTTTATATTAGTACAATAAATCAATAGATAATAAGGAAATAATATTTCAGAAGATTTTCTATCATATAAAAAACTTTCTTTATATTTAAATTATTAATAATTTTTTTGCATTGATCGATTATGTTCCAAAACAATAAAGCTTTTCATGTAGCTAATACTAATTTACCGTTCCAAATTTCAAGACGCTCGGAATTTTCTTTCTTAAGTTATCATGCTTACAAAAGGAAAAACAAAAAGTGAATGGGTAGACAGACAGACGGACGGATATTTTGAATCCGATCACCCACAGAGCGATATGATTTTTCTCTCTACCTACTAGCAATATTACCGGTTTTACAAATGTGCCGATTAAATGCAATATACTCTTCATTTTGGACTTGCGAAGAGTCCAATAACAATAGATAAAAGGATCAGTAAAGCGGCTCATTCAGAATATTAAGGCAAATAAATAAACAAAAAATAAGTATATTTCACCATCCAAGTGCAATATACTCTTCGTTTTGTATTTGCGAAGAGTATTATAATCCTATAATAAAAATTCAACAAAACAGCTTGAAGGTATTTATTATTTAAAATGGTAACATAAAGTCATAAAATTAAACTGATATAGTATTTGAACGTTATCAAATATTCACATATAATTAGTTATTATGAAACAAATGTAGTTCGTTGCAAAGATACAGGAAGTAAATATTAAATCTCTCAAAGAATGCCGCTAATAAATACAGATTTATATTTCACATGAACTGTACGGCAATGCCTTACATAGTTCATCAAGAGATCATTTCAAGTTATTTTATTAACTAATTGTAAAATTGTATCTATGCAGTATGGCACAATAGCTCCAACAAGGAACATTAATGTTTGGAAAGTTCTTTTCGGTCTAAATAATGTATGTTTAAACAAAAGGTAAGTTCGATAAACTAGGAAAATCAGCCCCAATTTTATTTTAAAAAACACTTTAGCCATTTTCTACATTTGTTACTATTTTTGAATAACAAACGATCCATTATTTAAAATGAAAATAATTACAACTATTTGTAGTAGTCGTTTCTAGAGAAGCATACACTGAAAAATGTGGTCTAATCGACATTTTATTAAAAAATACTTTCAGGCCTTCTCGCGTCTCATACATGCAAAACGCATTTTCTCAGCATTTCCTCCGTTGTTTTTATATATTATCTGGTACAACAGACGAAAAAAATCTTGTCAAAATAGTGCGCTCTTGGGGCTGGAAATTTTCGTAGTCGATACCCCTCTTTCTATGGAATATTATCCATCCATCCATCTCTCGCTACTCAATAGTATTACATATGAATAAATAAATTAGTATATTAATAAATATTTAGAAAAACACACAATTAACAACAATTTTGTAGTTATTGATTCAGTATCCATATTTTGGCACCTAGGTAATTCTTTGCACATATATTACAAATCTGTACAAGTTGAGTCTTAAGTGACTTTTATTTTATTAATTAAATAGATACTCAATGAATGAGGATAGTTCTGCTTTAGTTATTATAGTTTATTTATTATATATGCAATGCTCCTTTGCTATTCCCTCATATAAAGTACTGTTAGTAGTTATTTAAGAGCATATTTAAATAATGATACATCGTTGCAATATATATTGAAGAATGCACGGAATATTAAAATGCCCAGTACAAAATAAATTGATTGCAATAAGTCATCGCCAACCACTTATGGCAATCAATTGGCGACTAATTAGCCAAAGAAGTATGAAATACTAAAGATACCCGTACTGACTAAGGGCAAAAAACTGGAAACCGCAGTATATGGATGATATAATATTATACGCCACACAGAATAGTTTTCTCTGCTGAGGCGATAACTTAAGAACGAATAGTCTGATTCTACTGAAATTAGGACAGTATAGTATTTCTAGCATTAATTTGAAATTTCAGTCTAAAGCACTGCTACCAGGATAAGTCATTATAAAGCCTATTCGTGATAAAATAACACGCGAGACCGCGTATTGGCGCGTACTTGATCATTGCAAACGATATCCGAATAAAAATACAGTTCACCAAATATGTTATACGTTTACCTCAAACAAAAGGAGTCGATCGCTTACCTGGCTCACAATTGCAGGCCCTCTGCCTGATTTGATTAATGCCGGTTGCATAGCCGTAGGTTAAACGATATTTATATTTACTATTACTGAATCATTTATGGAGTTGTTCATTAAACTAACATTATTTACTATAAATAAATAATGTACTATAAATAAATCATTTACATCATGTCAATCAATTAATACAAAGTAGTGAAACAACATCTACAATAATTATAAAGTGATTCTAAAATTCAATAATTAAAAATCGTGGGTCTACGCTCATGTCCATCGTTAGGAAGTGTTCCTTTGTCGTCCTCTTTTTTATAAGTTTCAGACTGACTTTGGATGACGTATAAGTCAGTGTTAGATAAAGGGAAAACGTTTTTGAATAAAATCAATAAATAAAAAAGTTAATTTAATTACTTAAAAAAAAAAAATTGTGATGTTTTGTAATTAAACAAACAATATTGAAACATTCTTTATAGGATTTTGCAAACAGCAGAAAAAATAACTATCTATAACTAAAAGAAAAATTTTTTTGTGTAGAAATATTAATGAAATCTTTGCATTCTTTCGATAACCTGAATTCTGGTTATGCTAGCAAATTAAAATCCTAAAATGAATTTGTCCAATTTCTTATTTGACAATTCTCATTCTAACACTAGCATCCACACAGTCCCCTACGGCCATGCAGATTAAGCTAGTATCCACATAACCCCCTACGATTATGAAGATTCAGTTAAAAATGAGAACAAAGACCTAAAATGAATTTATTTGTCTACCTTGTCTTAAAAAAATTGTTCATTCCAATGGATTACATTTTCATGAAATCTATCATTCTGTTTCCTGGAAATGCTTAGTCTTTGAAACGTTTTTCGCCCTTATTCTGGAGCTCATCAGAAAGACATAAAGCCATTCATAAAGATGTTTCATGCAAAACCAAGACAATTTTTATAATTAATACTAGTTAGCTAATAGATAGGTGAAGTTGTTTTTATCAGTCAATGTCAAATATAATCATTTCACACTTATTCATAAAAATTGTCTTGGTTTTGCATGAAACATCTTTATGAATGGCTTTATGTCTTTCTGATGAGCTCCAGAATAAGGGCGAAAAACGTTTCAAAGGCTAAGCATTTCCAGGAAACAGAATGATAGATTTCATGAAAATGTAATCCATTGGAATGAACAATTTTTTTTTAAGACAAGGTAGATAAATAAATTCATTTTAGGTCTTTGTTCTCATTTTTAACTGAATCTTCATAATCGTAGGGGGTTATGTGGATACTAGTTTAATCTGCATGGCCGTAGGGGACTGTGTGGATGCTAGTGTTAGAATGAGAATTGTCAAATAAGAAATTGGACAAATTCATTTTAGGATTTTAATTTGCTAGCATAACCAGAATTCAGGTTATCGAAAGAATGCAAAGATTTCATTAATATTTCTACACAAAAAAAATTTTCTTTTAGTTATAGATAGTTATTTTTTCTGCTGTTTGCAAAATCCTATAAAGAATGTTTCAATACAATTATAAGCAAACAAATAATAATTCATTTTTAAACAAACAATGTCTAAAACCAATATTACTTGCAAACAAACTGTGAGGAGTATCCTATAGAATGTTCAGAAATTATGTAAAAAGTGCAGTAAATCAGCGAAGAGTAAGAGTAAACTTGCTCTTAAATAACGACCAGCAGTAGTTTATATAAGAGTATAGAAATGAACATTTGCGTATTTAATATATGCAACCCACAATAAGCCTGTTCATATTTGTCGTGGATTTACAGTTACCTTTAGTGTTATATAAAATTAGACATTATTAGCAGATTTTGGATCAGGTCATTAACATTGGCAAAGTGACGTCATTTATTCGACGATGTTTAACTTGCCTTGTCAACACACACAGGGTTCAGTTATTAGACTACGGCCCTGCCCCAATTAAATTACGTAATAATTATCTTCTCTGTTTTAATACATTTTAATAGAAGCTTGTTATTAAGAAAAAGTTTTACTTATATTTTTCTACCGACGATATATCATTGACCGTCGAGAAGTTGTGAACTGAGCTGATTATCCTGGCTGCAACATCAGGTCATGATCATCAGATAATTCTTGTATTGTCATCGGTGCTACATATGTACGCAAAATTTCAGGGGGAAACCGTTCACAAATTTGACTTTTGATGTTTTCTGAAGATTTTATCCTAATTGTATTGTCATCGATGCCTACATATGTATGCAAAATTTCAAAGCAATAGATCAATTGAAAGTGTTTCAAAATTGATTGCAAGATTTGAACTAAACTGACTGAGTGACACCTGACTGAAAAATATGTAAAATTGAATAAAAGCTTGTAAAAAATTATCCATATTGTGTGTTGTAGTAAGTAAGAAACGCTCTATTACAAAAAAGATAATTGTACATCGTCCTGAATATTCTATTTGTTGCGAATAAGTTGACAATATACTTATTTTTGTGTTAAACTTGTACTCAGTACTTGCAAAATAGGTGCGTACTGTTGCAGACAATAGGACATGTCTTATTGCTAAAATTTTGTCGTGTATATCTAACTTTAATATTTGTGACATTGTCATTTATCTGTTAAAACATATTGCAAGTATGTCCCAAGTAAGAGATTTAGATAATGCTGGTGTTATTGCTAAAGCAGGGGATGGTTGGTCAATAAGACAAATTGCACTGCGTTATAACATAACAAGAATTCGTTATCAATATTTTAAAAAGTGGAGAATAAACTGTACGATTAGTAGAAATCCTGGATCAGGATCAAGATTTGCAAATTGGTGAGTACATTAAGAGAACATCCATTGTAAGTAGGTAAGCTATAGGTATGGGGGTTGAGCTTCTGTGTCACAATTGTTTCCCAATAATGAGCAAGATAATTGTTTCGTTCATGCTGGTCATTCCGTAACTAAGTGGTTTCGAGATAACATGAATTAATGTTCTTAACTGGCCCAGTCATAGTCCAGACCTTAACCGCGTGTAGGAAGTATGGGGACTACTCGTAAAAAATATCCAAAACCGAAATGTGAGACTACGAAATGCCCAAGAGTTACTGGAATTAATAATGTATGGAAAAATATTACCGATGATTATTGCATGATATGAATGAGTGTGAAATTCTATGCCAAACAAACTAATAGAAGTTATAAATAGTTGGAAAAATCGATTGTGGAAGCCGTTACTTTGTGATAGTTAATCATGACGATATGAGAAGGAAAACTACTTTGTTTTCTACCACTAACATTTATTGTAACATACACGTTACTGCAGTTTCGGTACTTTAACGTACCATTTTCAAACGTTGATTCAAATGAATTCATGAATGAAGATTCATTTGAATCAACGTTTGAAAATGGTACGTTAAAGTACCGAAACTGCAGTAACGTGTATGTTACAATAAATTTTAGTGGTAGAAAACAAAGTAGTTTTCCTTCTCATATCGTAATAATAGTTGGTTTTTCAACTTTTTCAATAATATTTCTTACGAATTAATTAAATTGTTTATTTCCCACTTTTTATAATATTAAATGGTGAATTTCTTTAAGTTAAAGCGCAAAGCAATTTGTCTCATTGACCATCCATCTTTTGCTAGAGCATTATTTCCAGCCTTACCATATTAGCTTTAGAATAAAAAACAAAATAGTGATCATATCTGTCTCCTTTCGACTACTCATTGCATATTTAAATAAAGATAGATTTACATAAAAAAAAGTTGTACCATTATTTATTGTCCACCACAATACATGCAACCCAAATAATTAGTATTTTTAAGATCTGTCGGCATTCCTGCTTGGCTAGTAAAATCTTGACACATAGTGGATTTGTCAATTTCCAAAAGGTGAACCTTATTATCTCGCAGATTGTTCAATTCGGTGTTTGTCTTCGTACGCATTTAGAGAACTAATCTTGGATAGGTGACTTGTAACTAAATTTAGAAATAAGTTTACAATATCTCATATCCCGGATGTCGACGATGAGCATGAACCTTTAGGTTATATTTGTGGAAAAACTTTTTGGAACAAAGATCACAACTGAATGTAGGCTCCTTGTGGCATTCATATCTAATATGTCTTTGTAGGTGTTTGTATCTCCTGTATATCCTTTGGCATTGATGGCAGGGAAATTTATCTAAAAATACGCTTGAATTAATTCAAATAAATTGATAAAAAGAGATGAAAATATAAATATACTTAGCAACATGAACATACTTAGCTTATTATTTTTATACACATAATATACATTATTACTGAAATTAAGTTTATTATCTATGATTATCTCTAAATATTTCAATTTGGTAGTGACTTCAATTACTTCCACATAAACTTCAAATTCTAATCACTGCTGCTCTATTTCATGTTTAAATTCTCTTCCCTATTATACCTTTTGTTTTGAGTTCTAGCCAGTCACTCACTTTGAAGACTTTATTCATTCTACTCATCAATAACGCACTTCTTTCCACTGCTATATAAATAACGGTATCATCTGCAAATAACAGCAGTTACCATACAGATCTGCTGTCATTGATGTATAAAATGAACAAAAACGGCCCCAGAATACTTTCTTGCGGTATCCCAACATTCATACTTCTTGCAGTCGAGACACACTCGTTATATTTCACTGTTTGCATTCTGTCACCTGAGTAACTCCTTAACCACATGCACAATTCCACATAGTCCATTTCTCTTCAATTTCTTCAACAATCTATTCTGTATAGATGACAGTTGCAAATGCTCGCTTTAAATCTAAAAACTCATGTCGATTACTTTACCTAAGGCATATATGCTTGTTTTTCTATATAGAAATTTCATTCACGTCTTACAACTATATTTTTGATTTAGGATCGCTTTAGAAGTTAAAACTTCGCTTCATCTTCAGATACCTCTACATCAGCATATTTGTAAATCTTATAAGTAATCATAAATTAAAAGATGCTGTAAAATATTTAAATGTTAACGTAAAAATAAATAATTCAAATTAAAGATTGAAGAGTGAGCTTTTCGATGGCTTTTTAAAAATTGTATTAAAAATTTCCTATTTTGCCAAAAATTATGTAGAGAAGATGTAACGAAAGATGTAACGGGTCACTTTTTATCCACTTGATAATAAGAGTAATTTAATTAAAATACTGCTTTTATTTAATATTTTGTTCTAAAATTACCTTAAGCCTACCCTGCTAGTACGCTAGAAATCCATACGCATAAATAAATAGATTGCGCGCCATTTTATAAATAACCAATCAAAAACGATCCCGCCATTTTTGGCGTCAGTACGATGTAATCACGTAGGAAAGATTACCCGAGGCAGGACCCCTGCCCGGGGAGGTTGTGCATGAGAATTGTCGTGACACTTTAAAAAGTCTATAATATTGGTCATCCAGTCTACCTGCTTTAGTAAATTGATACCTAGAATTAATGCAGCAATTTTCTTAAGATATTATTAATTAGGGGCTTAAAATTTTTTTATTTTTAAAGAATGGTTGAGAAATTGTAAAATTGAGTCAAAAGTAAAAGATGTTTACTTCATAACATTTCATCAATATATCTATAGTCCAGGATACTTTAACTTGGCCGGTCCAAATGCCGCTTTAGGCTGAACTAAGCTTTATGGACATACATTAACAATGTATTTGATTTAACTTTGTGTGCAAGAGAAAATGAAACCATACGCGCACTTATTAACTCATGCACAAGATAATTTAAAGTTTATTCGACTATAAACTAATGAATCCTATGAGGGACTTTTTTTGTGGCATTTTATTCAATATATGTAAAGGGTGATTTGAAGAAGACTACAGACTGAAAACGAGTTCTAAAAATTATATTTCCAGTAATATAAATGAAAGGTAAATGTTAAGAAATAAATGAATTACAAAGCTGAAACCTTAACTTTTAAAAATATTTCTTATTCTGTTTTAATTCGATTACATTATTATTAAAGTGGTTATATTGAAACTTACGTTATTTAAGAAACTCACGAAACTTTCAGCAAATTTAATTCACATATCAATAAATATTCTGGTAAAATATAAACTCTATTTACCGAACCGTTTCCGAGATTCATTCGCTTAAAGTTCGCAGTTTTTGATATGTTAATATGTTTTTTTATACAAGCATTTGCTCCTTTCCCGAATTTAATTAATTATTAATCTTTCCTGCGTGACATTATGGACGCCATGCGACATAAATTGATGTGACACTATTTTCCCTCTTACGACTGATCCTTATTTAACAATGACCTCAAAAACGAAACAAACTTAAATTAATTCTTGACGAAGCACTTGTACAAATATCGAGATGATTCGCCGTTCAATAATGTACTAGCAGCTCCCGAAAACTACTGAAATTATTGAATGGGGACATGAGTAGTAGACGTGGCAACGTCGCACGATTTTTAATACTTTCAAATACTTGCGTTTATTTTCAATGCAATATCATATAATTAATTTACTAACTAGGTATAAAAGGTAAAAATATTTTTTAAATTTTTTCAAAAATAATATACAGATACCTGACTCTTAACATTTAGAATAGGGAATGAATATAATATATTTTAATGAATGAATTGAAAAATAATAATTATTATATGATGTACAGGTCGACCAGCCTAGAATGGCCATCGAGATTAGGATGCGCAGTAGTTGAAACCACCCCACCTTTACGGAGCTCACTTGTTTATGTTCCTTCCTCGTGTAAACATCCGTACAGTCTTGAGAAAAGTGCTTGTAGTGTATAACATATTTAATACATAGGTACCTATTAGAAGTATTTACTTATAAACATGAATGTTACGTGTACAAAGAACTGTTGTTCAATCGAAAACATCAACTAGACTGTGGCATACCGGGATTGTTGGTGAATAAGAAAGCACTTTTTACTTAAACTTCTTCCCCCGACTGTACTACGTTCATAGTTAAGAAACTTGTCTCTATTCAACAGCGACGATATTTCGTCTCTCTCTGCGCGGCTGTTGGCAGTGTTGGCCATCCTACAATGGTTTACTTGTACTTAATCAGCATTTTTTTTTTTATTTAAATATTATCTGCCAGGAATGATTTTGCACCTTTATTTACGTTATGAGAAGCTCCTTCTCGACCCGATTTAAACTCGAGCAAACTCCACATTCAATAGAAAATAGGTACTGAAAGTTATCCGTTTTCATTTTCAGCTACAATTCATAACCCACTTTGGCATTTGGTTTTTTTGTGCTAATGTGCTAACCTTTAATCGTCGCAACTGGACATTCTTAAATTGTTAAATAACCGATCTTCAAATCATTTAAATAATAAAATTTACATAACAAACATTGCATTGGTTAATGTGCAAAGACAGGCCGATCAGCTGACGTCAACAACTATATGTGGCGTTGCCAAGTCTTTCCTTACTGTCTTTCTTGTGAGGTGCGACATCTGTTAGCGAATCGATAAAATTGAGAGTTTATCAATTCGTTAACAGATGTCCCACCTCTCCTGACCTTCCGAGAACACACGCTCTTTCATGATTCAACGGCTGAATATAACGGCCATTCATCTCCTATTACACAATGGTGAACTATATATATTTTTAAATTATAGTATTTATAGAAAAAATACTATAATCTATATTTGGCAGGTTATTTTTTTCTAGATGAAATTATTGTCAAACCTTCATGATATCTACAAATATTTGAACTATTTTAAGATGTTTCCAAATTAGTAATAATCAGTTTATTTAGTAAAATTTTCGTATTTCATAAAATAATGTTATGTAATGTATAATATACATACGTTATGCGATCTAAATGTCAAAATCAATGAGCTGCTTGTATAGGAGCACATAGGTATACATTTGGGACCGTGTATTTCAGATAACGACGAACTAAATGAACATTTGGATTATAGGTGTGATGGAGCACAAAACAATAGAATTGTGGCTCCTCATACTCAAAATGTTTTTTGTAAGTATTGATACTTTCTGCATAGTCTGAAGCAGTGGTGACAAAGAACCTTGCTTAAAAATATCATATTTAAACACAATATTTCTGAAATTTTTTATTTACAACATGTAAATAATAAAAATTAATATGTATCTGCAAACCATACCATTGCATAAAAATATCACATATAAAAAAGCACTTCTGATAAAAATATATTTTTAGTTACTTAATGTTACGTATGTTACTTAATTTATAATATGGCAAATACACATGTAATTACATAGTAAGTAACTTGTAAGTACTGGTACTCATAACCTGAAAGATTGACCGCAAAATTCCTATTTTTGCCTGTTTTTGCATACGTCATAACTTTGAGCCGAAATAAAATAATCGCTCGCCAAAGGTCTTAAATTAAAACTTATCAAAAATATAGATGACGGTATGATCGTATTGCTACCCCCATAAAAGGTGGTTATTATGGCTATACATATTCTTCACTGATTTTTTTACAAGACGCTTTTTTCTATAAAGAGTTAAAATTAAATAATTATTCAAAGTGATTAAGTGTAAAATCTCCACATCTAAAAACTGCCCCTGAAAGAGGGTTAAAAGTACCCTTACATTAAAACCCCTACATTAAAAATGCTAAGAATATGTGCAAAATATTTTAAAATACATTATTTGAATCGCTTTAATGTAAGTGTAGTTTATTAGGGGTGATTCTTAGATATGAAGTTTTATAAATTTAATTACTTTGAAAAATAACTTTGAAGTAATTATATTAAAAGCCACCATGAAAAAAAATCAGTGAAAAATATTTATACTTAATTCAGAGGGGTAGGAACCCCTATATTGAAAAATAAAGAAATAAAGTCATCTACGTTTTTGATTAGCTATAATTTAAGGCCTTTAGCGTTTAATTATCTTTTTTCGGAGCAAAGTTATGATGAATGCAAAAACAGGCTAATTTTGCTTGTCATTCCTTTTTGCCGTATAAAATGGACTTCATCTTGGTGTAACGGGGAGTTTAAACTACATATATCACAAATAAATGGCACCTTTCAGTCTCTTGACCCTCTACTGCACTGTAGTCAATCCTTTTGATACGGGCAGAAGATTTGTGGAAAAACAAGTCACTCAGCGAACATTTTTATTTAAAACTTTGCAAAATATAGCAAATTTATTCAAAACGACTTCTGATTCCCCATCTTATCATCTGTTCGAATCGTACTGTACAAATGAAGTGTATGGATACGTGTAATCTGGCCGGCTATGAGCTAGATGAACCCTCAGCTGATACCTGCAATGAAATTTTTTGCAACACAAGGCACAAATGAATTGTGGATTCTTTTGGCATATGTGTCTCCAAAGTTTCGTACATTATGTCGCACTGAGGACAAGGAAAACTGCCTAAAAAGAAATACCGTCTTCGTTCCCATTTAGCGAACCAATTTTGGATAGACGAATGGCAACTAAAATAAATTTATAATATCGCATATCCCGGATGTAGACGACGAGCATGATCCTTTAGGTTACATTTATGGAAAAACTTTCTGAAGCAAAGATCGCAGCTGAATTTAGGATCCTTGTAACATTCATATCTAATATGCCTTTGCAGGTATCTGTATCTCTTGTATGTCCTTTGGCACTGATGGCAGGGAAATTTATCTAAAAATAGCCATGAATTAAGACTGCAAACATTCCATTATAATAACGATCCTATCAAAAGGACATTAGATGCATTATGTTATTAAGATATTTGTAAATATTAGGTTAGTAGTAAGTTATTAAATTGTTTGTAAATATTTAGGTCATATGTACAAAAACTAATTTTGTTTTTACGATTGTGAGATATGTTATATGTATTAGAGTAAGTATATCTAAAAAGAAAAAAAAAGAAAAAAGATAATGAATAAACAAAAAAATATATCTATTAAAAAATAATAATAAATTTTAAGAAAAAAAACTGGAATAAATGGATAAATAAAAAAATATATTAAAAAAAATATATAAAAAAAACAACAAAACAAAAAAGAAAATATTGAAAAAAGAGAAAAGAAGAAGAAAAAACACAAAATAATAATAAAAACAGTATATGTGCACATATAATATATTAATAATATGTGTAATTAGATAATGTAATTTACTGGAAAAAGTCATTGTAAATACTTAGAAGATAAGTATAGATTAAGTAAAATGTAATGCCCCTCGGCAAAATATAAAATATATGTAAATATATAGTAAAAGGTATTCTGTAAAATGTAATTACCATTTTGATTTTACCTCCAAAAACAGACTGGCTAATTGGTTATGCCAAAGCCATTTAAACCCAAACACATACACACAACTCAAATTAATTGATAAAGGGAAAGACTGTGATGGAAATATGAACATACTTAGCAACATAAACATACTTAGCTTATCATTTTTGCACACATAATAGACATTATTACTGAAACTAAGTTTATTATCTATGATTACCTAGTTCTAAGTATTTCATTTTCTTAGTGACTTCAATTACTTCCCCACAAACTAAATTCTAGTCATTGCTATTTAATTTAATTTTTAAATTTCTCGTCCTTCCTAAAATTATACCTTTTCCTTTAGACACATTCAACTTGAATTTATTGACTTAGCTAATCACTCACTTTGAAAGTATTATTCATTCTACTCATCAATAACGCGCTGATTTTGTCTGGTGTATAAATAACCGCATAATCTACAGATAACGGCAGTTAGAAAATAGAGCTGCTATGTCATGAATGAACAAAAGTGGCCCCAGAATACTTTCTTGCGGTACGCCAATATTCATACTTCTGTAAGTCGATACACATCGTTATACTTTACTATTTGCCATCTGTCACCTAAGTAACTACTTAACCATAGACACAATTTCATCCAGTCCATTCTTAATCCATAGAGGGAATTATTTGAAAGTAAACAAAGAGAAAGTAAGTAATTAATTCTACTTCATAATTTCATTCATTCATTTTACTTCAAAATAATGCTTAATAAGAAAAATACATATCCTCCTTTTCCGAGAGGCACGAGTTTTAGATAGGCGACTGTTAGATTTTTTAAATGTGGTTGCAAAACAATATTGCAATGATTTAGAGCCTGTCCATCATATATATCATGAGACTAAGCATAGACAGTATGCAGGAAAAACAAAAATAACATCGAAAAGTATTGAACAAAGATGTCATAATACACATTTCGCTTCTAAATATTTAAGCACTTATCTGCGGCTGTTAAAAATTTAGCATCAGTCAAGATATTTAGAAGGAGAGTAAAGCATTTGATGCTGGAGAAGGAAAGGTCAAAAATTCATCGGTTAATTGGAAGTAAATAAATTTAAAAAATTATAACGAATTAGTAAACAGTATTTATTGTGCTTTGCCAACATGTGTTCATTATTATGATTGATGTTACAAGAGATAGGAACAGAATGCCTTATTATTTAGGAAAGATATCAAAAAGTAGAGAGTTTGGAATAAGATGGCAATACGTTAAAATTATAAAGAGATTGCTCAATGACCTACGATCAAGATTTTCCTTATGTGGAACTTGTTTATTTGTCTTTGTTATATTAAACAGTGCATAATGCATTAGTATCAAATAAACATTTATTTTTTATTTATAATTTTTATTTATATACCGGGTGAGTCACGAATTGCGCTCGCCCCGATATTTCCTAAAATATTTGGAATAGAAAATTGAAATTCGGAGGCCTTGTTACACGACTAAAATGCCATCTCTTCAAAAAAAATCAAGTTTGGTGCACATCCGGTTTGACCGGAAATGCCCACAACTTTCGATTTTTAAATGGAACACCCTATATATTTTTACATTTTTGGAATCTAGAGGAAATTTTGAATACAACATATCCATTTTGGTCACTTTTTGATAAACATTAAAAATTTTATTAAAAAATCTATTTCTGAATCCAGAGTGCTGTGGTGTCCAAAATATATTTTAGTTTGTGTGCTACGTTACTATAAAAATAAAAAGAGCTGATATTGTTTTATTACATTCAATGGCTACTATGATTTTTCAATGTTATTAGGTTATCAGATTTACACAGAAATGTGCTATTTTAGTTTCCAAAGCCCACTAATCTATTATCTATTAGCCGCATGTTTCTAAAAGCTTGGTTGCATTGTATTTTGGCTGAAATCTCAAATATTTCTGAGCGGATTTTCAAAATTTTGGTATCATTAGATTCGTATGAAAATGAGGTATTTAAAAATGTTGGTGAACGATTAAATTCCCGTTTAAAAAAACCGAGTTAGTGGGTAAAAATCACATTTAAAAATTTTAAACGCCTCTAGAGAATTAAGTAATGCAATCATATTGCTCCTTTTATTTTTATAGTAACGTAGCACACAACCTAAAATATATATTGGGCACCACAGCACTCTGGATTCAGAAATAGATTTTTTAATAAAATTTTTAATGTTTATAAAAAAGTGACCAAAATGGATGTATTGCATTCAAAATTTCCTCTAGATTCCAAAAATGTAAAAATATATAGGGTGTTCCATTTAGAAATCGAAAGTTGTGGGCATTTCCGGTCAAACCGGATGTGCACCAAACTTGATTTTTTATTGAAAAGATGGCATTTTAGTCGTGTAATAAGGCCTCCAAATTTCAATTTTCTATTCCAAATATTTTAGGAAATATCGGGGCGAGCGCAATTCGTGACTCACCCGGTATATTATATTTTTGGTATAAAATAATAAACAATCACGAAAAACCATGGGTAAACCCAAGTAATAGCGAATAATCATGAAAGGATGTTAGACAGAGTATAAATAAGCGAGGGAAAAAAATAGACAGGCTTCGAGTTAAATTTCAAAACAAGAATAAAAGGACATTTTATAGCGAGCAACTATAAAGTCATATCAACTCTTGTACATAAAACATTTACATAAAGTAATTTATTTTAGGACATATTAATAAATAAAACAATATTTCGTCGTTTTCGATCGACCCATGTACACTTTTCTGCAGCCATTTATCATCGCTTTTGTCCAAAATAGCATTGAAACGCCTACATTAGAAGTTGCTCCGGGCTGTAAAATAAAGTGCGGTATTTCTTAATTTTACCGATTTTATACCAAAAAATCTTCCCTTGACTTCATGAACATATTTCGTGCGCGTTTTATCCACAATAGCCCTTCGCCCCCTCCTTAGGGATGGTTTTATTGTCGAGGCATAGAAAAGGGCTTGATATTTTAAGAAAAAGATGTGTAAAATTTATTCGAGACTAATTCTGTTTCTCCACCTTATGAACTGCTTGTATTGCACTTGACAGGTATACATTAAGAAAATGAGTGTTCTCGATGGCGACGACCTATATGTACCTTTAGGTTATACTTATGATGAAATTTTCTGTAGCAAAACGCACAATCGAATTGTGGCTCCTTTTGGCATTCGAATTTTAAATGTCTTTGTAGGTGTTGGTACCTTGAATACCACCTTTGGCACTGATGACAAGGAAACTTGCCTAAAAAATATGATATTTAAACACAGTATCTCTGAAACCTTCTTAATTACCACATGTGTTTGAACAGGTTATCGAAATAATGCAAAGATTTCATTAATATTTTTACACACAGTTTTTCTTTTAGTTCTCATAGATAGTTTTTCTTTCCGCTGTTTGCAAAATCCTATAAAGAATATGTTTCATTACCATAAGCAAACAAATAACAAATAATTCACTTTTAAACCCTGCAGGATAATTCAAAATGAAATATTCACTTCAATAGAAAA
Source organism: Stenurella melanura (assembly GCA_963583905.1). NCBI lineage: Eukaryota > Metazoa > Arthropoda > Insecta > Coleoptera > Cerambycidae > Stenurella > Stenurella melanura. The sequence goes on along the minus strand of OY757309.1, from coordinate 9,818,907 downwards.
TGTCAATCCTGCACTTGATAACAAAATCTCAAGATCAAGTTATGGTTGATAACAATATCTCAATAATGCACCAATATCAAAAATAGTTTAACTTTTTATAAGTTTTAATAAGAAATTGTTATATAATTAAGTCATATTCATTCATTAAATCATGTGGATTTGCTAGATGTTCATGCTCCTGTAGTAAAGAGAAAAATTATAGAAAGGCCATTCACTCCTTGGATAACGGATAACATAAGAATACTTATGAAATTAAGAGACAAAGCACGGAAAAAATATGAACAAAATAAGACTGAGGCGAACCATAACTATTATAAAGATTTACGTAATTATACAAAATCTGCCATACGTCGAGAGAAAGTAGCTCAGTGGTTTAGCGCGTCTAGCTTGCATACTGGCATACCTAGCGAAGCAGGTTCAATCCCTGCTCACCGCGAAATAATTTTAATTATAAAATTATCCCCAAGATGTGGTTCGGACTCCACTATAAACTGTAGGGCCTCGTTTCTCTTTACCTTACACAAAATCATTCTGGATTTTCAAGGAGTTACCTCGGTGACTTGAGAAGCGGTTAAGAAAACATTTTAAGAAAAAAAAAAACATTTAATTCTGTAAAAGATGATTCTCAAAAATTTTGGTCTACAGCAAAAAAATTGAATTTAACTAAATCACCGAATTATGATCTGCCAGCAAATTTACAAAATCCAGACTTATTAAATAATTTTTTCATTTCAATGGCAGATGCGCAATCCACTGTATGTGAAGATACTTTGAACTTTTATAAAAATAACAGTCATTTAAATATTACAGAAACGCTATCATTTAATTAAATACACGAAAATGATGTCCTCAAAATAATCAACTCAATAAAAACACATGCCAAGGGGATGGGTGATCTTTCAATAATTGTTATAAAATTATTTATTCCATATTGTTTACCTGCTCCTACACATATTATTAATTGTATATTGTCACAAAATAAATTTCCTACGTTGTGGAAACACGCTATAGTAAAACCAATAGCAAAAGTTAATAACCCTGCTGAAGTTACGGACCTAAGGCCAATCAGTCTTCTGTGTGTACTTTCAAAAGTGATAGAGAGGCACCTGCACAACCACATAATTACATACTTAAATAAAAATAATCTGTTTTCAAAATTTCAATCGGGTTTCAGAAAAAATCATAGCACGTCCACCGCTTTAACATATTTATTAGATAACTTTATTACAGGAATGGATGATGGGAAATGCACATGTCCAATACTGCTAGACTTTTTAAAAGCTTTTGATACGCTAGACCATAAAATGTTACTAGCAAAATTGCATTATTTTGGTTTTTCAAGTAATGCAATAGAGCTTATGTCCAGTTACCTCAGCGAAAGGAAACAATATGTTAATATTAATAAAAATTATTGGCAGTCTAAAACCCTAAACAGTGGTGTCCCTCAGGAGTCAATTTTAGGACCATTACTATTTTCTATATGTCACCGATATGTCCAATAGTTTAAATATTGCTCGTTACATCAATACGCAGATGATTCACAAATTTATTATTCTTTTAATGTATCAGAATTTCAAACAGCCGAAATCCTAATAAATCTGGATTTAAAGAACATTTATACATATGCATGCAATCATAATCTGAAATTAAATGGCTCAAAATCTCAATCAATTTTAATAGGTACTCCTTCAACGAGAAAATATTTCACTGCAATTGACTTTAATTTTGTGATAAATAATCAAAGCATCCATATTGTTGATAATGTAAAAAATTTGGGAATATATATAGATTCGGCTTTAAAATTCGAAAAACATGTTGTTAATAAAGTGAAGCTCTCAAATTTTCGACTAAAGAAATTGTATAATTTAAAAACATTTTAACTTCAGATACGAAACTTAAATTTTGCAATACGTTTAATTTTAACTCTATTTGACTACGGCGATGTCGTATATGGAAACACTATGTCTTCTCTAATGAGAAATACTGTTCAAAAAGTACAGAACTCTTGTATGCGCTTTATTTATAGTATTCCATACAGAAACCATATATCACCTCATTTTCGTGAATTTAAGATATTAAATATGGAATATCGTAGATTGTTACATATGTATACTTTCATCTGGAGAATATTAAGTACAGGTGAACCAAACTATTATTACTTCGCATTTGCGAAGAGTATAATAAATAACTATGATGAATTTCTAACAGTTTATTTTTAGGATTACTTTTATAAACATTAACATTGATTGTGCACCATACTTTATTGTTACATCTTCAGATGATTCGCTGCAAGTCTTGGTATATCCATTAGTAATACATAGTTTTTAACTAAAACCTAGTCAGAAAATCATAACATTATTGGAGTAATATTGCATATATCCTCGGTCTAATTCTCTGTAAGGCTTGATGAACAGTCAGTGCAAGAATATAATGAAAATCAAATTAGATAGCTTCTTAATTGAATACGACGAACAAAATCTTAAAACAAAAAGATATTTACAGTGCTCGACGTAGAAAAGAAAGAGCCATAAGCAGAAGTCTGAAAATTACTCGCTATTTTAAAAGATGGTGGTCATAGCACAAGATTAATTTTAAAGAATTTTTAGTATGTTAAATAAAGCTCAGTGTTACAAACAAACCATGCGTATACTATTTTTTTCCTTTTACCTAATATTTTGCCGCAAAATGCTTGCACTATCTGTATAAAAAAACACTCTGCCTACTAATTATTCGATACAGCACAATATTCATCACAGTAAAGAAAAGCAACCTATTGAACAACCAACAGTTTTGTGAGATATATGCAATAATACCCATAAATAACATTTAAAAAATTATGTGGATATTCCCTTAGAATTGCAATAAAAAAATTAAATCAAGTAAGATTAATATGCGATATGAAAGATATTCCAATATAGAGTAACTAATAAGGTAACTTATAATATAATAAGTAAGTAAATTTAACATTAACATTAAACATTTGAAAATAAAACGGAAACTGCTTAGCTTACACAGAAAACTGTTATAGGAACTAACTCACAGAATTAAGTAAGTATTTACTTCATTCTAAAACTCATATATTATATTTATCATAAATCATCGATGAACTTTGTAACTGCCCGTTATTTTGACAAATTCTACTATTTCTCTGCCAACTAAGTTTTACGCTTACATTAACTTTATTCAAATCACGGCTAGACATCCATCTTATACTACATTCAATCTGTCGTGAAAAAATTGCGGATAGGCTAGATTTTAGATATGTTGTTACCCATGTTGTGATCAGAGAGGTATAATCCCAATCGCCGCCATCCTGAAGAAAAATTGGAATTGATTTATCTCGTTTCCTGTTGATCGGAGGAAAAAACCAACCACCAGAAACAACATTAAAAATTCAGACTATCTGCAATTTTTTCCATCTCAAATTACATTAACTATACAGTTAATATATCTGGCACTTCTGCTTTGATTTTATTCGATTGCAAAAGATTTTCCGACATCACAGGTCATTGAAGAGTAGTCTTTGTGTTTTGAATAGTTAAACATATGATTATCAACACAAGAACAGAAACTATAGGCCTTGGCAGAATGCATATAAATATATATTACTTAATATAATAAGTGTAACAGGAACTACAATAATATTAAGTAAAATCTATAATTAGACATTGAAGTACTTAAAATAATATGGATAAGAGTTTTATATCTCTTACATTAATGACTCCCTTAAACGTTTAAAGATATCACAATTGAACTCAAAACTATCTAGAATATCTAGTAACTGCTCAAGCAAATAAATCCAAGGGGTATTTACGGAAATAAGTATTCACAAGTTGTCGGCATAAAAATTGAAATTGTTATAAAGTACTATACTTATTGTGAGAATGTATAACCATTTTTGTGATAAAAAGTAAACAGAAATAGCGACAAATATGGGCAAAAATTGATTTCTTCTTATGCTCTGACCTCAATACCTTGAAAACTAAGCAACATAGGATCAAACACTATACGTACCTTTTTGTAAACCACAAAATTCTCTAAAATAATGGTTAATAAAGAGCTTGTTTTTCATTATTGTTTGATAATCACCTTACGACTTTTCTGTGTCATTTAAAATGAAATTAAGAATCTCAAAAAAAATCATACGTTGTTTGTGGACTTTGGAAAACCCTTTCCATGGCACAATAGATTTTTTAGACCTTTTCTTGTTTATATTGTTGCTAAGTATAACAAAGCAAATGTTTTTTTTTTGTAAAAGGAACGTTGATGCATTATAATTTGAGATTTTCGACGTACATTTCGAAATGATATCGAAACATTTTTAATACTACTTATTTTCTACTTATTAGTTAATAAGTACATTATTAACTAATAAGTAGAAAATAAAGAGTAATATTAAAAACCCATTTAATGTGATTTAGAAATGTCCACATTGTACATAGGAAACCTCAAATTATAATGCAAAATTATTTCTTCAGCAAAATCCAGCGTTTCTTACCTCCGCTAAAGTAATCTGATTTTGCGCTGGAGTAAAAAATCAACCCTTGTTCGATAATAAAAAATGAATACCTTTCTTGTTGAAATTTATTGAAAAATGAAATCCATGTCACGAAAATTGTCTCAGATACCAAAGACGCAAGGAACTGTTACAATACAAAAAAGCCATTTGTTTTTATTTATATAAGAACAATATAAACAAAAAATGATCTAGGAAATCTGTTGTACCATGAAAATTGAGTTCACAGACGACGCATGATTTTCTTTCAAATTATTAAATGGAAGAGAAATCGTAAGAAATGACGAAAAACCAGGACTTCGGAAGAGTAGGGTTTCACCTGTTCCATAATACATTTTGCCATCCGCATAATTATTAAGTTCGTTTGTTAGTTTTATTGTTAATTTCTCCAAACTACAGCCATTGGAAACATCGTAATAGTGTTCCTGTAAAGCTCTATTAACACCAGTTTTGTGAAATTTTAACTTTACAACTATTATAAAAAGAATGGGAATCACTTTTTGAGATATATTTTGAGGAAAATATCTACCCAACACAAAATTCTTTTGATATCCTTAAGAAAAGCCTATTCGAATGACACTTCACATAACCGGATACAGAGTTATTATTATTCTGGGGTGTAAAACGTTGGCATCAAAACTTTGGACCATTTTTTTTAGATTATGAAGATTGGAATATAGGCGGATTAGTAAGCTTTATAACAATGTCAAATTTCAGCTTAATACCTTTATTTATTCCCCAGAAATTCGACTGTGACATGTATGGATGGCACCCTAAAAGCCATCCATACATTTTGGTAAATAAGAAAATATATTCTATTATTTTTCCAAATATCTTCATGGGGGATAAGGTAATAAAAAACATGTAAAGATATCATATTATAAAAAAATAATAGTAAATGAAACCAGATACATTAGAAGCAGACCAACACTTTTTTATCCGTCTTATTTCTATTATATCTATCAGAGTCTCTTAAAGTCAGCTGAAAACAGTTTTCTGTGTAAGCGAACCTACCCTATAAAATAATCTTTGGCTATAGTTAGCACATTTAACTGAGAAAACGTTTTCTGCTTTCATACATATCAAAATCTGGATGTATCCTGGACATGTGCCTTCGAACACTAACGGCATACTTTCCCTTGTACATACAATTCGGGTCGAGACACTTGTAACTGGGTTCCTTTTGGCATTCGTGCTTAACGTGTCGCGACAAGGAGCTCCTGCTTCGATAATACTTGCCACATACTTTGCAGGTGTATTCTGATAGGCTTCTTTCAACTTCTTCTCTATCCATTTGGTCGTAATCTACTTCGTCCTCAAAGACTTCTTCGTGTAATTCAGTGATGCATAGGAACGGGGCCACTAAAATAAGAAAGGCTATAACAAAAATACATAGCAACTAAAAATGTTGTGTTATAATTATGTGATAGTGGTGGCATAAATGTGAATTAGCACAGAAGCTAGAACTAACCCATTAATTATGAATAAATACAACTAATATAGAAGGCAAAGAGCACAGTTAAACTAAACAACAAAAATATTAGTAAGAATTTTAACTAATTTATTTTTTACATGTTGGGAATGAAGGTTAACAATGCTAGAATTCATTTTAAGTGGCATCATCCAATGGCGAACAACCTAGCTGGTAGTCAAATATTAATAATCCCTATGATTGGCATTTTGCTTAAATAATGTAAAATTATTTCACAGTAAAATTTCATTCATTTCTTTTATTTCTTTTAAAGATTAAATTAGAAAATAACTAAAGTAAACATTATATTCGTCAGTGATTTATTGCCTTTTTATATGACTGTTGCACAGAAAACTCATTTTTTGTAAATAATGATATACTTAGAAATTTTTTATTTTATAATTCCATTTTAATTGATGAAACACCTCGTTAGTATGAAAAAATGAGGTTAAAAAATATATTAAAAACTTTTATAAAGGCACCAGAAAGAAAAAAGTTTTTTCTGTTCTAAAAAGATGCTCTAGAGGTTGTTTTAATTGGTATCCAATTGGTATCTATAAACATTTCTTGTTTAAATTTTTATAATATCTTGGATCATGAATTTAGTTTTTCTGTAGTTAATGAAGGGAAGGTGAAAAAAATAATTTCTGAAATTCGGTATAACTCTAACAGAGGTGATGGGATTGATATTAAGCTGATTTCTATTTTAAATGCATGTATATTGGCAAAAGAATATTCGTCACGATGGAAATGTGCTAATATCATTCCTACTGCTAAAACCAATAATACACATAATACCTACAATACATACGATTGTCACATTTCAGGTCTATAAGTATATTACCCGTCCTTTAAAAAATCTTAGAGAAAATTATCTATGAACAGTTAAGCTCACATTTCTCTAAAAATAATATTTTATCAGTTGCTCAATTGTCTTCAAGCTCAACATAGAATTGCTACAGCATTGCTACAAGTTAGTGTTGACATAGTGATGAAAGTAAGAATACGTGCCTTGCTCTGCTTGATTATAGTAAGGCCTTCGATACGCTTGACTATGTTATTCTATATATTAAGTTTAAATATTTTAAACCAAGCAACTCTTTGAACTTCATCAAAAACGATTCAATGAACCAACAACAAAGAGTAATAGTGGGCAATGTAACTTCAGATTTTACTATTTTAAACAAGGGCGTGCCACAAGGAAGTGTACTGGGTCCATTGTTGTTCTCAGGTTACACTGAAGATTTTAGTAACTATTTAAAATATTCAGCTGCGCACCAGTATGCAGATGAGATGCAAATATACAATTTATGTAAATTTGAAAATGTAGAGTTAGCCAAGAAATATATTAACAAGGATTTGGATCTAATTTCCAAAATTTAAACTCTTATGGCTTTAAACTAAATGAATCTTAAACTCAAATTATTATTTTGGTAAAAATAAGTATGTTGTCATGAATAGTGATAGTTTTAATATAGATGTAAATTTTACCAGAGTTTGCAAAAAGTTAGACGTAATTTTGACAACAATCTACGCTTTGCATATCATAAATATCGTCTAAATGTTATTTATGGCATTTTCTTAATTTTTTCTAATTCTTTGGGACTTCGTACGACATGTACTTTTTCTCCTTTTTAACCGGTGCTCGGGGAATCCACAAAATATCACAATTACCCAGTATCTTACTTTACGTCAAAGGATCAATTAGAGGTTGTTTTATTGACAAATAACACAAATAGGTATAAAGACTTGAAATTAAATATTTCACCGACGTTTCGGAAATCCAATCTGTTTACATTTTCAAGGCTTTTTTAAAAATCTTTTTTGCTGTGTATGATAAATACACAGCTCTAAGAATGTTTGTTATAATCAATATCCATAGATACTTACTATTTACATAGAACTGTTGATACAGTTAACAGTTTTTTTTAATTTTATACAATGTTAAGTTTGTGAAGTTCTTCTTCTAACATTGGCAACCAGGTTGTACAGACATCCGCGGAATAATTCGACACGCACCATTCAATAATATTATCGCTGATTCTTTAATTTTTCTTTTTTTGCTATCCGCCTCTTTTGTTAAAATTTTTGCCGAGTCCCAGTTTATTCTATGTCCGTTCTCCCAAGCGTGTTCGCAGATCTTGGACACCGAAATTTCATTTTTTCTTATCTAATTTTTGTGTTTACCCAATCTTACACTAAATGGTCTGGATGACTCACCCACGTAATGTTTGTTGCACTCACACAGAATACTATAGATGCAGTTTTTTTAATTTGGCTCGTGGTTCTTCGGTTTCGTGATGTTTGTTTGAAATGCCGTCCTAATATCAAATCTATTAACGTTAACGTTTTTCAGGTTTTTGTCGTACCTGATTGTTATTTTCAATATTTATGAAGGTTTTATCGACAAAACCCTCAGGGTGTTGGTTACGTATAAGAACTTCTTTTATAAACCGCCTCTCATTGTTTAGTATTTCATCATTAGAAGAAGTGATTTTGGCCCTATCATACAAACATTTTATAACACCCCTCTTTTAATTAAAATATCTAAAAATGGTAATTCATTTCTAGTTTCTTCTTCTAAAGTAAATTTAATAGAAGGTTCTTGATTATTTAAATGTTCTAAAAAAATTTTTAGTAACTCAATACCGTGAGGCCAAATTGCAAAGATATCATCTACATATCTCCACCAGATAACCGGCTTGTATGCACAATTTTGAACATGTCTAGTCTCAAAATCCGTCATAAATATATTGCTTAAAATCGGTGACAATGTATAGTTTGTTGTGTAGTTTGAAGTACAGTGAAACCGCATTAGTACCTAATAATTAAATTCTTAGTTATATTTATTGACTTTTAAAAGATTATCGGCCAATATACAGTACTTACAATTTCTGATGATTCCTTTGTTCCCTCCCACAAACCTGCCTCTTTTATTTTTACGCATATTAATAGTAGCATTCCAACATCTTTGCTGACTTAAAATGCGTTTTACAGATTTTTAGTATAGGGGACCACTAACAGAAAATTAAATTAAAATTTCTAATGCCCAGTTTACATAAAAACAGTAACTATTAACTATTGAAAAAAAAACAGTCAAATTTTGTAAATAGGTATAAACTGCAATAAATAAATATATCAACATTCCATATCATCTTTATTAAAATATTCTTTTTTAATTAAACCAATTTTTCATTTATATTACATTTACTTAATTATTTAAATAGGAACAAAGGTAAACAATAACAAGGATGTCCTAGACAAATTATGCTAAATATGAAAACGACTAGCCAACGATATTGCTGATAATTCGAATAATAATATTTAACTCATTTGCACTAGTTAAGATGTACTTTTTAGATTTTTGTTTATAAAATAATTATTGGTCTTTCATTAATATTTGTAATTTTCCAGCATTAAGTCAAATCTGGAATAAGTACATCGAGAAAGTACAACTTAACCTGATATCAGCGGTCTCGTCTATTTTTTATTTTCCGCCAAACTAAAAACTGCAATTTATCAACAGTAGCTTTAAGCGAAGATCCACCTTCGCTTATCACACCTTATTAAGGAATATTATCCGCAGATAGTTCTTAGGTCTTCCAATAAGCTTATTCTTGTCAATGTTAACTTTTATCACTTCTGTAACTCTAGAAGTAAGTGGCCCGAACAACTAAAAAGATTGTGTAACATGTGAACGTAGAGAGAAAATAGTGGGAGATACTAAGAACGTTTAATAAAATATTCCGAAGAGTCTAGGTGAGGATGAAAACCAGGACGAGAAAGACCTGTTTTGGGCCTGTTTGTACAACTTTCAACTGGCCCCTCGTTGACATAATTAACTTAAATTCTGGTTGAAAGTGTCCATTTTGTTGAAATGACGAAACATATGCTGCTTGAGGTTGGACTTAATTTTCGTTCTAAACTGACATCCTTCAAGATTACACATAAACAGAGGTTGCTTCCCACATTCGAACTTCATGTGTCTTCGAAGGGACTGAACGTGTCTATAAAATTTATTACAACGCGGACACCTGAAGTAACGCTCACCTAAAAGAGGGTAAGAATTATTAAAATGAACATAAAGTGGAGAAGACAGTATACTTCACTACGCATATTTAACGCACATAAAAAAGTCATAAAAACCGAACATACATCTCTGTCTCGTTAGCATAAGTGCTATCCCACAGAGCCGTACTTAAATTTTTTGTGTACAATAACAGTAGATATTTAGAAGTAGTCTTTGATAAATAAATAGTTATTTGGTACAGTAATAAGTTAAAAAATGTATTCGGTTTTGTTTGTATCAAGACAGGAATAACATCTATATATATATATTTGAGAAGCGTTGGCGAATTCGATATTCCATGATACACTGATAATATTCAACATGGGTAGGATTTACATACCTGCTGTAAATATTTACATCCTAAAATATTCTCGGTGGGAGGGAGTTGGGTAGGACGGATTCGGGTAACTGTATCAAAATAATTTTGCGTGTTTCTGACAATTTCTTATTTTAATCAGGCCAGAGCATACTTTACATGAGATCAATGTTGTTCTATGTATTAAGTAACACATTTTATTTATGATTTAACATTTTCTACAAAAATAGAACATGTCCCGCTCTCTCAACCTTTATGTAAGCGGCAAGGATTTGAGGTTTTTTATATACATTAATTATATGTAGTCAACTATATATAGTAACTTAACAGTTTACTATGGCTCCTACGATTTAGGAAGTTGACCATGTAATTTTGTAGAACAAAAGAAAATTATTGTGTTCCTAGCAAAGACTCTAGTAACTATTGCAATGCCTACAGATAAGTATAAAAACCATTATATCTCGGCACGACTGTCACAATAATGCCATTTTTGGTTGGACTATTCTGTTTAATAAACCAAAAACAATTAAAACAAAAATAGCCAAACTGACGATATCTAAAAATGGAAACACGCGTAAGTATATGAATGTTTTAAAGTTTTATATAAATGTTACTTTTGGTAAGGGTATCTATTTTAATCATTTTTGGTTTTAATGAACAGGATAGTCTAAATGAAAATAACATTATTTTGGCGGTCACGCTGCCCGCTCTTAGTTTTAATCCCTCGTTTATAGTGGCATGTAGCAGGAAAGTAGTTGTTTAGATATATTTTCTATATTTATCTGTGATAAGCTTTTTGGAAAAGTTGAAATAATTACTCGTTCCTCTGCTAATAACACATTTTTTTCTTTTGCTTTTATTCTAGAAAACTTTTACATTGAAGGGAACATAACTTTGTATTGTACAATATTTGGGTTCGTAAGAAAACAGAAATAAAGATGGCGATGAAGCATGGCGGCTATTATTACAGGCGGTACAATTTAATATTTCCCTAGCAATAGAAAACTGAATCATTTGACATTTTACATATATAAAGAAAATATTAAATTAATATTCAATATTATTTTTATTAATAAATATTTTATATGAGAAACACTTGATGTTTTTCTACAAAGTAATACGACAAAAAATTCAATTGATACTTCGTTACAAGTAGATTTTAGGCGTCAGTGTTATTTAATACCACTAGAGTAATAGTAATTACTTAACGAGTGGTAATGTAAGTAATAACACACGCAGATGAAGTTTCTACCGCGGGCCGTAGGCGAGTGCTGTAAATCATCAAGTGTGTTATTACCATTATCTCAAGTTAAATACTATGCTTTATTTACGATAGTAACAATAATTATTAATAGTAGAGTGCTCACGTTGACAAAATTCGCTTAGTTTTCGATCCCGTTGGCACTTTTAGAGTAAAATGTATGACCTTGTCAGATATGTTACTTATGCCCTGTGGATTACGAATCCACTTGTCAAAGAATCGTCATGAATATAAGGGCGCAAATAAAAATATTCTAACTAACCACACTACGCGATAGAGTCAATCATGAAGCGTATTTTGTCCAAAAATCATTAAATTCTCTGTAGAATTTTTATTTTTAAAATAAATAAAGAAACGAACTTATGCATAGGCTTATATGGCAGTAATAATAAAAAATCCTCATTTTCTCTGTTCCACTACGGCTGAAAATTAATTATTTTTCGTCTACGTTTCCATTCCCACGATGATATCTCCCAAACTATTATATTTATCAAAAAAATATATTCTTTATAAAATATTTGCCACATTTTTCAGCTTACAATGGTTTTTAAATCCGATTTTTTGGGAACTTAATAACCAAAATATTTACTAATGTGTAGTGTGATATCAATTTTCGAAGCTTATCAGCGGCATGCGTTCGTTGCAGATTCTCGCTCTCTCACTCTTTAAAACTGTTTCAACACACCCCACTTCGCACCCGCTCTGGCCATCCGTTAGATAGATTGTCGCATAGTAACTCTCGTGGTTCATAATATTTTGAAATTTATATCTTGAAAATGATTATTACTATGAAATAAATGTAAGTATATTTGTAGAATATTAATTCAGTGTTACATGGACTTACATAAAAATTATGGCCTGTCTAAAATTATTATGTACTAGATTAACACGTTATAAGAAACTCCCTATAGTTCACTGTTTGCAAGATACTTTCAGCTGGTATGTATTTTAAATTTTCTACCATATAGGTAACTGATGTATAAGCTTTTTAGAAGAAATTAAAATGAAAAATACTACTGATAGCACAAGTTCTGAAAGTGAGATTGAGAAAAATATAATTTAATGTTAAACAGATTCGTAACATAACGTAATTTACTGATTGTTTAAAAATCTATGAAAAAATAGGTAACCAAGGAGAAGATGATCTATATCCTAGCATTATGTCATTAAAAAAAACAAACAATTTTGACTGATTTGGCACCGAAATTGCTATTCTAGTTTTACTAGGAGATAAATAGAGAAAGAAATTGAAAAGAGTTCAGATGGATCCAATGCCTGTCCATCAACTTTTTCCGATGTGTATTTTCGTAAAATAATTTTCTTAAATAGAGAAATGTATTTTTGTCAAAAGTACAACAATAAAGCTTTCTCAAGTAATGACCACGGAACCAGAAAGAAAAGTAAGACTACTAGCCCACCAGAATCCCATAATTTTCGAAAGAATTTGTGCTAACGACTTAATACCTATGGAAATTGAATATCATATTTCATGTTTCTAAAGTCGCTATATAAAATGCAGAGGTCTATCTAACAATAAAAATAAAAGTGGAAAACAGACAGACAACGAACGGAGTTCTACTAAAATATGGAAAATTCTTGAGAAACGGTTTTTAAAGCAAAAAGGGCATGGCATATCGTCAATTTATGATGAGAAGTATATAATAATGGATACATATAAGTCTAAAAGAGAGATCAGTAGACTACTTATAAATACATTTACCGGCAAATGAGTCGAAATTGTTAAATCTACAAAAAGAAACGAAAAATATGTTCTAATTCCAACATAAAACGAGGCATGAAACTTTGCATTTTCTATTGTGACTTTAGAAACATTAAACATGATATTTAGTTTATATAGATAGCATTTCAATTGTTAGTACAAATTCTTTAGAAAATTATGGGATTTTGGTGGGCTAATAGTCTTATTTTTCTTTCTGTGTTCGTGGTCATTACTTGAGTAAGCTATTTTATTGAAAAAAATTTCATTTTACGCAAGGACACATCTGAAGAAGTTATTGGACATGCACTCCATCCATCTGAACTGTTTTAAATTTTTTTCTCTTTCTCAATTTTTTTCCTTCAATGCACCATATTTCTTTTGCCAATAAAAATAGAATAGCAATTTCGGTACCAAATCAAACAGCCAGAATTATTTGTTTTCCGAAATCGCATAGTTCTAGAATATGCATCATCTTCTCTTTGGTTACCTATTTTTTCACGGAGTTTTAAACAATCAATAAATATTGCAAACGATTATCAAAACCTTTGTTTACAGGGCCCGGTTTCATACAATTTAAGCTGCTTACAAATCTGTTTTTCCTTAAACTTTATTTTTGTTTTAATCTCACTTTCAGAACTTGCGCTATCAGTAGTACTTTCGATATTCATTTCTTCTTCAGTTACCTATATGGTAGAAAATTCCGTTAAAAAAATACATACCAGCTGAAAGTATCTTGATAACATCGAACTACCGAGTTTCTTATAACGTGTTAATCTATTACACAAAAATTTTATGTAAGGCGAAATAACACTGAATTAATATTAAACAAATATACTTATATTATGTATTCCATAGTAATCATTTAGACATAAATTTCATTAATATCATGAACCACGAGAGCTACCATGCGCTAATCTATCTTACGATAGGCCATTGCGGGTGCGAAGTGGAGTATGTTAAAACAGTTTTAAAGAGTGGGAGAGCGAGAATCTGTATCGAACGCGTACCGCTGATAAGCTTCGATAATTGATATCACGCTACACATTATTAAATATCATGGTTATTAAATTCTCAAAAAATTTGATTTAAGAACCATTGCAATCTAGAAAATATGGCAAATATTTTATAAAGAATATATTTTTTTGATAAATGTAATAGTTTGAGAGATATCGTCGTGGGAATGGAAAAGTAGACGAAAAATAATTAATTTTCAGCCGTAGTCGAACAGAGAAAATGAGGATTTTTTATTTTTACTGCCATATAAGCCTATGTAAAAGTTCGTTTCTTTATTTATTTTAAAAATAGAAGTTCCACAGAGAATTTAATGATTTTTGGATAAAATACGCTTCATGATTGACTCTATCGCGTGGTGTGGTTAGTTAGAAAATTTTGATTTGTGCCCTTATATTCGTGACGATTTTTTGACGACAAGTGGACTCATAATCTACAGGGCATAAGTAACATATCTGGTAAGGTCATATATTTTACTCTAAAAGTGCCAACGGGGGGAAAGATAGAAATTGATTTGCACTCTACTATAACACAGAAGTTTGACAACGACCAAACTATTCAAATATGTAAATCACCTTCCTACCCTCCATAATAATGGTTCATTCTATTTTATTTTGCGTATTACATCGATTAGATAGGCTAGGCATGAAGTTAAAGGTGATTGGTGTAAAAATAAATCACTAGGGTGTAATAATTACTCACTCTATTTGTTTATGGATACTATTCCATGTTCAGAAGCAGTGAGTAATTAATACATAATCTAATATGAGTAGATAAACACTATATACTTACATATTACAATTTTCTCTTTAGTCATCATGCTTACGAGAAACGTGACGGACAGACGTACAGACGAATATTACCGGTTTTAGAAACATGCTTATCAACATAATATACTCTTCGTATTGTATTTGCGAAGGGTATAATAACGAGACTATGGGGTACAATAAACGTAATCTTTAGAATAGCAGATTTCTAGCAACCCATTACTAATATCTCGAGACAGCAAGGAACATTTTTGCCAAGCGTTACGGTTTAAAAGATTACAGAATTAACCAACTTGAAAGTTTCGTGTCTGTAGGCAAGTACAAAATTAAATGGCTTACAATCCGCCTCGCGAGTAGAATGCCACACAATGTCAGTGTAACTCTAGAGCACTCTGAAAAATATGACGGCTCCGGTACCTACTTAGAGAGGGAGAGGGGGGGCTATGCACAACCGCTGAATTATTATTCAACAAAAGTCATAGATTAAATAATATGTATGTAGAATATGGTAGAGCAATGTTGTTTGTAATGTGGGTTGTTTCAGGATGCATTTTGAACGAATTAGATCACTTTATCCTCGATGGAAAATGTACTCTCGCTTCAACTCATGAGTTGCTTATCTCTGCTGGTTCTATTCCTATTTCTTCCTTGGTTCTAGAACTTCGATTTGAACTCTGGAAGGCCCGTGGGCCATTTTGAGAGGTCAGTTTAAGCCTAGTCACCGAGGGCAAACGCTGTTGTATATAAAACGTCCAAATATTATCTTGGGACCTGTACCTCGGGGTGTTTTAAATCGTGTCCGTTTTGTGTTGTTTATGCGGATCACCTTGTCGACCCTGTTGTCGGATTTGTGGTTTAAACTTGAGCCGCTGGTAAATCCACGTGTTCTCCAATTTCCTTTCGCGTCTTACATTCGTTTTTCCATTAGTGTACGCCATTTCCTGGAATCAGGAGATTGCCGACGGCTGCATTTTTGGAATAAAACAGGAGATTTTCCTTGTCTACTAACAGGGTTCTTCTTCTTTTTCTTCGACCATTCTTCTTTTTTTCATCCCATATTTTTGGGCATCTATTCTCTGGCCACCTATTCCTTGTTACTCGTTCGGGCTACATGTTCTACTGTTCCGGGTTCTGTTATTTGTCAGGAACCCCCGGATAAATCTGCTACCCTCTCAATCAATTGGAGGACTCAAAACAAATTTGCTACACCTGGTGCACTCTCAATTCATAACTAACCATTACTTTCCACCACTATTAAATAGCTCAATATAATCAGATATTATTTATAGATTTTAATTAATTATTAACTATCCAATAAATCGTTTACTAAATTTTTAAATACATTTTATGTTTTTATGAAGTAGGCAATAAACAAAAAATTCTTATGTCGGAAGGCAATTAAAAAATCTCCCCCCACTTTAAAATGGGAGGAAATTCACAGGTATGTTCCTTATCAATAAATACATCGACTAAACCATGTGGTTACCCGTAAAGAATTTCACCCGGCGATTTTTCTAATTCTATTGGACGATTTACTTTATTCATTTGTGAAGACTAAGGTTTGCTAATAATAATTAACTTAAAATTTTGTCATATCTTTATTAACATTTGTCTTTCTCTTATACATTTTATGTTTTATACCTTCTTATATTAAGGTCTGTTATTTCTAGTATGTTTTATTTAGTATGCTTTATTCATTGTTATATACCTTAAGCATATGTATTAACAAAACACCGATGTGTCTAGTCGTGACCAATAAAGAACTGTACTATACTATGCTATACTATACTATACTATACTATACTATACTATACTATACTATACTATATTATAAGATGTCATGAATTAACTCAGAGCTATGTGAGATTAACTCCTGGACAGAATTTCTTGTTATAGAGGAGTTACTATATAAAGACCCAACAAATTTGAAGATATAACGGTTCAAATTTGCGTTCAGTTCGTATGTCTTCAATGTTTATACTTTCATCGACATCTGAAATGGCATTATCACTGTCATTCTACGGTACATCAGTAAGATGATTTACGACACTGTCCATGCAAACTGTCCTTGCTTTACCAACATGATTTGACGATAGAAGAAAATGATTGCTGCTAATCATGTTTTTTTAAACTGAACACATTGGAAAATTTACGTAGACCGTGCTGATATCCACATAAATAATTTTGCTGGAAGAGATGCTGTACCTTTATATGATTAGTAAAAGAATTGCATCTGGTAAAAATTTTTCGGCATAAAGTGCAACGTAACATTGTGATATTAACTGTTTTTTATCTGATTAAGAAGTTGCAAGATCTGGGGCAGTTTCTTATCACCTTTTAAATGAATATCGTAAATTACCCACTGGATAAAAAACCATATATGTTCAGCCTCCAACGGATACTGTAAATGAAACACTATAAAAGATTTAAAACATACGTCAACCGCTTTGAGTAAAGTTGGTACTGTATATAAAATGTCATGAATATACACATGAACGGTGTGGATGTTGTCAATTGCTGGACCAACGACGATAATATATGGTTGCACCGTCATTCCATAGCTGGCCATTTTAGTTCTCTTTGCCTTAGTGGCATCCATAATGTCGCCAGGAGACTGTAATTGAAAGTATTATTAATTTACGTACTTATTTAACAAGAAACAGGCATAATAATATACCCTAACATGAAGGATGAAACCCTCCTGGGATTCTGCCACTGTAGGTCTCCAATAAGTTTTTCCGGCTGTCTTTACCACTTTGCTGCTTTTATTTGTAATAATTTCAAATAAAAGGAAAAATTTGATGATGTCTTCGGAATCTGAAAAATAAAACATATACAGAGTGACCCATTTAAAAACGGGGCACTTTTCTAAAATTTTGATTTGTACACCGATTTAAATGATTTTTTTTAGAGCTTCAATAACTCTACAGTGGTCCAAAATTTGAGATCGAAATTAAATAGTTCAAGGCATATTTCTATTTTTTTTTCAAAGCCAAAAATAAAAAAAAAGTGCTACAATTTTTTTTATCTCAAATCTGACTACGCCACTGGATCTAGATACCTTCAAATGGGTATGACCGAGATTTAACAAAAAAACATTGGTTTCTACCAGAAATATAGCATAATTAAAATTTATATCATGTTCTCGAAATATTTCGAATATTCGTCATGTAACTCACAATTGTTTAAAATAAATAATATCGTTTGCAATGCTCTATTAGTTAAGTTTAAAAATTTATACCCGTCAGTTATTCAATATTGGCAATATTTATTTTCTTTAAGCATGCTCCGTAAGGTCAGTTGGGGTATCTGGGCCCAGGGGGTAACTGGGCCATGGTTTTTTTCCGTAGAATTTGTGGGGGTAATTTCACTTCAAGCAGTTGGCAGCACTGAAGGACAATGTCATCTCACTACAACAATTAGTCTCATGTTTCTGAGTGTTGTTGCTTTCATGTAGCAATTTTTTAAATTTTGTAGTGCAAAATTTTCATAGCAACGTGATGTAATCTTGATTTTTATTAAATACTACAGGTTTACTGCATATATTATCAACGTCACAGTTAATTTAGCATAAATTAGAAGCATGATATATCCCTAAAATGTTATTGCAAGCATGTATTCTGCGTTAGGTCATAAGCTTGAGTGGGTGGCCCAGTTACCCCCACAATTTTTCAAAAATGGGGTAAATGGGCCAGTTAATTGGGCCATCTGGGCACGGCTGGGACCAAGTTACCCCAAGCACATTAAGTATGTTGTTTTTGTTTTTATTTATTAGGTAGATGTAGATCACTGCGCGCAGTCACACAAAAAATAGCAATCTGAACCCGGGACCCGACATATAAATCCCTATGTATTTTGTTGAACACGAATCTGATGTCCGTTTAGCTCCATCACCCACCATTTTTTTGTAAATCGCGAAAATAGCCTAAGTAAGCAACCTTATTTCTTTAGATTATTTTCGCGATTTACAAAAAGTTGGTGGGTAACGGAGCTAAACGGGCATTGGATTCGTGTTCAGCACGTCGAAATACATAGGATTACTATGTCAGGTCCCTGGTATAAATCACTTTTTTTGTGGGCCTGTGTTATTTATGCTTACTAGAAATTGGATGTTTTTTACATTTATTTTGCCCTTTTTACTTTAACAGAAGTTGTGTTATTCCTAAATTTGAATAAATTTCCACCTAATTGTTATGTAGTAGTTCTCTTACAACGTCGACAACTCGACTATGGTGTGGTTTAAATGACTTGTGGTAATTTTTGTACGAAGTTTACATGTTTACCAATACGCCCACTTACCCCAGTTCAAATAACAATCGTTTGTATGAAACCAAGATCCGTATGGTCCAGTTGCCCCAATTTCTAGGGGTAACTGGGCCCATCAGACTTTATATTATTTAATTATAATAATTATAAAGAAAATTAAATTTGACTCGGAATTTGAATATTATATATTTAAAGACTGTATATTGTATTATATATAAAAAAATATTTTAGATATGAATATAACTTATTAGTGGTTCTCAGGCAAGTCAAAGTATAGTCTTCTCGCTCAGGTTGTAAAATCATGGCCCAAATACCCCAAGTGACCTTATTAAGAATTATTTTTATTTAGAAGCCTTGCAATTATTTTTATTATCAAAGCTGGCATTGGAGAATTATGTAAATAATAATAAAGCTCTTTAAACCAAAAACTGTCACTCCCTAGACGGAGGCGATATTGAGAAGAGAATAATAAATTGGTTTTTAATAAATAAACTGCACAAAATTTATTAAGATCAGTTAACATGTACATTATAATTAAAAAAATCCGAATTTAACAATTTCAAAAATTACTATTTTTGTAATAAAATAACAGAAGAGACCATAAAGAAAATTAAAAAAAATTGAATGCATTGACACGACAGTGCCAAACTCTTCAAATTTTGGATGATTCAACTAAATCTCCATTCAATTCAATACATTTATTGTATCGTCTTTTAATGTTTGCCATAACATTACATAATTGGTTTGGTGCAATTTCCGCTCAAGCCTGTCTTATCCTTTCACGCAGTTCTTCTGTGTTGGTTGGGCGGCTCTTGTAGACTTTTTCTTTAAGAAATCCCCATAGAAAAAAATCTAGTGGGATTAAGTCGGGGGACCTGGGAGGAAACTCTACTAGCCCACTATTTCGCCCTATCCACCTATTAGGGAAATTTTAATTCAACCAAGTCCTCACAATCATGGCATTGCGGCTAGAACAGCCGTCTAATTGAAAAATTACATGAGCAATTTCTGCTAGTGGAAGTTCATCCCTAGTGGTGGTAAACCCATTCCTCAAAAAATGTAAAAATTGTTGGCTGTTCACATTGCCTTAAAAAAAGTAGGGGCCAATTATTCTGGTATTTAATATGCCGCACCAGACGTTTATTTTTGAGAGTACTGCCTTCTACAATTTATCACCCACTGTGGACTTTCTTTCGACCAACACCTTGAATTTTGGGAATTAACCGTTCCATTAGTTGTGAATGTTGCCTCATCACTAAACAAAATTTTATTTATAAAATTCCTGCCATTCTCATATTTTCCTTGAGCCCATAAACAATATTCCATTCTTTTCTCAATATCGCCTTCCTTTAAGGTGTGAAGAAACTTTGGTTTAAAGGGCTTCATATTATTATACTTTTTAAGATTTCTTCTTATTGTTTCATGTGGTAAATCTAAGTCTAAACTTGCAATTCTTAAACTGCTTCTCGGATTATCAGTAAAGTAATTTCTAATTCGTTCATTATTTGGTCTTTTTCGTTGTAAATTACGATTTTTTAAAATGTGTATCGATACAGCTCCATACTGATTAAAAATTTTGTTTACTCAACCAACGGCAGCTGTGCTAATCTGACGCTCCGGGTGTCTATTATTAAAAATTCTACGTACTTCCCTTTCGGACCTGTCATTGTCACCACGAAGTCTTATAATTTCAATTTTTTCAAGTAAAGTTAAATTATCAATCATACTTTATATCGATAGTGTACTTGTGGAACAATAAACTTCACTATTGACGCGAATAAATTTGAGAGATTTCGTCGTTTGTTTTGCTGGCTTGCCACGGCAACTTAAGAATTTGCAAAGCTTGCTAATAAAAATAATTATTCTTAATATGGAGCATGTTTAGAGAAAACAAATATTGCCAATATTGCCAACGTAACATAAATTTTAATTATGCTATATTTCTGTTAGAAACCAATATTTTTTTGTTAAATTTCGGTCATACCCATTTGAAGATATTCTAAATCCAGCGGCGCAGTCATATTTGAGATAAAAAAATTGCTAACACTTTTTTTGGATTTTTGGCCTTGATAAAAAATCGACATAGGCCTTGAAATTTTTAATTTCGATCTGAAATTTTGCACCACAGTAATAGTTATTGAAGCTCTATAATTTAAAAACAAAATCATTTAAATTGGTCTACAAATAAAATTTTTAGAAAGGTGCCCCGCTTTTAAATGGGTCACTCTGTATACACATGAGTATATCGTATATACATATTTCCTTCTGGAATGTCCATGTCCAAGATATAACAGAAGACACGAAATTGGTGATCTTCTGTTACAAATATAGAATGTAATGTGATTTGATTTACCTTTTTTTAGATTTCCGCTCTTCAACAATTCCAAAAGTATGCTATTTGTTGTTTTCTTGCCTCTTGAAACTTGTAGCACCCTTTCAAATATTGAAGGCCAATTTTGGAAAAGCCTGTCAACTTTATCTTTATAAAGCTCTTCAAAATCAGTTTGTATCTGAAAATGGGAAAACAGAACATATACAGAGTATCTCAAAATTAGCGTTCAATAATTCTCCAGAGAAACTTACGACCGAAAATGTTCCCGTAAACATCAATACAGGATCAATTTTTTTCGATAGCTCCTTTAGGAAGCATTTCTCGATGTAGATGGTATCAATTTTGGTCGAATTTGCCCGCGAATTATTGTACGATAGTTAGGTATTCATACATAATATGTGTATGTGTGGATGTGCAACTGTATGCGTGTGTATGGGCACACATTTACACGTCTTATTGTAAATAATATCGTATATATTATAAGTATTGTATATACAGGGTAGTTCAGTAATACAGGGTGTTAAAATAAAAAAAACTAATTCTTAATATAACTTCTAAATGGATACATAAGGTTTATTCATGAAATTTTATTTAACAATTTTAATAAAAAAATATAAATTATTTAACTTTAAATTTTTTTGCTTTCCAGTAGCGTATAAAATAGGGGTGATTAATGCTTCAGTTAAAAAAAATATTGATATGCTACAGATAAAATACAAATCTGATTTTCACCCTGTATATATGCACATACAGATACAATTGATTACAATGGAACTGAAACATTTGCATACCAATATATATCCTGTGGATAATTTTAAAATAGGCCAGTCGTCGTATATCGATGATATTGTGATGACATCGTTTGAGTTGTTAGGAGATAAAAATTTCTTTCTTAATTCGAAAGACTTTTTCCAGTGCATTAATACAGCATCAAATGGTTCACAATTGTTTTTGAGCCAATATGCGCTTTTCCTTGCATCTCTTTTATCTACAATATGTGAATTATATATTTATAAGTGATACGCCTCATACAGTGTAACTCATGGGGTGTTGGATTGTGTTGGTAACTTTGTTACTATACAGGGTGTCCCAGAATTGAGTTCTCGGACGGAAACCTGCGATTCCTGGGTTCATATTTAGCCCATATAACCCAACTTTTATTATAATAATTAATATTTGACTGGCTATATTTTTTTATCAATCTGTAAAATTACGAAATACTTGAATATTTTTGCAGAGCACTGAAAGGGCTGCAAAAAAAAGGTACTCTTAAAATTATTTGTAATATTAACCAAAATACAAGAAATCGTCTTTTCCTCTATTTGTACTTAGCATTTATTTACAATTCCAGAACAAAATTTTGTAATAAGAGAAAAGCAGTTTATTTAACAAAAATTACATTCATAACAAATGCTCCACATGATGTCCAACTGTTTTAGTACACAAATTAATAATTTTAAAATTTTGTGTAATATCAAGACAATACAAAATTTAATTCATTAGTAACGTCAAAAAATAGTAAGTATGTGTTTAATTTAAATTTATCTTCGATATAACGGAAATTATTGGAAACAAAATTTTTCTTCTGTCCCACTTTAAAAGGATGTACTTCCGCAGGGATGCATTTTTGGACAATTCTGGGACACCCTGTATATTGGAAATATAATGGGGATGTAAACGCTTAATATTAATATGTTAGCATAATTCGAATTACCGTTCACAAACTCGCCCATATAAATGGTGTCTCAACAAAAGCGTCGGATTTAATGTAAAAAGAAAAACACTTTTAACATTGGAAATGTTTATGTTTTCGTATATGGAGTAGAGTTACCAGTTTTTGTTCAAGGTCAAAAGACAGCGGTGTGGCGGCACAGTAGAGAGAAGACCAGTAGGCTCACTTACTCTTGAGATTTGTTGTAATCGATTTAATTTTTTATGAATCCACTGCGCATCCGATATTTGTACGCTCATCTACATATACACTGCTCGAGCTAGAAAATGCTAATGAACTGGCCAACACTTACAATGACACTAAATTATTTTTATTCGAGGATATCCTTGGCAGATGATTTATTTTGCGATTGAATTTAATGTTTACTGTTTAATCAATAAGTAGCGAGTTGAGATTTGACCTGCCTTTACTTAAATTTATTACATAACATCCGCGTCTGACGTCATATTATATTATTCAGCAAAAATTTGTACACGGATGCCGAGAAGGCCGCGATACTATCGATTAGGCTGCTGCGCTTGCCAATTACATTACATTACCTACCGTGTCGGGAGATTATCTAAAAGTTGTACAGAGATGCTGACGGTAGAACACAAAAGTGTACAGCTTACTAAAAATAAGTGCCTGCTTGCAAATAAATGATGTGTTAGAATTGCAACTAACTGATATAGGTTGTCTGTTGTACAAATCGAGTGACAATAATAATATCTCTTTATTTCAAAGTAATGTGTCGCGGTCGACTGAGACTACCATATGCAACGGCTGATATTCGCAAATGTAATATGGGTTGCATATATCACAGGGGGTTAAGTTACCAGTTTTCATTTGAAGTGGAAATACAGCGGTGTCGCCGTCGAGTGAGACTGCGTATATGCAACGGCTGATATACGCAAATGTAACATGGGTTGCATATATCACAGGGGGTTAAGTTACCGGTGTAGTGAAAAAGTTGTAGCAGTTGAAAAACTTTGTGTTTTATGTATGTTGTTGTCATTTCCAATGTCCCGATGATTGCAAGGATTGCAAAATCTGTGATTTTTTTTTAAATTAAGCGAATATTTATTTTTCAACGTGAAGGGGAATATTGCGATTAAAAATGAAATATAACATCCGGCAAATGGCCACCACGGGACCTTTGGCACACGGTCATTCTCTTCGTAAAGTTCTGGATGACTTTTTCGCATACTTGTGGCTTATTCTCATACACCTTGTCCTTCAGACAACCCCAAAGAAAGTAGTCCATCGGCGTTAAATCGCACGGCCTTGGTGACCAATGTTGATCGAAAAACCGAGAAATGACACGGTGTGGAAACCTGGTCCGCAGTAACGCCATTGTTTCGAGAGCTGTGTGGCAGGTCTTGTTGGAAAAACATATCATCCACATCGATTCGATCCAATTCGTCCCACAAAAACTCGGTTAACATTTCGCTATACCGCACACCATTAACAGTTAACGTATTTCCAGCCGCATTTTGGAAGAAATACGGTCCAATCACTCCGTCAGCCCTAAATGCGCACCAAACAGTTACTCGCGGTGGATGCATCGGTTTCTCCAGTATTACACGAGAATTTTCAATACCCCAAATTCGGCAGCTCTGCTTATTTACATATCCGTTTAGTTGAAAATGTGCCTCATCGGAGAAAATCATTTTCTTACAGAAGTCCGCATCAATTTCGTGGTGCTCCAGCACCCAATCAACGAATCCACGTCGCTGCGCATGGTCCCTTGGCTTGACTTCTTGCGTCAATTGAATCTTATATGCGTGCAAAGGAAGATCTTTTGTTAAAATTCGTTGCAGAGTGGGTCTGGTAATGTTCAATTCTTGACCACGATGCCGAATGGAAGTGTCTGGATTCTTGGCCACACTTTCCCTCACTGCGACTATGTTTTCGAGCGACCGACAAGGACGGCGACGTACAGTGGTCTTCTCATCCATCAACGTGAATTTTGTCTCAAGTTTGTTAATTAAACGGCGAACTCTCAATTCATTTGGTGCATTGTTGCGACCGAAAATTTTTTCGCAAAACTTTCACCACTTTTGTAGTGAGTTTTCACAATAATTAAACGTTGCTCGTTTGACTAGTGCTGCATGATTTCTAATCGCGTGGTTTGTACATGACAACTGTCAACAAATGAACACGGAACTAAAAGCACAAACCAAATGGCGGCAAATTCAAATCCGGCGCTCTTGTTGAAACACTCGCTACAATCCAACTTCCTGTGGGTCACACCCCCGCAAAATATCGTTTGGGCTTGTATGTACACAGTAATATATTCACACACACATACATACATACCCAAATGAGATTTGTCTCCAATCTCACTATTATCATCATCAAAAGCAGCATTTTTTGTTGATAACAATTTGCTTTTCCTTAAGAACTGTAGCATGTTTCGATTTTTATCGACCAATTTACCTCTTGCAATCGCAGGTTTATTGCTTTTGGAGTGTCTCTTAGAAACTGGGGGTGAGTAATAAAGTTCTTTGCATTCTTTTGGAAACAATTCCACTATTTCATTGGCTACTTGCGATAATATGCGATTTGTAAGGCGAACGCTGAAAAAGGAAAATATTTGTAAAATAATAGGAAAAAATATAAAAGGTACTGTTAAATATATACTAACTTTATATCCCTGTCAAAAAAATGACATATGATTATATTCGTCAAATGTCCTTGGCATGTTGAACTCAACCCATTTTCATTGTACGACGCTATTATGGCTTGTCCAGTGACAGTTTGCAGAAGTATTTTTTTTAAGTCAAAGTCTGCCAGTATGGACGTCTCGCAATTATCTGTAATTTTCATTTTTTTAGGGGTAGGTTGATCTATTGCCACTTGCTCATGCCGTTCAGTAGAGTTTTCTATGATTATCTCAGCATTCAATATGTCATTGGTTTCATACTTATTTGGAGTATAAACAACCAAATTTGATGCTGAGTGTATCGAAAATGATGGACCTTCTGAAGCCGTGTCAAATGTGGTCTCTGATGGTGTCGGAAGTGAACAAAAAGCTGATCTCTGATGATCTCTTGAATTTTCCTGAAAAACAGTAACATTATTAATACTAGAGACTCAGAATACGAAAAAGTCGTTTGAAAGATGTTCCGTGGAACATTTAAAGGTAAGAATGTGCTAAGTACTTTATTATATAGTACCTAACATGTATATACACCCCCTAAATTCGTCTGGCGATACCGATGTCCAAGCACTCCTCAGGGGTGAAAAATAAAAAAAAACGAAAAATTAGATATTTGTCTCATCTTTCTGTCAAATTTTTTATTTTTAATAAATTATGTATGGTAACAAAGTTATGGCTTTTGCCTAGGCAAGAGATGTGTATTGTTTAAAGCGTACACTGTTTCCTAAAACTTAGCACAGTTCTCTTATCGCGCAAATATTTATTTTGCTATTTTCTTAAATTCATTCCACTTGTGATTGTAGGCAGACGAACGGACATTTGAAAAATTGACAAGAATAAAAATTGTAGTCTATACTATTTGGATTAGACTAGTTTTTTCGGTTTTACTTTTGTATTATAAATGAGCGAGTTATGAAGAAAATAGTTAGTTGTTGGTAAAAATGTAATTTAACCCCCAGTTGCAACAACTCTGTCGTTTTCCCTCGCACTTTAACACGTCTTCCCGCTCATCACCTCGGCCCGCGAAACTCATCTATATGCTCACATATGAATGCATACTCCTGTGTAGAATATTGTTTTTAGTGGTGTTTAATTAGATATTTAGTTTACTTATATATTTACATTATTGTGAAATATGGAGTCTCCATCAAGTAATACCGAAAACGAATTAAATGCGGAATTTAAATTGCCGATTAAAAGGCGAAAATCACTTAATTCAAGGATATTATTATCTTTTAATCATGAAGAGGCAGATACTAGAATATTGCTGCACATATTATCAGCCAAGTCTGAAGGTTTTACAAAATGCATTATAATATAAGCTGTAAGGATACTGATGTACTGGTTCTCTTACTTCATTTTATAGAAAGTCTTGACGTAAATGTTTACATGCAGACAGCACAAATGAAAATAATAGATATAAATTCTATCAATATTGACAACATTTTAATATAAAATATATTATTATTTCACGCACTAACTGGTTGTGATATCACTAGCCAATTAAATGGAATTGGGAAAAAAGTGCGTGTAAAACCTTTGAAAAAAATTGCCGTCTGCTATCACGTTCATGTGAAAAGTATGTTTGTTTAGAAGTAACAAAATTTACGGAGTTGGAAAAGTTTTGAATGTTACTGTACTCTTCCACTAATTGCGATAATATTAATGATTTGAGGGCGAAGATGGCATCTCAAATCAGTATAGACAAATTGCACTCTCTAAGTGACGCCTTGAATCAACACTGTTTGAGAGCATTTTACCAATTTATTATATGGAGCAGTGCTTTAAACCCAGTTATTAATATGCCGAATCCTTTGGAGTACGGGTGGAGAATAAATGAAGATAATTCTTATTCACCTATATGGACAAATAAATCGCCAATGCCAATTCTGACTGCAGAAATGTCATTTTGTTATTATAGAACAGGTAAAAGTATTTTTTTCCTTCTTCAATTCTTTGGGACTTCCTGCCACATGTATAAAAACTAAAAAAACCGTTAACTATATCAACAGTTCTATGTAAATAGTAAGTATCTATGGATATTGAATATAACAAACATTCTTAGAGCTGTGTATTTATCATACACAGCAAAAAAAGAATTTTCAAAAAAAGCCTTGAAAAAGGAAACAGAATAGATTTCCGAAACGTCGGCGAAATATTTAATTTCAAGTTTTTATACTTATTTGTGATGTTTATTAAAAAAAGTAACCTTTAACTGATCCTTTGACGTAAACGTCACAGGCGTAGAGGTTATTTACCAGTAACATACTAGTTAATTGTGATATTTTGTAGGTTCCCCGAGCACCGCTTAAAAAGAAAACATACATGTGGCAGGAAGTCCCAAAGAATTGAAGAAGGAAAAAAATTAAGATAACGCCACAAATAACATTTAGACAATATTAAGGTAAAAGTATTGCAAATCGTTTAAACTACGTTTTTTAATAAATGTCATTTCAAGATGCGCAACCATGAGGTGCCAGTACAAAAAATATAAATTGTTGTGTTTGGGAAATTGTGGTTGTTCGGGTGGGACCTCTTGCCAAAATGATTACACAGACATAAATACAGTTTAGATGAAGAAACGGACGATGAATTTTATTAGCAAAATGATCATTTCTGGGATCGTTACTTTTGTATCTTATTGTCATGTGCATTTTTCAATTAATATGGAAATGTATTACCTTGCAATAACTTCAACATCAACTTTATATATTTAGTATTATTCTTAATTGGTTTATAAATAATCATTATGTCTTATTATTGTTGTGGGATTTCACACGCCTCCTATTATTATTATTATTAAGACAAGTACAGGGTGTGGGTAAATAATCATTAATTATAAAAGTAGTTTTTCCTCCCAAAATTCATCATTTTATATTTTAAAAACTATGTAATTTAGGTCATTACTATCTGCCTTAATGTATTTTTAACTTATTTTTGTTAGGACAATAACGTACTAAATTATTGTTATGTTATATCACATTATCCAGGCTAATTTCTAATGAATAAATTTAAATGCCTACCTACTTTTACGACTATGCGAGCAGCGAGTGAGAGAGAGTGGGAAATAGACAGATCTTGCGATAGTTGCAACAGGGATGCTGCGGGAATTCTGTCAACAGGTTAGTATTTCTTATATAACTTTCTTATTTATACGCGGAATATAAAAATCAAAAAATTATTATAATCTAGATAGTGCAGGCTACAACTTTTATTCTCATCAGTTTTCTAAAATTTTCGTTCGTCTACCTACAATCAGGAGTGTAATGAATTTGCGAAAATAGTAAATATATGCATAATAAGGAAGTTACATAGGTTTATAACAACCATTATCCGCTTCAACTAATGCAATTTCTTCACATATAATTTGTTATAACTTTATTATTAAGAAATTGATTGAGGAAGCCGTTACTCTGTGGTAATCCATAATTATACTGAATCATTGTTTGAAAATGACCTAAAGGGTTGAAACTGCAGTCACGTTTTGTGCAGATATAGTGGTAAAAAACATAGTAGTGTTTTACTCAATTTCGTTATACTTTGTTATTATACATAATAAAACAAAAATTTCAAAACTGTTAGAAATAGGGAAAAATCTAATTTTCTATTTTTTTCGCTTTTCACCCCTGGGGGTTGTTTGGACACCGATATCGCCAGACGAATTTAGGGGGTGCATATACAAGCCAAATACTATGCAACAACATAATCAATACATTTTTACCTTTCAATGTTCCACGGAAGTCGAGATAGAACTCTACTATAAATTATGAATATTACTTAGATATAAGGCAAACAGATAATAACGGTATGGTATAGGTATAATATATTTTGAGAAGGGAAAAAAGCAGAAGGGTTGCTTTAGTATGACGTACAAGGGGCCTGATTATATTTTGAACCTGTTTTGTATTGGGTTCAAAGGTGTTTTAGATAGTGGACGACAAAAATACAGTTTTTTGAACTATGCTTAATTTTTATCTGTAGAACGGATTCTCAGATCAAAAAAATGTATTCTTGACTTTTTGTTTAGAATAATGCATTGTACTAGACCGAATTGATTCTACAACAACAACAAAAAAATAAGAAAAGAAATCGGTAGGGGTAGGTATTTACACACAACTTTCCTCTTTATTTATACAAGGCGGTCACTTTGAAAAATTAAGATACGATATATGTGAATAATAATTGGAATACCATTGTCGCTCTTATTAAAAATAAAGCCTGATAACTTTTGGTCAAAAAAATGTACAGGGTGATAATTATACTCTTCGCGATTTACTGCACTTTTACATAATTGCTGCACATTCTATAGGATACTCTTCGCAGTTTTTTTGTAAATAATATTAGTTTTAGACATTTTTAGTTTAATTACAAAACATTAAAAAATATTTTTTGGTTGAAAAATTAATAACTTTTTTATTTATGGATAGACTTGGTTAAAAGGGTTCTTCCTCTAGCTAACACTAGCATACTGTCCAAATTTCAATTCAATCGGAGCTTTCGTTCTTAAGTTATCGTGCTTACAAAGAACGTGACGGACGGACGTTTTGAAAGTTACTCAGAATTCGATCACTAACACAGTGCAATATTACCGGTTTTAGAAATATGCCGTTCGAATGCAACATACTCTTCGTTTTGTATTTGCGGAGAGTAAAAAAAAAGGTGCCAAACATGGAAGGCTTTTTCACAAAATTTTCTTTTTTCAAATAGGTTTAGAATGTTATGAAACGTGGAAACATTAAATTTGAAAAAAAAATATTTTCACTATCTATTCCCTTTAGACGATCCACCCTGTATATTTTCGATTAAAAGTCTAACCATTTCTTTGCTGGCAGTAGCGTCAACTACCTACCAAATTTGACTATTCTTCGTCAAGTAGCTATTTTAGTTAATGCACCAACAGGCAGACAACATACCGACAGACAGACAAACTGACGATTTGAAAAATCTTTATTTTAGTTAGTATTTTACATGGTCTGAGACGTGGAAATCCAAATAAATCTCGGAGCGTGATTTTTTCTCGAATACAATACTTCCCTTCGGTATGCTGGGGAAGCAAAAATAAGTAAATTGACACTTGTAATAACTTTTGTTTTAATGACTTACTTAGGTCTTCATTGAAGACTATTTGGTAGGTATGGACGAATTAGAATTTTTTGCGTCATTAAATAAATAATTATTTAGCTGTAAAACTAATTCAAACTAGTACAATACATTCACCTTATGAATCAGTATATAGATGTACCTTATACAGGTAAGCATATTATTATACATTATGATATATTATTATGTGCCATATCCTGATGGATGATATGCGTATAATAAATTCATACTATGAACTAAAAGGAAATTAGCTTACATGTAATGGTTGCAGATGAAGATCCAAATGTCTCTTTAATGTTACTCGTTCTCCCTCTGATGGTACAATTGTTAAAAATAATTTGTCATTTTGTTTTGGTAGCTCCCACTCTTCTAGAGTAATCAGATTACCTGTAATAGACATATAGATAATAAATAGAAGTAATATTCCTTACATTTGCATCCTTGAATTTTATAAAAACCATCGAACTCAATGGGCCCTTGCAGTACATTCGAATTTTGACATTTAAATATAGTGGGTGTCATTTGGGGAAAATAAAATCATTTTTTATCTAAAAATGTGGCGTCTTAGAACAGCAATCTCTGAGAAATAAATTAGCGAAATACAACAACTTTCACGGGGTATTTCAAACGCTCGAGTTTCACGCGCCTTGGTTTCACACGTAATCCCACCAATCATCATCGAGGACACAACAGAAGAACTTCCAAACCGACAACACTGTGATCACCGAGCGTGCGGATAGCGGATAACCTTAAACTTTCATTTGAGCTGTCGTCTTTTCTGGGGCATTTTCGGTCGTATTTTCACAGAATGGAAAAAAACACTGCTTGCTAGACATTTTAATCGAAATCGGAGGCTTTCAATTTACGCTACCCTCAAAATCAAAATGTTAACTTCAACAAGCTGTCAAACGTCTAGTCATGAGCGATATGTCACTGCCTGTGATTAAATCACCGTGATTAAATCACCGTGATTATATAAAATATTAATATAAAGTGCAATTTACATCGTTTTACTTTCAATTCATACTTGTCCAGTGCTGCTTAATGCAGCCATACATTCACACAAACAAATTACGGCTAACGGTAAACATATCAGCTTGCAGATTGTGATGGCGTTAGTTTAAAACCACCGGAAGTGAAAAATATAAGTCGCCGTTAAGGAGTGATTGAAAAATCGCGATATCGCCCATCACTACAAACGTCAATTGAATGCTGATTTTGTACAACGTTGCCGAGTCGCCCTTTACACTATTGGCTTGGGATTGCTGACGTATTAATGGCGCGTTACGGATAATCGTTTAAATTGGACTTGTAAATAGGTGATTTTAATTATTTTTTTCTGGCTCTAATCTGCATCAAAATAGAAATTGAAAAAATACGGGTATTTTAATTTTTCATAAAATTTACGATTCCGCAATAAAAAAAATATGCTGAAAAGGCCCATTTTTATTTGTAAGAGACCATCTTGGAGTAGGTATAAATAATACTAAATACTTAACCCTTAACTACTGACACCGACTTTTATTACACTGATACGAACAGGGAGTCTGACAGACTCCTATTAAAATAGTTTTAAAAAAAATTAAACATATTATATTCTAAATATTTCCTGTAAATAAATAATGCCCAAGGTGTTCTGAAAGCATGTATTACAACATATTCTGTAAATATGTAAAAAAACTTACATAAATGAACAATTCATAAAATCCTTCATTTTTTTAACAGTTCAAACACATGGTATGATAATTGGACCCTAGTATTTTTTATCTTTAAATAAACAATCAGCAATAAGAAAACTGTAAATATAAGGGTATAGTGTTTACGAAGTCAATTGAAGCTGGTCGGTGTTAAAGCACAGGACCGTGCGCACTTAACTTGATATTTTGTCCTATGTATTTAACAATGGTATCGAGAATCGAATAGTAGTTGAAACTGTGCAGGCGAGTCCGAGACTGGCAATGTAATCAGCCTGAATGAACCATCTACGAATGGACTGGTTTAAAGATAATAAAACGGACAGGTCCACTAGCATAACTTGCAAATCGTTTCTCAAGAGTCAACGTGGACTTGTGAGATGTGTTGTCATTGGCCTGCGTTTGAGGACGGGTGGCGACGATTGGCTAGCACCCGGGTATTCCTCAGTAACAATATTTTCGGTTTTGCAGACGTTCGTCATGCATTTCTTGTACCTCTTCCGGCATATACAAATCGAATCGAAAATAATATCACATCGGAACCCAATAAATTCTGGGCTTACATCAATGGAAAAAAAGGGAAAACTAGCATACCTAAAGACATGACTTATAACAATGAGCATCTAGAGACCCCTAATGATATCGTCGATGCATTTGCTAACTTTTTCGAGCAATCTTACTTCCTTAACATCTCGGACGCCCCTGTAACCGAGTCTAATAATCCTTCGTTTGACTGTTTGGACATTAAACGCTTTTCCGAGGCTGAAGTTTGCATGGCGTTAAAAAGAATTAAACCTAAACTTACTGCGGGCCCAGATGGAATTCCAGCATTTCTACTGAAAGACTGTGCCAGCATTTTTGCATATCCTCTCTGCATAATTTTTAATTTATGTCTTAGGAAATGCTGTTTTCCTGATATTTGGAAATACTCCAAAGTGTGCCCTGTGTATAAAAAAGGTGAAAGAAATGATGTTACCAATTATAGACCGATAACAATCATATGTAACTTTGGTAAAGCTTTCGAAATCCTACTACATGATAACATTTATGCACATGTTCAACTGAAAATATCTATGCAACAACACGGTTTTATGAAAGGTCGCTCCACCGTAACGAACTTAATCTGCGCTACTCAGTACATTGCTGAATCAATTGATTCTCAAATACAGGTAGACTCAGTCTATACTGACTTTTCTAAGGCGTTTGACAGACTGAACCATAGGAAACTTCTCTGTAAACTTGACAAATTCGGATTGTCTGACGGTTTACTTCAATTTCTTGAGAGTTACTTGATTGATAGAGTTCAGTTCGTATCATATAATGGATATAAATCTGTTCAATACCGAGCCACGTCAGGAGTACCCCAGGGATCAATACTTGGACCCCTTTTCTTTAATATTTTTATTAACGACATCAGTGATCACTTAGATGTATATTTCTTAATATATGCCGATGACGTCAAGATGTTGCATAGGATTAATGATTTTAATGACTGCAAAAAACTTCAAAACAACTTAACTAAGTTATCGGCTTGGTGCGATGAAAATGATCTTCACCTAAATGTTGGCAAGTGCAATGTTATGAGTTATACAACCAAAGAATCCCCAATTATATATAATTATAATGTTAATGGCGACATGCTGAACAGACCATCTACGTTCAAGGATCTAGGTGTAACTTTTGATAAAAAATTAACCTTCACTAACCATATTGACGCTGTAATTTCGCATGCATACAGAATGTTAGGCTTCATTTTGCGTAACAGCCATGATTTTAATGATGCGAAAACCTTAAAGATGCTTTATTTTGCTTTCTGTCGGTCTAAACTGAAGTATGCTTCACTTGTCTGGCAATCTGGGTATAATACTCATAATGATCAATTGGAAAACATTCAGCGCCGCTTCCTGAAATTTTTAAACTGGAAAACTGAAGGTACATATCCACCAATTGGAGCTTCTCAAAATCAATTACTTGAAAAATTTGATATTATTAGTCTTTCCGAAAGGCGCGAGTCCTTTGCTTTGCGTTTTCTAGATAAAATTATGCATAATAAAATAGATTGTAGTGAAATATTAAGCCAACTGAACTTCTACGTCCCACGGATTAATTCTCGTTATTCTCATACTTTTTATTTATCCACTCCTAGATCTAACGTATTAAAGTTTTCTCCTCTTTTTAATATTTGTACTAGTTATGATACTCATTGCAGTGAATTGGACATATTTGCCTAGCAGTCAGAAATTTCATCTACTGTCGTGCAGTATAATCGCCTTCATAATTTTCTATTTGTACTTTTTAGTTAGGTTAGGTTAAGTTAGTTTAGATTTCCATCCTATAAATGGTTTTGTACTGTTGGATGATGTATGATTAAATAAAATAAAAAAAATAAAAAATAAAATAAAAAAAACACGACGAATTAAGGATGGTTGCAAGGATTCCGAAATCTGTGAATTTTTCGTTTTTCAGGTCAAAGGTCGGTATAAAAATGGTATATATCTATAAGCCATCCAAGTTTGAGATGCTTTTGCGCATGTGTCAAATTCAAGAATGATAGATTTCATGAAAATGTAATCCATTAGAATGAACATTTTTTAAGACAAGGTAGATAAATAAATTAATTTTAGGCCTTTGTTCTCATTTTTAACTGAATCTTCATGATCGTAGGGGGTTATGTAGATACTAGTTTAATCTGCATGGCCGTAGGGGACTGTGTGGATGCTAGTGTTAGAATGAGAATTGTCAAATAAGAAATTAGACAAATTCATTTTATTATTTTAATTTGCTAGCATAACCAGAATTCTGGTTATCGAATGAATGCAAAGATTTCATTAATATTTTTACACAAAGTTTTTCTTTTAGTTACAGATAGATATTTTTTCTGCTGATAAATTCAAGTATAGCTCACTAAACTTGAAATTGATGTTAAAACTATCTCAATCATCTTTCAAGTGCCTTTTCAAAACAGCATTACGATTTACATATAAAGTAGCTGTTAGTTATCAAAGAGGAAAAAAAACTAATAGTTAATTAAAAATAATAAGGTGTAAACATAGATAATAATTAGCAAAGGAGTAATACAATACCAAAAAGTTGCAGTAGAAATGTGAAATGATTTTTAAAAATATCAACATACAGTATTTCTCGAGACTGATTTTACAAGAGGAAAACATGTTTACCTCTTTTACTTACCGAAAATATTATAGTCGAGAAGAAATCAGTCTCCGACAATTCTTCAGATTTTTACATTTCACACTGTGTAGACCAATACGGACTTTCAATTTCGTCAGTCTATCTGTCTGTTGTTGGTATATGTACAAAACTATTCGACGGAGAAGAGAATTGACGTTACTATTAATAAATATATAGTTCCCGTTTTATGTTCATCATGTGTATTTTCTTATACTAAAAGTATATCAAATTTTCTTCTGGACAATAGTGATTAACTACATTGTAACGTGCGGAGTGCAAACATGCATCCTTCATTAAATTTATTAGAAACATGTTTAATAGTCGAAAATTTTATTCTCCTATGCTCTGGTACTATTACGAACTATTTCTATGACAGATGAAAAATTGCCAGTAGCTTATGCTTACGCCTCAGGATAATAAATGGTTCACGCTCGATAATATTCAAATGAAATAAAATAAATAAATCAAACTAACTTTAAAATGAAGTTGTCTGTCTTTATCACGAAATTTTTCGACACAACACATATCTAAGATTTCCTACCAAGTAAACGAAGACCTGGGCGAAGAAATTTCCTTAATTTTGTCTCGGCGACAAATTATTTATGTACGAGCACGTTATCTACGATTTCATACCTCCAAAATGGTATGGTACCACATGTGACATCGCGCTAAAGGAGCAAAATAGAGGTCCTCAATCATCTAACTATACAACGGTTAAAATCTATTATCATCGGAGAACAGGGGCGTACCTAGGAATTTCTCTCATCGGGATATTAAAACTAAAGATAAGTACTTTTGATTATTACATCTAAAAGGGATTATTTTCACATGTAGTTTTGGTTCATAAAGGCCAAGTGTCTAAATTTAGAATATTAGATTCAAGCTAAATTTATTATTTTTTTGTTAGATTACATTTTAAAACCGTTGTTATAATTAATCCATTGTTGTACATTAATTCGTAGTTACTTATATCTTAAATTCGCTGTCGCAAATATTTCGTCGTTGTATCAAGTTACTTTTATCGTGATTCCTTACTGTCAATATTTTATCGTAGTATTGTAATGCACTTTTGTTGGTAATATAGTAAGTCGTGGTGCATTTTTGTCGAAACGAGTGTCTAAAGTTTATGAATTTCGAGCTAATTTACGAGACATATCTTTTATAATAATATAGTTATTTTGTCTCTCGTAAAGAATATCAAGTTTGCCAAATTTCGTTGTAATATATGGTTTTTTTGTATTAAGGTAAAGTTGCTTACGAGACATACCTTTTGTAATATATTTTTTTGTCTATCGTAAAAGTCTCAAGATTACCTGGCTGTTAAACAAATTGTAATATAGTGTATCTTGTAATATGGTATATTTTGTAAATACATCTTTCTATTTGATATCGAGTTTTGCTATGCAGTATTTTTGATGCTGTGATAGTTTCATTTTTTTGTAATATAGTACTTTTGTATATATGTAATATGTGTATTTTGTTTATCTCTAGCTTTTCCTTGATTATACTAGTTAATCATGGCGCCCAAGCCTTGAATTCACTGCCCTATGGGCTCTCCGTATCTTTGCTGTGTTAGTCAGCTTAAACCAGAAGCGCTAACCGTGTCGCTCGTAGGGTGGCCCACACTTGAATAACTTGGGCATAATAAAACCTTTATTTTATCGCCACAATATTCTAAGTATTATTTTCTTCATTTAATAAATAACTTTTTATTGTCTGGATGATTTTTCTAACAAAATAAACTTGTAATTTTACTCAACTTATATCTATACTTTTTGGTCATAGAATGAAAAAGATACTGTCCTTAAGCTCAAGAAAAGAAATTATACAGAAAGCGTATACCATTCCAGTAAAATGAATTTCTAGAAGAAACATCCTGGCGTCACTTTTGTACTTCTTAGATGAAGTTTGTGATACTTTAATACATTCATTGAAAATATGAAAAAACTGAAACACTTGTTATCATCAAAACAAAGTTAATTAAAAGCATATATTTAGTAAAGTTAATTTACAAAGACTTCAGTAACATACCTAAATGTTTTCATCATTATATTATCCACATCTTGTAATTGTTCCAAAAAAATTCCAACCATTTTTGTCTTTATTTTTCTCGCTTTATTTTGTCCTTTACATAATATACCAAAAATAAACAATTGAAATATTAAAGGTTAAAGGTCAAAAGGTTCATTCTGTTGCGAATATCTCACTTTCTATGGCTCGTAGGTCAACTCAGGTTATTATAAAAGTGAAAGATAACCTCTCCCACAAAAAATGTTTTGTGAAGGCGCATGTTCCATTTCGTATACTATGCATAGAATGAGTGTTCTAAATTGAAAAATTCAAAAATATTTATTTATTAGCTGTTAGAATTATGTTGAAGACATCGATCTTTTAGTTCTTCTTATGTAGGTCGTAGTCACTCACAGTAACAATTATTGTTGATGAAACCAGGCAAAGGATAAGAAAACATACAATTCTATAATTCTTTAGGCTTCTAACAATTATTCTCATTGTAAACAATGTAACAGTCACGTTTTGTAAGAACACTCAATACCTTAAATTAGATAAAGCGCGACTATTCTATTCATTATTTTAAATTTAAATTGTAAGATACTGGTCTGAGAATTATACGCGTTTAAATTTTATCGGCTAGTCATGACAAATGCTTGACCAATAGCGTAGTAGCTTGTACCACCAAGTTAGCGAATAGTAGACGATATGCGCGCCGACTCTGGCAGAAGAGACGCTGAAAAGATGGTGTAGAGGCGGGTGGCCGTGTAGGGCCTTAAGAATTAAAAGCCGCCATATATTTGTAAATATCTGTATATAGTGATTAATAACTGCGAATAGAATCAGTAAAGTAGTTATTATAGTTTATGTGTTCTGT
This sequence comes from Stenurella melanura, assembly GCA_963583905.1. Taxonomy (NCBI): domain Eukaryota; kingdom Metazoa; phylum Arthropoda; class Insecta; order Coleoptera; family Cerambycidae; genus Stenurella; species Stenurella melanura. The sequence continues at coordinate 9,779,935 of OY757309.1, read as the reverse complement.
GTTATTGTGTTCCATTGCCCATGGCTACAGAAAGGGAATGCTTTCGACGAACTAGCTGTAAGTACAGTCTTTTATATTATGTATGCCTCTCGTGATGCAAATAATGCTGTTTGAAGCCACTTGCGACAATGCAGAATTATTGATGGCTTCAATACTTCATTCCACGTTTGGCCAGTAATATTCTTTGTTGTATCCAGTGTTACCGTCCGGTAAAGACTTCTCTTACCCCATGAGAAGACTATATATAATACTGCGTGAATAATCTCATGTGAACGTTATGTTTGTGTAACTATATAGCCCTGTGTTTAGACATCTCCCGTGTGGTTTGGGCATAAAAACTTAGTGTACGACTACCGAACCAGTCCATATCGAAAATATTAATTGTCGGGCCATTCTTTTGTTATTAACTTTACGTAGAGTTAATAATATTTTCCTTTTGTGTGTCTTAATTATGTTATAGTAAAAAATCTTTGTTTTACTGCTCTGACCAGATCGTGTTTAGTTTAATTTAATTATTTACCGTATACGGATTCTTATTGTGTATAGTTTGCTTTGTATTTTGTTATATGTCAGATGGACTAATGATTTGTTTATATGATTATTCTGACGAAAGTTTTTGTAAAGTTTACTCACAACCCTGATGTCATTGGCTCTGCTTTGTTTGTGTATTTTTTGTAAATCATTAAAGTAAGTTAAATTCAATGATTCGTCTTATTTTCCCTTAAGAAATTATCACGTTCCAGCAACATATTTTACTTCTACACGCTATAACTGGGTGCGGTATTCCTTTTGGTATATTCTTTATTTAATAAAGGCGAACTTAATACTATGGAAAAATTGAAACTGGTCCTAATTTACATCTATTTGCAGAAGTTCTCCAACAAGAATATTGCCCTCAAAACCTTACATTTGAGAATAAAGTACGTATAGTTTTGGCGGTGTATACAGCCCCTAAGCTGGAAAATTCATACTTAGGTCTTGCGAAGTCTACTAGATTTAATACAACTCTAAAATTACCGTCTCTTTCACCTACAACTGGAGCGGCTCAACATCTGTACCGTGTAAATACACAAATCTTAGCCAACCATTTTCTGGATCCTGTCACGACATTATTTCTATATACACTGGACAGTACTCTAGATACAATTGCTTGTAATTGCATAATGTGTTGTGCAGCTAATTGCGAATGCTGAGTATTTTGCTCCATTATCAGCGACAATTGTCATGTTTTAATGCCGCGCCTGAAACTTCTGTCGATATTCATCTGTCGCAGCCCCACAACAAAAGAATGTTCAAACCCAGAAAATAAACATGCCAATCTCTATGTATTTTGATCTCCTGAATTCGATACCGTCATGGATTAGGTGTACTGGGAAAATCATGTAAAAAACAAACGCGCCCTGTATTCTTCCTCTATGGTGGTGCGGAAACGGATACAATGTACATATACATTATACATATTCACGGCTTTATATCTCTCAAACGGGTTGCTGTACGTAAACAAATTATTTAACCCTTTCTGTCGAATACTTGATTATGTTATATTATTATGATAAACTTTATTGACTTGGAAGCCATAAGAAGTGTATATAAAAGGACGAAATAACACGACTAAAACCAGAAAAAAAGTTTTTCTGGAACAGAAGCCACATTTATGACAAAAATAATTGGACTACTATTGATATGTTCAAATCTCAGTAGCGGTATGATATTCACGGAAACAAGGTGTAACGCAAAGAGCTACATCACAATCCGGGCAATAATACCGACTTTCTGTACGAATTTTCTTTCCACGGGTATCTGTTATTCCTCGGCACATGCGACACTGTCTGGTAGGCTTCATTTTCTTCCCAGTAGTAGGAATGTATGCCGGAAAATGACGCTCTGTTAGACGTAACGGTGAACGAGAGCGTACGGGCGAATATTCTTGTGGTGACACTTCAGAAACATCCTGCAACTGTTCATGTATCTGGTGTTTCGATTCTAAAAAAAAATCAACGTTAATATTTGATAATTTTAAGTTTGGCAGATTGTATTTACCAAGTTTAAAATTAAATCAGTTTGACCAAAGATCAAAATTCATGGTTACAATTAATTGTAGCCATGGGTCTTTGGGCAAGCTGATTTAGGTTTAAATTGTTTTTTATGTATTTTAATCATACGTCATTCTACGTACATTTATTTAATTCATTGTTTGACTGTCGTTCGCTCAGAATTCTTTCGGATAAAACCGATTGACGTGAAACTTGGAGAGTAAGTAGGAAATGGCTCAAGGAACAAAAGTTATATAGGGCCGATCTGCTCTTTTACCCTGGGTGTGGGTGCCACCCCTTCTCGCGGAGGGGATTAGTAGACTCAAAATAACGGCAGAAATCGATAGGGGGATGAATTGTACGTAAACAATGTTTTGTGAAGTGTTTTCGATCAATATTGAGTTATTCGCGGTTGAAAATGTTGAATGTTTCGTCTAAAAATACATGTTTTAGAGTGATTGTTCACGAATAGCCCAAATACCTTATGGTTATGGCTCGTTGAAGGTGACTGTTTGTTCGTCGAAAACTGAATTCTTGGAGGAACATTTTTTAGAACGTTTTTAAAGTATATGAAAAAATTATTAAAATGAGCTTCACTGAATGTCGTTAGCGTAAAAACTTACGGAGTAATGATGAAAATAAAATTGTTGTCTCGTTTCTTCGGAGGAAAAATCAGCAATGAAACCAACGGCTTAACTTCCTTAACTTTTAAGACAACTAATGGCTCCAAAAACCATTTTGTGGAGAGTTTCAAGGATTATGAGTGCTGTAAGTTAGGGAGTTAAAGTTGAACTTAATTTAACCCTTCGTTTTTGAGATTTTGTGTTTAAAATATTAGCAGAGGCTAATGGGTAGGTAGTTATTAAAAATAAGAAGTAATTATATTTGCTCTTTTATTAAACACAACCTTTTACTAGCAGGGATATATTACAAGTGCCTGTCTTTACAGTGTTAGTCTCACATTGAAATAAGTCCACGTTTGTATATTTTGGATTCAGATTACGTTATGAGTATATATTAAACAAAGTCATATCTGAATATGAATTATAATGTGGACCCAATAACTGTTTCAGCACAATTTATGTTTATTAAATAATGATGAATTTTTACTTAAATATACAATATAATGGGCTCGGGGAAGGTGGTCCTCGTATTCAAATGCGAACTTAAATCAGTGATATGTCAATTAATTTTCATCCTACAGAAATAAAACAAGAACAAAATTGTTAACTATAAATTAAACACTGCTTTTATATAAATTAAACAATATATTATAAATACTCTACATATATTTCGGCTTATTAAGCCTTTATCAAGAGTATAGTGAATACCAAAGTTTCCGACGTGCTTATTCTAATTTATACCTAAAAGTGTTTATGCCTTAATCTATTTATGACCTAATCTATTTAAGGCTTAATTTAACATCCTTAATTATGAGAATGTTTGGAGTAAACTGACTATATAAATCAATGGATAGTTCTCAGCAATTTGTTTATTACAGGGGTATTCAAGAAATTTTGTCGGTCATTCGTGGTATAAGGGTTGTACTTAAAAGATTTTTTGATTTCTAGTTGTTCTAGCAGATCTAAACGTTTACCTCTTCTTTTTGAATGAAGTAAATTTTTGTTATCTGCATCTATGAAACGGTTGTTACCAATACGGAGTGTTGACATTCCCGTGTCTTTATTGTTATTTAAGATTGATATTTTATGTTCTTTTACCCTGTTCACAACGCTTCTACCACTCTGACCGATATAGACAGCATTGCAATCTTTACAATTGATTTTATATACACTAGATTTATCAATTTTACTTAGTTCGTCTTTGTTATTAACCAAAATATTTCCTATATTTGTTTTGTTCACACTTATTGTAGAGACACCTTAATTATTTAATTTTCTAGACTTTTGTTACTATATTTCGGAACATAATAAAGTTATATTTTGTAGGTTTGTTAGACGCAGTGAAAAATTCTCTCTGAAGCATTTTGCGTTGTTTGTTTTTGACCATGTTATCTATTAGTGACTCGTTGTATCCATTATTTCTTGCAATTTGTTTGATTATATTTTATTCTCTATCGAAATTACCTTGATCCAAAGGAAAACTCGTGAGTTTATGTATGTGAAATCTTAATTTGCCATCATTATTGCGAATTATAATGCATTACTGTATCTGCAGTAGTAGGTTTGCGATAGATGCTAAATTCAAACTGATTGTTATGTTTTTTTATGTTAATATCTAGAAAGTTTAATTGACTATTTTGCTCCGATTCCATTGTGAACTGAATTTTACTATTAAAATAATTTAAGAAATTAAGGCAATTACCGGTCCATATACACAACATATCGTCTACATACCGAGTCCAATAAAACACATATGTATTTAAACTGTTATTGCTATTAAAAATTAGGTTTTCTAAGTTTGAGATAAATATTTCAGCTAACAAAGGAGAAATTGGTGAACCCATTGGTAGCCCGTCTTTTTATCTAAAGAATTCACAATTAAACTGAAAATAGTTTTGTTCAATACCAACTCTCGAAAGATTTTTCAACTCTGTTTTTTCGTTTTCGTTGATTTGTGAATTACATTATTTAAAATTAATTTTAGTTCTGTGAGCAATTAATCAATTGTAAAGATTGAAATGCTGTATATATCGGTCAGAGTGGTAGAAGCGTTGTGAACAGGGTAAAAGAACATAAAAAATCAATCTTAAATAACAATAAAAATACAGGAATGTCAACACACTGTATTGAAAACAACCAGTTCAGAGATACAGATAACAAAAATTTACTTCATTCAGAAAGAAAAGGTAAACGTTTAGATCTGCTAGAACAACTAGAAATCAAATAATCTTTTAATTACAGCCTTTGTACCACGAATGACCAACAAAATTTCTTGAATACCCCTATAATAAACAAATTGCTAAGAACTATCCATTGATTTATATAATCAGCTTAGGTCCACTCCAAACTTTCCCATAATTATGGATGTTAAATTAAGTCTTGAATAGATTAGGTCAAAAATAGATTAAGGCATAAACACTTTTAGGCATAAATTAGAATAAGCACGTCGGAAACTTTAGTATTCACTATGTAATACTCTTGATAAAGGCCTAATAACCCGAAACATATGTAGAGTATTTATAATATATTGCTTGATTCATCTAAAAGCAGTGTTTAATTTATAACTAACAATTATTTTCAAGATGTTTCACAAGGTACCTACCACAAGGTCAGTCCAATGAACAATATGTTTTGTAAGAAGAAAACCAAAATTTTTGTACGTATTTTTTTACGTGTTCTCTTTAGTATTTGTGTTGTTGTGAATGAAAGATCCTTAAAAAATTTCAAAAATTGTTTCAAAATTGAGTAAATCTTTTTCAAATCTAGGCATTCTAAACCGTTGAAACTTCTAGGAACATATTGTTAGTACCTGAGTAAAGTAAGTTGCAAATGGATTACATTTAATTTCAATTCATTGATTTCATTGCTGATTTTTCCTCCGAAAAAACGAGACAACAACTTTATTTTCATTACATCTCCGTAAGTTTTTATGCAAACGACTTTTACTAAAGTTAATTGAAAAAGTCTTTTCAAGTACTTTAAAAAAGATCTAACAAGTTTTCCTCCAGAAATTCGTCGTTTTTTCGTTATTAACGTTGAAAAGATCGAATTCAGTTCTCGGTGAACAGTCACCTTCAACGAGCCGTAACTCAGTTCGTATTGTATCTACAGAAATTTAATAGCTTCATTTTTGCCCCTGATGAATTTTTGTTACAATTTAAGATTTTTGAGTTACTCGTGAAAAATCGCTCTAAATCATGTATTTTTTACATGAAAAATCAACATTTTCAATCTCGATTAACTAGAAAAATACCAATGTATCGAAAAAACTTCATAGAACATTTCTTGCTTAAGATTCATCCCCCTATCGATTCCTGTGGTTATTTTGAGTGTACTAATACCCTCGCCTGAGAAGCGGGGCCCCACTTACTGTCCAAATTTCATGTCAATCAGTGTTATCCGAAAGAATTCTGAGGTAATAACCTATTTTTACCATCAAACACTGGACTATTTATAGATGTGAATCTAAACTAACTTAACCTAACCTAACTTAGATAAAGTACAAGTAGAAATTATGAAGATGTTTAGACTGTATTATAATAAATAAAATAAAATTTCTGGTTGCTAAGCAAATATGTACAATTCAGTGCAATGACATTCATAACTAGTACAGACAATTTTAGCACTTTAGATCTGGGAGTAGAATAAAAGCAATGAGAATTTTGAGAATTAAAGCGAGGAACATGAAAGTTGATTTAATACTTTACTGTATTCGATTGTATTATGCCCAATTATATCTAGTAAATTCAAAAGCAAAAAACGTCTTTCAGGAAAACTAGTAATATTAAATTGTTCAAGTAATTGATTTTAAGCAACTCCAATTGGAGAAAACTACATTCTATTTCCAAACATTTCAGGAACCGACGCTGAATGATTTCCAATTTATCGTTATGAGCATTATAACTAGACTGGCAGACAAGTGACGCATACTCGAGTTTAGATCGCGACAACGTGAAATAAAGCAACTTTTAGTTTAATGATGCTAATCATGGGTGTAACGCAGGACCAAATTAAACATTTTTTATGCATGCGAAATTACATCAATATGATTAATGAATGTTAATTTATTATCAAAGATTACACCTAGATCTTTGATAGTAGTCTGTTTAGCACGTCGGCATTAACATTATAATTATATCCAAGTGGGAAGTCCCTGTTTGTATAACTCATAATATGCACTTTCCAATAGTAAAAATACGCCACAGAAATACACATTCAAATTATCACTGATGTTAATAAAAATAATAAGGAAAAGCATTAAAAATTATGGGTTGCACGCTTAAAACAACACTTTTTTCTTTACAATTTTCTGTTGCACTAAATTTAGGTTTATGTAGGATAATGCAGTTCTTACTTCACTGAGAGGGTAGTAAGTAGTTGGTAGGGGTTGAAAGATTCAACTTTCGATAATATCGACAGCATCATTTATCATATATCATAACTTTATTATATAAATAAAATAAATTTGTTGGCTATTAAATTCCGAATGGTATACGAAAATAATATAGGCATCGTCATAAACTTACATAACTAGATCAAAAATTTGCTGTTAACTAACTGTCAATATATGGAAAACCTCATATTTGCCGTTTTTAGAGGATAAAAGTGCGGGGTAAGGGAATTTGCCACTAAAAATGTTTTTGCTTCAACGCGTCAAATAATTCAGGAATCTTAGATCAAAACCTTAGGAGACAACATTCTTTTGTAGACCTGTGTAATTAGAACGGTCCAGTTCAATTGGTTTCACTAGATGATGCATTATAAAAGAGTTACTTACCCAAGTATAATAGTAAAAAAGCCCCCACCTCCCACCCCACCCCACCATAAAGCACTTCCTAGGAACTATTGGCCATATTTCGGCTAATTTCTATCACAAAGTATGTACTATGTAATAGTTCCAAATGAAATACAATTGAAAGAGTTTTCAACTTTATACGGAGTATTTTTTATGTAGTGCGAATAGTTTTCGAGTATACTGCGAAAATGCAGCATAAAAATTTGATTTCTTCAAAAGCAAAAACACACCAAAACTTCAAAGCGCTTCGATATAGTCTAATCGAATTAGACGTGATATATGAAGGTAGTCAGTAACTTCATAAAGGATGACTTGACATTTTTCGCCTAAAGGATTATTTCTCAAGATATTTGCAAAGAATACATTTATACAGCCACCTAAAAAAAATTGCCGTTGATCTAGTTTGTGAACATCTAAGCAATATTTTACTTATCACAATGAGCTATTAAGACCAACAAGATGACAACCATGATATAGAAATTGAAGCCATTGATAGATGAATTAATACTTACGAATATTCACAAAACATACACTAATGTGATCATATTTATTAAAGTAAATTTATCGATACAATCTCGAATGTGTCAGATGTTTTCTAGTCTTAAAGTGTAGTTTAAGGTGTTCCAGGCGAGATGCTTTATAATTGCATACGGAACAATAAAATTTTGGAGTTTTACTGCATTCATATATCTGATGCCTTCGCAGCCCCCTTTTTTGTCTATAGGTTTTTCCACATTCATTGCACCTCCATCCATGCATATTATAAGCTAAAAAAGAATTATTCGAATTATAAACTACAAAATACTGTCAAATTACTAGCAATGTGAATAAATACATGACAGGACGTTTCTATGCATCTTTCTTTTATACCTAATTTGATGCAAAAACCTACCTTACTATGATCTTGTTTAACATGAATTAATAAATCACCAAGTAACAAAATTGTATACTGAGTTTTCTACATGCATCATCAAGAAAGTAAAATTTTGGCCAAGATTACAGCTTCTCTGCTCTGAGTGATGTCACTGATTTAATGATTCATTGATTTTTCCCAAAAAGGACAATAACTATCCATATTTGTAAACAGAAATTGCTTATTCATAGAGCAAAGCTTAATCTCCCTTTCCGATCATAGTGATAAGTTCTTATATGTAAAAATTTTGTACACATAAATAAAATACATTAGTATGTTTTCAACACTATGTATTCACAGAATCTATGATTTCAGTTTCAACCACCTAAGTCATTGTCAAACAGTGAATCAAAATAGACTAATTTACAAGTAAACAAAGTAGGTAGATGAACATTTAAAACTATTGTAAACATACTACACAGAATCTCCAAGATGATCTTGTATCTAAATTAGTCCATTTTCAGAAATAGATTTTGTGAATATATAGTGGTAAAACACATACAAGTCTGTTTTATTTATTTTACAAAATGATAAAAATATCACCTTCAACAGACTTTTTGAATTAAAGTTTAGTAAATATTTTCATAATAGGTGCTCAAAGCTATCTCTGATTCCAATATGATAGTTGCTATTGTGCAAATGGCAGAATATAATTGTTTAAACAATTTGAAAAGTATTAAAATATAAACAAAATTTAAAATGACAAGCGTAGAGACCCATTTGATAAATTATTCTATGAAATGGCGAAGTCGCCGGTAACACGCAACAAATCATCTGCAGCAAAAATGAAGCTTATAAAATAACAAATTGATTGTTCTAATTTCATTTCTGTACATGCAATACGAACCGAGTTATGGCTCGATGAAGGTGACTGTTCGCTGAAAACTGAATTCAAACCTTTCAACGTTAAATAACGGAAAACGCCGAATTTTTGGAGGAAAACTTTTCGGAACTTTTTAAAAATATATGGAATGACCATTAAAATGAGCTTCACTAAATGTCGTTAGCATAAAAACTTACGGAGTTATGATGAAAATAAAATGGTTGTCTCATTTTTTCAAAGAAAAAATCAGCAGTGAAAGCAATGCCTTAACTTCCTCAATTTTTAAGATATCTAATCTCTCCAAAAACCATCTTGCGGAGAATTTCAAGGGCTATAAGTACTGTAAGTTAGGAAGATAAAGTTGAACTTCCCTTAACCCTTCGTTTTTGAGATTTTTGTGTTTAAAGGGCTCGAAATTTTCATCCTAGAGAAATAAATCAAGAACAAAATGTTTTAATTGTTAACTATAGATTAAACACTGCTTTTAGATGAATCAAACAATATATTATAAATACTCTACATATATTTCGGCATATTAGGCGTGAATACTAAAGTTTCCGGCGTGCTTATTCTAATTTAAGCGTAAAGAATCATTTGATAAATTATTCTATGAAATGGCGAAGTCGCCGGTAACACGTAAAACTCCTAATTCTACTTTACTCTCAGCGCTAAAAGGTTAATTTTAAGTAATAAGTTATGGAAAATGATATAGATAATAAAAGAAACTGATTAGAAAAGTTATCATGAAAATTGCCCTTTTTCAAAGAAATCGTGGATTTAGCTCTTTTATCCCCTAAATCGGTAGTATAAGGTGAACTTATCGTCAACGAGCACAAAAGAGGCCAAATAGAGGAAATAATTCGTGAAGTTGCCAATTTCTGTATAGTTGTTGGGAGGAGTGCCAACATACTAAAAGTCGTGGCCAGTGTTTTGTTTACGGGGAGTGGGAGGTACTCTAATGGTCCCCTTTTAACGTATTTCTTGAATAACTTGAAAGCCACGCGAAAGCCTAGCGAAAAAGTGTCTATATGCAATATTAAACTACATGAAATTGCAAATAAGTTCCTATTAATTTTTTTTCTAGGATCAATACTTTTCCAAAGTTTTTTCCATCATCTATTCTACAGCACTGGTTAAAAAGGTTTCATTTTTTTTTAATAGGTTTAGAATTTTCTCACTTTTTGTCGGGTATTTTACCACTGAAAAATATTTAAAAATTTTTAATGAAAGAACCTCTGCACCAAACGGATCAGATTGGTTCTTGAATACACACCTAGGTGTGAGACTTTTTGAAAGAGTCAGTATTCAAGAACCAAGCTCTGCCTGATCCGCTTAGCGCAGAGGTTCTTTCATTAAAACACCTAGGTGTAAGACTTTTTGAAACAGTCAGTATTCAAGAACCAACCTCTGTCTGATCCGTTTGGCGCAGAGGTTCTTTCATTAAAAATTTTTATATATTTTTCAGTGGCAAAATACCCAACAAGAAAAGTAAGAAAATCTGAATATGCCACAAATAAACAATTATAAACAATATAAGGTTTAGAATGTCACGAAACGTGAAAATTTAAAATTTGAGTGGAATTTTTTTTTTTCATTATCTATTCCCTTTTGACGGTGGTCCACCCTGTTATTTTCCAGTTAAAGTTTAACCATTTTTTTAGTGGCAGTAGCGTCAGCTATCTACTAAATTTGACTGTCGGTCAAGTAGTTTTTCTACATGATCTGAAACATGAAAATCCGAAAAAATCTCGGAGGGTGATTCTTTCTCAGAATAAATACTGCCCTTCGATATGCGATTTTTCCACCCTCTGTATCTCGTAAAGTATTGATCCTAGAAAAAAAAAAAACAGGAACTTGTTTGTTCGAAATATCATTTATTGTATTGTATATAAATACTTTTTCGCTAGATGGCGTGGTTTTCGAGTTAATCAAGAAAAAGCTGAAAAGCGGACCTTTAAACTACCCCCTACCCCCCGCAGATCATTCACTGGTCAGGATTTTTAGTATATTGCTCTGGGCACTCCTCCAACAACTATACAGAAATTGACAACTACACGAATTATAACCCCTTCGCGGTTGGACTAAACTGTTCATAATCAAGTTTGAGAATTTTTTTTAATTACATTTAATTAACTTCATAGCACCTACTTGTTTTTCGAAATATTGCGTGATACTTGGACTTCTGGAAGTTTTGACCTCGATAGGTCTGGAAATGCTAGATGGATTGTTTTTATAGTCATATGAAAGTATTACGTATTCTGGAATTGGAATGGAACGGTTTGTACAATTCTTTCTGAACAGAAAAATGTGAAAAAATATTGCAAATTGTTTCAAAATTGATAAAATCTTCATTTTAATAAAACTCCCAATAGGAGCCTATACCGTTGTCTATTCCACAATGTAGAGGGGGTTACTAGTAACTAATGCGTATAGATAGTTTCCCTCCATCTTCATCTGTCATGGAGAGAATGGAAGAACACTGCCTGGGGATGACACTTTTCAAATCGATATATTTACTAAACTATTGGTACGGAAATGAAATTGTAATTCTAAATTTTTAGTGATTTTTTTTTTTAAACCGTTTAATGTTTAATTTTCCTGATCCTTTTCGGTGGCTCAATTTCATGAAAATCTACAAAACTTATGCCTTATAGTAACACTATTGGAATCACCATTTTAAATCTTTAACTTTTGTCAGCTTCAGTAATAGCTACTCTGAAAATACAACAAAAGTATTTCTTTCCTATTTTGGGCACCTTATACTAGGTCACAGCTTGATGAAAATAATATAAACCTACCGTCCAGTTATAATTTAGTTTTTGATAGATTTCGTGGAGACCACGTAATCCACTCCACAGAAATCATCGAACAGAAAACCTCCTCATTTTCAAAAGTTTTGTAAGTCGGTTAGAATGTATTGAAAACCAGTATTTATTTATTCTGTATTTTACACTATTAACATGGTAATATGTCAATTTTTTTCTCTCAACTTACATAAATGAAAATTAGTTAAGAAATCATTGTATTTTTATGATACCTTAGTAGCAAAAGAACACAGTACAATACATTAATATAATATGCATACATCACCTAAATTACCACTATGAATTTTTCAATTTTCTTTCTGTAAAATATTAACCTACGAATAACCCTATCAAAACTTACACAAAAATAAAGTATTTATTACATATTGCAAATTAGAGTACCTTAGGTAAACACATTTTAAACTGTCAATCAAAGTAATTAAGTAAAATATTAACTACTTGACCAAATGAAAAGCTCAGATAATTCTTTACAAAGTATTCACAATTACATAGTACAGTGAACGGTTTGTAAGGGATATACAGGTAAATAATATCTTACGTGGAACGCTCCAAACATAGAACCACGTACCAGTCTGCTGGAAGTAGTTTGCTAAATTGATGAGAATTGCGACATTTTTAGTTTATGACCTTCAATTTTCCATAATTCTAGACAATCAAGAATGCTTTACTTTTAAACCATTAACTTTAGACGAAAAGTGCAACAGTAAAAAGAAAATAATCCACAAAACTTTCACAAAAGTTACAATTTTTAATAGAGTCATTGTAGCTTGCTTATTAAAATTACTTTTACACCTTCGAATACCATCTTTTGACATTCATATTTCCGACATTACTAATCATAAAGAAATTGAAAAGAAATGAACTCATCCACAGTCTATAACTATTATTTAGGTTGCCCACCATGTTCTCGTTAAATTAAGATATTTGGAACAAAAACTAAAATTTCACATTTTTCCGAAAATATATTTACAGCTTAAAGAGCAATTTTATCCTAGAGCAAGTGCTTTAAAAATGGGCATAATACCATATTTTATAAATAAAGGTTGACAGTGTTCATTAAAATTAGCATTTGCAATAATTCTGATTTTGTTTTTGTTGTCTAAAAATCCTGAGCGCAGTTTCCCCATAGTACGACCCCATAACTTATATGAGATCAGTGAATAATACACTGATAGTAATACATTATTATTTACTACATATTTAAGACGTCTCACGAGAAAAATATAACTAGCCAATTTACTACTGAGTTGCTCAATATGGCACGACTAAGTTAAAGTATCGTCGAGGACCACGCCTAAGAGTTTGACACTGTCCCCTTTTGTATTGAGGTTATTAATGGAAAAAAATCAGTTTTTGTGTTTTATCACGATTTAATTTTAGCATATTGGAATTATACCATAGTTCGGCACGACTTTCAGTTTCAGATATCGTTTCATGTAGATTTGCAAGACATTTATCTGATTCGCGTAGGGTAGCGTCATCAGCAACCATAATGATTCGGCTAGGAAATTAGTAATAAAATAAACCGTTGATATAAATAATAAATAACAGTGGCCCCAGGACAGAAGCCTGAGGCACACCACGCGCTACCGTTCTAAAATTTGACTTTTTATTACTTATTATTACTTATTTAATACTTTTCGAGTTACTTGACCTAAAGAATTTTGAAATGCCTGTTATGTCAAGCTAATTTTCGCAATTTTCAAGTTGCTGTCAATTGATTTGAAAAATTTTATGGAACTATTCTTTCCCAAAATATGATTTTTCTTGTGCTCCAAGGGTTATTATTTTTATGCGACATCTCCAAAAGTGGTGGCACTACTAGGGCTACTAGTATATAAACTGGTTTTACAGTAGCATACTGCGAAGAAACTGTTTGGGCTAGAAATATGCACGTTTTGTTTGGCGATAAAATGCGCTACTTGCACAACATTTAGCTAACAGGAATTTTAGAATATTAACAAGCGCACTAAATCTCTAAAATGGCATCATATTTATATATACAATATTTTTATCAAGAGGCACGAATGCATGTTTCTTGCTGTGAGTCCGAAGGTGGTCTTGTCTCCACGTCTTAAAATTACACAAGTCACATCTATAGTTCTTTTCTTGTCCACATTCATATTTCGTATGACGTTGAAGGTGTTTTTTGTTTTTATAATCTTTTCCGCATCCGCAGGCCCATCGTCCGTTGTGGTACACTAAAATTTAAAAAGGAGGTTTATAACTGGTACTAAAATTTACAAAATGAAAGTGTATCCCAAAATAATATTCAAAATTAAACTATTTATATAGTAGTAAATTATTTATTACAAAAGACACTGGTAATTTACAAACATAAATATGTATACTTTTATTAAGCAATTAGCAATCAAAACATAATTCACAAGATTGTTTCATGATCTATTAAAATTACAATTAAAAATGATCTCACATGACTATATCACCAATGTACGATGAAAGACAATTAAATATAGGTGCGTATACCTCAAATATTATTAGCACCTATTATAAAAAATTTATTTACAGTCAGACATGAAAAAAAGTTTTATTTTAACTTGAAAAATCGATCTCAGTTGTTTGGCGGCTTAACGCTGGTTCACCCTGTATAACAACTTTTTAGATTAAAATATCTACTGCTACCATATAAACTGGGTTTGCACTAAAATAGTACAATTTTTTTTCTTCTTCAAACTCTTTCACTTGATATCCATTCAAGGGGGTTGTAAAGAAAAAGATGATCCGCCATTTTGTCGTGGCCGCCATATTGAATATACCATATTGTGTTGTCTTCGATCACCAGATTTGAACATACATACACACACACAACATTTCGAGCTAAACAAAACCATTGAAAATGGTGTATCGGGATAAAATGTGAACATATTTTGATTGATCATAAAATTTATTGCTTACTAAGTACATGACAGTCGCAGGATATTTAGTTCGTAAGAATTTTAAAATTTCAATAAACATTCCACGTCATAACTCATTCTTACTCTGATTATTTTCGGCATCTTGAGAAGCCGAGTTATCAGAATAGCTTATTTATTAGTGGTTATAACAGTTAATAGCCCTCTATTTTTTAACAAACTTATGATCATGTCATACAACTACACATTTTTTGGTCACAAAGTGCCGCTGAACATTTTACAAATCTTTTACAAAAGTTAGAATTTTTAATAGAATTATTGTAGCTTGCTTATTAACATTTCTTTCACACACTCAAATACCATCTTTAAACATTTATATTTCCGACAATACTATTCATGAAGAAATTAAAAAGAAAAGAACTCATCCACAGTCTCTAGCTTTTATTTAGGTTGTCCACCATTTTCTCGTTAAATTAAGGTATTTGGGTCAAAAACAAAAATTTAATGTTTTTCCGAAAATACCTTTACAGCGTAAAGAGCAATTTGATTCTAGAGCAAGTGCTTTAAAAGTCCAAAAATTTGATTATAAAGGGGATGCAACATATAAAAAAAGGAGTATTGGAGATGTTTTATACTACTGCCTAATTAGGGTAAAAATGACGGTAACTTAAATATATGGAGACGGACATTGTACGATCAGAATTTCTTTCTCTTATGCCACAGAAACTAGACAAAACCGATTGAAAGCATATTTACTAGTGTTTAATTCTGGACTATTTTTCACGTAAATTTAATGTCATACGTTCTGAGATATTTATTGTCTATAATTGTTTATTTGTGGCACATTCAAATTTTCTTACTTTTTGTTTGGTATTTTGCCAGTGCAAAAATACATTTTAATGAAAAAACCTATGCGCCAAACTGATCAGACAGAGGTTGGTTCTTGAATACTTGACTGTTTCAAGAAGTCTCACACCTAAAAATATATAAACTAGAACCAAGTTATAAAGAAAATGAAAGCTGTTATAAGCAGTTAACGTTTCGGATGAATATCTACTCCCATAAAATTTTTGGGAACGGAAGTAGATATTTTTCCGAAACGTTAACTGCCTATAGCTTTCATTTTAATTTTTTAGTTCATAATTTTTAGGTGTGAGACTTCTGAAACAATCAAGTATTCAAGAACCAACCTGTGTATGATCCGCTTGGCGCAGAGGTTTTTTCATTAAAATTTTTACATATTTTTCAGTGGCAAAATACTCAACAAAATGTAAGAAAATTCAGAGATATTTAACAAAGAGTTCATATTTTAAGCGTTCAGAGACCATCTCCATGTTTCGGGAGCTTTTAACTCTATATAAATGAAATAAATATGGTATATTCATAAGCTTCTTTTTGACCTAAATGTAATACTTTTCAAGTTACTCGACCATAAGAGATTTGAAATGCCTGCCATCTCAATCTAATATCGCAAATTTCAGGTTGCTATCAATTTATTTGAAAAATTGTATGGAGCTATTGTTTCACAAAATATGATTACTGCTAAAAATATGCACGTTTTGTTTGGCGATAAGATACCCTACTTACACAACATTTAGCTAACAAGAATTTTAGACTATCGACAAGGATACCACATCTATAATATGCCAGAAAAAATCAAAATCCCTGTAATTATATTTAGCATTTTGCTATATTTATACCTATATGTCTACAAATTCTTCATCAATAGAGACAAATGTATGTTTCCTGCTGTGCACCCGAAGGTGGTCTTTTCTCCACGTCTTATAACTACACAAGTGACATTTATAGTTCTTTTCTTGTCCACATTCATATTTCATATGACGTTGAAGGTGTCTTTTGTTTTTATAATCTCTTCCGCATTGGACGCAGGCCCATCGTCCGTTGTGGTATACTAAAATTTAAAAGGGAGGTTTATAACTGGTACTAAAATTTACAAAATGAAAGTGTATCACAAAAAAGTATACAAAATTAAACTATTTTTACCGTTGTAAATTATTTACTACAAGAGATACTGATATTTTACAAACATAGATTGGGGTTCTTCATTTATTAAGCAATTAGCAATCAAAATGTTTTATTTTATACTTAACATAATTCACAATATTGTTGTTAGATCTAATATAATTACACTTAGAAATGATTTCACATGAGTATATCACCAATGTACGATGAAAGACGATTAAATATAGGTACGAATACCTCAAATATTATTAGCACCTATTATAAAAATTTATTTACAGTCAATACAATGAAAAAAGTTTTATTTTAACTTGAAAAATCTCGGACGTTTGGCGGCTTAATGCTGGTTCACCCTGTATAACAACTTTTTAGATTAAAATAGTACAAAAATAAACATATACATATTTTTTTAAATATAATACATTATCTTTAACACCAATCAGTATTGTGATAAAACGTTACGAATAATATGTTGGAATACAACAGCAACAGTAATACTTTTATGAACGCCCAATCGTTTTCTTTTTCACCATCATTTTGTAATTTAGTCACTAAATAAAAATGATTTTCTACCTTTTAGTATCATTTAGTTTTAAAAGAAAACCATTATTTTAAACAATTTTTTAAATTTTTTTATTTTAACTTTATAGTCCCGTCTGCCTTATTTTGTTAATTCCAAACCCGTCCATTTCGTTTACTCTTGTCAAACTTTTTCATCTGTTACCCATATCAAGGGTGTTGTAAAGAAATAGGTAATCTGCCATTTTGTGTATGCCGCCATATTAGATTTAGAATGACGTCATACAGCTTATTGTATTCTACTTTACATACCCTTTTACTTGATACCCATGTCGAGGAGGTTGTCAAGAAAAAGGTAATCCGCCATTTTATGGTGACCGCCACATTGAATATACCACATTGTATTGTCTTCAGAGCCAAAGTTGTGTGCAAAATTTCAGCATGATTGGTTGTCGGGAAGTGGTAAAAAATTCGATTACCAAATTTGAACATACATACATATACAGAACATTTCGAGCTAAAGGAAACGATTGAAAAAGGTGGCTCGGGTTAAAATATCAACAAAACCCTTATATCTCAATTTCAACTGGCCCATAGTGATTATAACAGTTTATAGCCTTCTATTTTTGAACAAACTTTTGATCACGTGATATAATTGCATGTTTTTTGGTCACAAAGTGCTGCTGAAGGTTATCTTTTCTACCCGTCTTGTAATTACACGAGTGACATCTATAGTTCTTTTCTTCTCCACATTCATATTTGATATGGCGTCGAAGGTGTTTTCTGTATTTATAATCTCTTCCGCATCGGACGCAGGCCCAGCGTTCCTGGTACACTAAAATTTAAAAGGAAGGTTTAACTGTTACTAAAGTTACAAAATGAAAGCGTGTCACAAAAGAATATACAAAATAAAACTATTTATATCATTGTAATTGTTTATTACAAGCGAGACCGAAACAAAAGTGTAAATGATATAAATAATATAATAACGAAATAATTTAAAAATTCCTTTTCAAAAAACTCTAAAGTTCAATTACGTAACGGAAGATGATGTCTCTAAGATAATCATGAATATTGAATCGAACGAACGTCGACTGGATGGCATTAATATAACATTAATTCAACTCTCTAGTCTTTTTCTGGTACCCTTCATAACTTACATGATTAATTCAAACTTCAATGTTTCAGAAATCGAAAAAGAAACTGTTATCACATTGAAACAATTAGATAAAAAAGTTTCATTACCAACTACAACTACAACTACTAAAAAAAAACTCGTTTTTAGAGATAAAACCCGAACATTTCATAAAGTGAAAAAGGAGTTAAAAAACTTAAATTAAACGCAGAACGCTGTGTTACTCATCCATCATCCAAGAACGTTTTATATTGTCAACGTTATCGAAATAAGAAGAAAAATGAACAACAGAAAAATATGTTAGCATCTACTAGTATTTGATGTAATATTTTAATTAATATAATAATTATATAATATAATTGCTTAATTTATTGAAGGACACGTCAGAGGGTGTTGTTTAAATATTATTTATAATTTTTACACATTAAAATAGGAAAAACATTAGTATTTTTTTTTTCTTTCGTATTTACTACCCCCCTACACCCCCACAAGAGCAAAGTCATTGCAACCGCGCAACAAAGTCCCTATAGTCAAAAAACGAAAAAATTTAAAAAAATAATTTCTCGGAGCACAGGTTACAAAACCTGTGCTCCGAGAAATTAACCCCCTCAAATTTTTCACCTTTCGACCACAAAAACCCCACCACGCGGCCGCAAAGACTCCCCTTTTGTGGGCATGTAGGGGGTATTATTTATTATTTATTTATTATTACTCCAAATATTAAATACAAAAATATATATACAATATTTAGATGTAGAGAATTTCCTTCTTAAGAATATTGCACCTAGATGACTTAACATCCGTATGTGCAGCAACATACAAAAATTAAAACTAAAACTTACACTAAATTTAAGGTAAACTATATAGTTACACTACACAGATTATCATATAGGAGAGACAAGGAAAGACAATGAGAATAACGGTTAGAAATGGCAATTAGGTCGTATGTTAATTATATAGTACATTATAGAAAACATAGGAATTTATTTGGATTGTTATATATGTATTGAGAGCATTCTTGGTTAAATTTTTTTAGGATTGTTATAGATTTTATTTGATTGGGTATTAGATTATAGAATTTGGGAGCTAGATAATTTATAAACCGTTTGTTGATATTAGTATTGCTGTTCGGTATACTTAAATGTTTGTTAATTTTACATCTGGTATTGTGAGAATGCTTAATTATTATTATTATTTACAAAGTACTTCACAAATTAAATCTGGATGAATAATCAAGTCTATCTCATCATAACGTTCTAACAATCAGACTTTTACGTCACTCTCACTTCATTCCAGACTGTCTCGAAACTAAAATATAAACATAAACACTCCTAAACTTAATGGTCTCTTGTGATACATGCCGACACCGCCATATCATATGTCACTTAGTTTGCATAACTTGCGTTATTTCTTACAGAACACCGCCACTCTCAAATTAATATTAAAAAAACAAAATAACCCAATAAAACTTGGACTAGCTCAATTCGATCGTATGGACAAATATATTCAAAATTATGTAAATAAAATTATCAAACACATCTAAGTATGACATAAAAAAGTACAGTAGAAAAGCACTATACAGGGTGTTCTACAAGCTTTATGACAAAATTTGACAGATGATAGCAGGGTTAATCTAAAAAAAAAATATCAATGAACATGGGTCTAATACAATGAACCCAAGCGGTATTATTAAATTTGATAAGTTTTTATTTTTTTTTAATCTTATCACTAATCGCTAATGTTACCTAATGAAAATGCTGAAAATATCTATCATCCTAGCCATCCATTCTTGGATTTTAAGAGCATTATAGTTGCATCTGGTATTTTCAATACACTTAAGATACTTGCGAAAAGTGCAAGATCTGTGAATTTTTTATTGGTCCTTTTTCAGTTGTAGGAAATATAAATTATAAGACATAGAGCATGTTTATTTATTAACACAAACCTGGACACAAACAGAGCAACTAATTCTACAAATTATTAGCTCAACAAACAAACTGAATAAACATTTATATTATCAATAACAACGCGACGTCACTTTGAGATTTGTTCTCTGACATAAGAAATTTTTAACTAAACTGAGTCTGCGGTAGGTTCTTGATGAAACAAAAATAAAAAGAGGCATAGTATTAATTTTGTAACACATATTAGCAACTCAATTTGTAATAGGTTAAGAAAACTTGGCATTAATACCATTTCCTCAAATACAAACAACTTAGGTCGCTTGTTGATTAACAATAAAGAAAAAACTGCAGACTCACAAAAAGCGGGAGTATATGAAAGAAATTGTGAGGACTGTGATGCTTTATTTACAGGTCACAGTGGTCGAAGCTTAGATTAAGGGCAAATGAACACAAAAAGTCAATTTTAGAGAATAAAGAGTCAATTGGTTTCGCAGAACATTGTATAGATTGAAACCATTTTTTCAACGGTAGTAGTATTGAACTCTAACACAATGCCAATAAAGGAAATGCTTGAAACAGAACAACGTTACTAATATACAAACTAAGTGTCAAAATACCCCATAATAGACACCATATTAAAATTAAACATACCCAGAAATAGTAATTAAAAATTTAAATTATTCCTTATAGTAGCTATATTAGAAATACGTAATAAAATGTTAATTAGGTTACCTATACCTCTCAAATCCTATAAATACTTTGCAATATTTACTTTTAGGTTAGTTGTTATAACACTTTGATAATGGTCGAAAGGGCGAAACATATGTCAGAGAAATCTGAATAAAAAATTCTGAAACAGTAATTCCAAGTGTTAAAAATATTTCTTATAAGAAATTTTTGTTTACTGCCTACTTAATAAAAACATAAAATACTATTTAAAAATTTAACAAACGGTTTATTGACTCTTTGTTCATTAAGGAAGATGCTTGTGAATAAAGTAGTATACAAATCTTGGTGAAAAGTTTCACTGCTGTCTCGAGAATTCCACCTTGGTATGTAATACATATAATAACCCCCTATTTTTGTACAAAGTTTTCATCGCGTGATAAAAATGAATGTTTTTTGGTCACTAAGTGCACCCGAAGGTGTTCTTTGCGACACGTCTTGTAACTACACAAGTGACATCTATAGTTCTTTTCTTGTCCACATTCATATTTTACATGACGTTGAAGGTGATTTTTGTGTTTATAATCTTTTCCGCATCGGACGCAGGCCCATCGTTCCTGATATACTAAAATATAAAAAAGAGGATTATAACCGTTTCTAAAATTTACAAAATGAAGGTATACCATAAAAGAATATACTTACAGATTTAAACTATTTATACTGTTGTAAATTATTTATTAAAAGATATCGATTTTTATAATTATAAATGTGGGTACTTGTATTAAGCAAATAGCAACCAAAATGTTTTATTTTATACTTAACATCTCTCATAAGACTGTTATTAGATCTATTAAAATTATAATTAAAAATTGTTTCACATAATTATATCATCAATATACGACCAGAGACTATGAAATAGAGTCGCATACTTACAAAATTATTTGCACCTATTATGAAAAATGTATAAACATTCTAGCATTACATTTATATAGTTATAGATTCTATGAAAAGGAATCCTTTTATATACAGCGTGTCCCACTTTGCTTGGAACCACCCATATAAAAAGTTTATTTAATGTCCGATTTAGTTAATTTTTTATAAAATATCTCTTTGAAAAGCGCATCTTTGTGTTATATTAAATTTTACAAAACGTAACAGCGTGGCCTACTATGATTTTTTTTCGGGACAGAAAATGGTGAAATCTTATTGGCGATTTTTTAATTTCAAATCTGAGTGCGCCACTGGATTCGGCAACCCCCTATAACGGTCACGTTTTGTAAGGACCCTCAGTTACCTTAAATTAGATAAAGCGCGCGATTATTCCCTTTACTTAATTTTTTTTTATCAAATTTAAATTATACGCGTTTAAATTTTATCGGATAGTCATGACAAATGCTTGACCAATAGCGTAGTAGCTTGTACCTCCAAATTTAGCGAATAGTAGACGACATACGCGCCGACTCGGGCTAAGAGGAGACGCGGAAAAGATGGCGTAGAGGCTGCTGACCGTGTAGGCCTTAACAATTAAATGCCGCCATATATTTGTAAATATCTGTATTATACTGTTTTTATTTTTATTTATCTTTATTTTTGATTATTTATTTTTAATGGAATATAAATTTTAGTTACTTATAGTTTTGTTGAGCGCCAGGTTTGTTGCCAAACCGATTTTACTTTTATCTCCTTTTTAAACAGTAAAATTTAAATAGCATGAGATGTTAACTCTTTCAGGGTCAAGAGTGGTTTCAATTGCTCAAATT
Organism: Stenurella melanura; assembly: GCA_963583905.1. Classification (NCBI taxonomy): domain Eukaryota; kingdom Metazoa; phylum Arthropoda; class Insecta; order Coleoptera; family Cerambycidae; genus Stenurella; species Stenurella melanura. The sequence goes on along the minus strand of OY757309.1, from coordinate 9,757,086 downwards.
CACGATTCTCTCTTCCTCATAAAACTGTAGGTTCCAATGAAAACACAGCCACTGGTTTTTACAAAATTTTAATATGCTAATCAATTTTTTAAAAATACACAAATTGAAATATGATAACGAGTATGGATTTTGGACAATAAATAAACTTAAAACTAAAATAAAATTGCAAATTGGCCTTTATTTATTTGAAAATTCCGTTAAAACTGCGCTCTTTGTATCATACGCTTGATTTTAAATACCTAGGATTTAATCTGATTGGTCATTTAGATGTTACCTTGAATTCTATCGATCTGTGTTCCTTATTCTTTTGCGTGCGCACGCTCCAGCTTCCAACTGTCGATTTCCTTTATATCGCTGGCAGCACTGCTTCACGTTGAAAATTTGCTTTGGCGGAGATCTTGACGTTTCGATGAATTCACTTTATTTTAACTATCACTGGATTTATTATTGAATCTAGGTAAGTATTTACCAGATTATTTACACTTCAAAATATGCGTTGCACAAAATAATACCTTTTAAATTACTTCTTCTTATTCGTAAACAAAACTTGTTGACATATTTGGTTATAGAAATTTTATTTTAAATTATGATTTCTTTCAGGAACGGAACTATTACTTGTTCAGCATGTATTAATCCACTTGGATATCAAATATGGTTTGTTTATTATTGTGAGTATGCTGGTTTCATTATTTATTTTGATTTTTAAAAAGTGAGGTTATTTTTTTCCTCTCAATTTCTGCGTCCTTACGCTTTCGATGCTCTCAACATACTAAATTTGAATTTGTGGAATTCTATTGGCCCACACAAGCCTAGTTTGACATTTATATTACAAAACAGGATACTTGATTTCTGTCATTTTTTTATGAAAAACTTTATTTTAATATAATTCTTTTTGTAGATTGAGAATGATAAAACTGATTTCATATTCATTTATTAGAGCTTATTCTGCGTTTTCTGATATGCCATACTACATGTTTTTGTCAATATTTAAAATTTTTCTATTGCCAACTATTTTTACAAATATTCAACTAAAAACTATCTTATACTAATATAACTATTATGTAAATTGATTAGCAATCCTCTCTGAACATTTCTATACTAATAACACTTATCCTACTATATTTTATATCAAAATAATGACCAAAGCATTTTTTGCCTTTTTAGGGTACCGCAAACTGTCATTGGTTTTCTTGATAGGCCTACAACTTATCTACCTTGATGAAATTTTAACATAAAACTTATGAAAACTATTGGGAAAAGTTCCCTTCAAACCATGTCTGGGTTTTATCAACATAAATTTTCTCTTTTGTGAGATACAGTCTGAAATATGTAAGGTTATGCACCCTTATTTTTATTAATGGATCTTAAGACCTCTAATAGTCCAAGTATTCTAGAACTTTCACGTTCTTTAGTGAAATATAGTAAGTATCTACCATATCCATTACTTTTAAGTCAATACGATGTGAAATTCTGCAGTTTTTATCACTTTTCACTTCTGCGGTGGAGTCTACCGTTCTTACTAATAATGTTTTTGTATCCATGATTTTGGATATGCGTTTATCAAGTCTTTTAGTGCTTATAGCTCACTCATGAGTACCTATTGGAAATTTCACTATAAATAATGTTTTTATTTCACATTTAAATAAATTTTTGTTATTTTTCATATATTTTTCTCACTACTATGCTACTTATGTTGACCATAGGTCAAGTCCTTTCCTATATCTACATGTTATAGTTCATGGTAACGTAACTAAATAAATATTTAACCATTTTTTAACGTCCTGTACATATTACGTTATATAAAATATTCGGGTATGATACATTTAATTATTATTTTGGTCATTTGACCTTTTACGTTTCGTTTACAATAAATTAATAATTTTGGTTGTGTTTCATTAGAACTTAGGTTTGTTATCCTGTTTAAAATCTCATGCTGTTATTGCTCAAAGATTTCAATAATGTTTTACACCTAACGCTTAGGTTTTTATAATTTAATTTGGCTATTTTATAGTGGATTTTTCAGTTTTCTCTGTGAAATCAAAAACATGTTCTGTTTTATTGTATTCCATTGCCAATAGTTACAGCAGGGCAATGTTTTCGTCGAATCAACTGCAAGTACAATAGACTTTTATATTATTTATGCCTCTCGTGATGTTAATGTTCCCGTTTGAAGCCGATTGCGAAAATGCAGAATGTGAACGTTATGTTTGCGTAAACAATTAAAGTAAGTTAAACTTGATGATTCGTTTTATTTTCCCTTAAGAGAATTTAACGTTTCACCCCTAAATGTGTTTGTACCAAATTTCGTGGATGTGAAAAATTTTGTGAACATCGTATTTAAATTAATTTTAAACTTTTTCTTATTTGTCATCCGATTGGGCTGAAATGTGGTACTTTGGGTTATCGACCCCGCTGATCACGAATGTGACGTCAGAATCTCGAAATTCAAATTAGCCGATTTTGGTCATTTATGGTCCCACGCTCAAATCGGTGTGGGTGTTTTCGCGGTCGCTGATTACGAATCCGACATCGAAATTCAAACATTCAAAATGGCGACACATTTTGTCATTTACGGTCCCATCCGTCTAAAAATAGATATGTGAGTGTTATCGAGGTGACAGATCACGAATACGCGACCGCCGCTCAAATATTCAAAATTGCGACGTCACCATAGACTAATGTTCATTATTTACTGTAACTTCCTTATTTACCGTCCGATTCAGCTGAAATTCGGTATGTAGAGGTTATTGGAGTAGCTGATTACAAATACGGAATTACAAAATTTAACACAGCGGCGCCAAAATGGCGGGAAAAATGTGTCATTTATGGTCCGATTCGTCTGAAAATCGGTACCTAGATGTTTTCAGGTCGCTGATGGCGAATCTGAAATCGACATTAAAAAATATTAAAAACTAAACAATTGAACTGAAACCTGAGAAATTGAAAACTTTAGATTGATTGCGAAGTAATCAACATTGAGGGCGAAGCCCACACACCCTCCGGTAGGAGATAGAGAAAGCCAAATTGCTTTAAAGTCTTCAAAATATTGCTTAACGGACTACTTAATAGAACTATTTAAATTATCACAAGATGACGACAACTTGATCGGTGAGATGCGTGCCTTGTATAGTATTCTAGAACGAACTTTCACAGTTTCGGTGCTTATATATGAAACTTCTTCAGTATTATATATTTTCCAATCGTCTAATAACTATAATCGTATATTGGTGATACATATTCTTACTAATCTAATTATAAAACATAAGTAAATTAATAATATCTACTCAGTTGTCAAATTAGTATTCTTGATTTGTCTCTATGCATGGCCGCAATGTGTTGCTGCAGATTATGTCGATGCTTGAAAACTTTATCGCAATAGGGACATGTCTCAGAACCATATTTGTTGCACTCGTATCTGATGTGTCGCATTAATGTACTCTTGTACTTATAGCTTTTGTTGCATTTGGTACATCGTAACATCGAATCTAAAAAACAATTTTATTAGAAAAATATAATTATATGGGAAAATTTTGGGCTTGAGTATGGGTAACCATATTCAAGAAATTGAAATACAATGGAAAGGCATTTCTTGGAACTGAAGAGGGCCGGAACCGTCCGTGACCAGTGGCATCGAAGTTAGGGCGAATTGAAGGGATAGAATCATCCATAAGAAAGTGATCTGCAATGGAGCGGATTTTTGTCGTGCTAAATGGGATGCACCATCTTCAACAAAAACGTTTGTCTCTCTCAGTTTGTCTTTCATCGTACTATTCATAAGAGATAATACAAAATCATGGGAATTTTATGAGCAGTAAAGATTGTTTTAACATAACTGAAAAACTCTGTATACAGGATATATCGTAGGTCAGTGCATATTTAGCAAAAATGTGTAGATCAATCAAAAATATGTATGACAATTTAACCTAATTTGTCTCTGTAACAAGTTGCACCGCGCGCTGAGGAGATATAGCTTATAAAAGAATTTATTGGGGTAGATAATTTCTCAATTTCTCATATATCATAGAACTTTGTATCCATCAATCTGCAGTAGTCAAGATATAAAATTCTTGCATATTAATGGTTGAATGAAAACTGCTAGGGATAACTTCCAACAACTTTTTGGTGTCTATTATAACATAAAAATTGTTTAGATTCCTTAAACATTTATTTTGACAAGTTGACAGTTGTCACATATATCACTATAATAAACACTATAACTTTTAAAATTGTACACATATTTATTTTATGGTATAATACTTCTTATTGGGTACATTTTCACGTGATTGAATTAATAAAATTGCTACTACAGCCTATAATCTGTAGTGTTTTAGGTACTCGAATATTTTTGTAGGGAAATTGTCGAATATTTCCAGTCAGTAGGATTCTCTTCTGATTCCTCTTCTGTTAACAATTGTGTGAATATATATTTTTTTCAAAATGTAAATGTTTAAGTGCATTGCGGAATTTCAAGACAAAATCGATTTTAGTGTTATTTTGCAATAATACTACTGATTACCAAACGCAACTTCTTCGCACAGTTTTTTTTATCGTCTTATTTATATTAACGTTCTGGCGGAGTTTAGTTATTGCTATTCCACCACTCAATCAGGACGCGTACACATAAATATCAACACAACAATCATTCCCTGCGATATTATCATCTACCGCAGTTGAGGATCGAACTGAGGAGAGATAATAGCGACTAGATACGTTGTGTTACCCAACAGCGGTTTAGTCCACTGCTACCATCTTGGTAACACATTAATTTTTGATTTGACAATATCGATTTCTTCGAAACCAAAGATCTTTGAGTAAAAAAGTTGTGGATTCACTACAGCAGAGTTGGATATTTTCTAAAATTGATTATACTAGTACGCACACTCGCAATCACACAAAGAATAGGTTCTAATTAATTACATCGTATAATACAACAATCTAAATTCCTCGATTTTATCTGGATGTTTCCTAAATACATGTTTTTTCATGTTGAACTTATGTTTGGATGTCAGCTCGCAGTACATGCACTTCAAAGATTTCTGTTTCCCACACTCATATTTCATGTGACGAGACAAGTTATTTTTGTACGTATAAATTTTGTAACAAGTCGGACACTGGCCTCCTCCCATGGGTATTAAACTAACTGAAAATTAATTATAGTTAGTCACTTTCCTTAGTGCACAAGAAAATATAAACAAAATTAATTCCTCAGTTAAATAGTTTTATTGTTCGTTTCACACTAATACCTCGAAAACTTAGCTACCTTACATGATTCTGAAAATAATAAATTGTAGATATTTTTATTAGTTACAAGTTGGTATAAGATTTAATTTTTGCAGGCTTGGTAATTAGAACCATTAGCAACGATATATCAAAATATTTCAGATCATATTACAATTGGTACAAAATTGGATAGCAAGTGGTATAACCATAAAATTAAATGAGCTCTGAAAGAACGTGACAAGGCATATGCAAAAATCAATGTGTCGGGTTGATACTAAGCAGATGTGGCAGATAATAAAAACTTTATTGGATAATAATAAAAAGGGGGACTTTCAAGAAACCAAATAACTTTTGACACCGACATGGGGCGTAATGAACAATATTTTAACAAATATTATGCTTATCTGATGATGATGATGATGATGATGATGATGATGATGATGAGATTCAATATAAGGCACCAGAAGCGACTAAACTATTTGAATCTAAGACAATATTCTTAGCTAAAAGAATAAATCTACTAGTGAGGAAACATTAAATATTAACTTGTTGAAAGAAATATTTGACAGCGTGGGATACCTATTGTTAAATTTAATAAACAAGTCGTTGACAATCGGAAAAATACCATCTGAACTAAAAGTAAATGTTATAGTGCCAGTTCCAAAAGTTCAAAACCCAACGCAATCCAGCGAATATAGACCAATAAACTTAATTCCAATAGTGGATAAAATATTAGAAATCATGGTGGCCGAACAGCTGAGGGAGAATTTTGAAGAGAACAAACTTTTACGTAGTGGTCAATCGTGATTTAGACAAAGTCTTTCATGCGAGACAAGTTAATTAGTGTATGCGAATTGCAAGACGAGATTAATGACGGTAATATTGTTTTAAGCGTGTTTGAAGACCTAATGAGAGAATTTAAAACTATTGATCGACGTAGGTTAGTTAAATAATAAAGTGAGTATGGTGTGACAGAAACAGCTTCAACGTGAATGGAAAACTACTTAAAAAATACCTAGGTTCCATAAACCTAAAGTGAACAATAAGATATCTACTAAAATTCCTAGTTCGTATGGGGTGTCGCAGAGTAGTGTGTTGGGGCCTCTTTTATTCGTTGTATATGTGAATGATATAAATCATGTCCTAAAAATTCATATGTAAACCTTTTTGCAGATGATACCTTAATATCTGTATCTGGAAAAAATCATACTGAAATCACACACATAATGAATAAAGAGCTTTGTATGTTAGATGATTATGTACAAATAGATTAAAACTCAATAATGAAATAACTAAATGTGTGGTTCTTGGAAATAAAGCTAATTGCCGAAAATACTGAAATGATCAACTGTTTCTATAAATTCATAACACAAAAGTTGAATTTGTAATTGAAATTAAATACCTAGGAATTATTTTAGATCAACAGTAGATTATTTATGTAAGAAAATTGGTAAAAGATCTCCTTCTTCCAAAAACATCTGCCGATTTAACGCAATTGTATAAAATTAATTACATGCAATACTACAATTTACCCACATTTTTATTATTGTTTTTCATTATTAATATCATGTAAACTATCAGATATTAAGAGAATACAAGTGTTACATAATAAAAGAATGCCTGTAATATTAAATTGTGGCAGATGCACACCTGTTTAGAATATGTTAAAACAATTGGGTTGGATTTCAATGGAGCAAGGTAATAAAAGAGCATATTTAATTTAAATATATAAAATAGAGAAAAATCAAGTAAAAATACCATTCTTAAAAAAAAATCAACTTTTAGTGACGGCCGCGGCCTATGCGCATACAACACTTTGCCCACAGAAATCAAATTGTTTAGTAATTTGAAACTGTTTACTAAAATGTTGCTAAATTATATATAGTTGCTAGAGCACAAGATAATAAATGATTATGTACAAATTATGTGTTTTTGTAAATAGGTTTTGCTAATCAAAATTATTCTATTCTCTCTTATAGGTCAGTCAGTTGAGGCGTGAAAAGGCAAGAACTTCGAAATAACGTAAACTATAAGGAACTCGTTTGAAATCTCCTACAAAACTTTTTTTAAATTCAATTTAAAAGTTTACTGATTAAAAAAATTGTTGAACAATATTGAAAACACTTTAAAAAGTGGTATTAGGAAACCAGCCGATACATTAGGAAACTATGAATGAATGCAAATGTGAAAATTGAACATGCTCTGTATTTAGAAGCCAACCTCCCAAAACTACCCCTAATTGGGGTGCAAACATCCCCTACATAAAAATAAAGTACCTAAATGCAAGTAAATCGTGGAGAGCAGAATATTCTGTACTCCAAACTACAGAAATCTCAAAATTTTTACGATCTATTGGCAGTTATCTACATTATTTTTATGTAGGGGAGATTTCCACCCCATTGTAGGAGTCGCTCGATGTCACTATTCAGAAGGTGCAGTTCTAAATACAAAATAAGTACGTTTTTCACAATTTATTTGCATTGATTCATTTTATCCTAATGCATCGGCAGGTTTTACTCTATTTTAGGGGTTGTTCTAGGTTGTAGCGCCAACATTTGAGGTATACGACCTTTTTAATATTAGATTCGGTTTCATTTTCGAGGAATACATAGAAATAAATTGGTTACGTTCGGGGATCAGAACCTTTTTCCTTGTGACGTTCTGTTATTAATATTTAAGCGTTCGCAACTCCAGAAGTAGGACATTCGGAGCAGTATGTTCATCAAGAGTTATAATCAGGACCCCCAAAACCTACAAAATTCTACAATATGAATAAATTTAAGCGAAACCTAATTTCCATAGTATTAGTATGGGGTCTTTTAAAAATTGCTAAATAAAGTAGTACTTTTGTTAAATTGGGGGCGATTTTCCTAGATAATTGATACCCCTACTTTTATTTTATAAATTTTGGTAACCCTTTTTGAAGGTAATTCGATTTACAAAAAAAAACTGGCATATGTTGGGGGCCTATTATATAAATCTACGAGAATTGTGCATCAATGGCAGCCATATTGATCTGGATATTTTGGATTTTTAAATTTTGACATCAGATTTAGCATCAACTATTCCGAAAATACTTAAGTATCAATTTTGGCACGACCCCTTCACCATATTCTGTAGGTAGATATACAAAATAAGAAAAGTACTGCATTCACAATAAATTTTATTTACAAGACACAATAGTCATTTCGTTGTGAAATCACAAGATATGAACAATTACCAGTACTTACTACCCCCTTTCAACACAAATTTTTCAGTTTTAAAAAGTTCACTATACTGATTTTCAAATTCTCCAGCTTTTTCCGGATGGAATCTTCTGACATGAGTTTTAATCGCATATTTCTGCTTAAACGTTCTTTCACAGTAGATACAGTAGAAGTTATTTGGTTGACTGCATTCGTGCTTCTTATGTCTCCACAGGGATCGATAATTTCTGTACTCTTTACTACATACATCACATATAAATCTTCCTAAAATATTTAAAAAGTAGTAAAAACATGTAACATTAACTACTAGTTAAAATATAATGTCCACACATCATACTATGAACGAGATGATATGCTCCGAGCTAGTATCAGCTTCAACCAGATGTGCACATGACGTCACTCGCAATCTGAGAATTGACATTTAAAGTAACGAACCTGCACATACAGTGAAACATATTCTTTATAGGATTTTCAAATAGCGGAAAAGAAAGAAACTATCTATGAAAAAAACTACATGTAAAAATGTTAATGAAATCTTTGCATTCTTTCGATAACCTGACTTCTGGTTATGCTAGCAAGTTAAAATCCTAAAATGAATTTGTCCAATTTTTTATTTGACATTCTCATTATAACACTAACATCCAACATAGTCCCCTACGGCTATTCAGATGAAACTAGTATCTACATGGCCCCCTACGGTATGAAGATTCAGTTAAAAATGAGAACAAAGGCCTGACATAAATTTATTTACCTACCTTGTCTTAAAAATATTTTCATTTTAACGGATTACATTTTCATAAAATGTATCATTCAGTTTCTTGGAAATGCTTAGCCTTTGAACGTTTTTCGCCCTTATTCTGAGCTCATCAGAAAGACACAAAGCCACTGATAACGATGTTTGATGCAAAGGCTAGTGTTATAATGAGAATGTTAAATAAAAAATTGGACACATTTATTTTAGGACTTTAATTTGCTAGCATAACCAGAAGTCAGGTTATCGAAAGAATGCAAAGATTTCATTAATATTTTTACATGTAGTTTTTCTTTTAGTTCTCATAGATACAGGGTGTAATTAGTTTCATGTCATTAAAAAAACTGGTGGTAGGGAACGACAAGACAAACATAAAAACCTTATATAACATGGGGTCTAAAGCTCATAGTTTTAGAGAAAAAAAAGAAACAGAAATTTCGCAAATTTTCAATAAAATTTTTTGAGAACTGCTGGAATATTGAGGTAGGTTTAGATCTAGATCTGATCTGAAGAAAACTATACTCTAACTCTCCCTTGTGCAATATTTTAGTTACTGTCGGTGTTTCGTTATGTACACACGTCCAACTCGCCGTTCGTTGTTTTTGTTATTTTTGAATTTCGCGTGATTCTGTATTTATAGTTAAGATTTATTTTACTGACTTACCGTTCAAGTTGTCAAGTTCTTGATTACGTACAGACACAAATTACTTGTTCGTTCTGTTTGTATTCCTTTTTGGCTTTTGTACAAAGTTTTTATTTTATTTTTCTTTATTGACAACGTTAGTTGATAGATTAATGTTTAGTGTTGAACGAAGTGCGCATGTATTTAATTCGACGTACCGAACTGTGTATTGATACAGATGTAGAGATTTTGAATCATTAAGGTAGGTAGTAAGCTTTTAACCCAGGACACTCATTTATGTTACAAATGTTAATAAACCACATTTAAATTTTCTAAATTATAAGCAATCCAATGTTTTGTTCCAAATTAAAAAACACACATGTAAAGAAATGCCCTGTTTAAATCCCTATGGCCATTATTTGCTTGCAATTGTGCACGAAGAGAGAACGAATTATTTACCTCTTTATACTTGCCTCAATTCAGTTGAGGCGGTGCATCAAAAGCGGTCGATGATTCTTCGACACCGCGTGTGCCGACGAGCACTTTTTTATGATAATTTAAAAGTTGTATAATTGGAAAGTACAAGTCCATCGACCAAGAAAAGTAGTGGTTCTCAATAGTTGTCTATCATAATATTAAATATGTTAACGTAGATCAGTGTTTTTCAAAGTGCCCCTAGAGGGAAAAGTCATAAAGGTTTTTTGTTTGTCTAGTCGGTCCCCATTACAAGTTTTTTTTAATGACATGAAACTGATTACACCTTGTAGTTTTTTTATCCGCTGTTTGCAAAATACTATAAAGAATTTATTTCATTACTATAAGCAAATAAAAAATAAATAATTCACTTTTAAATACACATACAGTGTCCGCCAAAAATTCTGCACCATATGGAAAACCTTTTTATTCAATTATTTTTTTAAACGGATTTCAGCATGACTAATAACCACAAAATTGCCAAAAATATTTGCCAGGAATCTAAATTCGAAGTTTGGTTTGAAAATTTCAATCTGTAAATCGAGGAAGTGTTTATAAAGATTTACAAATATTTTGCTATATTCTTTGCTCATGGATAAGCTAGTGATTGCATTTCTTTAGCTGGCGGTCCATCTACTATAAGAGCAATATGACAATGACGAACATTTAAAAATATATTTTCTTATAAATATATGAACATTACAGTATTGTCGATAATTTCCTTTATGTAAAATTCGGTTACTAGGTAATCTCTCTTCATCTGATCCATTATTTTGTCATAATTTGGTTTTATTTGCTACCAATAGTTATGAAATATGTTATTCATATGATATCTAGGTTCAGAATTAAATATTTAATTCGTTTGGTAATGGGTTTTATTGAAATATTGAGCTCAAAATTACACAATGATTCCATAATAAATCAAAATCAATCAATTAAATATTTTATTTATAAATATAATGGGAAAAAAAAATACAAAAATAAATACTATTAAGAGATAGGGCTGAAAACCTCACCGTGGACTGATTATAAAGCAATTTCCACGAAAATAGTAAATAGTATACTCGACGCACCTTTCGTCAATGAAGTTGGCACATCCAGAAATGGTTGAAACTGCTTGTCTTTTAATCGTCCCTGGATGATAACAGCATATTAGGGGAAAGCTGCGTTGGCTATATAATAGTCAAGTATAGCGTTCAATTGTTTTAGTGTTTGTGGAAACTACTTCATCAGTTAATATCATTCATACATGTATAATATACATGTTTATCACATACAGGATAGTGTTAAAATAAGTCAATTTATCCAAATTCGCTTAAGAAATATCTTCTTATTAAAATTAAAAATTAAATTTGGAATAGCATTTCGGTATACACATAATAGCCCAATCGTCAGGGGTTTTAAGGTGTCATTAAATGTTACATGGCTGAATTTTTCAGAATAAGTAGTTTTGTTGATGTAGAATACGGTAAAAAAAAGTTTACAGCTGTAAGGTGCCGGTGACCCCTAAGAAAATCGAATTCCCCTCTTGGCCAATAACTCGAAAAATTAAAAAAATATATCAAAAACTAATAGCACTAGGCGATAAAGGGGCAAATTTCACACATAAAAAGTATATGAAATTCTTTTGTACGATCAAAAATGCAGGCTCCAGATTTTTTTTTGTTTAAATCACGAGAATGGAACGTGGCGACACATTAGTACGGTTCGCGAAGCGTGCGCGGTCATAGACGCGCTACACTAAATTAGTTGTAATGTAGCATTTGAAAAAGCTACATTAATAATTTCAGTTTGAATACAGTAAATTGACCCTGATTAATTCATTTGTTTGAGTATGCAACCCACGATCTAGAGTTCGATAGTAGATTGTTGCCTATCTAGAGGGGGAATTATGTGTAGTAAACATGCTTTCCTTAAGTATGATTTCGAGTTAGAGGGGTTACTCACATATTCTTGTTGTTGGGATATTACACAATGCTGTAATTCAGTCTTTTAAATGCAAAGCCCCTTGTTGGCGCATTTTTATTGGCTAGACAAAGAGTTCTCTAGATGCTCAAGTTGGCAACACTGAGAGCGGGAGGACACTTCCGTCGGGGAGATTCGTCTTTGAGACAGCCACGAGTGAACAGCGGCGGTTCCGATTTTGTGTGGAATTTTTGGGTTTTACATCATTTACACTGAAAAGGGATTTGATTGATGTACCCAATGATCCTCACCGCCTTGCTGTGAAGATTTTGTGAATTTCCAAGGAGTTCTGTCGGTTGCCATAAATCTGATCGCCACGTGTCTCGTCAGGCATAAGTTTTGGAGAGGCTTATGTTTGGTATAAGCACATGTTTTGGAGGGGTATATGTGTTTGGTATAAGTATATGTTTGGAGAGGCTTACAATTGGGATGAGCACATGTTTGGTGCTGTAATTTTGGTTATGTAAGGGCGCCCAGTAGTTAGAGGAGTAATAGGAGGAAGTCTATTACTCAGATGTTTGGTTTTATGTGGGTTCCGCTGACACTTTGAGAAGTTAGGACTGGCAGAGTCGTTCGTAGCAGTCTCCCGGAGATTCAGGTAGAAATTTGATGCAACACGGAACTGCAGTTGCAGCCAACGTCGAGAACGTCTATGAAATGGTGACAAGTCACACTGCAGTCGTCAAAGAAAATGCCAAGGCCTTGACCAGGTTTTTCTGCTCATTTTAGTTAAATATTTTAAAGAAAATATTATAGTTTAATTCAGTGATTTTTGTTCGTATATTGAAGTAAGTTATACTAGAATCTTGCAACTATAAATTAAGCACTAAGTTATGTGTAGAATTATGATACATTTAAGAGTTTTACTGTAAAACACCCATGGTACCGTGAGATGTTAATTCACCTACTATTATGTCACACATATAATATTCAATTCATGGTATATCTTTAATTCGTGGTTGTAAGTTATAACTCATAGTTGTATATTGGCAAACTCGTAGTTGCAAGAAAATCTCAGTCAGAGATCTAAGTTTGAATTCAAATCAAGTTTTTTTTAACAACGGTATAGAATTTCTTTAATACGCATAAACCACAATTAGGTAAAGTTTTTTTATTTTTTCTTTTTATTGTTGTATATCTCACGTGTGTTGTAATAAATGTCTGATGTCTACACGTTCTTATTATTTGCACTGGTACACCTGATATTTGTTTAAATTTTGAGATTTCATAGAGTAAAGTAGAGTTTTGATATCACAGATATATTTTGAGTATTCCATCGCATGGTTGCTAGTAACTTAATTTTGTGGCAAAATTATTTAAATCATATTACGTAACATACAGCCGGTGGCGCCCTTTTGAGTGTCCACACACAATCCTAACTCACGGCCTATGCTCTCCAACAAAAATCGGCTGCCGTCCGCACCGGAATAACATGTTTTAATATTTAGGTATCAAAATATGTTACAGTAACTTTTGAACTAATTAATGAAATTTAGCTCAACAAAGCTTAAATGAAAGGAGAAACATGTGGCTATTGGATTAGCATATTTTCAAATATGAAAATGGATGTATGTGGGAATAGTAAATACATGAATTCGAAACATAAATCGGTAAAAGCTCTACCATTTCTACAATAGGGATGTTCACAAAAAAATTAAATCCTGTTTAAACATCATAAAATGGTTAAAAATAGTCTTATAATAATATCCACAAAGTTTTACAAAAATCAACAAATCCGTTCTATGGGAAAATCCCTAAAGAAATACGAATATTCATTTGAATGCGCGAAACGCGCCTTGACTGGTATGACGTCATGTTGCTCTGTAACATGCGGAATGCTCGATAGCATCCTTCGTTACACTGTTAATATTTGTTAGAAAAATTATAAGTTATCGGAAATATTATTCCCACAAACCTTAGGACTAATAGAGTGCCCTTACTCCTTATACTATGATGAACGTACGTCATCTGTCAGAGTTAACGCTCGCGAATACTAGATAGCGCTCCAGGACTAACTAAATAACGCCGGGTGAAATCCTTTCTCGTTGAACCATTGAACTAATTAGACGTATTTATAATTTCGTTAGACCTGTAAAGGGGATAATAGAATTTGAAAAACCTCGTGATGATCACATGAGGTAAGGTTTTAATTATTATACCGGTAAATACCATCTAACATTTGAAATATTGTTTTAGGTTTTTTTTATAATTATAAGTTTTTCTTATAATTTTTTCTAATAAGTATTTTTCTTATAAAGAATTACTTAATAATCAAATTTAGTTACGTTTAATGCTGTTAACGTCGAAGTATTTCCACGTTACATTATTTGCTTTGAGCAAGATTATTTACATTCAAGTTTTAAGACTTACTACGTTTTCTACTAAGCCAGTAATATTCATTTGAAGTCAACCACATTTTGAATTGGAATATATGAAAACATTCTGGGCGAAGAGATTTTCTTCATTTTGTCTTGGCGACAAATATACGAACGTTTCTACGATTTTATAACCTCAAATTGGTATTAAGGCAGCCACATGTGAAACCATAATCCATAATCATCGGAGAACAGGACCGTATCTAGGAATTTCCTGGATCAGGATAAAAGATAAGTACTTTTGATTGTTACCAATAAAAGGGATTATTTTCACATGATCGTTGAGTTATAAGAGTTAAAAGTGTCTAAATTTAAAAGCTAAATCTATTATATTTTTGGTTAGATTACATTTTAAATCCGTTGTTATAATTAAATCTATTGTTGTATATTATTTCGTAGTTGCTTATATCTTGAATCCGTTGTCGCAAATACTTCGCCGTAGTATTGTTTCGTAGTTGCTTTTGTCGTGCTTCCTCATGATTAATATCTTATTGTAGTACTATAATGCACTTTTGTTGTTGATACAGTAAGTCGTGGTTCAATTTTTGTTGTAACGAGAGTGTCTAATGTTTATACATTTTGAGATAAATTTACGAGACTTATCTTTTGTAATATAGTTATTTTGTCTCTCGTAAAAGATCTCAAGTTTATTTCATTTTTTTAATAATGACGCCCAAGCCTTGAACTCGACGCCCTTTTGCTCTCCGTATCTTTACTGTGCTAGCCAGGTGATACCAGTGACGCTAACCACGTCGCTCGTAAGGTGGCCCACACTTGAACAACTTGGGCAAAATAAAACCTTTCAAAACAACGCCACAGCTCATAGTTAAACGCGTGCGAATATAGTGGCTAGGCTTTCATGCAGGTTTCTTATGAGAATTGGGGATGGCAAAAAAATGTAATATATTGATATTTGAATCATTTGATACATCCCATGACTCAGATCAATATGATCGATTTATCAACAAAAAATTATCGATCGGTATTTCTATGTATCGATATATTGATTAACATTTAATGTCAAAAATTAATGAATATTGCTTAAGGTATAACTTCGGAAAGTGGGGAGTGGCATTCTTTACAGTACAATATTTATCTCGATTAAAATAAATTTCGAAGAGCGGGGGGTAATAATCTCATAATAACATTTCTATCTCGACTGAAATTTCGAAGAGCGGGAGCGTATCTGCAAGTTGACCCTTTTCGATATATTTAGAAAAATATCGATATTTAAACCCGATACATTGCAACAAAAAAATTATATGAACATATTCATGGTATAGGATTAATATATCGATATTTATTTTATATCGATACATCGTTGCCATCCCTAATAATCGGAGACCGATTTTGATAAATGAGTTTAAGGTAACAAAAGTTTTAAAAAAATATCATTGGTTTAAAAAAGGACCAAAGCTTCTTCCTTTTTCATTTTGTGACACAGACATAAAAACCTTTTCTGGGTTATTTACTGATGTATTTGTACATCCAGGAACAAAACAACACTTGTTTCTATTAACTTTCACACTTTTTGAGTCTCCCATCATTACAAAAACAGAGATAACAATATCGAAACAAACAATCCACATACTGTTAGTATACGAGTTCCGCTAGAGCATTATGACATCACGCGCGCTACTCTCACTGCAGGGATCGTTTACTAGCCTCGTTAATTTCGGAGTTTTAATTTTCAGTTTAATTTCAAGAAAAAAGTTTTTAGGGGTTTTAATGGTTATTGCGTGTTTCTGTAGCCTTAGAACTATCATTTTTTATTACAATAAAAAAATAGAAAACATCCCTATTATAGCAATCGTAAAAGAAAATTCAATTCTTCTTTTTGTCGAAATAGGTTTAGAATATTATGAAACGTCCAGATTTTTGAGCGAAAAAAAAATTCTGTCTGTCGGTCTGTAACTTCTTTTGTGTGCACGATATCTCTGGAAGGGTTTAAGATATTGACTTACACGTATGTACTATAACGAGATCTGGAACTGGACTCTTTTTTGAATTTATCCAGTGAAGGGGTAAATAGGAGAAAACAAGTAAAGCAAGCTGGTAAGAGCACAAAAATTTGGGATTTGGTGTATATACTAGAAGCTAAGATTTTTTATAATATTTCCATCCCCCGCACCACCCCCACTCCATTATAAAAGGGATTGATAAATTAAAATTGGAAATTTGGTACACGTATATATTATAACGAGGCCTACAACTAGATTATATTTTGAGATGATTCCGTTGAAGGGTTGGGGGTTACATAGGGATAAATAGTGAAAAATAAGTAAAGCAGGCTGGTAGAGTATATACTAGGAGTTAAGGCCTCAGATTTCTTTAAAATATTTTTCAACTCTTCCACCACCCCCACTCCATTATTAAAGGGGTTGATAAAATAAAATTGAGATATCCACTTGAAATTTAGTACACGTTGTATCATAACGACACCTGGAACTAGATTATATTTTGAGATGATTCTGTTGAAGAGTTGGGGGTTAAATGGGGATGAATATGGCAAAATAAGTAAAACAAGCTGGTAAGAGTACAGAAACTTGGGATTTGATGTATATACTAGAGGCCAAGGCCTCAGATTTTTTGTAACATTTCCTTAGGCAGCGGTTTTTTTAAGACAAAAATCCGAAACTTTCACGTATTACTCTTGAAGTAATGTACAAAAAGAACCATGAGTGAAAAAAATCCCAAAAATTTATTTTTGAAGATGTACAGGTACACTTCCAAAATTTCAAAATTTTGAAATAGTGATAAAATTTGATATGTATTACTAAATTTAATCACCTGTTACTTTGGTTTAAATCGCGTTATTAGATTTCTGTAGGTGCGATTTTTAAAGCTTGAAATGTGTACTTTAAGATGTTTTAAGAGGATTTATCTTAAAAATTGAATTAACCTTCTAACATTTTTCTTCGATCCAAAATTTGTGAAACTAGGAGTAAAATAAACGTTAATATATTTTATGACAAAAATTATTTGGCATACCTATCCATCGGATCTTTTTATACAATAGTTCTAGAGTAATATGTAAAGGTTTCAGATTTTTATCTTAAAAATTGTAGAAAAGGTAGAGCGTTTACCGGTTTCATCCGAAATCTCTTTATGTTCCGACTTCATATACCTATGTACTATTCCTACATACATTCCTTTTTATATTTGAAAATATGATGATCCAATAGCCACATGTTTCTTGTTTCATTCAAGCTCTGTTGAGCTCAATTTCAGTAATTAGTTCAAAAGTTACAGAAAATTTAGTGTAGCACGTCCGTGACCGCGCACGCTATGCGAGCCTTACTTATGTGTTCCATTCTCGTGCGTTAAAAAGAATCTGGAGCCCACATTTCTGATCGTACAAAGAAATTTCATATACGTTTTTTATGTGAAATTTCCCCCTCCATCGTCTAGTGCTATAAGTTTCTTGATATATATTTTTTAACTTTTCGAGTTATTGGCCAAAAACCGAATTTCGGCCAATATTTCCAATTTTTTAGGGGTCGACGGCACCTTACAACTTTTATTTATCGTATTCTACACCAACAAAACCACTTATTCTGAAAAATTCAGCCATATTACATTTATTAACCAATCTTATCCATTTCTCTCTCTGACAACTATAACATAAATTACTTTGAGGAGAAGATGGTTTTGTTGGTACAAGAAACGGTTCATATAAAAATTGACTAATTGACATTTTTACAAAAATCAAGCTTTTGAAGAAAATGCGAAAATCAGTTTGCAAATCATTATCAACAAGGCAAAAGTCTTAGAACCAAAAATCGTTTTGCTTTACTTAGATATTAGGTTAATGACTATAAAATTTAGTACAATTTTAAAAATGTTTGAAAAGGAACTTTATGATAAAATTTATGAATTTTACTTATTAAACTTACTTTATACCATGACTATGAAAAAGAAGCTCACACAGGGTGTGCTCATGATGTTACTAGCTGGAAATTGATGCTGTATTCCTGTGTACCGTCATTTTTCATTCAACAAGACGCCATTTTACTTTAATTTATGTTATTTTATGAATATACTCTATTCCCTAGTCATTACCATCTCCTAATGTTACCAGGTATTGGTATACCTCTTCAGTGAAAATTTCTCGGTTTTGTAAATTACGCTATATTCGTTTTCGAATTCTTTCATTCTTTCTGGATGGAATCTTTTCACATGCGCCTTAACGTCATATTTTTGCCTAAAGCTTTTTTCGCAGTAGGTGCATTGAAAGTGTTTAGGTTGTCCACATTCATATTTCTTATGCCTCCATAAAGACGGGTAGTTCTTATATATCTTCCCGCATATGCAGTTATGCCTGCCTGAAAGAAGACACAGATATATAACAAAATCGTACAAGATACTTACTTCGTTTGCCGAAGAGAGGCCCAAGTAGCACCTTAGGTCTGAATTACGTAATGTAGACCTCGTTTTGGTTTCGTTTTCCCGTTTAACCTAACCTAATTGAATTAAAATATACGTAAAATATAAGTAAATGGGGAATGAGACGACGTCGGTAATACGTCTTAAATAAGGCCACTCAGTTATAATGACCCATAAGTTATAAAACATATTTCCCTGAACAGGTAATTTAAACGTAAACATTTTGTTTAATTGTGGCCGTTAATACGTAATATCTGCCAAACCACTCATCCTTTTTCAACTGCAGTCTTTCTTTCTCAGACTAATAAGGTTTTATCTACAGCAATGATGATTTACTTATAAGGCATCAGCAGCATAAGACTAACTAGAAACTAGATAACTAGAAACCAGCCATCTATTATAATGATGGAGTAGGAGTATATCATATAATGTCAGACATAGTTGTGAAATAAAGTGTCCACCTTTCTCCTCTCTGTGGTTTTTGCTGCCAATCAATTTTCATCGTAAATATATCAATTCTACCTCAGAATATTAAAAGCGCATCAAGTATTTTTTCACTATGTGAAGATACTTTGAACTTTTATAAAAATAACAGGCATTTAAATATTAAAGAAACTCTATCATTTAATCAAATACACGAAAATGATGTCCTCAAAATAATCAACTCAATAAAAACACATGCCAAGGGGACGGATGATCTTTCAATAATTGATATAAAATTATTTATTCCATATTGTTTACCTGCTCTTACACATAGTATTAATTGTATATTGTCACAAAATAAATTTCCTACGTTGTGGAAACACCCTATAGTAAAACCAATAGCAAAAGTTAATAACCCTACTGAAGTTACGGACCTAAGGCCAATCAGTCTTCTCTGTGCACTTTCAAAAGTGATAGAGAGGCACCTGCACAACCAAATAAATACATACTTAAATAAAAATAATCTGTTTTCAAAATTTCAATCGGGTTTCAGAAAAAATCATAGCACGTCCATCGCTTTAACATATTTATTAGATAACTTTATTACAGGATTGGATGATGGGAAATGCACATGTCTAATACTGCTAGACTTTTCAAAAGCTTTTGATACGCTAGACCATAAAATGTTACTAGCAAAATTGCATTATTTTGGTTTGGTTTTTCAAGTAATGCAATAGAGCTTATGTCCAGTTACCTCAGCGAAAGGAAACAATATGTTGATATTAATAAAAATTATTCGCAGTCTAAAACCCTAAACCCCTCAGGGGTCAATTTTAGGACCATTAATATTTTCTATATGTCACCGATATGTCCAATAGTTTAAAATATTGCTCGTTACATCAATACGCAGATGATTCACAAATTTTTAATGCATCAGAATTTCAAACAGCCGTAATCCTAATACATCTGGATTTAAAGAACATTTATACATATCCATGCAATCATAATCTGAAATTAAATGGCTCAAAATCTCAATCAATTTTAATAGGTACTCCTTCAACGAGAAAATATTTCACTGCAATTGACTTTAATTTTGTGATAATAATCAAAGCATCCCTATTGTTGACAATGCAAAAAATTTGCCATCTCTAGAGATGGCCGTGATTAAAACCTCAGACAAATATATCTCCGGCTCTAATTGGCGGATTTTAAAAAACCAAAAATCAGTTTACGCGCCTCGGGAAGGCCTTTCTTTTTTATCCGAAACATTTTTTTGTCCGTCTCCTCAATCGCGCGAAAATTGAGAAAAACCATATGTTTAACAGCAACCCCGCCCCCCCCCCCCCCCACCTAGATCTCGGATGTGAAGGTGTCAAGGAAGTGAAAGAAGTCGTCCTCTATAAGATTGGAACATTTTTTTTTAAAGGCACTTGTTTTTCAAATGCCAGATCTACTCCACTATTACAAATAGATGCCAAAAAAGTATTCAAAATGACTTTCGAAATAAATTTTTTTAATGTCATCGGGAAGCTATGCCTAACGGCATAAAATGGCGGGCAATTCCAATTTCAGATAACAAATTCTTTTGTGTCCTCTGGATTCAATATGTGGGTACCAAAATTTCGGAGTGTCTTGTTCTCAACAAAAGGTATATTTTCTGAAAGTTTGAAGCCAATCGGAAGTCTCAACATCCCTGGGCCTTAAAATGAAAAAAATAACGCTTTTTAGCCAGTTTGTTCAATTTTGTATGTTATATACGTACTCAAGTGACACAATACCAACGCAGATTTACTGTAATTTTAATTACGAATATTTTGTTTGCCTCGGTCGGACTTCTAGAACCGGAGATATTCCCCTTCTTACCTAAAGAAACACTGTTCAAGAAAATAAACTGTTTATAAAAAAAAACACAATAGGCTTTGGAAGTCCAAAACTCATATATATACTCCTGGTGATACCCCAGAAAGAATGAGATGATAATTTTGCTGTTACAAAACTATGCATATCTCATCGTTATTTTGGGCTTTTCTTACTGCACTATTGTACCAACTTGGTATGGCAGGATTGTCACCTATTCTGTACCAATGAAAGAAAACAGCCTGAAATCAACATGTGGATGGTGAGAGTTTCCTTAAATTAAGTATAAATCTCATTTTCCACTGGCTCACTGCAATCAACAATTTTTCGAGTGACCAGGTGGCAAGTCAAATAGTTACCAGTAGCTTGGAGTATCTTAAAGCAGGCCATGATGTGTCCCTTTGTTGAACTTTATATTCTCATTCATGCTTCACGCTTCAAAATTATCGCTTGTCTAAAATGTAAACGCGTAATTTTATTTTACAACAGTTTTAAACACTTTCAAGAAGGACAAGAAAAATTTTCGGCGTTTTTGCACTGAATATGATCAATCGTGAATAGTGATTTTAAACTTCAAAAAACTATCAGTTAGTTGCAGACGCTTGAGACTTTTCTGTGCACACTCTACATTCCCACTTTATCAATGAGTAGTAAGACATATAAGCCGGTGACGATTATGTTCGAATATTACCGAATCATTTTGTCTATACCTTATGCACCTGCAGTAAATGCGGATGGGCCAGATGGTTCTATCTGAGTACTTCTTTACTTTATCCCGTATTGCCCATTCCATTTGAGTAATTGCGACTCTAGAAATCAGTGATCTAACTAAAATCACAAATAAAAGGCAAGGAAATATTTTAAAATTTATTTATGAAATATGCCTTAAACAATCTTTTAAATTTTAGTCTTTGTTGACGCTTAAACATAAAAATTATAACTTTTGTCAGTAGTGATTATGTGCCCTTTTCATATGCCTCTGCAAACAAAACTTTCTCTTAAATTTGGCGGAACAGACGCACACAAATGAAGGCTCCTTGCCGCATTCGAATTTTGTATGATTGCACAATGACGCTTGATGTTTAAAAACCTTGTTGCAATTTTTGCACTTCCATGCTAAAATTCAAGACAATGATAGAAAATAAAGAGGAAAATTAATACAATTGATTTCATAATTTACAAATGAGAATAACAATATGGCGCACAATTAAGTTAACAACCTCCACAGGTGTGTCCTCTAACTAAATATTGACCTAGTACAAATGAAAGCATACAAGCGAAAGGGGTGGGTTTTGCTCATTTGACGGGGTAGGGAGGGTCGAAGACGCCTAAAAGTATTTTATGCGTCATTAGCATCATCGAAAACATGGGATAGTTTCAACGTGACGAGATATATTTTGTCACTTTCCCATCCCCTGAGAGAGTAGAATCAACCCCCAAGGGTGGCCATGGTCATGTCTCTGACATTATCCTTCGCCTTTTATCATGTCTCGGTCAAATTTGTAGAAATTCGCATTAAAACCGTTGCTGTTGCGCGTCAGTGCACGAAAACCAATAAAAGGGGTGGTTTTTGGCCGTTTGAAGAGGTTGCACTGAATAAAATTTCTGCGTCACCCATCCAAGTACTAACCCCGTTTGACGTTGCTGCATTTCGTATGGATATACGAGTATAGGCAGACACATCTTCGCTCGCTTCCATACTAATCGTTATTAAAAATAATTGTATGATCAAGATTTATACATGAGTTGCGTCTCAATGGCATATGAATAAAATGGGAGTCAATTTGTGTGAAGTTACATACTGATATTAAATTATAAAGTATCTTCTCCAAATCTTAAACTAACCAAACACAAGTTACATTTAGAGAAATAGTTCTGTTTAAAGAAAAACGTAACAAATAATTAGGTTTTGATATAGTATTGTTTATCTTATAATTATAGTCAGCATTTAAACCACCGTATGCTTTTGAATAATATGTCGTTTTAAACTAGAATTGTATCTAAACTGTGTATTGCAAACTTCACAATGAAAATTATAGTTAGGACAGCAACGATAATGGTGAATCCTCAATGAGTTGTAATTCTTGTATGCTTTTCCACATTTTTCACATTCAAGTCCGTTCTCACCTAAAATATATTGCCAGTTAAATTGAAGAAAAATTTCAACAAAAATAAAACCAACAATGTGAGTATTACATATATTTTCTGAAACACAAGAAAATTATTGATTGCTTTAAACAATTCGTTCAAAAAAATTAATACCAATATTGCAATTTTCATTAATGGGTGATGACGTTTCTGTTATCAAGGAACAACTACGAGCAATTTAAAACTAGACACTGAAAAGCATAGAATGTGAACGGATAGAATAGTTGTAACTTTTTCTAGGAAACTAACAAAAGTAACGAATTATGTTTTAAATCTTAAAATCAGTGAATTTGGAAATTTCCATGTAAAATCATTCTTGTAAATCAGAAAATATTTTGAAATTATACCAGTTTGAACGTTTAATATTTGACATCAAATTTAGTATCAGAAATTCTAAAAATCACTACACAATTGCATAAACATAATATGCATTTGTCAAACTATATCTTGAATTCATCATTTTGGATTTTATATTTTTGAGGTCAGTCATATCAACTACTTTAGCATTTTAATTAGCATTTTAAACAGAAAATTAAGTTTTTCGCTAGCATTATTCGCGAATTATGCGAATAAGCTATTAATATAGAACAGATGTTTCCGATTGCTATTCACCTTACACTGGATATAGCTTGACGAAACTACAATCAAACTGGAACCATCGCCGAGACACACTATACAGGGTTTTCCAACCAAAAGAAAACACCGTGAGTACTACTTCGTAGGTAAAAATTTGTTTAAATATTGGTGAGACACGTTAACGTTGTTTAAATGGGAAACCTATTTTAATGTAATACTCATATACCTATCATTGCGCCGCGCCTGCCTACACACCTACACACCTCAATAAATTCAATCGGCACGCGGGATCGAATGATATATCTTTTGAAAGGTCTTTCAATTCCCTCCATAATTGTGTTTTTTCCTTACTTTTATCAATTTCTTCCTGAGTAAAATAATTTTATCATTGATGATCGCACACAATCGAAATCGTTTAAGTTATCTAAGATACAATAGATATTGGAATGTATATAAAAAAAAATAATTTTTTTTAATGCTCTCAAATTAGTACGAGTTTTTTTTGACAAAAAACACTTTCCTTGTCCGTTTGGTTTTAGAATAAAACAATATTTTAGAGGGCGAATTGTTTTTTCAAGAGGATGGGGCATCCCCTTCATTTTTTAGTAATAGGTTTCCTGAGCGATGGATTGACGGAACAGGTTCTACGGAGTGTCCCGCCAAGTCACCCGATTTAACACCCTTGGACTTCTTTCTGTGAGGACGAAGGTATTTGCAATGAAACTCGCATCTCTGGAAGAATTACATGAAAGAATTTTTCGAAAATGCCATTCACTGATTCCAGATGCGTTCAGGAATGTTACGTACATAATTTCAAGACAGATTGTACTATTGTATGGAACTCGGAGGTTATTGTACAGTACATACGAAACAGTTATTTCTCAGGAACGACGGATATCGCCCAATTTCAATAAGTATAGTTACATGCTGCTAGTACTATATTTTGTGAGATAAACGTAGATTCATGATTACACCCTATTCTATATTATGGACTAAAGGAAGACTTAAGTAGGTTTGCCATTTTGTACGGTTGAGCCATTTCACCAGGACGTCAATATCTATAACACCCAATCCCACGGAAAGCTATTCTCCATAAGACTTATGCGGGGTATATAAAAGTATGGATTATAATCACAATATCTTTTTATTAATTTTTAATAACAATTTTTATTTTATTGTTGGTTGGTGTCATAAGATACTAGTAAATTTATACAACCGCGCCCCCATGGCACTGGATAATATGCCGTTTTAAACCTTGCTTGAATTTGTACTTCGCACCACAAACACACGAGAAAGTTTGTCCAATTTCTCCACAACGATAATGGTGGACTCTCATTGAATTAGAGTTTTTATATTGCTTACCGCATTTTTCGCATTCAATTTTGTACTGACCTGAAACATATTAGTCAATATATAGAAAATGTACAGGGTGTACAAAAATTACATAGTCAAAATAAGTCAATTGAACCAAACTGATCTACATACTGTATTGACCACATGATCGACTGTACTACTTTTTTCTCAAACAATTGCAAATGTCTCAAGGACTCTCATAGTCCGAGAACTGTAAATAGAAATGTTCTGACTTATGCTCCTAAATAATTTTTTATTGAAAATTATCCGGAACATTTAATAGGAAATAGTTGTTTAAAAATAAATTAGCCAATATTTTATATAAAAATTTCTACCTGTAATAAATAAATGTTGCTGAATCTCTTTTTCTTATTCACAATAACCTTTGTGTTCTGTTTGCTGCTCTTATTATAGTTGATCCACTTTTGCTGTATAGTATATCTGACTACATCATGCCATCTGTCGTGGTTGGGTGTTCGGTGCAAGACGTCATCGAAGCTCTGAACCATTAATTTAGGGTTAAGTGTACGAATGGATATTATTATCCAAACTACGCCCTTAAGTAAAAGCACAGGCAAATAGGCTATTGTCTTGTACCTTAAATAAGTACAAAACAACAGCAAAATATCAAATATTACATTCATATTTATCAATAAAGAACAAATAAGAAACTACCAAAAAAACTTTATTTTATACTGCAATATTATATAAAACAGGAAATTTTTCAGTCACAAATTACTTATCGCTAAAAGGCTGCTTATTCCCCGGTCCATGAATGAATTTTTGCGAGATGAGTTTTCAAGTCGCACTTTCTCTTGTAAGTTTTATTGCAGCCTTCTATATTACATGCATAATTTACACCACAATAATACTTTGAATGCCACTGATAAGTAGTATACTTGGAGAATCGTCTTTTGCAAAAGGAACATTCAAACGGACAATCTGAAATAAAATAAAGATAAGTAATGGTATTGCTCAAAAACGGGTTGTCTTCCACGTATTACTTACTTTACCGCTGTCTTTATCGTGATATCATTTAGTAGAAACTGGTGGAGAGATTAGGCCGACTTAGCGTACATAAAAGTTTTACTAAAGTATAAAGAATGTTATTAATTGAAGTGTTCAGGCATGTCTATCGATTAAATAAAACTTAGGACTAAGAAAACAGTATTTTTGCAAATTTGTGGAAACAGGCCATAGCGAAACCACTGCCTAGAGAAGAAACAAATCCAGGATAATTTAGAGACCTCCGCCCAATTAATATTTTGCAGTCTGTCAATATTGTTTGTAACAAGTTTTTTTCCGCAACTTGTTAATTATTTAATTAGTTGCCAAATATTTTCCATTCAGCACCCGTACTAAGAATAAATTCAATTTGTTGCCAAAAACTCATGTTTAGCGACCGTGCTACAATAACTGAAATAAAAACCAAGTTAGAAGCAACTGAGCATGTACGGGCGGAATATTAGAGAGTGATGGAACTGACAGGAATTGAAAACCGGCACTTTCCGTCTTGACGTCGCTGAGGTGAGACTATTCTAATTTTTTCCTTAAAAGATTTGTAGTTATTAGAGCCATCCTACAATACTTTGTTGAAATTTTTACTTTTATAATTATAATTCCTTAAATAATAACCTAGTTATTTTGAATTAATATTAAGCTGGCATTTAATTAAATTATTAACATATTTGAGGTTAACCTTGGTGGTTAATAAGAAACCACTTGTTAGTGGATGCCCCAGCAGTAGTTTATTTGTCATTTTGGTACAGTTCCTGCTGGATGTTTATGTATTAACAGTTTCAATAATTTTTGTTTGCCAGTAGTTTATATTATATACTTACATATATATATATATTTTTTTTAGTATTTAGGGTCGCTCTAAAACTTTTTATTAGATAATCTCATTTCACGACTAGTATACCAATTATTGAATTTATTAAAGTACGAGACGTAAAGTCAATTTGTTTAAATTAATTTTTATAATAGTACGGAGACTATCTCCAAAATTTTAAATTTTCTTATTTAATTTTTTCTTAATGTCATATCTTAATATCGATTTCTTTTATGCTGCTTTAACCATTTCATCATAATTTAGAACAATTTTGTTGATTCACAGCCTCAGGGCCAAAATTTTGTGATAATCTAGCAGTAGAGTTTTTTTTTATTGGTTTAGTTTTTTGTTTTTTTTTCGATTCATTGCTTAAATTTTACAAATTCTAATACCTATTTTTTTTGTAATTTCTATAAAATTTGTGACCTTGGCTTAACCAATGGTATTCCATTTTGTATTCTGCTAGATCATTCTTTTCAGTAAGTTTTAAAGTTGATTAATAATTTATTTTAAATTTTAACCGATAGTTTTTTTCTTTGTGTGATTTAACTAAATTTGCATCGACTGGTTCCTGAATTATCATTGTTTTTCATGTAATAACTGGATCGACCAATTCTGGATCAAGCACATGGTAGTTTTGCTAGTGGCTGGACAAGAACTATAATTCGCTGAATATTTCCAACTTCGTGTCATCCTGGAACCTCCTCGTAGACCGGACAAACAATATAAGTCCTTAAACCCAGGTACCTGTGGCCATCTCCAGGAATTGACACACTGGAACTCCGCACTCGCCACCCAAAGTTACGTAAGCAATTAACTATCATTGTAGCTTTTCTTGGTCAGAAGTTAACTAGATATAATTGTAAACCAGTTGATCTTTTCAATTTACCTTTTCAAGTTAATTTTAATTTGTTTTTCTCTTAACAAAATGTCATCACTATAAACCTTATATATACATATTTTTTTATTGTAGTAAATTTTAAAATTTTCATTAATTCTCACATTTAATTGTAAAGTCTTTGTAAATTTTAAACATTATTGTTAATATATTGTTATTTTGTTTAAATTTTGCTTTTGATTGTTTCCTCCTTAAAAAGTTTCAGGAATATCAGTTGTAAGAATACGCTGGCGCCCAGTTTCTTTGTTTATTTTTGTTTTGTTACATTCAAATTATTAAATAACTCTTCTCGCCACAGAGTGACCTTCGACCAACCCCTGAGCTAACCGGTTGCTAAGCTTTCATAGCTTCTTCAGCACTCCGCTGAGAAGTTGTGGTTGCAAATTGGCGCCCAACGTGGGGCTCGAGTTAGAGATTTTGAATTGCTTTTAAATAATTGTGTTTTTGAATTTATTACTCTTTCCTAAATACTGATATTCTTGCAAATTCAAGGAACAAACAATCAAATTCTGACCAAAGAAAGACTCTGCTAAATTTATCGATATTTTTCTTATATTTTGTATTTTGATATTGTCACACTTGCGTATTCGGTGTACAATATTTTATTATAGAAAATTTCTAGTTATCTGATTTATCTATTTGTTTTTGATATTGAAAATTTATTTATGCCTATCTTAATTTTTTTGCTGATATTTATCGCTGTTTTGGTATATCTTTTGCTAATATTTTGCGGCGTATTTTGCGAAGTTTTCTCCTCACATTGACTTTTGACTTGTAATTTGAAAATATTTTATAAAGTTTAGAGTTATCGTAGTCTTACCGTATAATTTTTTTTTTTTTTGGTTATTTAAATTATCGTAGAGTTTACTGTCGCATACCTTTTCTATTAACTTCTGGTCAACTTATAAACCCAAAATGGAGCCTAATCACTTAAAAACTAAAGAAGTTACTTATGAATTAATGATAAGAAATATTGAACCTACCGGGGATGCCGATAGAAAAAGAAAAATTTTAAGGGGGGCCTTGCATCAGGAAGATGCCAATCGTAGTTTTAGCTATGGTAACGTTAATCCTTTTGACCATAAGTCAGATGTCAAAGAAATCAATGAAACAATAACTGACTTACAGTCTCTTATTGATAATTTTTCTGGCACAACTGCCGATGCGGCTTATAAAAGAATTTCCTCAAGGTTGAGCCATATTTCAGGTAGAGTACAGCGATTAAAAGCTGATATTGAAGCTGAGGAAAATGTTAAAAAAACATTACAACTTGAAATTTTGGGTTTAGAAGATGACATTGCTGTAAAAACTAGTGTTCCCACTGCTACTGCTACAGTATCTATGGCACCAGATAGGTTTCCGGTTAAATATGTTGCTCCATATAAATGGAACCTACAATTTAGTGGCTCGAGCCAAGAATCAGTTAATTCTTTTTTGGAAAAAGTAGACATACTACGTGAATCTAGAGGTGTAAGTAAGTCAGAATTATTTTTGTCGGCTTGTGATTTGTTTAGAGATGACGGGTGGACATGGTTCTGTAGCAATAGACATAAATTTGACGATTGGGATACTTTAAGTGAACAATTAAGAAAGGATTTTCTCCCATATTTTTATGACGATAGTTTGTGGCTAGAAATAAACAATAGAACACAAGGCTATGACGAACGAGTCACAATTTTCATTGCCTCGATGGAAAATCTTTTTAGTAGACTGTCTGAAAAACCTTCAGAAATTATGAAAGTTAATAAAATTCGTAGGAATTTATTGCCTTATTTTATCGAAAGTTTAGCTTTGAAACAACCTCAAACTGTTTTAGAACTGTTAGAATTATGTAAACGTTTAGAGGAAGCACGCACCATATCAGACAGATATAAGCCCCCTCCTTCTGAGGAAACTAATCTATTAGAACCCGAGTTAAATTATAATTTTGTAAATTCTAGTTCTACAGTAAATGAAAACATATCTTGTGATTTCAATGTCCACAAAAATACCTCTCCTAATTTTAATGTAAATAAAAATATCTCTAGTAATTTTAATGCAAGTCAAAATTTTTCTCATAAGTTTCAAAATTTTCGTCATGTTAGTACCACTCGAAGAAATTTTTCTTCGAATATTGCTGCAATGTCAACAATTAGATGTTGGAATTGCAATCTGGTTGGCCATCATTTTAATACTTGTAGAGAGCCAAAAAATATTTTTTGTTATGGTTGCGGTCGTCAAAAGGTAATAAAGCCAAAATGTTTTCGTTGTAATCCAAAACCTCGTATTACCTGGTGGCGGAATACTAGACCTCGTCACAGTGGCTTAAAGTCTAGTATATGTTGTCTTCACTTTACGCAACATAGGCTCGAACCAAGTCAAAGGCAAGAGCATAGGCAACGTAAAAGAAAGAGGAAGAAACTTAGCAAAATTAAGGTTGAAACTTCACGGTTAGAGTGGGACAGTTGGGTAAATAATGTTGGAAAATTTTATCGTTCAAGCAAGTCAATAAACAGTATTGACTCTGTTTTTGTGGGTAAAGCTCACGATTTATGTTCCGATTTTGAGGTAAAAAATTTTAATAATGCAGGTCATGTTGTTCCAAACATTTCAGTTTTAGATGTCTCAAGTTTCAAACGGGACAACTGGTATATTGATATGCTTAAGAAAATTCAAGAAAAACCTAAGTCTTACCGTGCTTTTCGTGTTGAGAGCGATATTATTTACAAACGTATTTTTTCTCACCCATCTAAAATTAATAATTTGTCAAAGTGGAAAATTGTTGTGCCTACCGCTAATCGTAGTGAGATTTTGAAATCATATCATATTGACAAAAATGCGAGACACTTTGGAGTTTTCAAAACTCTTTCTCGTATTTTAGAGCTTTATTATTGGCCCGGTATTCGTAGAGATGTGTACCTCTATGTTAAAAAATGTGAGGTTTGTGCAACGGATAAAAGCCCAAATTTACCTAGAGTTGGTTTAAAGGGTTTATGCCAAAATAAAAATTTTCCGTTTCAACTTATTTCCGCACATTTATTAGGTACATACCCCTGTTCGAAAAACGGAAACCGTGACGTATTAGTAGTAACCAACTGGCCTACGAAACCTTAAAGTCTCTTATCTTCTTTTGTTCTTTTTTGTTATCTTTCTTTTCCGGCTGGGTAACACCTGTTGTTCCGGCTGGGTAACACCTGTTGTTCCGGCTGGGTAACAACAGTTACTCAAGGGTTGAAGGGTGGGCCACTTTCTTTTTTGCGGATTGTATACACTTCGGACGTTTGCAAGCCACGTTTTGTTGGTTACATACATCTCTGGTGTCTATAATCAAGCAATTGATTTCAACTACGCGGTTGAAAATTCACCAAGTTTTTCTTTTCTTGTCTTAATGAAAATGATACCGAATAATAATTTTTATGTAAAATATTAGACAAATATCATCCTTCATCGGTTTATTTTTGAATTTGTTAGGAATCTGCTGTCTTAATATGTATTCATAATTATTTTATTTCAAGTCAGTTATTAGACAAACGACTCACTCTCGTTTCTTATCGAGTTTATTGCGATTTATCGGAGTCCACTGTCACAATACATTTAAATATATTCATTATTTACGGACCTATAAGAACATCTTATTTAATGTAGGTACATTCATAAGTATAAGAACATTCTCATATTATATGAGTACATTTTATATTTTATTCTAATACACACAAAAAGTATGTATAAAGAAACAAAATATTAGTCCTTTTATATTTTCTTATCTTTATAAATGAGTTTTTATCTCTAGTATTTCTTTCTCATTTATACTAATTTGCGAATAACGTTTTACCAAAGGTTTGAGCTCATGCAAAAGCATTTTAGTACTGGAGTATAGGGGCGGAACAAAAATAGTTAAGTATTAAACATACAGGATGTCATAATACAGGTTTCGTCTATTATAGTTACTAGACATTTTTGGTGAATTTTCTTGTGCATGGTTGATGTCAAAAATATGACATAACAACGTCATTCTTTTTTGTGATTGTCTCTTTCTTTTCTTTCGATATTTTATATTTTCCTATATTTCTCTATGATCACTATCTCTTATTTTGACTTTTGCCTAGTTGACTACTTTAGTCGTTTGTATTATAAGTAGCTTTTTGACAATTTTGCTAGAGTATGTACTCAACTAATGTTTAGAATTTTGTGAAAGGCTTTCGTCTTTTGTTGTAAGGAAATAAACTACTACCTGTTGATTTTTGATTTTGTTTATAATATGTCATTTACCAGTTGTACCTTTTGAATTTGTGGTCTGGTAGACATATTGTTTAGTTGTGGGTTAAGTCCTACGTATTTTGGTTTGTGGGAAGTCCACATATTTTGCTTATCTTGTGGATTAGTTCCACGTATCTTTGCAGGAAATTTGTTCATGGGAACATATTTTCCTGTATGGCGTGTGCCGTTTGTTAAACAGGTTGTCTCTGTGCTATAGTACAACGTACTTCGTGGCAAGTTAGGTAGTTTTCCTTTCTCGCTTTCATTTAGTTGAGTCATAGCTGAATTTAAATCACAGTACCTTTGTGTTTCTGCTGCTTATTGTTTTTTCGGCTGGGTAAATTGCTAAAATGCTTTATCTTTTATCTTTATCTTGTTTCTACAGTTATCTTTTATCTTTATCTTGTTCATATAGTGTTCTGAGAAATTTGTATGTCCCATCTAGTTTTTTTTCGTCATCATGAATGTAATTATTGTCGTTTGGTATTGTTGTTTATTATCATTATTGGTAATTAAGGCTTAAATAATTGTTTTGCTCTTTCATATCTTTTCTTTATGCTTAAAGTTTATTAGATTAAATTTATCACTATCCTAAGTAGTAGGATATTTAAATTTTTTTTTGTTTTCAAGAAAGGTACCTCAAGAAATTCATTTTTATTACTTATTGTTGTATGGTATCTTGTATAATTAGGTATTATACCAGTTTAATTTTTTTGTCTTTAATTCTCTCTCTCTCTCTCTCTCTCTCTCCCTGTTAGTCTTTTCCGTCTCTCATCGATTAGTTAAACTATACGATAATTCCGTGATTTACCGGGTGTTTCCTTTTACAAAAAAAAAATTTTTTTTCAAACTTTTAGTTTTCCAAAAAAAAAAAAAATTTTTTTTTTTCGGAAGTTCGCGTGGTGTAACAAGTTTTTTTCCGCAACTTGTTAATTATTTAATTAGTTGCCAAATATTTTCCATTCAGCACCCGTACTAAGAATAAATTCAATTTGTTGCCAAAAACTCATGTTTAGCGACCGTGCTACAATAACTGAAATAAAAACCAAGTTAGAAGCAACTGAGCATGTACGGGCGGAATATTAGAGAGTGATGGAACTGACAGGAATTGAAAACCGGCACTTTCCGTCTTGACGTCGCTGAGGTGAGACTATTCTAATTTTTTCCTTAAAAGATTTGTAGTTATTAGAGCCATCCTACAATACTTTGTTGAAATTTTTACTTTTATAATTATAATTCCTTAAATAATAACCTAGTTATTTTGAATTAATATTAAGCTGGCATTTAATTAAATTATTAACATATTTGAGGTTAACCTTGGTGGTTAATAAGAAACCACTTGTTAGTGGATGCCCCAGCAGTAGTTTATTTGTCATTTTGGTACAGTTCCTGCTGGATGTTTATGTATTAACAGTTTCAATAATTTTTGTTTGCCAGTAGTTTATATTATATACTTACATATATATATATATTTTTTTTAGTATTTAGGGTCGCTC
The DNA here is from genome assembly GCA_963583905.1 of Stenurella melanura. Lineage (NCBI taxonomy): Eukaryota > Metazoa > Arthropoda > Insecta > Coleoptera > Cerambycidae > Stenurella > Stenurella melanura. The sequence continues at coordinate 9,723,269 of OY757309.1, read as the reverse complement.
TAAAACTTTTTATTAGATAATCTCATTTCACGACTAGTATACCAATTATTGAATTTATTAAAGTACGAGACGTAAAGTCAATTTGTTTAAATTAATTTTTATAATAGTACGGAGACTATCTCCAAAATTTTAAATTTTCTTATTTAATTTTTTCTTAATGTCATATCTTAATATCGATTTCTTTTATGCTGCTTTAACCATTTCATCATAATTTAGAACAATTTTGTTGATTCACAGCCTCAGGGCCAAAATTTTGTGATAATCTAGCAGTAGAGTTTTTTTTTATTGGTTTAGTTTTTTGTTTTTTTTTCGATTCATTGCTTAAATTTTACAAATTCTAATACCTATTTTTTTTGTAATTTCTATAAAATTTGTGACCTTGGCTTAACCAATGGTATTCCATTTTGTATTCTGCTAGATCATTCTTTTCAGTAAGTTTTAAAGTTGATTAATAATTTATTTTAAATTTTAACCGATAGTTTTTTTCTTTGTGTGATTTAACTAAATTTGCATCGACTGGTTCCTGAATTATCATTGTTTTTCATGTAATAACTGGATCGACCAATTCTGGATCAAGCACATGGTAGTTTTGCTAGTGGCTGGACAAGAACTATAATTCGCTGAATATTTCCAACTTCGTGTCATCCTGGAACCTCCTCGTAGACCGGACAAACAATATAAGTCCTTAAACCCAGGTACCTGTGGCCATCTCCAGGAATTGACACACTGGAACTCCGCACTCGCCACCCAAAGTTACGTAAGCAATTAACTATCATTGTAGCTTTTCTTGGTCAGAAGTTAACTAGATATAATTGTAAACCAGTTGATCTTTTCAATTTACCTTTTCAAGTTAATTTTAATTTGTTTTTCTCTTAACAAAATGTCATCACTATAAACCTTATATATACATATTTTTTTATTGTAGTAAATTTTAAAATTTTCATTAATTCTCACATTTAATTGTAAAGTCTTTGTAAATTTTAAACATTATTGTTAATATATTGTTATTTTGTTTAAATTTTGCTTTTGATTGTTTCCTCCTTAAAAAGTTTCAGGAATATCAGTTGTAAGAATACGCTGGCGCCCAGTTTCTTTGTTTATTTTTGTTTTGTTACATTCAAATTATTAAATAACTCTTCTCGCCACAGAGTGACCTTCGACCAACCCCTGAGCTAACCGGTTGCTAAGCTTTCATAGCTTCTTCAGCACTCCGCTGAGAAGTTGTGGTTGCATGTTAGAGCAAGATGTAGAATCTCAACTTCTGGAGAACCTAACTCCATTTCAACTCATACCTCAAATACAATTCGGATTCCGACCTATTTATAATAGTGAAACTGCTCTCTTGAACTTCACAGATGATACTTCAAGAGGATTAGACCAAAGAAGAGATACTGTGTTGGTGCTTGTCGACTTTAAAAATGCATTTCATACCATCCAACCATGAAATTCTATTTGCTATACTTCGTTCAATGAGCTTAAGTGCTGGGCGATGTTGACATATTACAATTATTGGTTTATGTGTTCCTCTCAATATGTATTCTGAGGTTCTGCAGGCATTAACTTCAGGAAGGACGTTGTAGACATTATATACACCAGGTTTCGATAAAGTAGCTCAGCATTGGCACATACACTTCTAGGCTAATGAGACTCCCCTGCCTTTCGCTTAAACCAGAGAAATGGGCAGAAGCAATGGTAGCTACGTTACTAGAGATTTAAACTAGTTAATAGGAAGATCTAGAAACCATGCACTAAATGTTAACTCTAGTAATTATACTGGAGGTTGGAAATTCAGTGGAAGTAAAGTGTTACATTGTGACAAAAAGTCATTAGAGGGTGATACTTCTGAATAACAAAAACAAGAGCTGGTATTAATCAGCTTTTGTTTTGATATGATATGATAACAACAGTTCAGTTGTAACAGAAAATATGCAAATAAATGTAGATGGCCGTTACACAGAAAAAGTAAAACACTTGATTCTAAGCTACGATTTAAACTGTATATTAACAACTGTATACATACAGAGTATTGGGTGGCCTAGTCCCATCACATACGCGACACCGAGGTGGTGCAGCACGGCAGTAACGATAATGAAAATCCTGAAGATTTTAGAACATAAGTTCGTGCGCCTCATATAAAATTCAAATAGGTACACCTCCCTCAGAAACCCCTATGCATGTTGTCACAACATAACCGTACTACGTTCAGCAAATTTTACAGAAGCTTCATATCTTCAAATTGGGTAATAGTCCTCTAACACGCAATACTACACAAATTAGACAGCATAGTGCCCCTTTCCGAATCAAACACACCAAGTCATACGTACTGCCTATTTTCCGGAAGCCATTCTAGCAACCCTTCTTCTTATCAAAATTTTCTTCTGCTTCGCGCTCTATCCTTGAAAACCTTACATTTTGAATCTTTCCTGCCAGTCCCAACCCACTATTCGTTTCTGTTTGTTCTTTTCTGTTGTTTTTCTACCTATTTTAGACCTAAACAATTGAGGAAACCGGATTACTATGTCGGGTTCCGGTAACAAAGCATTTTCATTGTGTACGGGTGCATAGGCCCACAAGAAAAAAGTGATCTGTTACCGAGATCCGACCGAGTAATTCCCATGTAATCGATCCTTCCATTCAAAAGTCACAAGAGTGTCCCTTGGACAAGGCCACTAGGTATATAGATTTAAAAATTATAGAGCTGCCCACGTCTCCCTAGTAGTAGAAGAGCCAGTGACATTTCAGTGATGATTTAGTTAAGGCCTATTTTGTGAGATAATGTTGAGGGGGATATAACTGTCATCCGTAAGGATTAGCCCGGATTTCAGTCGTAAAGGGGTGGCAGAACGCCCCCATGTGTAAAAAAACTGCATCTTTTTATTATTTAGTTAAGCTTCATTTTTTAGTATGTTGGTGTAGCAACTATTCCAAGTACATATGCAAATTGGCAGAACAAAATGGCGGTCGTAACTACTTGGCAGAACGATTTAAATGTGCCGTATGCGCGCCGTGCCTTCGGTCCAAGATTAATTTGTATTATGAATACTTTAAATATAAACGATAATTTTGCTCATTTCTTTATTACCTTTTTAGTAATCACAGACCTTCATTTATCTTTCGAGCTGGTATTTTAATACTCATTCGATGGAAATGCGATTTGAAAGTTACAAAAATTTGTTTTCATTCGAGAATAGCTTTGCAACTATGAGGAACAATAAAAAGTTGTTTTTTATTGGAAATTCAATTCTCTACAAAAAAGGTCTATTGACATTTTTTCGTATATTGTAGTTTCTGCGATATAGTGAAAATAAAAAAGTTTTCTACATTCAATCGCAAATATCTTTTGAACTATGCTAGTTACGAGAATCCGACTTGAAGGCTTTTTGTGGAAAAGCTTTCTTAATCATTTTTCGGAGATAAAAAAGTGATTTCGGATTTTGGAAAAATATAATCAATATTGACTGAGAACCACAAATTATGATGTATATTATATTGTAATTGCATTGTCATAATAATTGAAAAATGCGATTGCGATTACCAAGATTTTTTTTTAAATTGTGATTATTAAAGTTACATGTTCCAGATAGATAAATAACATTGTGAATATATGTAGAACCATTTAAATTATTTTGGATTTTATCAAAAACGTCCCGAGATAGGAAATACATAAAATAAATAAAATATATTTCAAGAAACATCGAAATTAATGTTTGCAATGCTAAAAAAAATTAGAATAAATCGTGATACGTGAATTAAAAGAATATTTCTAATACATTTTTTTATAGAGATTTAGTTGATACATCATTTTATTTGATAAACATCATGAAGTAATTAATATATATTAAAAAAATTAATATTCATCTTCCAACCCATCAGAATCACTCTCCTCATCGTCCGCTGAATCCAGATCACTTGATGCTCTAGAGTTCATGTCTATATATTCACAATGTTATTTATCAATCTGGAACATGGAACTTTAATAATCGCAATTTTTTTAAAATTTTTTAGTAATTTTTTTCTTGGCAATCGCATTTTTCAATTATTATGACAATACAATTACAATAATATACATTATAATTTGTGGTTCTCAGTTGATACTGATTATATTTTTCCGAAATCCGAAAAGAAAATTCCTTATTTTCACTTCTCTCCGAAATGAAGTGAGATATGAAAAAGCTTTTTTAGAAAATCAAATTTTCTACAAAAAGTCTTCTAGTCACATTCTCGCATCTAGAATAGTGTAAGAAATATTTGATTTTTTTTTAATTTTCACTATATCGCAGAAACTAAACAATATACGAAAAAATGTCAAGAGACCTTTTTTGTAGAGAATTGAATTTTCAGTACAGTACTTTTTCATGTCCCTTATAGTTGCAAAGTTATTCTCGAATGAAAAACTTTTAAGTCGCATTTCTATAGAATGAGTATTAAAATACCAGCTCCAACGGTAAATGAAGGTCAGTGATTACAAAAAGGGTCTAAATAAATGAACAAAATCGTTGTTTATATTTAAAGCATTCATAATACAAATTAATCTGCGACCGAAGGCACGAAGTCACGGCGCGCATACGGCACATTTCAATCGTTCTGCCAGGTAGTTACGACCACCATTTCGTTCTGTCAATTTGCATATATACTTGGAATAGTTAAATACTAAAAAATGAAGCTGAACTAAATAATAAAAAGTTCATTGCTCCCACGGCATATTGGGGGTGTTCTGCCACCCTCTTAAGACTGGCCAATCGTACTGGAAAAAATTTCAGCCTTAACTAAATAATAAAAAGATGCAGTTTTTTTACACATGGGGGGCGTTCTGCCACCCCCTTACGACTGGAATCCGGGCTAATCCTCACGGATGACACTTAGTTATACTCCCTTCAACATGCTCTCAAAAAATAGGCCTTAACTAAATCATCACTGAAAAATGTCATTGGCTCTTAGACCATAGGTCCCTACTCTGAACCCCCCAACTAAAATTTCGCATTACTGATTTTATGATGCTCTCAAGCAGGTTTGGCGCAGAGGTCTGTTTCAATGAATGTTTGAATATTTTTGCAAAACTGGCAAAATACGCAATGAAAAATAAGAAAGAGTGTAGCAGGGTAAGCGAGAGTCAGATGTCCCTCGGAAAATTGGGCTGATATTTTCACCTTGATATCACATTACTAAGGGGAACTATTTTGCAAGACATTCCAGCCCTGCCCCCTCTGGTTTTTAAAATTAATTAATTAACCGAATATAGAAAAGTATGTTTTTTTCTCTTTAATAACATAACCAATTGTAAGGATTTTTATATATGAGGTAGATATGCCAAAGAGGTATTAAACAAAAAATTATTGAGTATTAGCAGTGAGTAATATACCAAAATATTGAAACTGAAAATTTTAAAATATAAAAAATTTCATGTATATTGAGAAACATTATCGCCAATTTTTTTTCAAAAATTTTCCCCACTATGCTCTATAACATATATTTGTTTCTAAATTTTTATAAGTGTAGAAGAGTGTTAAAAAAATATAACCACTAATCATGTATAATATTAATAGTCAACAATTAATTCAATTCTACATTTTTTTATATTAATTTTTTTTTTATATTCGTCAAGGGTATCAAAGACAAGGGTTCACTGTAAACGTAATATACTTTATGCGCACTCTTAATACACAATAAATTTATATACGTTTATTTTTCAAATCACGAATTCATGTCTATTCCTTTTTTTTTTTTGGTGTATTTCCACGAAGTCATGTTATTGCGTGATTGACTGTTGCACAATTCAGTGATTATTGTTGTCGTGTAAATAGCAGTATAATATAGTGATTTTACGATTAGTAGTAATATTCCTTGCGGATTTAGTAATAATCTTAATTAACAAAAATGCAGAGCGAGATGAATCCTAAATATGTGATGTGTGGTCTTTTAATGTTGAAAGTTGCAGGATAAAAAAATCTTAACTTTAAAGGAAGATATAACTTTGTCACAAAATGTGTTTTCTCTAGGATTGAAAATAAATAGCTTGGAATAATAATTAATATAGCGAGTTTTTTCAGATACAATTAAATCTCTGATGCTAGAGTTCCAGATATTATTCTGAAAATTCGTCGAAACTGCTTTTTATTTCATAGGTAACATTTGGGTCTAATTTTGGGTCTGATTCAAGTTCGAACTGTAGAAGTACTTCGTAGATTTTGATCGATTTTACTGAAATCTCGTGAATTGTTTCGCTTACACATTTTTATACGACAAGCACCGCATACCGAACTATTAAGAAAAATGGTTTCAGGTGTCTATAACACATTCTGACACAAAATTATGTCTTCCTCTGTCATCAATTTTTTTTCTTCTGTCTACTATCTGTTGTCACTATATTATACCGCTATTTCTTCGCACTTTAATATTTACAGGAAAACAATAATCACTAAATTGTACAACAGTCAATCTAGTAATAACATGACGTCGTACAAGTACACTAAAGAAAAACATGTATAGACATGAATTTGAGATTTAAAAAATAAACCTATTTTAATTTGTCACGTATTAAGAGTGCGCATAAAGTATGTTACGTTTACAGTAACACTTGTCTTTGATATCTTTGCCACATATAAAAAATGTATGAATATAAAAACATATAGAGTTGAATTAATTGTTTGGTAGTCTTTTATAAAAAACCTTATATATAATAATAATTTATATATGATAGGTGATTATTATTTTTTTAACACTAATTTCAAAAAAATATGAAGTTATAGAGCATAGCAGGGGGCGTTTAAAAAATGGTGATGTGTCTCTAAACATACATGAAACTTTTCATGTTTTAAAACTTTTTATTCGAACATTTTGGTATATTACTTACAGCAAATACTCAATAGTTTTTTACTTAATAGTTATTTGGCATATCTATCGCATAGATAAAAATTGTAAACATTAGTTACGTTATCAAATAGATTTTTTTTTCAAAATTTGATAAATTCATTTATTTTAAAAATCAGAGGGGACAGGAGTGTAATATCTTGCAGAATAGTTCCTCGTAGTAATGTGATGTTAAAGTAAAAATATCATCTTAATTTTCCGAGGGGCATCTGCCCGGTCCATGCATACCTTGCTACACTCTTTAAAATAAGACAGTTACTAGAAAACCCATAATCATTTATTAAGTTAGTTATATACATTGCTTCAATAAACCAGGATAATTACCTATATACATTAAAATAACATAATTATTAGAACATACTTTATATGACTAACTTTGGCTAGTGCATTTCATTAGGAACTAAAAATTTCATTATTATAATCGCATGGATAAAACAGAACACATTTTAGTTTTTGATGCCTCACTAAGTTCTTTTTCTGATAGTAATGTCTCCCACAAAGACACTTGTAATCTCCTTGTCCTCTGGGTCGTCTCAAAGGTTGTCCTAAAATTGTCACCACGTTAGATATACGGCTTTATTTAATTCTTATTTATAATTAAAACTAAATACATATGTACAAATATAAACACATATTTACGATTTATTGTAGAATGCGAAAACTAACTTTAATTCGTTAGGAACGCAAGCCTGGAAGGTGATAATAGTAAATTGATGAGAGCCACAATGGCATATATATTTTAATTTACAATGAACAATCCAACCGTTGATTTTTATAATATATTTTGTATATCTACACGAAATTCAATACGATACAGTCTAATTCGTCACGTGATGACGTGAATTTGATGTCATATTTGTATTTGCGTAGTGTAGTGGATGTATACCGGGTGAGTCACGAATTGCGCTCGCCCCGATATTTCCTAAAATATTTGGAATAGAAAATTGAAATTTGGGGGCCTTATTACACGACTAAAATTCCATCTTTTCAATAAAAAATCAAGTTTGGTGCACAACCGGTTTGACCGGAAATGCCCACAACTTTCGATTTTTAAATGGAACACCCTATATATTTTTACATTTTTGGAATCTAGAGGAAATTTTGAATACAATACATCCATTTTGGTCACTTTTTGATAAACATTAAAAATTTTATTAAAAAATCTATTTCTTAATCCAGAGTGCTGTGGTGCCCAAAATGTATTTTAGTTTGTGTGCTACGTTACTATAAAAATAAAAAGAGCAATATGATTGCATTACTTAATTCTCTAGAGGCGTTTAAAATTTTTAAATGTAATTTTTTACCCACTAACTCGGTTTTTTTAAATGGGAATTTAATCGTTCACCAACATTTTTAAATACCTCATTTTCATACGAATCTAATGATACCAAAATTTTGAAAATCCGCTCAGAAATATTTGAGATTTCAGCCAAAATACACTGCAACCAAGCTTTTAGAAACATGCGGCTAATAGATAATAGATTAGTGGGCTTTGGAAACTAAAATGGCATATTTCTGTGTAAATCTGGTAACCTAATAACATTGGAAAAATCATAGTAGCCATTGAATGTAATAAAACAATATCAGTTGTCAGACAGACTCGTGTAGTTATAGGCAATCTTGAGCTATCAAACATTTAATAATTGTGAGCGCAAAGAACGTTACAATTAAGTTTAGCATAGGTATGTGGAGGTAAACACAATTACATCCACAAGGACATTTGCAATAGAATGCGACATCAGTTCGGTTTTCAGAGTTTTATTTAAATGAACATAAATATCGGGCCTATAAATAAATAAAAATCAATTCCGTTTGAACAATTAAACTTAAACTAGGTAACAGTAGGTATCTTTAAAATAATTAATATAATTAAACCATAAATTGACATTTATAGATATTGTTCAAAATGTCCACCATTTTTTTCTATACATAATTCGGCTCTGCGTACAGTTGCTTGAATGGCTCTACGCAATTCAGCCGGCGTTATTTCATTAAGAGCCCGTACAACTTTATTTTGCAGCTCTTCACGGGTATTTGAAAAAGTTTTATAAACTTTATTTTTGAGAGTGCCCCATACATAATAGTCGAGGGGTGTTAAGTCAGGTGACCTAGGGGGCCACCTGATATGACCTTGATTTGCGATAAGGCGTTCACCATGCAAGTTGTTCAAATATTCCATCACTCTTCTGGAATTATGTGGAGGAGCACCATCTTGTTGGAAAAACAGATTTTGTACATAGGCAAGAGGAAGTAAGTCAAGAAATTCTGCTGTCTGGTTTTGTAAAAAGAATAAATATCGTTCACCAGTAAGTGTTCCATCAAAAAATATGGGTCCAATTATTCGATCTTCAAGTACTCCAAGCCAACAGTTAAACCCAAATCTTTCCTGAATATTCCCCCGCCCTACCAACCTCGGATTTTCTTGAGCCCAGTACCAAGTATTATTTCTGTTAAACATACCTTGGTTCGTAAATCTACTTTCATCTGAATATAAAATATGAAAAGGAAAACCTGGGTTTTGTTGTACTGCATTTAAGAACCAGTTGCAATATACTAGCCTCCTGTCGTTATCATCTCCATAAAGATGTTGGTGTATTTGGTATTTATAAGACCGAAACTTATGTTTCTTTAAAATTCTGCAAACCGAAGACTGACTAATGTCGCATTCCATTAACAATTCCCTTGTTGATGTTGTTGGGTGTACCATCACAAATCCTAATACATCAATTTCTTTGTCCTCATTTACAATAAATGTTTGATGGTCATCTTGTTGATTGGGTTCGTTTCTTAATTCTTGTTCCACTCTGGCAAACAAGTATCTGTTTGGATGACGTCTGTTGGGATATCGTTGCTGATACAGTTCTGCAGCTGCAGTTGAATTTTTGAGACGCTCTCCATATATCAGTAACATATCGACCTTTTCATTTCTACTAAAATTATTCATTTTCTTTAATTTTTACTCAAAGAGATTTCCGCAACGCTTTATTTTGTATCTGTCTGACAGCTGATATTGTTTTATTACTTTCAATGGCTACTATGATTTTTCCAATGTTATTAGGTTACCAGATTTACACAGAAATGTGCCATTTTAGTTTCCAAAGCCCACTAATCTATTATCTATTAGCCGCATGTTTCTAAAAGCTTGGTTGCATTGTATTTTGGCTGAAATCTCAAATATTTATGAGCGGATTTATAAAATTTTGGTATCATTAGATTCGTATGAAAATGAGGTATTTAAAAATGTTGGTGAACGATTAAATTCCCATTTAAAAAAAACGAGTTAGTGGGTAAAAATCACATTTAAAAATTTTAAACGCCTCTAGAGAATTAAGTAATGCAATCATATTGCTCTTTTTATTTTTATAGTAACGTAGCACACAAACTAAAATATATTTTGGGCACCACAGCACTCTGGATTCAGAAATAGATTTTTTAATAAAATTTTTAATGTTTATCAAAAAGTGACCAAAATGGATGTATTGTATTCAAAATTTCCTCTAGATTCCAAAAATGTAAAAATATATAGGGTGTTCCATTTAAAAATCGAAAGTTGTGGGCATTTTCGGTCAAATCGGATGTGCACCAAACTTGATTTTTTATTCGTGTAATAAGGCCTCCAAATTTCAATTTTCTATTCCAAATATTTTAGGAAATATCGGGGCGAGCGCAATTCGTGACTCACCCGGTATAGCAAGTAATCGTAAAAAAATGTCAAAAATGTTTTCATAGGAACATTCATTGGTCTATTATTTACTTATTATTAAATTACAATCCTTTCGTAAATTTCGGACGTTTTTTTCAATTTTAACTATTTTTTGTCACAATTTCAAAGTTTTGTCCATTTTTCGTTCGTCGTTACTTTGATGGCAAATTGCTCAAAAGCCGCCCGGCAGAAATGCCTGCCACTAAAGTACAGTACTGTACAGGCCAAAATAAACATTTTGCGCCAGGTTTGGTCTGGTAACAAAAAAATTCAATTTCCGGTTACCGCGCACCGACCGCACTTGCAAAAGTCTACAATATAAAATATTTAGGATTAGTAATATGTTATTAAAAAGATTAACCCTCTAGTGGCTATGTTCAAACAAATATCATACATTTTAACCGATAGTACCTGAAGAAGCCTTTATTTTGCACACATACAGTCATGGTTAGTTTACATGCTACCCGTTTGGGTAGCCACAACTAAAACAAATCTAGGTTTCCTACAAGTTATACAGAATAGAGCAATTCAACGCCTGTATGGTTTTGCTAACTCAGGTTCAACTAAATATATCTATAGTAAATGTAACTTTCTTAATGTAAACCAGTTGTGAAAATAAGAATCCATAATAACAGTTTTCAAAATATCACATTGTAGGTTAGAATCAAATTTGACACTAACGCAAAATCTCAGAATACGCACCAAAGGACCAAAGAAATAATTTTGTACTGCAACCATTCAACACTCTATATGGTAAACAGTTTCATGTACTACGCACTAAAATTATTCAATATGTTGCCTAGCCAAGCCAAGTCATATAATACCCTGTCATCATTTAAAAAAATGTGTAAAAACGATGGACTTCAGTTTATCAGATGCATGACAAAAATCCAGATTTCACATCCAAGTCTCTTTAAATGAAAACATTTTGCACTCTACTAAGTGTAAATAATGGCTAATATAATTTTAATACTATAATGTTTTAAATCGTCGGCCCTGAGGTAGTAATGTGGGTGGCTGATATCCAAATATATTTTGAGTATATTTATTTTCATATACAGACTTAAAACGCAATTGAATTCAGTTGTAAAAAATGACGCAAATGTTCCTTGTCCGTCTCAGACACCACACTGACTTTCAACGGACGAGCTTGACCTACCTCTAAATTTTGCAAACAACACATTGTTTCATTGTTCAAATTTACTCTTATACAACAAATCTGCACGAATACATCTCTCTTCGTACATACTTTAACCCACCCAGCGCTCCACGATCTCGTAAGATTATAGGCCTATTTGGCATTTGTACATTATTTTATTACTCATAAACTACTTCTTATAGTATCTACTACATGACACAAAAAAGTCAAAATACGATAAATTTACCTCGGTAAAAGTGAGAAAGTGGCACCTTCAACTGTCATTAATAAAAACTTGGTTTATCAGTACAAAGATGCGTAGAAAAAACACAAGAAAACACTGAATTCACATTTAAAATAACAATAACTTCACTTCATTTATTAAAATTTAATACTTATAAACCACGTTGGTTAATCAGTTGCCATATCTGAACTAAACTCTAAAATTATTATTGAAAACTCAGCTAAAAGATCATCGTCATACTTCATATTATAGAGAGATATTTTAAAACATTCGGCCATAAATAAATAAACATTTCAACGGAGTGAATAAAATAAAATAGCATATATATTGTGTACTCTAAACATAAAAGAAGGTTGAAGTCTATCTTATCAAGTTAAGAAAGTATATTACGGTGTCTACCAATTAGCTAAATAACTAATTTTGTACATTAGCATTAAAAATGAATACAGATCGTAATCTCTGGCATAAAACATTGCAATAAATTCCAACATAAATAGATGAAAACCAATGTTTACAATTCAACAAATTATACCTACTAATATAGCCAAACAGGGAAGTATGTTTAGGTATTACCCTCTATTACTAAGAACAAGCGAAGGGTATGATAAATTAACTTACCAAAAACTATACAATATGTGAAGGTATCGATTAGTAATGAAACATACCCTTTATATTGTCTAAATGTTATTTGTGGCATTATCTTAATTTTTTCCTTCTTCAATTCTTTGGGACTTCCTGCCACATGTATGTTTTCTTTCTAAGCGGTGCTAGGGGAATCTACAAAATATATCACAATTAACCAGTATTTTACTAGTAAAAAAACCTCTACGCCTGCGACGTTTACGTCAAAGGATTAGTTAAAGGTTGGTTTTTATAAATAAACAACACAAATAAGTATAAAAACTTGAAATTAAATATTTCGCCGAATTGTTCCGTAGATGTCTGTACAACTTGGATGCCAATGTTAAAAGAAGAACTTCTCAAACTTAACATTGTATAGAAACTAAAAAACTGTTAACTATATCAACAGTTCTATGTAAATAGTAAGTATCTATGGATATTAAATATAACAAACATTCTTAGAGCTGTGTATTTGTCGTACACAGCAAAAAAAATTTTTCAAAAAAAGCCTTGAAAAGGGAAACAGATTAGATTTCCGAAATGTCGGCGAAATATTTAATTTCAAGTGTTTATACTTATTTGTGTTGTTTATTTATAAAAACCAACCTTTTACTGATCCTTTGACGTAAACGTCACAGGCGTAGAGGTTTTTTTACCAGTAACATACTGGTTAATTGTGATATATTTTGTAGATTCCCCTAGCACCGCTTAGAAAGAAAACATACATGTGGCAGGAAGTCCCAAAGAATTGAAGAAGGAAAAAATACCCTTTATATTATAGGATTTTGCAAACAGTAGAGAAAACTATCTATGAGAAGTACAAGAAACACTGTGTAAAAATGTTAATGAAATCTTTGCATTCTTTCAATAACCTGAGTTCTTGTTATGCTAGCAAATTAAAATCCTAAAATGAATTTGTCTAATTTCTTATTTGACAATTCTCATTTTAACACTAGCATCCACATAGTCCCCTACGGCCATGCAGATTCAGGTAAAAAATGGGAACAAATGTCTAAAATGAATTTCTTTTCGTACCTGGTCTTGAAAAATTTTCATTCTAATCGATTACATTTTCATGAAATCTATCATTCTGTTTCTTGGAAATGCTTACTTAGCCTTTGAAACGTTTTTCGCCCTTATTCTGGAGCTCATCAGAAAAACAAGCAACTCAAAGATGTTTCATGCAAAAAATCAAGACAACTTCCAGATATACAAAATATTTTGACATTATATTTGACATTTACTGATAAAAACAAAAGATCTTCACCTATCTATTAGCTAACTAGTATTGGAACCTATATACTCTTTGAGTGGCTTTATGTCTTTCTGATGAGCTCCAGAATAAGGGTGAACATGTTTCAAAGATTTCGAAGAAACAGAATGATAGATTCCATAAAAATGTAATCCATTAGAATGAAAATTTGTTAAGACAAGGTAGGTAAATAAATTCATTTTAGGCCCTTGTTCTCATTTTAACTGAATCTTCATGACCGTAGGGGGTTACGTAGATACTAGTTTAATCTGCATGGCCGTAAGGGACTATGTGGATAGTAGTGTTACAATGAGAATTGTCAAATAAGAAATTAGACAAATTCATTTTAGGATTTCAAATTGCTAGCATAACCAGAATTCAGGTTATCGAAAGAACGCAAAGATTTCATTAATATTGCATTCAATCGGCACATTTTCAAAACCGTTAACATCGCTCGTAAAGAAAAAAAATCATATCGCTGTGTTGGTGATTGAATTTCCAACAACTTTCAAAATGTCCGTCCGTCCGCCCGTCTTTCTGTCTGTCTGTCCACCCGTCACGTTTTTGTAAGCACGATGACTTAAAAACGAAAAGTCAGATTGTATTGAAATTTGTAAATTAGGGTTAGCTAGAGAAAGAACCTTATTGTTTTGAACACACTCAATCAATAGATAAAAAGTTATTATCTAAGTTTAAAAAAAATATTATTTTTTGTTTTGTAATTAAAGAAAAAATGTCTAAAAGTAATACTATTTGTAAAAAAATGCGAAGAGTATTCTACAGAATGTGCAACAGTTATGTAAATCGGTGAGTAAAAGCTTGTTTATTTTAAATATTCATGTTTACCCTGGTGAACTTAGTCTTTATTAACGACGATTAAAACCATCTTCCCACTTTCTCTGCGGTAAGTGTTTACACATATTATACAGGGTGTTGCATCATGAGAGGGACATAGCTTAATAGGAGGTAGAGAACATCAGTGGTAACCGGAACCTCCCATAGAAATGTCTCATTGGGCCTTCACTACGAAATTACAGGGTGTTAAATAATTTTTGGCCAAACCTGTTTTTTGTCATAACTTTGACAGGAAATGAAATAACGGATTCATATTTGGTATGGCTAATATACAAACGAGCCCCAAGAGGTACATGTATAAAAAAAATATATCCAGGTCCGGACTCACTATAATTTATGTTTCTTCTTTGCATCAATAAAACATCACCCTGTATATATTTTTTTGAAATTTCGATACGATATTCCAAAAGAGCAAGAAAAAACAAACAAAATGGCCTATTTCATTTTTTTGTTACACCTTCGTGGTTATTTAAATACGTTGTTAAATGTGCAAGAAAATGGATTACAGAACCCTATTAAATGAGAGGCACGTGAAATAAATAGTTTTATAACTAAAATTTGCAAAAATTCTATTGAGCCTAGGTGGTCTGGGTGAATCCTAATTCCGACACCTTTTAAAGGTCCATTTTGGTAAAAAACTGTGGTCCTAATAAGTAATCGGGTATGAAATAACAAAATTTTTAATCAATCACAGTAGGCTTGTTCAAAGTGACAGATAATAAAAAGAAATCTCCTAAAAAGTTGAATAATTGTTTGTTAGTAATTTAATCTGTCAATAATCCGCATTTAGTTAGTGAAAACTTGTGAAAATATTTTAACTATGCCAGTAAAATTTACAAACGGGGAATATGCTGACATAATATTCATCTATGGTTTCTGTAATGGAAATGGTAGGTCGGCGAAAAGAGAATATCGGCTGCGTTTTCCTGGTCGTCGATGCCCTAATCATAAAACCTTTAGTACGGTGTTCCAGTATGCAAGACAACACGGAAAGGTTCCTCCTTCTGCAGTTGTGGAGCGTGTTTTACAACAAGGTGTGCAGGAACAAAACAATATTATAAACGTAGTTCAAGAAAACCCAAATATGAGCACTAGACGAATCAGTTTGGCAACTGGTATTCCTCATTGGCGAGTATGGAGAACCCTAAAAAGAGAACGTTACCATCCATATCATATCCAGCAGGTACAGCGTCTTCAACAAGGCGACGATATCCCCCGCCTGGCATTTTGTCGTTGGTTGTCTAATCATCGCCCAGTCATTTACAGAACCTTATTTACGGATGAGGCACAATTTACAAGGGATGGAGTAAACAATTCACGAAATAATCATAAATGGGCACAGGAAAACCCACATGCGGTACGCCAACGCCGTTCGCAACACAGGTTTTCTGTAAATGTTTGGGTCGGACTTGTGAATAGACATTTGATAGGGCCACATTTTTTTGAAGAAAGATTGAATGGTGAAATTTACTTTGATTTTCTTCAAAACATTTTACCGAATATGTTAGAAAATATCGGTATAAGAGGCATGTTGTTTCAGCATGATGGGGCCCCACCACATTTTAACCTTCAAGTAAGACAACACTTAAACAATGTGTATCCTAATAGATGGATTGGACGCGGGGGTCCACATGAATGGCCACCAAGATCTCCTGATTGTAACCCTTGTGATTACTTTTTATGGGGCCACTTAAAAAACGAGGTTTATAGCATTGAAATTGAAAGTAGACAACATTTAATCCAGCGCATCGTTACAACCTGCGACGAAATACGGAATAATCCAGAAATGATACGTCGAGCAATTGGTGACCTTTCTAAACGCGCAAGAAAATGCACAGAATTTGGGGGAGGACATTTTGAAAATTTACTTCAGTGTCAATTACGTTTTATTTTTAAACACATTTAGTTATTGTTTTGTTATTTATTGTTAATTGAATGGAAAATATTTTATTTATTTAGATTTTAGTTTGTTCTCTTCCAATTTTTATTAAGTATAAAATGTTGATGATTTTCTTGATCAAAGTAACTGGTTGCTTAGGCCTAAATGGTTTAAATTATCTGTCACTTTTATTCTTTGAACAAGCCTACTGTGATTGATTAAAAATTTTGTTATTTCATACCCGATTACTTATTAGGACCACAGTTTTTTACCAAAATGGACCTTTAAAACGTGCCGGAATTAGGATTCACCCAGACCACCTAGGCTCAATAGAATTTTTGCAAATTTTAGTTATAAAACTATTTATTTCACGTGCCTCTCATTTAATAGGGTTCTGTAATCCATTTTCTTGCACATTTAACAACGTATTTAAATAACCACAAAGGTGTAACAAAAAAATGATATAGGCCATTTTGTTTGTTTTTTCTTGCTCTTTTCGAATATCGTATCGAAATTTCAAAAAAATATATACAGGGTGATGTTTTATTGATGCAAAGAAGAAACATAAATTATAGTGAGTCCGGACCTGGATATATATTTTTTTATACATGTACCTCTTGGGGCTCGTTTGTACATTAGCCGTACCAAATATGAATCCGTTATTTCATTTCCTGTCAAAGTTATGACAAAAAACAGGTTTGGCCAAAAATTATTTAACACCCTGTAATTTCGTAGTGAAGGCCCAATGAGACATTTCTATGGGAGGTTCCGGTTACCACTGATGTTCTCTACCTCCTATTAAGCTATGTCCCTCTCATGATGCAACACCCTGTATGTTATTTATTCGTTCAACTCCAAGTTAAATTTAGTATAGTAAACGAAAGGTCGATGAAAGAATTAAGTTCTTTATTGTCCTGAACCGGCATTCTGTCCGGTTATTATAACATTCAACGACATAATTTTTGATTGGTTTTATAATTATTTTTAAAGCCAAAACTGGATGTTTCGGCCTAAAAGAAATACGAAAACGTTTGTTTATTATACTATATTCTTCGCAAATATAAGCCGAACGGTATATTTAATTTCATCGGAACATCGCTAATATCGCTCGTTAGGGGGAAAAAATCATATCATTGTACTGGTGATAGAATTCTAACAACTTTCAAAATGTCCGTTCATCCGTCTGTCTGCCCGTCACGTTTTTTTTAAGCACGATAATTTAAGAACAGAAAGTCCGATTATATTGATATTTGGGCAATAAATTAGTTTGACTAGTGGAAGAGTCCTGGTGTTTTTGAATAAAATCGATCAGTAAATAAAAAATTTATTAATTATTTAAATTTTTTGAAAATCTTTTTTTTTATGTTTTGAAATTAAACGAAAAATGTGTAAAACTAATATTATTTACAAAAAAACTGCGAAGAGTATCTCGTAGAATGTGCAATAATCATATAAAAAATTCAATAAGTCAGCGAGGAGTATAACGTTTAGCTTGTTTCTAAATACAGTGCTAAGAACCCTTTGTATTCGTATAATTTGCTGCAGGCATGGCAAATAAAAAACCTAGAAGTATTTATTGTTTTTATAGAAGATATTTATTTTATTAACATATTTTCAATATGTAAACAATAAGTTAGTTAACAAAATGTCGGCATTACAATCGTTCCCCTTATTATGTATATTAGTGTAGCTTAATAGGTAAATCAAAGTAAATAGTTTTCTCTCATGTGTGAAATTCGAATAATCTCCAATAAATGAAAATGAAATCAACGTATATCAAATACACGTCATTTACTTGCGAACTTCGCCAAAAAAGTTGCCATCATCGGAAATGACTGATTTTAATCATTCTCTGATGATGGCAACATCATTGGTGAAACCTGCGTCGCAACTCATATTAGTACTCGAGTGCTGTGCTCGAGTGTTTGTCGAAACTACTACACAGCCAGCATCACACCGAATGTTCGCTGATTTGATGTATAACTTCTGTATTATTAAAATACTTGCAACATATGGCTGTGGCTGCAAAGCCATTCGCCCAACCCCAATATGTCGTAGTTGAAGTCTATAAGGTCGGTAACTAATACTAAAGAATAATAACTATAAACCTACCAAAATTACGTAGGTATATGAATAAATAGGACAGTAGAATTAGCTCATCGGAAGGCTAATCTTGGATGAAATTCCTTATAGATAACCACATGGTTTAGTCGATGTATTTATTGATAAGGAGCATACCTGCGAATTTCCTCCCAGTTAGTAGACAGTTAAGTAGCCGCCCGAATCATTAAAATCGGTTAATAATTTTTTTAAATAATCGAAAAAAACTGTCGAAAAAATCGAGAATTTCAATAATTTTCAAGTCCGTGAAAAATTGTTCTAAATCCTTAAAACTTGGTGGACACTTGTCTCATGTAACCCTGAAGCTACCATAAAATTTTCATCAAAAAATATTTATAGCTTTTCGAGAAAATGCATTTGTTTATAATAAGGTCTCAAATGTTTGGCTCAATCTGATCCAGTTCCCGTCATCAAAATGACTCATCCGGAGCTCATTTTTTTCGTTGTGACGTCTAGTTTAAGAGTACATTGTTGTCCGAAAAAGTCGTACTTCTTCAAACGCCATTTTGTTTATGAAAATATTAAAAAATCGTCATGCCAACAATATATTCGTAAACTAGACGACACAACAAAAAAAATGAGCTCCGGATGAGTCATTTTTGATGATGGGAACTGGGTCAGATTGAATTAAAAATTTGAGACCTTTTTTTTATAAACAAATGCATTTTCTCGAAAAGTTATAAATATTTTTTTATGAAAATTTTATGGTAGATTCAGAGTTACATGAGACACGTTTTCACCATGTTCAGAGGATTTAGGAAAATTTTTCACGGAATTAAAAATTATTGAAATTTTTTACATTTTCGACAGCATTTTTCGATTATTTAAAAAAGTTATTAACCGATTTAAATAATTCGGGCGACATATTAACAGTCCTTATATCACCTACGAAACGCATTACATTAAATATGGCTATCGTCAATCGGCTTAGAGCTACGCTTTAAAACCGGATATTTCGTGATTTCTTCGCAAAAAACGTTAATTAAAAAATATTCCCCCACTTCAAAATGGGAGGAAATTCACATGTGTATTCCTTATCAACAAATACATTGGCTAAACCATGTGATTACCTGTAAGGAATTTCATCCAGCGGTTTGTCTAATTCCATGGACTAAAAATAAATAATTGCTGATATATACAATGTGTCCAGGGCAAAGCGATATTACAGGTTTAAATAACATTTTTTTTTTACTTTGAACACAATTTTCGGTATTCTGCTTTTGCTTGACACAAAACCTATTTTCAGTGCTTCAAAATTTCAAAAGTGGATAGAGGGCGCTAGTGGCAGTTTAAAAATAAAGCTTTGGTCAGGCAAACTGCCATTTGTGTGCAAGATATTGAAAAATATTATGAGAATAATTTGCTTAAAATTTAAAAATATGAGGTTATACCAAATTTGATAACTATACAGGGGGATTCACGTAGGCCATTCGTTAGAACGTCTTCCAGTTTTGGCACACCCTGTATAGCTGAAGGACTTAAAACATTTTAGGTAGGAACGGCAGGATCGATTATGGCGGCATACGAAACTTCAAGTTTCTAACCCTACTGCAAGTTCAATAACTTCTAACGTCTAACGTCCTACATGAATAATTCTGTATACAGGGTGTAATCAGTTTCATGTCATTAAAAAAAACTGGTAATGGGGACCGATTAGACAAACAAAAAAAACCTTTATGACTTTTCCCTCTAGGGACACTTTGAAAAAAAACTGACCTAGGTCAGTTTAATATATTTTTTTAATATTAATGTAGAAAATAATTGAGAACCACTGCTTTTCTTGGTCAATGTACTTGTAGTTCCCAATTATACAACTTTTAAATTGTCATAAAAAAGTGCAAAGGCCTTGGATCATCGACCGCCTTTGATGGACCGCCTCAACCGAACTGAGGCAATTGTAAAGAGGTAAATAATTCGTTATCTTTTCATACACAACTGCAAGCAAATAATGGCCGTAGAAGTTTAAACAGAGCATTTCTTTACCTGTGTGTCTTTTAATTTGGAACAAAATATTGGATTAATGTTCATAATTTAGAATATTTAAATGTGATTTATTAACGTTTGTAACATAAATGAGTGTCCTGGGTTAAAAGCTTACCACCTAAGTAAATTTTTCGAAGTCTCTGCATCTGCATCAATACACAGTTCGGTACGTCGAATTAAGGACATACGTACTCCGTTCAACACTAAACAATAAACTAGCAACTAACGTTGTCAATAAAGAAAAATAAAAGAAAAACTTGGTCCAAAATCCAAAACGGAATACGCAAAAAACGAACAAGTAAGTTGTGTCTGTACGTAATCAAGAATTTAACGACTTGAACGGTAAAGTCAATAAAATAAATCTTCACTATAAATACACAGCGATCCGAAATTCAAAAATAACAAAAACAACGAACAAGTGTTGTAACACTTTTAGAATCTTTAGAAATCAATAAATTAAAAAGTCTGATATAATTTTAAATGATCAACTGGAAACAAACCCTTCACCATCACTTAACCTTTTTTAATTTCTATTGTTCTATGTATTTTAACAACAATTCACCTTAATTATAGATCCATATTATTTCTGAATTACAAGAACCTGGTTTTCCCATTTATGATATGTAAAAGATAAATTTGTTGGGTTTGTTTATTGCCTTAGCTACCTCTATTTAACATTGTACAAGTTAGTTTAATACTCACATCCGAAGAAGCCACTGTGTTGGCGAAATAATTGTCATGTAGTATATATTTTTGTTAAAATATATAAATAAAATATTGTGAAAATCGTAAAACATTAAGTTTTATTAAAATTCAGTGTTACTATGGATTTTCATCACGTAAAGGTCGACTCAATCAACTATTATTTACATCTAAAATATCGATTTGCATTGGACACATTGTACATGGATATGCATACATCATATTTTATAAATTAATATTTTTTCTATTTAACTTTTCGTTTCTCTCTTTTTTCTTTTTCTCTTTATTAAAATTATTAAATTAGAAGAAAAGAGAACTCGACAAGTGTAAAACTCCTGACAAGTGTTATTGTCAGTTTTACACCCAGCGTGCGTTAATGCCGTTTTCATTTATTTTTAAATTATTAGAATTTCGAGCATTTAAGTTGATCGGCCTGCAATATAAAAGCAATTTATTGATTTATTATCTTAAATTAAAATATTCTATAACTAACGAAAAATATAAACGAAAATACTAAAGTATTAACTGATAATCCTGAATAACGCTATGCAAGTCATTAAAACAAACTAAACAAAGGTGAGGAAACTTCGGACAGCTATTGCAGTAGGTATCGACCTTTTTAGCTCTATTCTGCGCGTACTTGGTACCATATTCTTTACTTAATTTCTTGTAACAATTCTTACAGGTTCTTCGATCTGTCGGCTTGGATAATTTTCTTTTTGTTAGTTGATGAAATCCAGAATTGCAGTAATCTTTACCTAAAATACAGCACATTAATCAGACTCTAATTACAACTTTTCAAAAACATGCCCTAATTTGTACAAACCTTAGAGGAAAGGAAAATTAAAATAAGTATCACAGTTACCTAATTCAAGAATAATTGGGTAGGTACTGAATCGCTTAATACTACTTACTACTCAAGTAACCACCTGTAGCAAGTGTAACTTGACTTTGTATTTCCTGCGTATGTTACGACTTGTAAATATGTGTAGCTATATACCGTCTGTCTGTTTTACGAGGGCCACACCAAATATCCCGTTTACTGTCTATTGTAGAAGAATAACGTTTTAGATACAGTTATCCCATTTTTGTGAGCTATATTTCAGAAAAAGAAATTTGAGATCCATAGCCTACTTTGTGAGACATATTACAAAAACCTCAAAAATAGGAAAACCACAAACGGTTATAGCTTTATTTGAAGAGATACGAAAAAAATTAAAGGAATGACAGTTAACGGCAAGGGCAATAAGAATAATAAAGTGTGTCAAAAAATTCGAAAAGAGTAACTGCCTTTGAGACATACGCTCTTGTGAAAAAAAAATTAAAGTAGGCCATGACACCATTAATTCCATTACTTTTTTCTCTTTCCAACGATATAACACATGTTCGCAAAACTTTCAACTGAGAGTGTCAATATTTAATATTTTACGAAAACCACAATGTCCACAATACATATTATTGAATCGTAAAAATCACCTATGCCATGATTACTGAAAATTCACTTTATAGTAATTACAATTCAGTAATTATTTATTACAATTTAATACAAACAAACAAATATCTTATAAATAAAAATACAAGTACAAAACGAACATAAAAAAAACGAAAAACTGTATAACAGTGCCACCTATTACTATACTGAAAAGAAAATGTGTGTATTTATTTTTCTAACTATAACAAATGCTCAAATTATGCACCATGTATTCCAATAGAATTTTTTGTCTCTTAGTTTGTAAGGACTATATGACCATTCCTATACAATATTCTGTATTGTCAAAAAGGAAAATAAACTATTATTATTATTATTATTATTAATACACAAATGTGCTCTACGAAACACCTCACGCATTATATTTTGGAGCATTTCTGGAGTAATTTCCTCACATGCGTTTCTAATTCTGGTTTTGATGTTCTCAGTTATTTCACGGGCAGTTTAAAATAACTTGTCTTTAATGTAAACTCAGATGAAAAAATCCACTGGAGTAATATATGGTGATCGAGCTGGCCATGGAATGGCTCCATAGGTGCCTATCCAGCTAGCTGGTATAACTTGATTTAAATAATTTGTACATATTACAGCCGTGTGAGGGGGAGGCCCATTTTATTTTGTTGAAAATATGAATAATGTAATCTTTCTGCCAATGTTAATTGATAAAGAACATTTTGAAATTAAGGTATCTACGAGCGGTTAATTTAACATCATAAAAATAAGGTTCAATTACTTTAGTCCCTAAAAGATCCACCCAAACATTCGTAGAAAATTTTTCTTGGAAAGCAGCCTCTCTGCACAAATGTGTATTTTCTCGTGTCCACTCATAATAAACATTTTTATTGAAAATTTCGTTATTAGAAAAATTTGATTCTTCTGACCAAAGAATTTTGCTACATATCAGCGGGTTACTCCTTTTTTATTTAACAACCATCTACAAAATCTTACTTTCCTCGGCTTATCTCCCTCATTTAAATGTTGAGCTTTTTCATTTTGTAGCATCGAAGTTCGTTTTTTTCAAATATATTTCTTGCACTATCTTATTTTATGCGACACTTTCTCTGAATTTGTCTCAAAGAGGTTTCTTTATAATTCAAGACTCTATTCACTTTTTTTACGTTATCCGTAACATGCCCTCGCCTTAGGTACTACTTTTTTTTAAAATGAACCATGTATTTTTATATTTTGAACTAACTTTCTAAACATAGTTCGATTTAGCTGCGGAGGATCTGGAAATTCATCTCCGTAAGCCGTGTCTTCCAATTCAGCGTTAAAATTGCATTGACAATAAATGCTAATCATATCGAAT
Source organism: Stenurella melanura (assembly GCA_963583905.1). NCBI lineage: Eukaryota > Metazoa > Arthropoda > Insecta > Coleoptera > Cerambycidae > Stenurella > Stenurella melanura. The sequence goes on along the minus strand of OY757309.1, from coordinate 9,699,106 downwards.
TTGTTATTATATTGGTGTATACCACAATATAAAACTTGTCTTAGAACTCAACAACGCAACATACAGCAGTGAGAATCTGTAAAAGTTAATAACTGTATACACTGTTTTTCACTAATCATGGCATAACTGATTTTTACGATTCAATGACATGTATTGTGGTTTGCGTAACATATTAAATATTGACACTATCAGTTAAAATGTTTGTGACATGTGTTATGTCGTTGAAAAGAGAAAAGAGTAACGGAATTAAGGCCATGGCCTACTTTAAGTCACTTTTTTCGAATTTTTTGGTGCACATTATTATTCTCATTGTCTTTGCCGTCAACTTTAATCCCTTTAACTTTTTTCGTATCTCCTAAAATAAAAAAGGTATTACTGAAAAGTAAAAAATGGTCATGTTTAGTAATGTTGAATACGCGGATATTAATTTTATTTATGGATATTGTAATGGAAACGTGAATGCCGCGGTATGCGAACATCACAGAAGGTTTCCTTATAGAAGGAAACCATCAAATATGTTTTTAATCGAACTCGCCTAGAATTTAGAAACGTTGGACTTAAAAGAGATCCAAGAAATGAAGAACAGCGAAATGGGCGATTTAAAAACGCAATTTTGGCCAAATTTAACAGTAATAATAAATTAAGTATCAGAAGAGCGGCCCAACAGCTGCGTGCGCAAGCTGTGCATGTTTCCAAAAACAAAGATGTTCGGATTCTGAAAAAAGACCACAGAAAAGCTTTTCGAATGCAGCCAGTCCAGAGCCTTCAACTAGGTGATCCCGAAAGGAGTATAAATTTTTGTAATTGGTTTATAAATGCCATGGAACAAGATTCCGATTTCGGAAGTAAAATTATTTGGACTGATGAAGATACCTTTAACCATAATGGATCGGTTAACTTTAATAATTTAAGAATCGCCCTAGGGCATTTCAACAGGAGTTAGTAGCGTTAATGTATAGTGTGATGTTATAAACGGGACTTTTTGTGGGCCCCACATCCTTCCATCCCGTTTAAATGGTCCATTATCTAATGATTTTTTAAATTTTTTTCAATATCTCGAGGATATTCCTCTTAATTTAATAATGAATGCTGGTTTCATATGGACGGAGCTCCCGCACATTTTACTATTGAGAACCATTTGTGGGTAAACAATAATTATCCTGAACGGTGGATCGGTCGATTAGGTGCAAGAGCCTGGCCACCCCGTTCACCGGCTTTAACTCCAGTTGATTTTTTGGTCTGGAGCTATTTTAAGGACAACGTCTACGCAATCCCTGTAAATACGAGAGAAGAGTTAATAGAAATAATTCTCGAAGAATGTGAAAATTTGCGGGTTAATCCTGATTTCATTCGTAAAATTACACACACTGTACGGCGCAGATGTCAGAAAAGTATTGAAGCTGGTGGAATGCACTTTGAACAACTCTTGTAATTTGTAATTTACCTTACTTTAATCTAATTCATTGTTGTCTAATAAAAATTAATGTAATAAAATTTTGTTTTACTGTCATTCATTTCTCTGTTCTGCAAAAATTATTCATAAAAAACTATTCCCGAATAAAGTTTAGATAAGATTTACTCAAAAACTGACAACTTTAGAGGAAAAACACAAGAGATACCTTTTCTGTGGAAAACTTCAAATTTTTAAGTTCTGCTCAAAAATTAACTTAAGTGTCACACAATAAAGTTGGGGCTAAATTATGCCTAGCCCCCCCCCCCCCCGTTTCACCCGCTCCTGAATGATTTTCGTACATAGTTGTCATTTTTTCTTAAAAAACATAACAAGTTAAACTTCTGTGTAAATTATAATTTGTTTATCTTTAGACGTTTCAAAAATAATCATAACAAAACATCTTCAGGAGAATTACTTGAACACCCTGTATCTCGGAAACTAATCACTTTTCGACCCATGTTTATAGGAACTTTTTTCCTTATTTTGAAAAGTTGTATTGCTTAGTGAAGTTTGACCTATGCAACTCGAGACACATAGCTCACAAAAAATGGAATCACTGTTTCTAAAATTTATTCTTCTACAATAGATATTCAGCGAGATATTTGTTGTGGCCCTAGTAAAATAGACAGACGATATAAAAATATGAGAAAGTTTTCCAATATTTTTTTTTCTGAATTTGCAATGATTATTTAAGAGAAATCTTGAATTACTATTTTCCAAAACTTGATCTACTGATAGTTGCGACACATCCCTAATTAATCTTTTTAAGCTTCAGTTTCAACGCTCACTCGTTTCTGAAAAACTGAGTAACTAAATTATAGAAGGCTTTTGAGAAACATTCTTAAATCTCGAGTATTTTTAGATTTTTTATTTTTCGACACACAGAGAATATTTACAAAAACAATTAAATCCACATAATAGGTATTTCGTTCACGGTTGTTTCATTCTTTTTCAAAAATGTACTTTTTTGGGTATAAATTTTTCATTAATGAATGAAACCGGACATTTTTCGTGTCTGCGTGTTTCAATAAATGACGTCTCAAATTGCCCTTTATTTTTGTTTTATAAGAACAAAAGTTACAGAAAAATCCTGGTTCCTTTCCACATTCAATTCGTATATGATTGTTGAGCGAAGATTTTCTTAAATAGTATAATCCACAGTTTGGGCAATTGTAGCCATTCGGCGATGGACCTAAAACATTACACACGTTATTTAAAATAAGCGAAATGGAGTAAGCAGAGTGTCGAACTGGAATATGCAGCATGTTTTTTTTTTTCTAGAAAGGGGTAAAGTTGATTCCCAGTGGAAAATTGAATTAAATATATGCTACTTAAGTCGATAAAATCACTCATTATGCATTAACGAATAAGCAAAATGCACAAAAAACATATTTTGTACCACATATATTGAAGCGTCGTCAATTTATAACCAGACCCCGGCTCCGAGGTAGTTATGACGTAAAATCGGCTTTGCGCATTGTGAACTATATAAACATTTTCATGCGCAGTGATACAATATCTCGCCTTGGGCAGCGGACAGCGGGAGCGGGCAGCGAGCAGCGGGCACGCGGGCATCGGGCAATCGTGCCGTAATCACGCGGGAATCGCGCGGGAATTCGTGGAACACACACGCGGGAACTACGCAGTCCACGCGCGGGACCCGGACGGGAATCGAAAGAGCTGACCTGATCTGACCTGGACTGATTATTATAATACAAGTAAAATAGCTGTGCGACGTTATTTTCTCTTCTCTTCTGTACTCTCCTTCCATCTGTTTCTCTCCTGATACCAGATCTGCCTTAAACTTTTATGTTTCACCAACTCTAAAAAACTGTACCTTAAATAGTTTGTTTCATAAAGGCATTAGTCTATACGATCTTCTTCCTCGACCCCTTAGAGATCTTAAGAGTATTCATTTATTTAATACACACATATTTATGTATGTACATATCCAGATACATTAATATAAGTATAAGAAACTGAAAATCCATCTTATAGCCAAGGCTTATTATAGCATCAATGAATTTAACTATACAGATTTGTAATTATACAAAATTAATCACGCACTTACTCAAAAATTTTAGTACTACTTGAGTTGAACCATTTCAGTTTAAGCCAGTTCCTGAACATACTGTATTAAAAAATATATTTAATATAAAATCTAATGCACAGGGTCATGACGGACTTAATATTAAATTAATATTATTGTGCTGTCCAGTTATCATACCATTTGTAACTCATATTATAAATTTCTGTTTTGAAAAGAGTGTATTCCCGGATTCCTGGAAAGAGGCTATCATCCAACCGCTTCCTAAAATTACTAATCCATTGGAATTTAAGGATCTGCGCCCTATTAGTATTTTACCTGTTCTATCTAAAGTAATCGAACGAGAAATAGATAATCAGTTACGTGAACATATTTCTAAATTCAATATATTACCAGAAGTCCAGTCCGGTTTTCGCCCTTTGCATAGCTGTGAGACAGCCCTGCTGAATATTACAGATGATATTTTGAGGGGAACAGATAGGAAAAAAGTTACAGTGTTAGTGCTTATCGACTTCTCGAAGGCATTTGACACCTTAAATCACGAAGTGCTACTCTCTGTTTTAAATTATGTAGGAATGACTGAAAACGTAATTAACTTTTTTCTTAATTATTTCTCTAACAGAATTCAAAGAACTAAAATCGACAATGACATATCTTCTCCCCTTGAAATATCATCTGGGGTACCACAGGGTTCAATCCTAGGTCCTCTTTTGTATACTCTGTACACGTCTGATTTTGTAAAAGCACTTCAGCACTGTCACATACACTTTTATGCTGACGACACGCAGCTATATTTATCATTTAACCCCTCCGAAACTGAAAACGCAATAAATAATTTAAATACTGATGTCGCGGCCATTGTAAATACATCTAAGCGCCACTCATTAAATATTAATGCAAATAAAACATCTGTGCTTGTTTTTGGTCCACAAGATGCACGGTCCTCAGTATCCCAACAAGTTTATGTAAATGTGAATGGACAGCTAATTGCACCAGTTAACCACGCCAAAAATTTAGGACTGACTTTTGACACACATCTGAGATTTAAAGTTCATATTAATAGCTGTATACGTGTGGCATATATGAATTTAAAAGCTATATACCAAAACAGATTTTTCCTAAACAAAAAAACCAAAAAAATCCTATGTGAGTCGTTAGTATTATCCAAATTTAATTTCGGTAGTGTAATTTATGGCCCCTGCATCTATGCTGAAGATGCCCGCAGAATACAGGTGATACAGAACTCCTGCCTACGGCTAATATTTGGTATTAGGCGTGGGCAACATATCTCACACAAGCTTAAAGAGGTAGGTTGGTTAAATATGTCCAGGCGACGTCAACTGCACTCCGCATGTCTTTTTAAAAAAATTATAGAAAATAAAATACCTGCATATCTTCATAAAAAAATAACATATAGAACAGACGTCCATAACCTAAATTTGCGACATAAAGGTACACTCACCCCTCCCTCTCATCGTACGGAACTATTCAAAGCCTCATTTACTTACCAAATAGCTAATATATACAACTCGATTCCAACGGCCATAAAAAATAAGTCTATTATATCCTTCAAGCGCCATTATAGGCAATTGTTATTAGCAGAGCAGGGTAACTCCTTGAGTTGTTGAATAGAGGAAATAGATCTGACCATGCCCTGGACCAATGTTATTCCCTTTCCGTGTTACATAATTATACGTTACTTGCAGGTGTGTATGTATGTGTGTGTATGTATTTGTAATGGATGTCTGTATGTGTATTTGTGTATGTGCTTATATGGATATGTTTACTAGTGTACAGCTTAAGATGAAAAACAGAAGTCATGCAGCGCATGACTACCTGATCTTCGGCTTTTTCCAATAATTGTATTTTTTTTTTTTTGCAGAAACTGTATTATCTAATTTTTTTTATATTTGTATTGGAAATAAAGACCTTTTATTATTATTATTATTATTATTATCTATGTTTAGTAATTGTCATGTACACTTCTAACTTACACCTTGACTCAGTTAAATTTTTAATGTTATTTGTTATGTATGTTTTATGTTTGTTATATACGCCTATGTGTAAGATTTACATTTTTACAAATTATTTTAGTTTTTATGAAACATGTTTTAAAATGTTCGACTAGCGTGTCCACGAAAAGTAGTGTTTCATTTAATGAAAAGCCATTTGATGGCATAATAATTCACGACACATTTACGTCTATCAAAAGCTGAAAATGTACTGAAAAGTCTGTAGTGTTGACTTCATAATGCGTTTGTGCATACAAAACAGGCTCATGCCCATAATGATAATTGTTGGACCTTTTTTATTTCACGTACGTATGTTTGAAGCCTTTTGCAAAATATAAAACGAAATTTGCGGTTTCTTTTAATATTATTATTGTTTACCGAATCCTATTTGCTGTCGTAGAAAAAGTAAAAAGAGAGCGACAAGAGTGGCGGTGTCTTTTTTAAATATAGTGCCTTCTATTATGTGCAGACAAAAATAATATTTTAAATTAAGAATAATTGTTTAATATAGTTGGGAAGAAATACATAGGAGATGCTTACATTTCCTTAATTGATACAAAAAGTTAAAGTGTCATATGCCGGTTAAAGCGTCGAGTTTTCTGTTTTCGGCTAGACAATCTGATCGACGCTGCAGGTATTATATATAATGTGCGGCCGAAAGTGGTTTTTTATCCACCAGTTTCTCTTACATCTACCACAGAACAACCATATATCTGCTCAACTATACCAAATAAATTTCTCAAAATTTCTAATAATTAATTATTTATTTATTATTTTATGACTTTTATGCCATAGTTTTTATTTCTTACCGCAAAACTATTTGTTTCCTATAAATAGTGTATTTATTGGCTGATGTGAATAACAAAATTCTCGATTCAAAACATTATATTTATCTGTGTGTGAAGACCGTCTCTGGCATAACTACTTTGCGCCGGGGTCTGTTTATAACACATTTACAATAAAAAAGCCAACTTAAGCGGCTAGCATAAAACTTTCTCCTAAGAGATTATAATGAGATGTGTAACCTAATAGCATTTCATTTCTATTACACTATTCACTATATCAAAAAATCCGGAAGCTAATGGAAGCGACTGGAACCTCCCCACCAGGTGGATCTTTGAAGACAAAAAGAGTACTAAATTGTTTAAAAGTGAACTATTTATTATTTGTTTGCTTATAGTAATAAAACATATTCTTTATAAGAGTTTACAAACAGTGGAAAGAAAGACTCTCTATGAGAACTAAAAGAAAAAATTATAAGTAAAAATATTAATGAAATCTTTGCATTCTTTCGATAACCTGACTTCTGGTTATGCTAGCAAGTTAAAATTATGAAATAAATTTGTCCAATTTCTTATTTGACATTCTCAATAATACACTAGCATTCAACATTGTCCCCTTCGGCTAAGCAGATTAAACTAGTATCTACATAACCCCCTAAGGTATGTAAATTCAGTTAAAAATGAAAATAAAGGCCTGAAATTAATTTATTTACCTACCTTGTCTTTAAAGTTTTTTTCATTCTAATGGATTACATGTTCATAAAATCTCTCATTCAGTTTCTTGGAAATGCTTAGCCTTTGAAACGTTTTTCGCCCTCAGTCTGGGCTCGTCAGGGAGGCACAAAGCCGCTCAACGATGTTCCATGCACAACCAAGGCAATATCCATGAATAAGTATGACATATTTATATTTGACATTGACTGATGTTGGATGCTAGCGTTATAATGAGAATGCCAAATAAGAAATTGGACAAATTTATTTCAGAATTTTAACTTATTAACATAACCAGAAGTCAGTGGCTTTTAGTTCGTTCTCGAAATATTGTTTATGTACACAATGATGCACATAGGTAATACACAACAAGAATTGTAAAGCCACACGAAATCACTGAATTATTTCTTCCATTCGGAAACCCCTTTCTCCCAATCCTCACCAAAGACAGCAAATAAACATTTTATTCAACCCCTTGGGAGGGTGGTTCTACCCTCCATGGGGGTGGCTCTTGGCCCAGGTCCCTACCCTCCTATCCACAATTTACATAAACTACGGAGGAAAGGCAAAAAGACCGACTCCCCAAAAAAACGCAAAAAAGTTGATTGGCCAGTTAGGAGTGATTTCCCGCCTCTACGGGCAAAATGAAAGGTGCTATCATGTTCAGCATCCTCAAGAACGCACAGTGGTCTCAAATCAAGGTTTTTGGTTAAAAAAATGGCTAGAGAGCGCAAATCTTGTCGGAAATGAACTTTTTTTTAAATTAAAGCTTACCGAAATTTCAACAAATCTCCGGAGCACGAATTCTGACAAAAAACACTTTTTTATTATTTTAAGTTAAAGGCCAAAAACGTTTTTTGTTAAATTATTTTTGATATAGTATATTGAAAATACCGAATCAACGGATATGTCAAATGTCAATTTAGCAGCTGTCAATTGACACATTTTGTCTAATTTGGTGACTGATTCTGCTTTACTTTATTTTCTAACTAGCTTTATAGTCGCGTCATTTCGGCATTTTACTTCTAAAAAAAGGTACAGGGTCAATTGACTTCATTTTTGTTGCAGACTTCAGAACGGCATATAGAAAAAACAGTACCTTTTATTTTTGGCGAAAAATGTTTGGTTTCATTTTTCGCCTAATAATTGGCCAATATTAATGGCCAATAATGGCCAACATTTGTTATCATACCCAATATGCCATAGAATTAGTCGAAAATAGATACTCGGAGGTTTCTAGGGTCGCTGATCGCGAATTTGAAGTCCAATTTGGGAAATTCAAAATGGCGGATCGGAAATCGGGCCATTCTTCAGAAAAAATGAGAATGGATATCTTGACCTCGAGAATCTGTACTTGGGGAGTTTTCGAGGTCGTAGATTACGAATTCGAGGTCTAATTTGGTAAATTCAAAATGGCGGACCGGAGTAGAGTCAATTTCTCAGGAAAAATTCGTATCGTTTTTGGGCTCGGGGGTTTTTGAGGTCGCTGGGTCCAATTTAAGAAATTCAAAATGGCGGAGCGGAATAACAGTTCATTTCTCCGGAAAACTCGTATTTCTATCTTTTTTGGGCTGAAAGTGGGATCTCGGGAGTTTTCGTTATCGCTGATAACGAATTTGAAGTCCAATTAGGGAGAATTTAAAATGGCGGACAGGAAGTAGTATATTTTTCAGGAAATATTCGTATTTTTCATACTTTCAACCCAAAAAAAGTAAAAATTACGGGGTTTTCCGGAGAAATTGACTATTCTACCGGTCCCCTATTTTGAATCTCGCACATTGGATTCTGATTCGTGATCAGCGATTTCAAAAACCTCCGACTACTCAAAAACGAGAAAAACACGACTTTTTCCTGATAAATTGACTCTACTTCCGGTTCGCCATTTTGAATTTCGAAATTAGACCTTGGATTCGTAATTAGCAACCTCGAAAACCTACGAATACAGATTTTCAAGATCGAGATATCCATTCTCATTTTTTCTGGAAAATGGCTCGTTTTCCGATCTGCCATTTTGAAGTTCTCAAATTGGGCTTCTAGACGAGTAAAATTGGGAAGCAAAGACGCTTAGTTTCCGAGAAAAAAAAACTGGCGTAGAACCAAACCAGACTTGGTGCGATTCTTTAATTAGGTGATCGTGTACATGAAACCACTTTTCACGACATTTTCTGGTGGTCTGGAACTTTTTTATTTCGAAAAAACTGTAAAAAAATGAATTTTCCATGAAACATGTTTTTTAGCGTCCCCATCGTTATATCTTTAAAAATAATTGTGCTATGGAACTGATTTTTTTTTTTAATTGAAGTAGACACAATAGCGCTTCTAACTATGTCCAATGTGATTGTAAAATATAATTTTTTTAATTGTTAAAATAATAGCAAACTTAAAGTTGTTATATTCGTGAATGTATTTTTCACCAATCGAGAAAAATTTTTATTTATGAAAATATGTATATACATGCTGTGAACAAATTGAAGCCAATATATGAAAAAAGTTTTTAGAATCATAATTTTTGATGTGCAGGTTATAGTATGCAGTCAGCGATTTTTTTAAAACGGGCTAAATCATATTCTTGCACGCCCGGCTCTCATTATACTGCTTACCGCCTGCGGACTACGGTTGTTGGATTCATATGTACTAATCGGGCTTTTATTAACAGCTCCAAAATAGGTACGAACCTAGAAAGGTGTTTTAAAACCTCATGAGCCGCGACCTTCATATGCGCAGAGACATAATCCGTCCTGTTGACTCTGTTACACTTCTTAAAAATATTATATTTATTGTTTACAATTTATCCCGAGCTCTTGTTTATGTATACAGCAAAGCAGCCTCCAGTGTCTTCAAAAACATACTTATAACTCAGATTAAACTTTGCCTTTTGCGCATTTCGCGGCTCATGAGATTCTGAAACACCTCTACCTTTTGTTGTTTTAAGGTAAAAAATATTTAAAAGCAGGTAAATATAAGTCATTGTTATAAAGTAAGTACCCACCTAATAAGTAGGTTATTACACATTTTTGATTGAATTAAACCAAGACGCAGGAATAAAACAACTTTATTTTTTTGCAACTATTTTTGTATTGAAAAATGAGTATTTAGTTACGTAGGTCCTGCGTTAAAAGCATTCTAGTTCATCTGTACATTCATCGAAACCTTTAAATAACAGTATTTCAAGTGCGGCATTTACACTCGTTACAACATTTTAGGTCTTCTTTAACACAATCATATTTTCGATTTTCACAATTTTTATCTGAACAATAAATACTTAATGAAAATATTGTCCAAACATCGTCACTTAAATTCCGTCCTGAACCATGTGCATTTATAAGCGTAGTTGACATATTGCTTCTGTGCGATATTCTAAGTTGATACATAAACCTGCAATAGTTAACTAAATGTATTAGATAGGAAATCTATGATTTAAATATATATGTTTACCTTATGAATGGGTGGTAAAAGGTGCCTTCAGTTGAAGGAAGCTCCGTTTGTTGTTGTTGCTAATTTGATCCTTAGGTCGTTTAATATCTGAATTTGTTTACTTTTGTTTTTTTTGCAGTACTAGAATCAATTTTGTAAAGATTTTTAAAGCTTCGTCTTTAGACAGCAATGGCAGTTCCGATATTTTTTTAAAAACAACAATATTCTTTAAGAACATCAAACGCAGATTTTTTAAATATTTTAAAAAAACCATTAGTGGTGTCGCAACCAGTAAAACAATGAAGACAAGAACAAACTGTAGTTCATAAACTTTGCACTACCTTCTATATTTACAAAAATTGTCTGCTAGTGCTGTGTACAAGTTGCATAAATAAATTAGCTCCATTTAAGTCAGAGTCCGAAAAAAGGAGAGTAAGTAAAATGAATACATCTATATCAACTGATTTCACCAATGTTTGTTTGCTAAATTTAGTTTCGTACATTGCATGCAAAATCATCCTGGTATCTTCCTGTTTGCTAAATAGATTTTTGGTCATTTCTGAATGACGTTTATGTAGTGAAACTACTTTTTCTGTTAATTTAAATCCTCCATCTATTATTAATATTTCGTATTCGATTAAGTACTGTGCAGCATCTGTTGCAAATCGGCGCGGTGCGGCGGCACTGTATGATTGCAAAAAACGTTCATGTTTTCAAAACTTGTCTACCTATACGACAGTCTATATGATATTTTAATTAAATTTCGTCATTTAAAATATCTTTTCTGACACAATATTTCCGCGATGTCGTCTTTTTTCAGCACTAGATATTAGTGACAACAAACCTTGTATCCTAGGTCTTGGTACCACATATTTGTCATCATCCCGCGCAATTTTCTTACAAATAATGCACTCCATTATTTTAGAAAACTAAATTGCGAATATTCTACATTTATTTAAAACTATTTATGCGTATACTCTAAATCCCGCAAACTACTAATAATAAAAATGGCGGACCAGAGAAAATTTGAGAAAATATGTGTTCATTATGTGTCTATTGTAAATTATTCACTGAAGTTTGAATAATGTACATTGGCCGGTTTTGAGGTTCTGCTAAGTTATATTGAAAGATACCCTACTTTTTAAGGAAATTTTGACAATACCAGTTTTAAATTCATTATATCTTAAAAAATATGCCTATTATATGAATAATATTTTAGATACCGATAAAGCACGGCATTTTTTGTACGAAGAAATTCTTTCATCATTTTTTATTCTAAAATTTGGCAGTTATTGTCAAAAACGTGACTTCATGTTTATTCGGCTATTTATCAAGGTATATAAAAGATTTTTAATAAAGCAGTTAATCATATAAAATGTAAGGATTTTCAGAAAAAAGAATTGGTATATATCAAATATTAATTTAGTTATCAAGTGCAATAGATAATATTGCAGAACGCGGGCAATGATAATTAAATTAATATTTGATATATACCAATTCTATTTTCTGAAAATGCTTACATTTTATACAATTAACCATTTCATAAAAATGTTTGTAAATACCTTGATAAATAACCGAATAAACATGATGTCACGTTTTTTAGAATAACTGCAAAATTTTAGAATAAATAATTATGAACAAATTTCCTCGTACAAAAAATACCATGCCTTATCGGCAACTAAAAGATTATTTGTATAGTAGGCATATTTTCAAATATATAATGGATTTAAAACTGGTATTGTCAAAATTTCCTTAAAAAGTAGGACATTTTTCAATATAACTTAGCAGCACTTCAAAACTGTCCAATGTACATTATTCAAATTTCAGTGAATGATTTACAATAGACACCTAATTTTTTCAATTTTTTCCGTTCCTCCGTTTTTGAGATATTCGCGGTTAAGGTGAAGGGTCAATAGATTTGAATAGTCTATTAGTTAGACGCATCTTATCCTACCTTCCATACGGGGTGTACGTACCTAGATTGTGAGCCGCAATAATACATATGACTAATTTAGCGCGCTTTAAAAAAAATCGCTGTTGCCAAACGATACACATTGGGAAAAAAATAATTATATCAAAAACTTTTCTAATGTTTGGGCTACATTTGCTTCACTGTATGTGTATAAAAATTTTCAAAAATAAAAAAGTTTATCGATTGGTGAAAATTGTAATACGTAAAATTCAAATGTCTAGATCCTAATTTTTAAATAAATGAAATTGCGAACTGTGTAAAAACCATTAGCACAGTTAAAAGCGCTATTGTGTGTACTTTAATTGAAAAAAAAAACAACGTCGATAGCAACTCTAGTTTTAAAGATATGACGGTGGAAACAAAAAAAACACATTATATTTAAAATACAATATTTTCCCTTTTTTTTAATTTAAAAAGGTCCAGACCACGAAAAAATGTCGTGAAATACGATTTCATATGCCCAGTGACATGCTTAACAAAACCTACCATGTTTGACCTGGTTCTACGCCAGAAAAAAAAACTGCACGATAGAGTCTCGAATTCGCTCCTCTATTCAGATTCCTGATCAGCGACCCCAAAGCAAACCCCCGAGGAAATATTTTCGTCTAATTCTATGGTATATTGTGTATGATAACAAATGTTTCAATTAATTAAATTAAATTTGCCATTAATATTGGTCAATTATTGGAAAAAAAATGAAACGAAACATTTCTGCCAAAAATTAAAAGGTACTGTTTTTTCTAAATGCCTTTTTGAACCCCTTGCAAAAAAAATGAAGTCAATTGACCCTGTCTAATTACGGTTACTAATTTCATGCTTCAAATATACATGACTTGAAATGAATAACGAGATATATTGCACACTACTGACTATTTATTGCAGACTTGGCGTTCATAAATTTACGAGAATATACCTCTGACCTTACACTGTTGGGAAAATAATTCGATTTAAACGAATAAATATTTATTTAATAATCTAAATCATTGATCGACAAAATTATTTGCAACTTGAATTATTATATTTATTTTCTCTCGTGTCTTTTAACATGTGTGTTTAAATCGTGGTTAAAGTGAAACTTTTTGCGGCAAATTGGACAGCTGAAAGAAGGGCTTTTTCCACATTTATATTTCGTGTGGCTCGTCAGGTGCTGTTTGTACTTGTAACTTTTATAACAATTTCGGCAAGTCCATCTTACTAAAAAAGAAAATACAGGATATATTATTATTAATAACACAATTCAAGCAGGACTAATATAATGACACAAAATACATACATACTTATTAGGTACAAACATATTAGTTTTCAAAAAATAAGTTTGTAGTTAGTTATTTTTCTTGGAATTGACCTTTTAACCATTTTACCTTCGAAACCACCATTTCATGGAAAGTTACTGCAACTACCCAGACAGATAGAAACAGGGTAGAAGAGAGCAAATATATACAAAGTATATATTGAAAACATTATAAACTATGTTTAAAAGTGAATTATTTATTATTTGTCTGCTTATAGTAATGAAAAATATTCTTTATAGGATTTTGTATAAACTAGTAATAAAACATATTCTTTATAAGATTTTGAAGTAAAAACTATTTGTAAAATTATTTATTTACAATCTTTGCAATTTTAGGATTTTAATTGCTAGCATAACCAGAATTCAGGTTATCGAAAGAATCCAAAGATTGCAAATCAATAATTTTTCAAACAGTTTTTACTTTAGTTCTCATACATAGTTTTTTTATACTCTTTGCAAAATCCTATAAAGCATAATATGTTTCATTACAAGTATAAGCAAAACAAATATTCACTTTTAAACTGTATAAGTATAAAATCCGTGTACATAAAAATTAAAATAAGTTTCGTTTAAGTGCAAAACAGATTGCTTGATTGTATTAACAGTAGTACCAAATATATCAGCACCATCATCCTTTATACATCCATAATTTTGATAGCATAGAATGAAATGAAGATTTGTATATCTGTGCTAGGAATATTTAGATATAAATAAATAATTTTAAAAAAATTCAAAATACGGATATAAAAACCAACCGAACCTGTTAAAATTAATGCATAAAAAAGAAGGAAAGAAAACCAATAAATAATAATAGCAGTAATACACTTAAAAGCATAATGCACTCGATCAGTAACATTTTATGTTTTTCTAAGTATTTTGAGCGCTACAAGCTTTTATGTTCATTAACATAACAATGATTATTATTACTTTCTTTTTTTAATGCATTTTTTAACAATTTGAGTTGGTCTTCAAAGCGTGTTTTTTATTTTATTTAATAATGTATTTTCTTCTTTATAATTTTGTCCCAACTCGACTAGTGTGCTCGATAAAACTCACTACCTATAAATGACAAAATCTATCCTACATCTCAGAGCCGCCATTTTGAATTCTTAAATTTCGGCTAAACATGGAGACCTCGTAAATTTCCAGATACCAATTTTCAGACCGATCAGACCATAAATCATACAACTTATCCGCCATATTATTGCCGCTATTTTGAATTATTAAATTTCAACTAAATATTTATAATGTGCAATCTCGATAACCCACAGATAGAGATTTTTAGTCGAATCAAACGATAAAGGATAAAACTTATCCGCCATCTTGAATTTCGAAACTCTATTTCGATAACATATTTATAACCTGTGATATCAGAAATCCCCCGATAACAATTTTTAGTATAATAGGATATGAAATGATAATACGCTACCTTGGAAATGTCATCTTGGATTTTCCTGTAACAAATGTCAACTTGTATTTCACGTGAACTATATACACATGGAAAATTTCAAGTCAATATGACATCAGAAAGTGAGCAAGAATTAAGTTACAAGATTTTTTTACACACAAAGTTATGAAGCTACAGGTCAAGCTAATAGTAGAGGAACTTTAATTTACAAATTTTAGAAGAAAATATTTAAACAATTTTTCATATAATTGCTTTGTTATTAGGTTAGATTATAATTAAAAATATTTCATATCTAGTGAGTATAGTAACCTTTATATCTTATGAATTAAATACTGTTAAAGTTACCTTTGGAATAATAGTTTTGACATTTCTCAATTTCAATCACATTTTGTTTATTGGTGTGTCAATAGAACTGTATTATTGTACCTAATTACAGTTTTCTTTGTAAATATTTATTATTAAATATGGTTTCTCATACAAATGAAGATAAATTAAACATGATTTTAATTTATGGGGATTGTCGTCAAATGCTTCAAGAGCTGTAAGTTTATATGAAATACGTTTTCCTGACAGACCTTTACCAGTTCGGAAAACTTTTGTAAGTTTGTGTGAAAAATTATGGAGGTTTAAAGAAACCAAAAACTACAAAAAGAAAAAGAACTGCAACTGATGAAAATATTGCATTGGCGTAATACCAATCAAGTAGAAAATAACCCAAACATGTCAGTACGCAAGTTGATGTTCCACCTGCCACAGAATTCTTAGAATAAACAAATTTTTTCCATTTAAAGTTCATTTAGTTCATCATTTGATTCCAGGGGACAACGAGCGGAGATTAGATTTTTCGGCGCAATTTTCAAATCCAAATCTTTTAGATACAATTATGTGGAGTGATGAAAGTCGATTCCACAACAATGGAGTAATCACAACACATAATTGTCGTTACTGGTCTCAAGAGAATCCTGGGTGGATGAGACATACCAGATCCCAGAATCGTTTTGGAGTAAATGTTTGGTGTGGTATCATTAATGGTTACATTGTTCGCCCATACCTCTACCATGAGAATTTAACAGGTGAAAGATATTTACAATTTTTGCAAAATGATTTACAAGTACTATTAAGGAATTTGCCCGCTTGGATAATATGTAGTTTCATCAGGATGGAGCAGGCTCACATAATCATCACAACGTTGTTAATTATTTAAATCAAACATACCCAGAAAGATGGAATAGTACCAATGGAGTACTTAGATGGCCCGCTCGATCTCCTGACATTACTCTACTAGACTTTCGTTTATGGGGATTTTTAAAAAGTGAAGTGTACAAAGAACCAATAGAAGACAGCAGATCTTTATAATAAAATGCATGCTAGTGTTGCCGCCATTAATCGGCATACATTATTAAAAGTTTGTAGATCTGAACTAACTAATAGGTTTACGATGTGTGTTAATGAAAATGGCAATAATTTTGAACAACTATTAAAATAGTTATTTTAATTTCATTAGGTCGTAAAAACTGTTTTATGTTCGTAATTGTTTTTTTATTGCTTAAATGTTTGAATTATATGATAAATAATATTTTTAGTCTTTTTTTCCAAGGGCTACTTCAAATACATTTAATTCATAAGACATGGAAAATTCTTTAAATATTTTCTTCTAAAATTTGTAAATTAAATACAGATCGTCCCACTTAAAGGACTGAAATGTTGAAGAGATTACAATTATTCAATATTAGCAAATGCCAACATTTGGACTCAAATACCTTGAAAACGGTTAGTTTTATGGTATCTTTTTTAGAACATGGTCTGGTTAGAAATGCAATTTCTTTCACATAAACCCCATTTCAAAGTTCCTCCCATCGAAATATATCTTTAGAGCACAGCGCCATCTATATATTGATATATTAAAAGAACAATTATATTCAAAAATGAAGTTCTCTCTATGCTCTACAAATTGGCTTTTACAGAATTAAAATATCTCTATTGGTTTAGAATATATGCGGCCTCCGAGTTTTTATTGGGAGACCCTGGACAATGGTGTATATAAAATTATCGTGTAATGTGTTCTCTGGTTTGCATGTAGATTTTATTCCCTTGTTATCTGATTATTTATTATTACTATTGTTTTATTTATTTTCTCTCTGTTCTTGACTTGCCATATATACAATATCTACATAGTTACAAATGGTGAATAAAATTCTTATTACTATTATTATTTCAAATGTCTACCACTGTACCTTCTATAACTGGTACGTATGCCTGTCTCTGAACCACCACTAGCCGTGATGTATGCCAATTGTATTTTTGTATTTACTAAGTGGCAAGAAACGAGAAAAAAAAATCACTTGATACAAATACTTGTAACAACTGTAGAAGTTATTTTAAATTATTTAGTGAGGTTTCCACCACTAAAAAAAATTCTCATATATCACCTTTCTCATCTGCCATGCTCTGATCATGTCTCTAGTTTACACAAATATGTCAGGTAATTACACGTTACTCCCTTACTGTAACAAGAGTATCCTAAAAAGAGTTATTTGAACACGCGGACTAATGAAATACCCAATTTAACATAACTACTTAAATTAAGTAGGTACTTAACTTGTTAACTTTCTTCAAAGTTTATTTGGAATTCGAGATCATTCCTTATATTAACAACAAAATAGTCCGGCTTGCCTACTACAAGAACACAAAGATCTTTGTCTTTTTCTACACACAATAATTATTGTGATACGTTAAGGATACGCATCGCATGTATCTTGATGTAAAGCAGGACGAACTCAAAACAAATGATTAAGCACAATTCTGTTTATTAAATTTGAGTGTTTATTATAACATTTTATATCCAGTCTGCTTCAACGCTAATTCTAGTGATGAGTGTTACATAGTTATGTTATACATTTTGGAAAAATCTAAGAGTTTACTTTTGGTGCAATCCGTAAATTTATAATGTCTCTGTAACAAAAATTTCTGGTAAAACTTCTTAAGGCATTTCCAGCACTCGAATTGTGGCGACTTGCCACACTCATATTTTAAATGACTTGTAAGGTGGGTTTTGTATTTGTAGTTTCTATTGCACTGGACGCAATAATGTCTCGGTCCTGAAAAGGAATACATCAGTTAAAATAAAAATATAATAATAATGGTATTTAGCGAAATTCATATTAAAAAAATTACAAATAAATAACATGATTCTCTTACCGAAAGGTAAAGTTGCAGGCTCCCTTGTACAAAATTAGAGAAAATATAAATTTAGCATCAAAATGCTACTACTTATACGGGGAGGTAATTTACCTTCACTTGCGGGTGGCAGCGTTCCGACGATAGAACGCCGTAGATAAGGAAGTAGTTTTTGTGTAACTTTAAAGCATAATACTACTAGGGCGCCACGCAACTTAAAAAAAAATAATATAAATTATATATTTAGATTTATATTTTGTTAGTAGCGGAATGCAAAACTTAATAAAATTAATGAGAATAAGATGTATCCAGATCATATTTAATACTAGGAACAAACGAGCAGCAAGAAATCATATTACACGTTTGACAAAAAAAACATTTATTAATTAACAATTGCAGACTTATGACAAAAAAAGTGGTAGTATTAAGAAAGTTTACTATCAATGCTTGGATATTATCCACTGAGTAATGGGCCTTAAGGGCCGTGAAAATATGCACAATCATAGCTGCAATAACTGTTTGTACAACAAAAAATAAAATAGTACGCACTTCTATTTAGTTCTAATTATATTCGTATCTCCATAGTACTATGCTGGCGTTACATGGGTTTAAAAAAGGAAGGTGTATATATGTGCAAAGTATTGAAGCTTATATAACTAATAGTTTAGTCGGTTAAAGTTAAAAATATACCAGAAGCTCGCAAAATATATTTCCTTCCGTAACTGTTAGTGCGAGGATTGAACATCACAAAACCACAAAAATCAGTTCTGGGGTTGCAGCGCAACCCCCCCAAAAAACCACCCCTTTGGTGAAAAAAGCTTTATTTTACTGATAACTCGTTAACTGTTGAAGATATAAAAAAATTGCTCATCATAAAAAAAGAAAGCTTGACTAATTGCCCAAAAAAGTGCTCCTCGAGAAAATCGATATTGACAAAAATTGCAAAATTTGTATTTTTAATGCGCGCGAATTTTCGTTTATTTCCATTTTTTTGCGCGCGGCCTATGGACAAAATTGAATTGCTTGAAAACCAAACAAGCTAGGAAGAAAAATCAAAATGGGTTTTAAAGGGGATATAAAATATTTATGAATTTATAAAAATAACAATATAAAATAGTTATCTCTTGAGTTTTTGTGCATCTAACTATTCACAGGCCCATAAAAAATAACTGACTATAATATAAGTTATAAATGCATTATCTTTTAGTTCAATTTTGTTTTTAAAGGGACTCATGTTAGGGTAATAAAAGAGGGACAGAACTTTTAATAATGATTTATAACCTTCAAGTTTTATATGTTTTCAAATTTATTCTCCAAATTTTTTTCTATAATTTGTTTCACCATCTACAGTTTCAGTATAGTTAAAATTGAATATGTAGCAAGCGCTCACAATATAATAACACTATTTTTCTTCTTGTTGAAACACACATAATAAACGACCTAGACGTGGACCTAGATGATAATTAAATAAAGGATATCGCAACTCTGCAATTTGGTGTTCCTCAAGGTCTCACACTTGGTACACTTGTATTCTTCGATTTATTAATAACTTACCAAATCATCAGAATGAGCAGGATCGTTTAAAATATGAATGTAGTAAATCAATTATAAGGCATATTGGAGTTAAAAACGTTTATTTTATTTGTGAATAATAATAAAATCCATCACACTTGTACCATTAGTAAAAGTGTATCAGCAGGTATCAAATACTGTGTTATTATTATTAAAGAACTAATATAAATACAGGTCATGTTAATTACGAAATTAAGTTTTATGACCATTTTACTGGTTAAGTGTTATCAAGCAACTTTGTTATTGTGTACAACATTAAACATTCCTTTTGAAAACTATTAGTTGAATTTTTGTGAATATTAACTTTACCTACAAATTATCTAATTCTGCTCATTTGCCTGTTTGCATGCCAGTCAAAATATGTTTTTTTATAACGTAATTAAATTAACAGTGTAAAGAAATATGAAGTAACATCGTCTAGTAAAGTCTTTGGATTTTTATTTTCGAAATACAGCCATTAATATTTGTCTACAGCAGTTTTAAGAAAAAAATGCACTTCGTGGAACAACGATTATTGATTACAACTGTATATAATAACCAATCATAAAAGTAAAGCTCAACTTGCCTAAAATCGTATAATCAACTTTTCAGCGAAACTGCAGTTCAATATCGGGCGTATTTCTAGTAGTTCAATGATTCCTTTCAATAACAGAACAGACCTATTAAAAGTTGAACCTGTAACAGCCCAAATAGCAATTTGATATTTTATGAAAGTTGTAGAAATGTTGCCGACACAACGTTACCCTCAGAAACAGCTGTAATTGCAAAATTGGCACCATTTTTATAAAATATATCAGTCGCTGCTTATATTTTGTAAGGCCTATTGAATCCATTACAAAATAATTATATAAACATTTCCGCAGGCCTTATGAATATTCAGCACCATCACAATATAAAAGTTTTATTAGGGCTTCATTTAATTGCATTACTTTTCACTATTTGTGAAATAACTGCTATAAAACAAGTGTTTTATAAGAGCTCTTAAGTAACCGTTATAAAAAATAATTGCTGCTTCATACACACTAATAAAATAAAATGCTTTCTTAAAAGTGTTTTTGACCTTAAAAGCATATGGCATTGTGATTTATTTCTAGGTACCTAATAACCTATAATATTTATTTAAGAGACTTGTTATGACTAATAGATTGCAATTTATGATGCAAAGAAAATTTTACTGTCAACTATTGCCATGTGTTTAATATATGCACCCCACGTTTTTTGATGATTTCGAATAATTCTTGAAATTAAAAAAAATCAATTTTATGAATTTGAGTTTTTCTTGCAATTAAACTTACAGTTATTTGTTTTAGTAAACAGAATTGGTTCGATCTGCATAAATATAACCTATAAATTGGAGGCAGTGAACGACTTTATTTGCAGGAGTAGTATAGTTTATTTATTGCCAAAAGCACGTAGTTACTTGTACCAGTTGAAGCATAATCAGGCATATTATGACCTGATACATAAGTAGTGCAATGAGTGGAATATATCAGGTTTCATTATACTGCTATTTCTTATTGCCAAAACCATTACACTGTTAATAAAAATACCTATAATAATTTTATAACAACTTTATAACGGTTTTCAGTTATCCTAAATTTGATATTTTTAACTTCGTATTTACATAATGTGGCAAGATCTGCACCACTATGTCAATGTTGGTAACCAACATTTTGAAGTAATGATTTTGTTATAAAATTGAATGCCATAATTATGATAAATCTTCAATAAAAAACAGACTTTAATTATGATGAAATGTAAACACACGGCTAACACAGGAAATACATTTTCTCAAATAGGTTTTATTGTTTAGCGACAGAAATTTAGGTTCAAGTAAAATAATTTTGTAATTACTTTGTTGCTGCCTCCATATTGTAGCAAATACACAACGCTATATAACACTTATGTAACACACTGGAAAAACAGTTTATTTTTAAAAGCAAAATTGTCACAAATAGACCTTTAATGTAACTGATTTATAAGATGATAAGATATAACTATAAGACAATTCCAATACCAGTAAATTTATAACGAAGAAAAAATGTTGCTGAACGTTACTAAATAAGCGTTATACAAATATTTAGTTTTATAAGTCGAAATGTTTTATAACTTAGTTACGGAAACATTTGTAAAATAATTTCTTAACTGCATTATAACATATTGTATCCTTATTTAATCATACATAATTCAAGAGTATAAAACCATTCATAGGATGGAAATATAAACTAACTTAACCTAACCTAACTAAAAAGTACAAGTAGAAATTATGAAGGCGGTTAGACCGCAGGACAGTAACTGAAACTTCTGGCTGCTAGGTAAATATGCCCAATTGGCTTAATATGTCACAACAATCTATTTTTGTATGCATAATTTTATGTAGAAAACGCAAAGCAAAGGACTCACGCTTTTCGGAAAGACTGGTAATATCAAATCGTTCAAGTAATTGATTTTGAGAAGCTCCAATTGGTGGATATGTAACTTCAATGTTCCAGTGTAAACATTTCAGGAAGCGGCGCTGAATGATTTCCAATATATCATTATGAGTGTTATACCCAGATTGCCAGACAAGTGAAGCATACTCCAGCTTAGATCAAGAAAAAGCAAAATGAAGCATCTTTAAGGTTTTCGCATCATTAAAATCATGGCTGTTACGTAAAATGAAGCCTAACATTCTGTATGCATGTGAAATTACAGCATCAATGAAAGTTTATTTATTATCAAAAGTTACACCTAGATCCTTGAACGTAGACGGTCTGTTCAGCATGTCGCCATTAATAAATAATTTATAAAACAGTTCCTTCGAAGGCAACAAAATAGAATTTTCTGCAACGCTCATATAATCAGTTAATAGTTAGATGCATTAATAAAACAATAACAAAACCAAATAATACATGGTGTACTGGTACTGGAGCAGTTTTTAACATGTCTGCCCTGTTATGGAAACTAGCCATAGAACTACCAGAAATACACCCGATGATGAACTACACTCTCGCCCATCAAGTTGGTATCATCGTTAAAATGATCGAATAAATCTCCATAAAAAATATATTTTGGTCTATGTATTTACTAAGTTGCGCACAACACAATAAGCTTGTTATAGCAACATTATTCAATAAATATAATATATTTCTTCTTGCACTGTATACTTAATTTTACAAAAAATATAAATATATTTTGACATACATACGTACGTACAGGCACACAAGGCAATTAAATCAAGTTGCAGGTAAAACAGGATATAATATTTTTCCAATATGTGACGTTGGCGCTGTGTTAATAAAGATAGCTTAATTCCAAAAATAAATTCGTGTATCGGCATGCCACTTCAGTACTAGATTTTGTTCATTATTAAATTGTGTTTTCTCATCATATGAACCTGCAGATGGCCTCTTCTCTTTGCGGCATAGGTACAATCAGTAACAAGGCATTTAAAGGTAGGGATTTTCCCACATTCTAATCGTATGTGTCTACTTCTCGACGTGTGATGACTATAGACCCTTGAACATTGCGGGCATGGAAACACGACCTCTAAAAAGAAAATTTTATTATTTTATCACAACAGGAATACCATCATAATAACATTTTTTTTATTTACTTTATGTACTCTCGCAATGAAATGAAACATTTCAACTTTATTGGATATACTTTATTTGTAATTGACTACATAAAATATACTAGAAACTAAACGAACTGAGGGTCGGATTTGAGCAAAGGGACACTAGTAAATTAGAATTGCACAGCGACTTAATGGAAACTATAAGCTAAAAATAAGGTAGTTTCTCAAGGAGTATTTAAGGTGGCCATTCCCTAGAAAGAGACATCCGATAGGGAAATATTGACTATTTTTTGCCATAACTTTTATTTCTTAGTACGTATATTTAAAAAACCTATAAGACTACCTAAGTAGAACCTCAAGGAGAATATTACTATGAATTTTCACTCAATAATTTCAGTGGTTTGCAGAATAGTTAGATTTAAATTTAAAAATTATACTAATCTCCCTAATTCGTAGATTTAAATTAAACTATTTTACAAACCACTGAAATTATTGAGTGAACATTCATAGTAATAGTCTTATTATGGTTCTACTCAGGTAGTCTTATAGTTTTTTTAAATATACGTATTAAGAAAAAAAGTTATGGCCAAAAACAATAAACATTTCCCTGTCGGATGTCTCTTTCTAGGGAATGGCCACCTTGAGACATGAAATCATTTTCATGCACTTAAATAAACACCTCTATGGTTTTATAAAGTTAAGATTTCCAAGAAAATATGTTTTTTAATGCCACCACACTGACGTTCTTGCTCAAATATGTGTGTGTGTGTGTGTGTGTGTGTGTGTGTTTCAGGTTTGTTGACTACGGTTACAAAGACCATTCGCCAATGCTCAAATAACTGTATAGCCCCTATTATGATTCATTAAGATGACAGTAAATGGTAACCGTGATTCTCGATTTTCGTTCATTCCTTTCTAGAGTCAAAAACAAAATCGCAGTATTTGTGTTTAGTTCATCAGTATACTAACTTGTGGATAATTTCGACACAAGTGAACGATGACATATTCTAGGGTTGTTAATAACATATCGACGTATCGTTGTCGAAATAATCTATTTTCGATTTTTGTTAATCAGAAAACTACCCTAACTTGGACAATTAGGACAAAATAAGGAAAAAATCGTTGAGAAATGTTCTAGAAATAATTACTTTAAAATTTTGTTTCGATTCGTTGACGGACTCAATGACGGACGGACAATAAAACAATTTTCGATGATTGTAAACCAAGCAAATGAAAACCACCCATACACGGTAAGAATAGATGATTGTGAGGTAGAAAAGAAGGTACCTTGGAACCCTTGTGAACAACACTAGAAATTACGAATATGACATTCGAGGAAGAATGCAGATGGCTTTATCGGCTACTTGCTAGTTGAGAAAATTGTTTTTAAATAAAAAATAGTTAAAACTTAAATTGAAACTAGATACCTTAAAATCTACATATCACTCTTTGTTCCACTTGCATTCAATTGATGCAGTTAAAACGTGGTAACTCATTAGAGTAGTACAGTGCATCATGACTTTTGGACATTAGTACAGTAGATATATGCAAAAAATACGTGATAGGTGGAACTAATGCTCACAAAGACGAGGTTTCAATCTTTAAAATCGTTGTTTTTATCTTTTGACACCCTAAAATACTAGAAAAATCTAAGTGTGCAAAATGCGGCTTTTTGGCCGCTATCTTATCTATACGCCAGCACATTTATACACAAAAAAGGGTCATATAGTCCTAATTTTTTAATATGGCGTTAGTACCTGTGCCAATAGAAACTAAGTTTGTATTTTTGGTAAATAGATTTACCTCTAAATCATTACCTTTGACTTTCCTCGTGGGATAAGTACTTTTCTGGATACTTGACGAGCTACATGACCAAAACGAATTTTTTTCACTTCTTGGAGGCAATTGCCAATTTTTGAAGAGCTTTATCTCGGAAAGTTCTGGACGTACGGAACTATATTTGGGCTTTAATTACAGAAAATTTAATCTACTTCAAAAGTGGAGTAATAACATTGTTTGTACAATACTGAGGAAAAACAGAAAAAACTACAAGAATTTCGCTGTTTTATTTACATTGCGCAGCTCGCACGAGTTTTTCGAAGCTACAAACTTGGTCTCCTACTATTGGCAGAAGTACTAACAACATATTAGAACTACATGACCTTTTGCAAGGTCGAACCCCTTTTTATATATGAATTAACTGACGTATAGACTATTAGTGTGTTATTTATTTCTGTTTTAAAACCAACATCATAATCTTCTTCAGCATGAAAATTGTAATTTGATACCACATACAATTCTATATGAATTAAAAAAAAATCGGTAAAGTTATTTACACAGAACTTCCCTCGTTATTTGTGCATGACAGTCACTAAAAAAAATTATTAATTACGAAATGACATTGGGAATAATAATCGGAATATAATTATTGGTATTATTACAAAGAAAACCTGATAAGTTTTGGTCAAAAAAATATACAGAGTGTTCATCCAACAGCAAAAGTTCAATATACTAAATAACAGGTGCCAAATATGGAAGGCTTGCTCAAATACCTTTATTAATGTCCACCATGACTCAATTATTTCTTGGGATGCCATTATTCAATAAAAGTGTATAATAGGATATGCCAAATATTATTGCCATCTCTCACATTTTCAATCCCACATTCACGTAATGGAGTGGAAGTATAGTGGTGATTAAAATATAGAACAAATTTTCAAAAATGTTTTCTGTCTATTCTAGTGTTAAATTTTTTTCCAAATTGGTGAAAATATGTTGCAATTTTTTTTTTCCGAAATAGGTTTAGAATGTTATGAAACGTGGAAATTTTAAATTTGAGCAAAAAAATATTTCGTCTATTCTATAATGGTGATAAATAGATTACTAAAACATGTTTTCATTTTTTTTTAATTTTTCTAAAACATTTTTAAATTTGTTTTAATAAATTTGGAATGCCATGGAAACGTGGAAATTTTAAATCGGAAAAAAATTCCATCTATTTTGGTGGTAAAAATTTTTTCAAAAATGTTGGTAAAAAATTTTCAAATTTTTTTTTTCTTTTAAATAGGTTTAGAATGCCATGAAACGTGGAAATTTTAAATTTGAACAAAGAAAAAATTTTTTTTTAGTGGTAAAATTTTTTTCAAAAATTTAAAAAATTTTTTTTTTCTGAAATAGGTTTAGCGCGTCATGAAACGTGGAAATTTTAAATTTGAGCAAAAAAAATTTTTTTTCATTATTTATTCCGTTTAGACGGTCCACCCTGTATATTTTTCAGTGAAAATTCTACCAGTTCTTCGCTGACAGTAGGGTTAACTACCTACCAAATTTGACTGCTCTCCGTCAAGTAGTTTTTTAGTTAATGCACCAACAGACAGACAGACAGACAGAGAGACAGACAGACAGACAGACAGACTGACGGAATTGAAAAACCTATATTTTCGGAATCTACGTGTTCTGAAACGTCAGAATCCGAAAAAATCTCGGAGGGTGATTTTTTCTCGAATACAATACTTCCCTTCGGTATGCGAGGGAAGTAAAAATTAAGATGGCGGCCAGAAAACCACATAGTTTTAACTCAATACCGACCCTCCTCTGATGTTATTTTGAACATTCCGCATATCTAATGCAACATGCTTTATTACATGTTCTTCATTTTTTTCAGGAACAACCAGATGTCAAGTGAAAAATTGGATGCCCTCTAAGATGCTAAGCTGATAACACCAGAGAGCTGATGGGAAAGAGCCTGAATGAGGCCGTACGCCTAACAGGAAACAGCGACAGACGACATGATGCTACCAGAGGCTCTATACAGGGTGTCCCAGATTTAAAAGAACATACTCTAGTGGAAGGTAGAGCACACTCAGCTGAGTTCAAAACACCCCTACGCTTACTTACCGTTGAATGTGAACCGTTTTTGAGATATGGGGTGTTTCATGGTTCTTGACCAGAACTTCAGTCCGCCATATTTTTGAAATGACTGCACATATTTAGATAAAATTTGGTATACATATTATACTCTTTTAGGTTAATGAACAGCTTAAGTGATTTTGGAAAAATTTCAGGACCGACCTCCATTTTTTTAACATGTCTCTTAGGGTCGTTAACATCACACGGTATATTATCTTTTGGTAAATGTTAGTAAACTTTTAAAAAGCCTAGGACCAGTTTATAAAATAATATAATATTTGATGTCGCGTTTATGGTTACTCATCAATAAATTTTCAAAATTATTGAAAGATCAAATTTGACATTCTACAAATAACACAATCGAGTAGAGTTGATATTTGCTTTGACATTCAGTGTTTTTCCGTCAAAATAAAGCACATTTCATTTATTTCGCGAATAAAAAATAAATAATATAACGATGCGATTAACACATGATATTGTTGCATTAAAAATCCCAAGTAGGCACATGTCAAATGTGTAATTTTACAAATAAGAATTGTTGTTCGCTCTTAGCAATTATTAGAATAAGTGATAAAAAAACAGTTATTAAAACTAAACATTTTAAGATGCCGTTTCAATTTAGTAATGGGGATTATGCGGATATTATTTTTGTGTATGGCTTTTGCGACGGAAATGGGAGAGCTCTAAAAAGAGTAGAGTAGAGTATCAAAGGCGTTTTCCAAATCGCCGTGTACCAGATCATAAAACGTTTTCAGAGGTATACCAATTTAGTGGGGAACATGGACAATTTCCGTCAATGACAAAGTATGAACGTGTTCCCAGAGCCTTTCCATAAGAAGAGCAAAAATTACTGGTTGTGGAAAATAATCCATTCACAAGTGTTAGAAAAATAAGTAATAAGTTAGCAGTATCTAAGACAAGAGTATGGCGAACATTAAAGAAGAAAAATTTGTATCCATTTCATGTTGAAACAGTTCATCGTCTAGAAGACGGCGACGACGTTCTCCGCTTAACGTTTTAGGTGAATTTAGGTCACAGAAGAACAATATCGAGAATTCTATTCACGGATGAAACCCAATTCACACGTGACGGAATTAACAACTGTAGAAATCAGCATGTTTGGCCACATGCAGTGATTCAGAAACATTTCCAATACAGATTTAATATTGATGTGTGGTGTGGTATTTACAATAGTTATCTAATAGGGTCCCACATTTTGAAGAAAGGCTAATTGGTAAAGTGTGTTTAAACTTTCTTCGAAATATCTTGCCAGATTAGAAGGCCTCAATACTAGGGGTTTGTGGTTTCAGCACGATGGTGATCCCGGCCCGGTATCATCTGAACCAGCATTACATTATGAGATAGATTGGTCGCGTAGGTCCGGTAAACTGGCCACTAAGGACTCCTGATCTTACACCTCTAGATTGTTTTTTATGGAGACATCCGAAGTTAGAAGTGTACAATGAAGAGTTCAATACACGAGAACAGCTTCTAGAAAAAGTTATTATTGTATGTGATAATGTTAGAAATAACCCGGAAGTGATTGATAGGTCAGTGAAAAACATATTAAAACGTTCTCGAAAATGTATTGACGCTGGAGGCATTCATTTTGGAAACCTTATAGTTTTAATTATTTGCACCGTTTTTAATTTGTTTCTTTTCAATTATTTAAAGTTCTAAACAAAAATTGCAAACTTTTGTCTTTAATATTTTCAAGTTATCCTCAAAAGGTGTTTAATATTTTTTTAAAATGGTGCTTGTTAATTCAAGCCTCTTCATTAACATTATTTTTCTTTCATGAAAGAAATGGAATGTGTATTATTTTGGATGAAATTTAAACTAACAAAAGCTTCGAAACACTGAATGTCAGAAACAAAATAATGATGTTAGCAACTGGATTGTGTTATTAGCAGAATGTCAAATTTGGTCTTTAAATAATTTTGAAAATTTATTGAAGAATAACCATAATCCTGCCATCAAATATTACAACATTATTTTATAAACTGGTCCATAGGCTTTTTAAAAGTTGACTAACATTTACCAAAAAATAATATGCAGTGTGATGTTAACGACCCTAAGAGCCACATTAAAAAAATGGAGGTCGGTCCTGGAATATTTCCAAAATCACTTAATCTATTCATTAACCTAAAAGAGCATAATGTGTATACCAAATTTTATCTAAATGTGTGAAGTCATTTCAGAAATGAGGCGGACTGATCAAAAACCATAAAACACCCAATATCTCAAAAACGGTTCACATTCAACGGTAAGTATAGGGGTGTTTTGAACTCAGCTGAGTGTGCTCTACCTTCCACTGGAGTATGTCCGTTTAAATATGGGACACCCTGTATATATCAATTGAGGGTCAGAGTAGTGCATAGATCATGAAACTAGTCAAGGCACTGTAATTAAGGATTTTGTTTTAATTTTACAATTTTTTCCTCTTTAAATGACCTAACTAAATTGTTTTCTGACTGTCTTGTTGTAAATAAATTGAGTCAATATTATGGGTAATTTATGACCAGAAAATGTCGACATATAAAAATAATAATAAATTAATTAAAACCGTTGGAATAATGTAAGAAAATTACGTCTTTTTGCTTTTTTTTAGCAAACTCATCGTATAAATAAATTCCATGCAAACCAGATACCTTCATTATAATAATTAATTTTCCTTAAAAGACAATAACAATTGTAGAATATTAGCAACTTACATAGAATAGTTCTATTTCACAAACGACTCCACGTACTACATACAATGGACCGCAATAACTAAATGTTGGTCAAAAAAAGCTGGTGTTTAGGTAAGTAGATAGTATAAATAAGAATGGGTTATTATCTTCAGAGACTGCCACTCTGTCATATAACGATACCAATCAACATTTCAAACACATTCTGTGTGTGCTTCCTAGACGCGCTTGGTAATGAACTTCTCTGGTATGAACAATTGAACAATACCAACAATTTTTTCGTAGGCTAAATTCTGCCTTGAGAAACCACTCTACCTCAACTTATTTCAGTTGGATATCATATGTATAACAATTAAACAAACATAACATTTAAGCTAACTCCCAGCTAATATTAAAATCATGTATTTAACATTTTTTTACATTTTTAAGAACCAAAAGCAAACATATTTTATTCCAATATTTATTATAAGACGGGAGTACAAGTTTTCTGACACAAACAAACAGACAGACAAACAAACACAATGATGAATTTAAATGGAATATTAAAAAAGAACTTCTTGTCTAATAGTCCAATAATTACAATGATTTCCATAACAAAAAATGTTATCTAAGATTTTCCTTCAGTAACTGTTAGTGGGGGGATTATACATATACATCACAAGACCACTAAAATGAGTTCTGGGGGTGCCGCGCAACCCCTCCAAAAAACCACCCCTTCGGTGAAGGAAGCCTTATTGTAACTCGTTAACCGTTGAAGATATAAAAAATTGCTCATCATAAAAAAGAAAGCTGGACTAATTTCACAAAAGAAAGTCCTCTTGTAATTTTCTTGCATATGGCATGATTTTCGAGAAAATAAAAATTTCAACATTTGTGTTTTTAATGGGTACGAATTTTCCTTTATTTGAAATTTTTTGCGCTCGCCCTACAGAAAATGTTGAATTGCTCGAAAACCAAGCAAGCTAGGAAGAAAAAGCAAAATGAGTTTTAGAGAGGATATGATATTTGTTTCCATGTTTGATGACTGTTGATATCTATTAGTATATGAAAATAACAATATAATATAGTTACCCATATAAAATAACTAACTTTAATATAAGTTATAAATGCCAAACTTTGGCCAATTTTTTTATTGTTTCCTAAAAATAAAAAAGATCCAAACATCTTGAAAATGTAACTAAAAAAATATGTTTTGAGTTCATATATCACATAACTATTGTTTCTAATCATTTAATAGTTAAGAAATTGTATAAAAATATATATAAAAATTGAATATGCAGCCTTTCTTAGATTTTTATTGGCTAACTTTAACATGTTGGTAAATTTGTAAATGTGATATTCCTAACTTTTTCTGCATTGAAGTACTACCTTAAACTAAAAGATACAACTTATATTAAAGTCAGTTATTTTTTATGGGTCTGTGTTAGATGCACAAAAAATCAAGAGATAACTATATTATATTATTTTTATATACTAATAAATATCATTAGCCATCAAAAATGACAACACAACAACCCCTTTAAAAATCATTTTTATTTTTCTCCTAGCTTGTTTGGTTTTCGAGCAATTCCATTTCTTTTATTCCCCCGCGCGCAAGAAATTTCAAATAAACGAATATTCGCGCGCATTAAAAATACAAATTTTGCAATTGTTGTCAATATCAATTTTCTCGAACACCATGGCATATTCAAGAAAATTACAAGACTTTTTTTTTAGGCAATTAGTCAAGCTTTCTTTTTTATGATGAGCAATTTTTTTATATCTTCAATGGTTAACCAGTTATCAGTAAGCTATTTTCACCGAAGGGGTGGTCTCCTGGGGGGGGAGGGATGCGCGGTACCCCCAGAACTGATTTTTGTGGTTTTATGATGTTTAATCCTCCCACTAACAGTTACTGAAGGAAAATCTCAGATAACATTTTTTTGTGAGCTTCTGGTGTATTTTTTACTTTACCGACTGGACTATAAAGGATTTCAAATCTACTCTCATATACTTTAATTAAAAAAAAAGCATTTCTAAAAATCTGCTTTCTTACTATGCGCAAAATTATATGGCATTTAATCTTATTTACTTATTTTTCACCTAAAATTTTGATAAACTCGTTCTTCGCAGAACAACCTATTCTAACTTTTATGCAAACTATCTACATATATAGAATTATAATATTCGTTACAGTCAGGTCACTCCATTGCTAAAATATTGGCCCGGTGCTTGGATGCCTCTTCACAAAATGTTGTTTAAATAAGTATTTTCTTTTACAGGTGTAGTTGCAAAGGTGGCAACACAGAATTGTCTTTTCCTTGCAATCGTGCGAGAAGTGAGACCTCATTGACTGCTCGTTTTTATACAATCTACTACATTTAGGACACGCAATCCTTGGCTCTAAAAATAAAGGTTTTACATTAATAACAAATTTCAAACACATTTATTTGTCAATTATTATCCTTCGAGTCTTGTAAAATTAATTGGAACCAGTGACAACTTTGTCGTTAGATTACAATTCAAGATTTTAAATATGATCAAATTAAGTGTAATTAATATAAATTTGACGAGATGACAGGAGTGAGTGCTGTTTTAGAGCGGATCTACAAGATTTAAGCCACATTTTGGTAAACACACTATAATCACTAGTGGAGTAAAATCGCTCCTCTAACTCGGTGTTGTCTAAGGGTAGGTGATATCAAGGTATAACTAAATGAAACCTATAGCATCTTGTAAAGGACATTTCAACGCATAGAAATTGAGAATTTATAACTTTTTTTAGTAGGACCGAACTTTGAAAACGGCCCTTAAACGCGTTTGAACTTCGATTCGAAAAACTACGTCCCTCATAACACTTATCGCCATCTTATATTTGGAATAGAAAATTAAAATTTGGAGGCCGTATTACACGACTAAAATGCCATCTTTTCAATCAAAAATCAAGTTTGGTGCACATCCGGTTTGACCGGAAATGCCCACAACTTTCGATTTTTAAATGGAACACCCTATATATTTTTACATTTTTGGAATCTAGTGGAAATTTTGAATACAATACATCCATTTTGGTCACTTTTTGATAAACATTAAAATTTTTATTAAAAAATCTATTTCTGAATCCAGACTGCTGTGGTGCCCAAAATATATTTTAGTTTGTGTGCGACGTTACTATAAAAATAAAAAGAGCAATGTGATACCAAAATTTTGAAAATCCGCTCAGAAATATTTGAGATTTCAGCCAAAATACAATGCAACCAAGCTTTTAGAAACATGCGGCTAATAGATAATAGATTAGTGGGCTTTGGAAACTAAAATGACACATTTCTGTGTAAATCTGGTAACCTAATAACATTGGAAAAATCATAGTAGCCATTGAATGTAATAAAACAATATCAGCTGCCAGACAGACTCGTGTAGGCAATCTTGAGCTATCAAACATTTAATAATTGTGAGCGCAAAGAACGTTACAGTTAAGTTTAGCATGTGTGGGTAAACACAATTACATCCACAAGAACATTTGCAATAGAATGCGACATCAGTTCGGTTTTCAGAGTTTTATTTAAATGAACATAAATATCGGGCCTATAAATAAATAAAAATCAATTCCGTTTGAATAATTAAACTTAAACTAGGTAACAGTAGGTATTTTTAAAATAATTAATATAATTAAACCATAAATTGACATCTATAGATATTGTTCAAAATGTCCACCATTTTTTTCTATACACAATTCGGCTCTGCGTACAGTTGCTTGAATGGCTCTGCGCAATTCAGCCGGCGTTATTTCATTAAGAGCCCGTACAACTTTATTTTGCAGCTCTTCACGGGTATTTGAAGAAGTTTTATAAATTTTATTTTTGAGAGTGCCCCATACATAATAGTCGAGGGGTGTTAAGTCAGGTGACCTAGGAGGCCACCTGTTATGACCTTGATTTGCGATAAGGCTTTCATCATGCAAGTTGTTTAAATATTCCATCACTCTTCTGGAATTATGTGGGGGAGCACCATCTTGTTGGAAAAACAAATTTTGTAAATAGGCAAGAGGAAGTAAGTCAAGAAATTCTGCTGTCTGGTTTTGTAAAAAGAATAAATATCGTTCGCCAGTAAGCGTTCCATAAAAAAATATGGGTCCATTTCTTCGATCTCCAAGTACTCCAAGCCAACAGTTAAACCCAAATCTTTCCTGAATATTCCCCCGCCCTACCAACCTCAGATTTTCTTGAGCCCAGTACCTAGTATTATTTCTGTTAAACATACCCTAGTAGCACCAATGTTGTACCAATATATAATCGATATAAGACCAATATATGAATATAGGACGAATATTCATATATTGGTCCTA
Organism: Stenurella melanura; assembly: GCA_963583905.1. Classification (NCBI taxonomy): domain Eukaryota; kingdom Metazoa; phylum Arthropoda; class Insecta; order Coleoptera; family Cerambycidae; genus Stenurella; species Stenurella melanura. The sequence goes on along the minus strand of OY757309.1, from coordinate 9,664,791 downwards.
TATGGATTATATATTGGTCCAATATGTTGTGCTACTAGGGTACCTTGGTTCGTAAATCTACTTTCATCTGAATATAAAATATGAAAAGGAAAACCTGGGTTTTGTTGTACTGCATTTAAGAACCAGTTGCAATATACTAGCCTCCTGTCGTTATCATCTCCATAAAGATGTTGGTGTATTTGGTATTTATAAGACCGAAACTTATGTTTCTTTAAAATTCTGCAAACCGAAGACTGACTAATGTCGCATTCCATTGACAATTCCCTTGTTGATGTTGTTGGGTGTACCATCACAAATCCTAATACATCAATTCTTTGTCCTCACTTACAATAAATGTTTGATGGTCATCTTGTTGATTGGGTTCGTTTCTTAATTCTTTTTTCACTCTGGCAAACAACTGTCTGCTTGGATGACGTCTGTTGGGATATCGTCGCTGATACAGTTCTGCAGCTGCAGTTGAATTTTTGAGACGCTCTCAATATATCAGTATCATATCGACCTTTTCATTTCTACTAAAATTATTCATTTTCTTTAATATTTACTCAAAGAGATTTCCGCTACGCTTTATTTTCTATCTGTCTGACAGCTGATATTGTTTTATTACATTCAATGGCTACTATGATATTTCCAATGTTATTAGGTTACCAGATTTACACAGAAATGTGCCATTTTAGTTTCCAAAGCCCACTAATCTATTATCTATTAGCCGCATGTTTCTAAAAGCTTTTTTGCATTGTATTTTGACTGAAATCTCAAATATTTCTGAGCGGATTTTCAAAATTTTGGTATCACTAGATTCGTATGAAAATGAGGTATTTAAAAATGTTGGTGAACGATTAAATTCCCATTTAAAAAAACCGAGTTAGTGGGTAAAAATCACATTTAAAAATTTTAAACGCCTCTAGAGAATTAAGTAATGCAATGAAATTGTTTTTTTTATTTTTATAGTAACGTAGCACACAAACTAAAATATATTTTGGGCACCACAGCACTCTGGACTCAGAAATGGATTTTTTAATAAAATTTTTAATGTTTATCAAAAAGTGACCAAAATGGATGTATTGTATTCAAAATTTCCTCTAGATTCCAAATATCTAAAAATATATAGGGTGTTCCATTTAAAAATCGAAAGTTGTGGGCATATCCGGTCAAACCAGATGCGCACCAAACTTGATATTTTATTAAAAAGATGGCATTTTAGTCGTGTAATAAGGCCTCCAAATTTCAATTTTCTATTCCAAATGTTTTAGGAAATATCGGGGCGAGCACAATTCGTGCCTCATCCGGTATAAGCTATTAAAATGATTTTTTCCACACATATACTTGAAATGTGACTGCTACTAACGGTCAGTTAAAAAATTTTCCAAAAATATTTAATAAATGTACATGTACAATTGTACAATCCCCAAATATACGCATCAAAAACTTCACTATGCGGTAATCCATGTGAATTATTGAAAATTTCTGTGTACATATATCGAGTCAAATGTAGTAAGGATATTGAAAAAGTTTTTGAAAAAAAAAATTAAAGCAATAACTGCAATATTCATTGAAATTTGAATTTATTTCAACGAGGGAGCGGGTGAGCGCTTACGTTGAAATGGGGCTGCCAGACAGAAATTACAAATGTACATGCAGAGGCACAATATTTTAGTAACGTGTTAACTCGCAATAACTAGACATTACCAAATGAAAAAAACGAGTTGGTTCATTATTTCTTTTCAGCTTAATTAGTGATTTATAGATACCTAGATTACTACACATTTATCTTAACTTGATGTATCCTGGGATTCTTCGGTCATCTTTAAATTAAAACTCGTATGTTTCCTTACGTTTCGGTTTTATTAACCATCGTCAGAGGAAAAAAATTTAAGAAATTTTTTGTTTACACTATATCAACATTTTACGTTTATTGCAACTGAGTTGCATTAAAACTTTCAACAGAAATAAACGTAAAATGTTAATATAGTGTAAACAAAAAATTTCTTAAATTTTTTTCCTCTGGCGACGGTTAATAAAACCGAAACGTAAGGAAACATACGAGTTTTAATTTAAAGATGACCGAAGAATCCCAGGATACATCAAGTTAAGATAAATGTGTAGTAATCTAGGTATCTATAAATCACTAATTAAGCTAAAAAGAAATAATGAACCAACTCGTTTTTGACCGAAAACTCCCAGGATACATCAAGTTAATTTGATATCAATGGTCAAGAAAATACAAATATTTATTTACACATTTATCAACATATACTATTAACTTTCCGTTGTCTAAATATGGCTGATTTAGCTGATACAATCAGTTGTTTATTTTGAGGGGAATCTTGTGATTCTCGGGCAAAAGACTTGGTTAACAAACCTACGAAAAAAGGTGTATTCGCAGCGGCGGAAAAAATACAGGACTGCTTTTCTGAGAATATGTTATCATACCTAATATAAGACTTCCACTCTATTGGGAAATACGAATTTCAAATACCACGTGGCATGTCTGGCACATCGTTGTTCTTACATTAGTACTTCCAAATTGAATTAAATAGAAAGATCGCCCACTGCCCATGCACAATCTTTTGACATACGTAAAATGTGTTTGTTTTGCAAAAGATTCGGAAAGAAGAAAAGGGAGAAATTAACTGCTGTCAAACTGCTATAAAATATCTCTTTTACATATATACAGGCATCTTAGCTGTATTTAAACAAGCATTATTTGAAAAACGTTGAGGCACAGAAGAAAATATTAAACGGAAAAGTTAAATTGTACTGTTAATATCTCAGCAATGGTGAATGACACGGTTAATAAAATTAAAAAAAAATAAATAAATAAAATAAGATGCATAACCTGCCGCATTCTAAAGGCCCCTTGTATATTTGAAAATAAAATGATTAAATGCGTGGTTTTAAAACCTTTCCATTTAATATTTCTTTCTATGTCCCACCGGTTTCCAGAAAATGCTTGTTGTCTAAAACTGGGACACCCTGTATAAAAAGATATATATTTTATATCAGTTTGGACAGCACTTAATTTCTCCCTCTTCTTCTTTCCCGTTCTTTTGCAAAATAAACACATTTTACGTATGTCAAAAGATTGGTGGGTCCTTCTAGTATTCGGCTGCTCATTACTAGTACTTGGTTGTGCATCGGTAGAGAATGGTCTTTCTGTTTCATTTATATTGGAGGTATTAACGTAATAATATGCCACGTGGTATTTGAAATTCGTATTTTCCGATGGAATGGAAGTCTTATGTGATAAGACATGTTCAGAAAAGTAATATAAGCAATATTGCCAACACACCTTTTTTTCGTAGGTTTATTAACGAAGTCCCCGAGAGTCCCAAGGTTCTCCATAAATTAAACAATTTATTGTTTCAGCTAAATCAGCCACATTTAGACAACGCAATGTTAACAGTATAAAAATGAGTTATCGCGACTTAACACGTTACTAAAATATTGTGCATATGTATGTTCATTTGTGATTTTTGTCTGGCAGCCACAGCCACATTTCAACTTCAGCGCTCGTTCTCTCCTTAGTTCAAATAAATTGATATTTCAATAAATATTGCAGTTATCGACTTAATTTTTTTTTCAAAAACTTTTTTAATATCCTGACTATATTTGACTCGATATATGTATAGAGAAATTTTCAATAATTCACAAATATCACCGCGTAGTGAAGTTTTTGATGCGTATAATTGGTGATTGTACATTCATTAAATATTTTTGAAAACATTTTCAACATTTTCGAAATTTCCAACTGACCATTAGAAGCGGTCAGGTTTCAAGTATACGTGTGCTAAATATCAATTTAATAGCTTATATAGTTGAATTAAGACGACGATAAGTGTTATGAGAAACATAGTTTTTCGAATTGAAGTTCAACCGCGTTAAGGGCCGTTTCCAAAGTTCGGTCCTACTCAAAAAAGTTGGGAGTTCCCAGTTACTATGCGTTGAAACGTCCTTTACAAGTTGGGATAGGTTTCATATAGTTATACCTCGGTATCACTCAAACTCATCTTTTCGTCGACTTGACTTTACTCCACTATAAATAACAGTCACATAAATAACAATGTAACATGAGTTGATTTATCTAAAGAGGCAAATGTCAAATAATAATGTCTTATTGTTGAAAGTGCAAACAATACCACATAATACCTTCTTGAAGCACTAGCAGTCCGAAACCATTAGCCTTGAGGGCTAAGCACTTTATCTACAAAGTTTATATTTAGAATACCCATCCACGTGGCTCTCGAGGGTACTGTTCTGCTCACCGGAGAGAGGGTTTTTCCCAGGGTGCTCCAGGCGTAATTTGATTCACATGACCATATATGGAGAAGTTTACTCTTCACATTCTTCATCGCAATCGGTACTTGCTGACAACGCTCCCGTCAGTGAAACATATGCTCTTAGGCGTCTACAAGGGTATCGTCTCCGACATATTTATGAATTAGTGGCCAGGCTGCCAATATCTATTTGATTAATATTTTGCTCAAATACGACTTAAATCAGTTTTATGTGGTGCCACTGAGATTAAGTAGATAGAGGATATCTTTCATGTATTTTTTATTCTTATCATTCAAATATATACTCGTACTTGGTAACGCTTCATTGATTCTACAAAACGACTTCTAACATGACTTTGCACTAATATATGGTATTTACGTAAATATATGTAAAATGAGTTCAAACTGAGAGATATTACATATATTTTGCAGCCTCCATGTCTTGTACATCCCCCTATTTTATTCTATATATTTTTATATTCACAAAAAGTACATAACGATTCTTCCTTGGCATTATTGCATGGCAATTGCATTCTAAATAAAACATTTTTCGTTGTTTTCTCAATTAACCACTCTTCTGGGCTTTTATTAAGAACATGAAATTTTTCTTTTCAGAATTCTTTATTAGCTTTGGCTTCTTGTATTTTGAACCGACTCCTTACCTTTTAATAATAAACTCAACGAACCTAGATATTTACTCCTTTCGTTTAAAATGTCATTAAATGTAAGTAAAATAATCTTTATTAAATATACATTAACAATTATCCCAGATCCATTTTTTGTTAAGTAGAGAGACTTAAATACATTTACACACAATCGAATAACAATATTCTAATAAACTAAATATATTCATACTATTTATGATACAATTTGTTTTAAATAATAATTTAATATATAATTACCAGGCAAAGGTGCAAACATTGTTCATAGAACACGAAAGATTTAAGTTGTTGATGAGATTCTCATAAAGTGTGATTTGTTTTAGAGATTCCTGTAGATAATTTTACGGAAAAATTGGTTTTCAAGCATTTTTACACTGTTGAAATAATTTGTTTTATAATCTTACATCAAGAAGGCATTAATTAATTTACAAAAGATTTTTTGTATGTATCTTGACTGAATAGTTTAAGAACTATGATACAATTTTAAACCAACCAGGAGAAATTTCAAAGCCTACCAAAAAACTAAGCGTTCCGACCCTGAAAATATGGGTCTATTGTCGATCAAATATTGTGTCCTTTTTACCATTTCCGTTGGACAAATTATTTTTGGACACATTATATCGGATGTCAACAGAATCATTAGACAAGCCAGTTTCCAGAGTATTCAAGATATGAGTCTTAAATTTAGCAGGGGTAATATATTCCAAAAACGGCAAATTTTTTTATGATTTGACACATCCATCAGTCCCGGTTTCCGCGGAAAGGGCCCAACCTTTGAAATTTTCAATGAAACATTCTCTATATTTTTATATTTTTGGACTCTGGAGACGATTTTAAGTACGAATGCGAATTTAAATATCGAGACGACTTAATTTTTTTAGGGCTATTTTTAGTTCCCTAGTAGCACAAAATCTTGGATCAATATTGAACCAATATTCATATATTGATCCTATATGGACTATATATTGGTGCAATATTTGTACTACTAGGGTTCTGCATCTAGACTACAGTAGATGCAGTTTAATCAACCAAATAAACCAAAACTAAAAAAATTCAAACGTGAAATTTTTCGAATTAGTTTAGTAGCTACGACAGACCAAAATTTCAGAATTCGTTAATTTGTAATTGGCAACTTTTTCAAATAATGGCAACATCATTTAGACACCCCATAGTTAAATACTATTTTTTACGACAAATCCATTGATACCTTCAAATCGACAATTGGTTTGATATTAACCCAAATACACCAGTTCTTTGGTGGCTAATGACTAAATTATTGAGAAAATACGCATATCAAGTAAGTATGCTGTGGAAATTGAATAAAACTATATTTAAAAACATTCATACTTCGTGGGGTCGATCTGGCACGCACAATCATCGGAAGTGACGTTTCTCTCGAACTTCTTTTTGTGATATTATAAAGTCGAACCTCCTCAAACTTGAGGTGACTAGTGTGGGCGGCTCGCGGGTGGTGGAGGGGGGAAATTTACATGTAAAGATACGGGAATCAGCTTTTCGGACATAACTCGCTTAGTTTGATTCGGATCGAAAAATTGTATGGGGTAAAAATAAAGGGCTCGTAAATATTCATAATATGAATTTTGATTCGTCGAAATCGGTCCAACGGTGTCTTGAGATATTACAATTTGAAAGTCCGGTTTTGTATACGCTTTTTGCGCTGTGGCGAGAATATATCGAGAACCGTTTTCGCGTTTTTTTCATGGAAGAAAGCGACTTAGTAACTTGCTATTTTTCCCCCAATAGATAGTCGGGTCCAAAGTATTGTGTCCAAATTTCAAGTCGCTAAGTCGAATAGGAGGGGTGGGGGAGGGGAAAATGAAAATAAAATTAAGACTGCTATAACTTCCGCAATTTTGGCCACATATCGCCCAGCAAACGCGACATTGTGTACTAATGTTCCTATTTCAAAGTTTTATCATTTGCTTATAATTTTCAGCACAAATAAACAAATGGTTGCGGAAAATCCGATTTTTCATTTTTTTTTATCTTCGAAAAAGTCATTTTTCACCAGGAACGAAAGTGGTGGGGGAAGAAATTTTTTCGCCATCGGATGCGGAATTTTTTTCTCTTTGATTTGAACCCGGCGAGATTGTGATCGGATGATTAGAAGGGGGGGGGGGAGGGGAGCGCAAAGTTTTTAACCCATAGAAGGGCAAGGGTAAGGTTTGGGGACTTCGGGCCGGGCCCATTTTCAAATTTTTAATCGATCTAACTGCATTAGGGCCTGCACGCGCATGTGGTATATTTATAAAAACGTAGTCCTAACACTCTATTATTTATTTGCCCGTAATATATCGTCCCAGTCTCAGGCATGTCCCACACTATTATATACATATTATATTTTATAATTTTATCACGCGCGCGTGCAGACCCTAAAGCAGTGAGAGCTTAGTGGTAAAAAGTTCTGAAAGAGAATCGATTGACCTTGAAAATGAGCCCTTCCCGAAGTCTCTAACCCTTTCTCTTGCCCCTCTATGGGCTAAAAACTTTGCGCTCCCCTCCCTCCCCTTCTAATCATCCGATCGCCATCGGATTGGACTCAAATCAACGAAAAAAAATTCTGCCTCCGATGGCGAAAAAATCTGTTCCCCCACCGCTTTCATTTCTGGTGAAAAATTACTTTTTCTAAAAGAAGAAAATAATAAAATCGGCGTTTTCGCTACCATTTGTTTATTTATGTCGAAAATTATAAACAATTGATAAAACGTTGAAGTAAGAACATTAATACCCAATGTCACGTTTGCTGGGCGATATGCGGCCAAAATTGCTGAAGTTACAGCAGTTTTAATTTGATTTTCGTTCTCCCTTCCCCCCACCCCTCTTAATCGACCAAGCGACTTAAAATTTGGACACAGTACTTTGGACCCATCTATCTACTGGGGGAAGAAATAGCAACTTGATACGTCGCTTTATTATCCACCAAAAACGCTAGAACGGCTCTCGGTACGTTCTAGCCCCAGCGAAAAATCCATGTACCAAGCCGGACTTTCAAATTAAAATATGTCGAGAACCGTTGGGCCGATTTCGACGAATCAATTAAATTTATTTTATGTGCGTTTGCAAGCCCTTTATTTTTACCCTATACAATTTTTCGATCCGAATGAAACTAAGCGAGGTATGTCCGAAAAACTGATTTCCCGCATTTTTGCATGTACATTTTCACCCCCTCCACCACTCGTGAGTCGCCCACAGTAGTCACCAAAATTTGCGGGGGGTCCGACTTTATAATATCACAAATTACTTTGAAATCCAGATCGACTCCACTAACTGTCAACAAAACCACGCTGCAAACAAGAATTAGAAACAATTTGACAATTACTAAAACAAATTCTATGAAAACTTATATCATGTATAGAAAATCAATTTTTTTAATTAAAAATTACTGAGAAAAAATGTACCACAATATTTATCATCGAATAACTAAGTAAAATAAATAAATAAAAATAAAGTAACAGAAAAATCAGCCTGTGTTTGGGGAGCGGATTGCGAGCTTGCGAAAAATCGTAAAAATATTTAGCAGGTCTAAAATTAATCGTCATTAAGAACCAAATGAGGCATTCTTCTTGGTTTATTGAAAATGTACAGCAATTACCCCTATTCAGGGATTGAAATGAATAAATCTAAGACCAATTTTATTTGTATTGTTTCTATTAAACCAATCTTAAAAAAGCGAAATTATGTATTTTCTATCAATAAGGGGTAAAAATTCACCCATAAAAAAGTGAAAAATATTTTGAAAAATTCTGAAAATAAAACAATTAAATGAAACATTTTCTTTATAGGATTTTGCAAACAGTAGAAAGAAAAGCTATCTATGAGAACTAAAGGAAAAACTATATATATAAAAATATTAATGAAATCTTTGCATTTTTTCGATAACCTGACTTCTGGTTATGCTAACAAGTAAAATTCTGATTTGCCATTCTCATTTTAACACTAGCATCCAACCTAGTCCCCTACGGCTAAGCAGGCTAAACTAGTATCTACATGATCCCCTACGATATGTAAATAATATAATATACGTAAATAAATTAATTTCAGGCCTTTGTTCTCATTTTTAACTGAATTTACATATCGTAGGGGATCATGTAGATACTAGTTTAGGCTGCTTAGCCGTAGGGGACTAGGTTGGATGCTAGTGTTAAAATGAGAATGGCAAATCAGAATTTTACTTGTTAGCATAACCAGAAGTCAGGTTATCGAAAGAATGCAAAAGATTTCATTAATATTTTTATATATACAGGGTGTTTCACTTAAAAGTCCCCAGGCCATTATCTCTAAAACTAATAAAGATATTTTATTTTTGTAAATGGCAGATGATTGATACCAAAGAAAGGTTTAAATAACGGTGATTAGAATTTTTCCTCAACAGCACACAGAGATGGCGCTGCGATGCAAAACTATTTTTTAATGGCTGGAATCTTGAAACATAAGTCATGTGATTAAACAATAATTTGTGAATAATTATGATGGTATAGAGAATTTACAAAAAACAAGCCGTTTTGGAGTTACATGAGTTTCTTTCATTAATGCCAGTACACGTGAATTTTGATAAATCCCTATAATTTATTTATTATTTATTATAGAATATTGGTTACCAAACACTTTTTTTCAAGATAAGGAAAGTGATATAATACACTATCATAAAATTATGTTTACCACTTCCGGCCAAACCGGAACTAACATGATGAACCAATATCCATATGTTTCTACATATTACATTTTTTTTTCTAATAACGCTTCTAATAAAACGGCTCCCAAAACTTAAAGTAAGTAAGACAACAAAGAAAATACACACTAATTTAGAATGGGCTAAATTTATATTAACAATTCAGTAAAGAACGTAAACAAAAGTTTTATAAACAAACATTTAACAACTATCGAAATATTATTAAAAATGAAATTAAACTAATTTCTTTCTTATTAATAGGTACTTATTATATTAAACGTTCAAAATTTCTCCCTTCTTCATGAATGCACATATTGTACCGTTTCAGTAACTCTTCATTGCAAACTTTTTGTAACGTATGTCTATTTATAGCAGCAACACTTGCATATATTTTATTATACAAATCGGCCATATCCTCAATGGGTTCAATGTACACTACACTTTTTAAATACCCCCAAAGGTAAAAATCCAATGGAGTCAAGTCAGGTGATCGTGCTGGCCATCTGACTACTCCATTAGTACCAATCCATCTCTGAGGGTACATTTCATTAAGACAATCTTTGACTAGTACTGAGTTATGGGGTGGTGCACCATCTTGGTGAAACCAAATATTCTCCTGGTTATGAGGGATAGTCTCTAATAATCCTGGCAATACATTGCTCAAAAATATCTCATATTTTCTTCCATTTAAAGTCCCATGGAATAGATATGGTCCAATAATATATGAATTTAATATTCCACACCACACGTTAACTCCAAAAGTTACCTGATTTCGGGTCATTCTCATCCATCTAGGATTATTTTGTGACCAGTATCGGCAGTTATGCTTACTCACAACTCCGTTGTTGTGAAAACGGCTTTCATCGCTCCGGAGCACATTTTTTAAAAAATTTGGGCATTCTTCAGAAAGAACTGAAAATTCAGCTAGAAAATGTAATCTTCGTTCATAATCACCAGGCCTTAAATGATGGATCAATTTTAATTTGTATGGATGGTATTTATTTGATTTTAATATTCCATGGCACGAAGATATCGACAGATTAGTTTCCGATGCCAATTTCCGGAGAGAACATTGAGGATTGTTGACAACACTATTTAACACCAAGGCTGTATTTTCATCGTTTCTAACTGGCCTATTTCTGTTACGAATAGTTTTCTTAAAACTACCCCAGTTTCTTAAATTTTTAAACAGCATGATAAATGTTTTTTTATCGGGTGTAGGTCTATTTGGAAATCGTAAACAAAACAATCGTTTTGCTTGTCGGGAATTTCTTTTGCATTCACCGTATATTAAAATCATATTTAACTTATCTTCATTGGTGTATCTAACCATTTTTTAAATTTATTATTTTTTTATTGCCTTATTCGGATTAATTTGCTTTGAATTGTTTCTAAGTACACTATTTCTGTTTGAAACTATGATTGAAATGCACCAACTACAAACTTTGTTTAATAACTGTCAAACTTAAAATTAAATCAAAGCCTACTAATATCTCTTAAGCAGATTTTTCATTACCATTCTAAATTAGTGTGTATTTTCTTTGTTGTCTTACTTACTTTAAGTTTTGGGAGCCGTTTTATTAGAAGCGTTATTAGAAAAAAAAATATATAATATGTAGGAACATATGGATATTAGTTCATCATGTTAGTTCCGGCTTGGCCGGAAGTGGTAAACATAATTTTATGAGAGTGTATTATATCACTTTCCTTATCTTGAAAAAAAGTGTTTGGTAACCAATATTCTATAATAAATAATAAATAAATTATAGGGATTTATCAAAATTCACGTGTACTAGCATTAATGAAAGAAACTCATGTAACTCCAAAACGGCTTGTGTTTTGTAAATTCTCTATACCATCAAAATTATTCACAAATTATTGTTTAATCACATGACTTATGTTTCAAGGTTCCAGCCATCAAAAAATAGTTTTGCATCGCAGCGCCATCTCTGTGTGCTGTTGAGGAAAAATTCTAATCACCGTTATTTAAACCTTTCTTTGGTATCAATCATCTGCCATTTACAAAAATAAAATATCTTTATTAATTTTAGAGATAATGGCCTGGGGACTTTTAACTGAAACACCCTGTATATAGTTTTTCCTTTAGTTCTCATAGATAGCTTTTCTTTCCACTGTTTGCAAAATCCTATAAAGAAAATGTTTCATTACTATAAGCAAACAAATAATAAATAATTCACTTTTAAAAAACAATTAAATGTTTCAAGTTATGAAAAAAAAAACTTCAATAGAATTTTTAAATTTTTTATAATGTTTCTCTTTTGTAATTGCTTAGGGGTACTTCCGGTCCTTAGAAAGTGCGCTTTCGTCAAAATTATGAATAAAAATATGTTTTCATTTGTCATGACTTGAAACATTTAAATATTTTATTATCAGAATATTAAAATATTATTTTTAATTTTTTTGATATTTTGGGGATGATTTCACCCCCTTCGAGGGCCTATGGGTGAATTATTAACCCTTCTTGATATAAAATACATAATTTAGATTTTATAAGATTGATTTAATAGAAATAATACAAATAGATTTATTCATTTTAACCCCTGAACAGGGGTAATTACTGAGTATTTTCAAAAAACCAAGAACAGTGCCTCCTTTGGTTCATAATGACGATTAATTTGAGACCTGCTACATTTTTTTACGATTTCTCCCAAGCTCGCAATCCGCTACCTAAAAAGAGGTGACAAATGATCTTCTCTTGCGGTCACTATTTCCTTTGCAAAAACAAACAATAATAAGTTGAGGCGTGGGAGGTAACCCAAAAACCAATCTACCAGAAAAAATCTGCAACAAAACCCTCGAGAAACAACTATACCGTTTGTACACTTTTGTCATAGCAACCGGCGATTGACAGTTATCTAAATTTATTTTAGTCTTTCAAACACCGTAAACTAACATCACATCTGAAATGTCCATTCTCTCTCTTTATGATACGATTCAAAGCACGGCACGGCACAAAGAGGCACGTTGCAAGTAGTACAAAAATACCGTGTCTCTTTTCGGATTTTTTTCCTATAGCATAACCTGCATCTCTTCGATGGACACTGCTTCTTGGCGGTGGGAGGCAAATGAGCAGGAAAATGATCACCGTTTGGTCCTAGCGGATCATTTTTTCCAGGTTCTAATGGATTACATGCATTCATACGTCTTAATCGATCAATCTTTAACCATTGTCTACCTCGAGAAGTCGCTGGTCCTAAAAATTAAAGTGTTAATACATGTAGACTGTTAATTGTCGTTTATTACTTAATTAACTACTATTCTAACTGTGACTGAATACCATTTAAAAGTGGATGATGCACTTTTTTTTAATATAAACGTGATTAAACTTACTGTTTACTGCCATTTATATCAAAATCACAAACCGTCAGGCAACTTATTTTTTTATCAGTGTCATGAGAAAACTTGCTCAATAAAATAGATATGCAATAAAGCCCGCAGTTCACATGAAAAGGACTTATCTTGCAACAGTAATTTCTTCCAGACGTTATCGTAAACATCGAAGCTGACGGTGGTTGACTAGCCGTCTATTTACCAAATTCGAACGTTCGAACAGGCCCTTTTTTATCCAATTTTCGCTATGTTCTCGTCTAGAGGCCGTAATACGCCTTCTGTCATTCTCGTTATCACTGGTCCACGCCAATTGAATCAAAATATGCATTAGACGCATTCTTAAGATTCCACAATTCATTCCAGCAGCTGCTGGAGGCGCTGGCTAACATTTAGAGTTGTTTAATAATAGGTTGCATATATCTGACTGGCCGTACTAGCATGAAAATACTCTATATAAGATGCCGAACTGTATAAGAATGGAAACAGCTGAATATTGCTTATTCTAACTTCATAAGAATTTAGCATTAGAGTATTATTGACTTAAAAAGTTAGCTTTTACATCCTAACCAATATATTTGATCCCATGTTACGTATCAAAACGGCAATAGAAACGTAAATGATAGAAGGAAGTGACAATTTTATTGTTGGATTTTACATAATTAGTACTTATAAACAGTGCAGATTATATACAACAAGCGCTTAATGAACATAAATGTAAAATTACATAGAAATGCAGAACCTACTTATTGAAACCCTCTCATCGGATTTAAATCTCTTTGGATGTTATTTGTTAAATGTTACTTAAAGTGAAATGACTGAATAAAATAGATACATATCTCAGACATAATCTTCATTCCAGTCTCATCCCAATTTCGACGCTATGTGCCTCGATTTTACACTTTAGCCCTTGGTCGTAATGACGCACTTTCCACCTAAATATGTAGTATATCAATACGACACTAATTGTCTTCCATCTTGACTTTCTTGTCCCGTAAGTGCCTTGATGCGATATGTCTTTTCAAATCATTTCGTCTCCTCGTAGAGTAGTTGCAAAAATTACATTGTTGATTTTTAGGTTTTCCACAGTCGAACCTTAAGTGGCAGCTTAATGAATTCATATTCTTAAACTTTTTGAAACATTTCATACAAGGCAGATATACTAAAATAAAAATAATTATTAATCTAATTGTACACCTTATGACTTTGGCACTAGTCTTGGATGTATACATATGGTGACTTGGATGCTGTGAAACAAAAACATTGGTGCAACTAATATTAAAATAGAATGCATATACAATCGTAATGAGAATATTGTAAACACCTAATATGAAAAAAATTATACCAATTGACGATGGCCTGTTAAAGACATTATTACCAGATCGAGAGGGAGATGTATAGACAGAGCAGACTGGGCGGCAGTGCTGTATCACCTTTATACTCTGGTACGATGCTTTAATCTGATGGTTAATCGTCGCGTACCGGAGATCGTCGTATCTCGAATCGATTCTTGCCAGAGTACATCTATGTTTTGATTTGGTTGGACCGATGTTGTGTCCTCGGAGATTAAGATATCATATTTGACTATAACTTTTAATCCACAACACTTTTTTAAATACCATTTCTCAATATTTTTACAAATAAAGATGCGCCCAAAGCGTGTTAATGGAAAGCGCATCAGGCTATGTATCATGTATTGGGTTCGATCCCCAGCTTCAACGCTGGCAATGTCGGTTGGTAACGTATGTTGTCTGCGATTTTTTAAATGTGTAACTCCTTTTCAGACAGCATAGGCTTTGGATTTGGGGGCGGTATACTATATGTGGTATGTCTGTATATAAATTACAGAAAATAATATAATTTTCGAAGTTTCCATAAAATGCAGGTGTCTTTATAGATGACTTTTCCTCGTGAACACACTGTATCTACATGTTAAGATTTGTTAAATAGAAAATCAAGCATACATACAGGGTATCCCAATATTTCTTGTACATGGAGCTACCGTGGATTCTTGTGGGCAGAATAAGTTGATTTGAGTTTTACCTCCATTATTAAGTCTACTTTAGTGTTAGAAGGCACCAAATATCTTAGAAAACAGTAGTGGCTTACACCGAACACAGTTTTTGAAAGGGCAGTGGACTACAAATTTGTGTTAACTAGAATACATTGTTTCGATTTTGCTATGAAATAAATCTGATTTGGAATGACGTAGTTAAGACTGGTGTGAGTCGAAAACGCGTTAGTGGTGTAATAAAATACTTAAGCATGAAACATTAAAAACACGCATATTTAAGAAAAGAAAGCTTAGCTCAAAGTCAAGGAATCGAGAAAAAAAATCAAAAGAAAATAAATTTTGACATATCATTTATCTTTATAATAGCAAATGAATTGAGCTTATAGCCTGACCCCCAATAAAATGAGCTTTGTTTAGGGGTGAGGGTATTTTTCAAAGCTTCTGTTAATGTAATTACTTATGTCGCACTTTCATAAACTGAAATTTGCATGAAAATATTAGTGTCAAATTTCAGTAAAAAATTTCAAAAAAAAATCAAAATTTTGATGCATTCTAGCAGTTAAAATATGCAATTTGGAATAAAGGTAAATTACCTAAAATCAATTTATTTTCACCGAAAGATCTTATGGTAGTTCCATATATTCGGAACATCCTGTATTACTTATTCTGTTTAATACGTTTGATAAAGAACCCGTCGCAGATTCAGTTCAATTAATTTATTTAATATCGTTCATGATAAGACTCATTTACAAATAAATATATCGTCAATTTGGACACTTGCACTTGCCAAAACAAACACTATTTTTGCAAACTAAATGCCTCCTCAAGTGCCTCTTTAAATCGTTACTTCTGTTCGTCGAATATTCTCCGCAAATTTGACATATATGTCTGGTTCTGAGGTTTGCACAGTCATATTTCAAGTGAAAAGTTATGGAACGTTTGTTTTTAAAATATTTTGTACAACTTCCACATTGTAGATAACCTATAAATAAAACAAATATGCATCAGGATAAGTCGTTCTTTAAAAAAATTAAATCAAAATTGAACAGAGATAGTTTATACCACAGACATTTACAGATATTCCAAAATAATAATTAAGCAGAGTAGACCTTTATACTCGCTGTTTTCTTGAGCTTTCTATATAATTGATGCATATTCTATGAGATACTCTTCACAAATTTGTAAATAATGTTAATTTTAAACACTTTTAATTTTATGTTTTCCCTAAATTACAAGACAAGATTTTTAAAATTTAAATAATTATTAACTTTTTATTTACTGATCTATTTTATACAAAATATTAGGGATCTACTTACAGAGTTTATCTCAGTTTAAAATGCAGTGCTTGTAAAGATAGGGAACGTGTGTCCTTGTCTTTAATTAGTCCATTTGCAAGAGAAGTTTACGCAGTGAAAAATTAATAAATCGAAACAGATTTCTTACCAGGTCCGGGAAATACGTTGATATTTAAGTAATAAAAAAGTTATATTCTCGTATTTATTATATAATATTAAATCAAGTGTTAATGAAAAAATTGAGCAAATTGCGTGGAATGTGTAATCAAGAAAGCAGAAAATATGTACAAATTTGATAATATAGTGGAACAGATGGAATTGAAATTTGTTATAAATACACTTTTATCTTTAAAAATGAATTATTACTAGTTTGCTTATAATTGTATTGAAACATATTCTTTATAGAATTTTGCAAACAGCAGAAAAAAATAACTATCTACAACTGAAAGAACAAGTATTTGTAAAAATATTAATGAAATCTTTGCATTCTCTCGATAACCTGAATTCTGGTTATGCTAGCAAATTAAAATCCTAAAATGAATTTGTCTAGTTTCTTATTTGACAATTCTTATTCTAACAATAGCATCCACATAGTCCCCCTACGACCATGCAGACTAAACCAGTATCTACATAACCCCTTACGATTGTGAGTGGCTTTATGTCTTTCTGATGAGCTCCAGAATAAGGACGAAAAACGTTTCGAAGGCTAAGCATTTCCAAGAAACAGAATGATAGATTTCATGAAAATGTAATCCATTAGAATGATTTTTTTTTTAAGACAACGTAGATAAATAAATTCATTTCAGGCCTTTGTTCTCATTTTTAACTCAATCTTCATAATCGTAAGGGGTTATGTAGATACTGGTTTTAGTCCATAAACAACACTTTATTTAAAAACATTGGATCTCTGTTTTGCTGGGCACAACAGAAATGAGCAAACTGTAACCTGGCAGGAAGATCGGCCTCCAGCAGATTTTGAACAGGCGTAAAACGGCACGGATAAAGCTTTTCTGCATGAAAATTCCTTGGTATCGACGACTGGGTTTTCTGCAACACGGACCAAGATTTCATCCTCGTTTTCCACAGTGATTTTTTTTTGGGCATCCCACGACATTTCGAAAGGAACCAGTTTCCCCCAATCTACCGTACATATTATGAAATAACTTAAAATCCGACTGCCTTTTATTTGGATAAATTTGTGAAATATCGACGATGAGCTCTGCGTCCATTAAAATTTTCTTGCGTGTATATGCAAACCATATCGCGCATCTCTTGAATTGAAAATAAATTATATCTTGGCATTTTAAACTTTAATATTTATTAAATATTTTTTAACAACACAGAAAAAGCTCACAAACAACAAGTAGGTGTGACAAATATTAACTTTAAGCAAAGCTACTTTGAAAAATTGCACTTCCCTAATTCATAATTTAAATTGGTTGCATCGAATACTTTAAAACCGAATATCTCGAAAATGGTTACTCCTAGCGACATTTAGCAGGTAAACCCTTTTTATGTAGAAAAAAACAGGGAAAACGGGAATTTTTTATTTAAAAAAATTTTAAAAAATTTGCCAAAATATATGACGAATACACGGGACGAAACCAGATTTTGTTGAAATATTTCAATTTTTAAAGAAACTATTTAAAAAATCTAAAACTAAATCGTAATATTTTTAGGTGAGGAATTTGCCACTGCTCAATGTACCATTAGTTATGGTGTAACGTGCGGAATGCGCAATAGCATCCTTCGTTACATTTTCTAACAATTATTAGAAAAATTTTAATAATCAAACATTTTATTCTCCTATGCTCTGGTACTATAACGAACATTTCTGGACAGATGAGAGGTTGGTAGTAGCTTATGCTTACGCATCAATATATTAAACAGCGCACGCTCGATAATATTCAAATTAAATTAAATAAATAGATCAAACTGACTGAAAAATGAAGTTGAGTCGAGTATTTATAATAAAGTCGGATAGTCACATGAAACGTAGAACTATCAGTAACAATATAGATCCTTTAGCTAACTTAATATTTCATAATTTAAACAGAACTACTTTTTGGGCGGAGCCACGTTACTGTCGGTCCGAAACATATGTCACAATACGCCGCGTTAGACTAAATTCCTTCTCTTTCACTCGAGCCGTCCTTCGAGGTGGACGTAATAGAAATTTTGTAAGACCCTAACGGGGATATTAGTAGAGAGGAACCTTATAGACGTATAAGATAATAGTTAAATAATTATATATTGTTAAATACCATCTAACATTTAAACATATTGTTTTAGGTTCTTTCTTTTATTTTTTCGATATAATTACAAATTTCATTTCAACGTCGAAGTGATCTTAATGTTACACCTTTGCTTTAAGCAAAATTATCTACGTTCTATGTTGATACTACGTTTTTATATACGTTTTCTTGATAACTTTTTGGGATAAGAATACTACGTTTATCTTTATTATGAAATTTTCGACACAACACCTACTTAAGATTTTCTATCAAGCATACGAAAACCTGGGCGAAGAAATTATTTATGTTATTCGAGCATAGCACGCCTCTATGATTTCATAACCTTCAAAGTGGAATGGTACGACATGTGACATCTCGCTAGAGCAAAATGGAGATCATGAACCATTTAACTACCCAACGGTTATAATCTATTATCATCGGAGGACAGGGGCATACTTAGGAATTTCTCTCATCAGGATATTATAATAAAAGATAAGTACCTTTGATTATTACCTGTAAAAGGGATTATTTTCGCATATCTAGTGCTACACATTAATTCGTAGTCACTCATATCTTAAATTCGTTGTTACAAATATTTCGTCGTAGTTATTTATATCTTAAATTCGCTGTAGCAAATATTTCTTCGTAGTATCGATTTCTTGTATTCAACATTTAACGTAATCGTAGTTGCTTGATAACGTGATATTGTTTGAATTTTGCCAGTATCGCAAATTCGCTGTCAAAGTACTTTTGTTTTAGATGCGTCTCAATGGTTAGACACGTCAGTTATTTGCACATAATACGCGTCGTGTGATCTGATATTTCCTAGATTTGACTCGTCAAGTCGCATCACTTATGTGGATTATTTATTTAAAGGAATTCGGATGTTCGGGGCGCGGTGAAATGTGTATTATCTTTTGTGGTTATATAACTTGGGGTGTCCCGTATTTTATTCGCTAGAGATGAGTTCTAGTATTATTATTTTTATGGTTATATAACTTAGGGTGTCCCGTTTTTGAGTATTTGGCATTACGTAGCGGGGAGGCTATATACTGGTGGGCTCAAATAAATATCAAGTTCGAGTGAAATAGCATATCTTCTATTAGTTAAGTTTTCTTATCTTATCTTTGTAAAATATTTTAGTATATCTAATGCTGTAATATAGTTTGTTTGTCGGATCGTTTGCGAGATACCTTTGTATTATAGTTCGGTTTAAATCTCGTAAATGTTCATATCTTTTGTAATATATGATTTTTAGTATTGAGGTAAAGTTACGAGATGTATCTTTTGTAATATAGTTTTTTTATCTTGTAAACACCTCAAGTTTATCTTGCTGTTGAGCAATATGTAATATAGTGTATCTTGTAATATAGTTTACCTTGTACATATTTTGGTGATATTTTGCTATACAGTATCGCTGATGCTGTGATAGCTCATTGTTTTTGTAATATAATATTTTGTAATATAGTTCTATTGTACATATGTAACTTTTGTCTTTGGTGTATCTTTATCTTCAATTTTCCTTGATTACACTCAGTAATCAATGGCGCCCAAGCCTTGAACTCCATGCCCTTTAGCTCTCCGTATCTTTACTGTGCTAGCCAGGTTACACCAGTGACGCTAACCACGTCGCTCGTAGGGTGGCCCACACTAGAACAACTTGGGCAAACTAAAACCTCCAAAACAACGCCACAATGGGACGCCCTGTATATAAATGCAGTTTTTGGGATACTCCAATAAGGCCATTATAACTTATTATTCTGTACATACACCGGAATACTATTGTCAGTGTTAATTATTGTAAGTACATTTTTTGTTAGGAGACAATATATCTCTATTTTCTTTATTATTCAAAATCGCAAATCAACAAAAATCAATATCTTGTTAATTATCACATTTGCACCTGCAAACACATATTTTATTTATGCAAGTGTCTCTCCAAGTGTCTTTTCAAATCATTGCTTCTGTTGGTTGAATAATATCCGCAAATTTTACACACTTTTTTCTCGGGTTTCCACAATCGTAACGCAAGTGACAACCTAAGGAATGTTTGTTTTTAAAAAATTTCTTGCAAGTCGCGCATTGCACATATCCTAAAAATTAAACAAACATATATTAGAAAACTGAGGTATGGCTAAGTTAAATATAGACACTCTTAGGCAAGTCTTTCTGGGGTAAAAAGAGGTGATTTTACATATTTTGTATACCATTTGAGTTAACAACGGATTCTCATAGGAAAACTTCCGCAGAACAAGATTTTTTATGAAACGTTTTCCTATGCCGCGAGTTTCATGGTCAAATAATTGTTTAAACAAATGTTTCGCTTTTATTTAATAAAATGAAAACAGTTTGACAGATCTGAAAAAATCTTAATTCAATCGGAAGATATTTCAATACGCGTCGTTTCGTGCCAGGCACAATTCATTTTGTCAACCCGTTCATTTGTTAGGGCCAAAATAATTTTTTTAATTAACAAATTGATTACTCCGAAACTAATGAGGTCAGGATATTGTTTTTTTGCCTTTTATACAAAAGAATATAGCATATTTTTTTGGCTCGACATCTTCAATACTTTTTGATTGTTTAAACAATTGGCATAATTTGTTAATTAGCAAATAAGGTTTTTTATCGAAAGTTTGATCGACTTCAAACCAACTTTAAACGATAAATATTGATGTCGGGCATAACCCCCATAGAAGTCTGCACGAATGCAACTTTTTGCTTTTGTTTATTTAAAGTTGAAATTAATTTTACAAATTAACACATGGAATATCTCGGCTCTGGGTAAGCGTATCGAAATGGGGTTTTGTGCATATGAAAGTGCTTGGATGAAGGAACATTTTGAGACTTGAGAGAACTTGATCGGATGACCGAAACCGGAAATTAATGTGATATTGTGTGAGAGGCTGTAATTTGTTTATTAAGAACTTTTGGGACACGCGGTTCGGTGCAAATGAAAGCTGAGGTTTTCCATCAACCACAAAAAGTTCAACAAAAAAATATTCAATCCCCGAAGAGTTATACGCGTTTTTGACCCTTAAATAAATCTCTTCCTCAACGTGGAAATAGTAAGATTTGACGGGCAATGGGGTGGCGGGTTCGATCCTCGGTGTGGGCAAATTTTTTTTTTCGTCAAATTCGGTTTTTTTTCATGTAACCAAGTATTTTTTAGGATAATAAATGTTTTTACTTTCTGAGAAATTTTTAAAAACGTATTTTTTCTTGCAATTTTCATTAAATAAATGGCTATCTTGCAGCATATGACTGTTCTTGTCCAACGAAGGTTTGTCGGTAGTTCTTGTTTTTTTTTTACTACTTTTTGTGAAAGAGAAGGCTTGTTTTACATTGTTTGAGGGTAGTGCCTGTCGAAAAAAGACCAAAAATAAAAACGAAACAAATTTATTCTTCACTTTTTTTCTTATAATGAAAAAAAGTTCACGTCTCATGATAAAAACACACACTTTGTTATTTGTAAATAAGAAATAATCAAAAGATTTAACTATTTTAATGGAATTATTACTTAATTTTTGGTCTTTTTTCGACAGGCACCCCCTCAAATTAAGGTAAAACAATTCTTCTCTTTCACAAAAAGTAGTAAACAAAATAAAAACTACCGACAAACCCTCGTTGGACAAGAACAATCATATGTTTCTTGCAAAATAGCCATTTATTTAATGAAAATTGCAAAAAAAAAATTATTTACGACGTTTTAAAAAATCTCTCAGAAAGTAAAAACATTTATTATCATAAAAAATACTTGGTTATATGAAAAAAAAATCAAATTTGACGAAAAAAAAATTCGCCCACACCGAGGATCGAACCCGCCACCCCATTGCGCGTCAAATCTTTCTATTTTCACGTTGTGGGAGAGATTTTTTTAAGGGTCAAAAACGCGTATAACTCTTCGGGGAATGAATATTTTTTGTAGAACTTTTTGTGGTTCATGGAAAATCTTGTTAGCGTTCATTTACACGAAACCTCGTGTCCAAAAAATTGTTAATAAACAAATTAGAGCCTCTCACGCAATATCACTTTTATTTCCGGCTTCGGTTATCCGATCAAGTTATTTCTGGCCTCAAAATTTTCCTTTTCCAAGCACTTTCATATGCACAAAACCCCATTTCGATACTCTTACACAGAGCCGAGATATTCCATTTGTTAATTTGCAAAATTAATTTAAACTTTAAATAAACAAAAGCAAAAAGTTGCATTCGTGCAGACTTCTATGGGGGTTCTGCCCGACATCAATATTTATCATTTAAAGTTGGTTTCAAGTTGATCAAACTTTCGAAAAAAGCTATTTGCTAATTAACAAATTGTGCCAATTGTTTAAACAAACAAAATGTTTTGAAGATATCGGGCCAAAAAAAGGTATATTCTTTGGTATAAAATGCACGTTTTTTGAAAAAAACAATATCCTGACCTCCTCCTCCTCCTTTCGGAGTAATCAATTTTTTAATTAAGAAATTTATTTTGGCTATAAAGGAGGGGGTTGACAAAATGAGTCGTGTCTGGCGCCAAACGACGAGTATTGAAAATATCTTTCGATTGAATCAAGATTTTTTCGGATCCGTCAAACCGTTTTCATTTTATTAAATAAAAACGAAAAAAAAAATGTTTAAACAATGATTTGACCATGAAGCTCGCGGTTTAGGAAAATTTTTCTTAAGAAAATCTTGTTCAGCGGTATTTTTCCTATAAGAATCCGTGGCTAACTCAAATGGTATAGAAAATTTTTGGGAAAAATCCCAGGCCTATCTGTTCGCTGAAAATTACCAATCTGGACTTTTCGCTTGACCTTTGCCAGTGGATGCAAAGGAGGGGGGGGGGGAATGAGCAAGGCTTACTATGTCCAGGCGATGGAAGCGGTTATATGATCTGGTAAATTGAAATTGAAATTTCACATCGATGCTTTGTTGAGACTTTTTGCTTGCAATGTGATGTGTTTTCAGAGATCGAGAACAATTCCAAAATACCCTTGCCAACATTTTCTGTCATGAGATTCGGCACCAGGCCCAACTTCCGACAATCCCGGAAGAACAGCTCTTGGTCAGATGGTGCAATGGTATGAGTTTTCAACGCAGTTTTCAACCTAGATCTCGGATGTGAAAGTGTCAGGAAAGTGGGGGAAGTCGTCCTCTATAAGATGGGAAAAAAATGTTTTTGAAAAAAGGCACTTGTTCCCCCCCCCCTTTTTTTTCTGCCAGATCTACTCCACTAATCAGAATTTCATTTTATTGCTGTTTTTTTTTATCTTAGATTTTATCTGAAATAGCATGTTTGTATTATTTAATCAGTTGTACTTTTTCTACCGCGTCAGAGAAAATACTTTTACCCCCGCTGGTAATGGCAACGTACAGCTGTCTGAAATGTCAAACTTCAATGCCATGAAGTGAGTTAAAAAATGTCATGTTTTTCTGACTTTTGAAAAAAAAACATTTGGTAGTCATTGTACTAGACTTGCTGCTTTCAAGGCGGGTTTTTATATAGATGAAATAAAAAACATACAAAGTTGACTCAGATTTCTAATATATTTAACCAATTTTAAGAATAACCATGAAAATTTTACAAATAATAGTACATTAAATAAAAGCCAAGGTAGCGTTATGAGTTATTTAAAAACAACGCTAATTTGTATTAAAAATGTAAAAATGTTACTGATGCTTATAAAGTATCCAATAATATTAATATAAAATATAGTCACATTTTTTATTCATTTACAGATAATTTTATGAAACAAGTTATATTCTACTTAACACAGATCACACTTTGGCTTTAAACCTCTGCAGGAAAAATAACTACATCTGAAGTTGTTCCACAAATACAAAAATACCTAAACACAACATTCAAATACCAAAAGTCCACGAGCGCTCCGCCAACCACGCATGCATCATCGGGGAATCATGGCTTCAGTTTGTCTTGATGATGTCAATGTACTTGGCGAAACGCGCGTCAAGAGTCTTCGAGTGTTCAAATGTATTGGAGTTTGTGGAAACCACTTCAATAGTAGCATCACACCAAAGGTGTCGGCCTCTGCCTGTAAGGTAGATCAATCTTAAGTATTTGAGAGTTGCTGTTCCAAATCATTTCAAACTTACCTTTCCGACAACTTCTTAGTGTAAAAATCAATTCGTTTAAATTAAGCTCAAAAATGAAGTGGGTAATCTGCACTTGATTGAAGAGTGACTGAGATGGAGAATTTTTATCAGGCGTCAGATCCCAACAAACATTTTTTGTTTTATAAGAGTAACCGTCCTATTACCGACACCGAGTTATATACATTCAAGTGATATAATGCAAGACTGGGAATAGTTCTGTTACTCCTATAAACCGCTTATAACGCTTAAATGGAGAATCATATAAAGGTAACAGGCACCAATATTTAGTCACGCTATACACTTCAAGGTTGCAGAACAGTAAGTAACAGAAATAGATCAGTAACTGCTATATCACTTTTTTATATAACCATTTTCCATAAATATTGGTGATAGAAATATATCCGTTACCACTAAAAAACTTGTTATTAACACCTCTCTCTCTCTCTCATTTATAATGTCTCATTTCTTTCCTAGAGATCCTATACCAACTGACACAAGAATAATGTGGTAATGAAATTAAATGATGTAGGTACCTACATGGGTATAGTGGAAATTTTGCACTGATAAAGGTGCGTGTTACTAAATTTACTTTTTAAATTGGCTTCTGACATCCACAAAGATCAAATGTTGGTGCCAATAAATTATTATTGTAAAATATGACCCTTATACTTCGGAAAAAACTGTGGGCCTCTAAAATGTTAAGCAATCAAACAAAAAAAATTAAATAAAAAAATATGACACTTTTAATGACACTTTTTTTAGAAAATAGTACAGAAATATGTTTTGTACATGCAATTATGACTAATTGCACTTCATTTGTTACAAAATTTTGAGTTTTTAATATACATTTTTTAATTTTAAATAATGATTACTCATTGCCGTAAGATGGCTGCCAAACTTATGGCCGATGTTTTATTATCAACAGTTAATGTATTTTAAGAAATGTAATATAACTTTAAGCTTTGTTATAAATATTGGTTACTTTAATATAACTGTTTGAAATATTACATATCTTTAAACTTTATTAGGCAACTCTTGGTAATCTTATAACACCATCAGCAGACAATTTTTTGCTATTAATTCGTGTAAATAATGGTGATTTGGCCTGCCATTGGCTGGAACAATTGTTATTTAATTTTCAACCAATCACAGGCGTTTGCAGCAATGTCCTAGGATATCTCGGAAAGACATTTGACAAACGTTTATTAAAAATGTTACATAGTGCTTTTAAAGCATTCTGCTTTATATTAAACATATTTGCCCACATCCTTAATTCGTTACGCATCTTTTCATTTTTCTCATCGTCTGTTTCCAAATCATGCAACTGAGAAAACTTATCATCATCTTCTAGTTCAGTAAACCAATTATTTCAGTTTTCATAATGTTCAACAGTATTAGCCTCTTCTTGTTCAGTAGTAAGCCGCTTTTTCTTACTTGTGACCTCCTCAGTATCATTAGCAACATTATCAACCGTGATATTATTTTGTTTTTCATTGCCAAAAGGAACGTTTTCTGTATATTGTCCACCAGAACGTTTGACTTCTAGTCCTGCAGTTGTTTCATTCTTTTCAGTTTCTTAAATTTCAAAGGTATAATTTTTTGGAACTGAATTCAAGAGGATTGAAAAGTTTTTTTAAACTTTCCGGTGAAATGTGCTGCTGTATTTTATTTTCTTCCAATTTTGTAATGCCAAATTCATTATTAAACATTTTGTTTGCTCTTGCCAATTACTTTACAAAACATAACCTATAATCAACTAATAAGTTTTTAAGTCTTATAGTATATCTACTGGCGTTCTTGAGTTATATAAAGGTTGCACCTTGTTACTATCTGCAACTGATGTATATAATTGTAACAACTAACACCACTATAAACCTAAACAATTAATAGTTATATAATGTAGTAATTGTTACCCTTATATAACTTTATTATATACCATTTGGTAGCAACCACTTTAAGTTTTATAATGTAGTAACGGAAATATATCTGTTACCATCTTATAGACCTGTAAGTAATAGTCACGCTATAAAACACTTATATAACTCCGCCCTACTTTAAACAGTATAAAACTTCGTAATATGATTATACAAATCTGTTACACTTATAGACCCTTTATAAAACTAATGGTCACCGCATGTTACTAGAAATGTTTGCTGGGATGTTTGTTAAATATTGTGTCGAAGATAAGTAGTGATAGACTGCAGAACGGAATTACGTGGGACGATAACATTTTTCGAATAATTAGGATTGATCTAAGAAATATTAGTTATTACAAAATATTAGTGGGTATTTGGCACATGCCTCTCCATGTGTCTTTTCAAGTTATGGATTCTGGATGACGAATATCCACAGATATTGCATATTTTAGTTTTCTTCTTTCCACAATCGTAGCGCATATGGTAATTTAAAGAATGTTTCCTTGTAAAACCTTTTCTGCAATTCGGACAGAATAGTATGTCACCTAAAAAATAGTAAAATGCGTTAAAATGTAAAATGCAATTTTTTTTTCCATCCACAAATATCTAGAAATGTAAAAAGTTTTGTCATTCAGTATTATTGTTTTTCTAACTTAACTAGCACTGTGAACAAAAGAAAGGTAAAGTAACATTCATTTTAGATACATAACTTTTTTAGAAATATTTCCGTTTTCTTAATATGTTAATGTTTTACTAGCAACTGAGAGAATGCGTAATTGTTTAATCTCTGCAAGAATCGCGATAATTTAATTCTGCTATAATTCGAACAGCATATTTCTGCAAGACGAATACACGATGAACATGAGTGCTGTTGCCTCAATTGACTATACCATATCTCATGTGGGAGTGAAAATTCGCATAGTATAATGTTAAAAGGACATCACGACTACAGTGATTAGCTAGAAAACCCAAACCATAACAACTGCTTGTCAATTTTTTAGTTAAAACATCTATATGATAAGCCCATTGCAAATTAT
Organism: Stenurella melanura; assembly: GCA_963583905.1. NCBI lineage: Eukaryota > Metazoa > Arthropoda > Insecta > Coleoptera > Cerambycidae > Stenurella > Stenurella melanura. Next base: position 9,637,223 of record OY757309.1, on the reverse strand, counting down.
TGTCAAAGTGCACTCCGAAAATTTTCGTTGAAGCAGACAGAACAATATCCGGATTATTGTGACCAACAAAGCAGTTCATAAAGTCCGTTGTAGTTTTTTTAATAGAAAATGGTAGATATGTAGCTTTGCTTTTATTTAAATAGAGACAGTTTTTTCAGCACATGTGATGATCCTATGATATGTTTCCTCAATGAGGATTCTCAGGGATTCTACGTCCCGCTCAGTAAGCAATAAATTGGTATCGTCTGCGTAGGTGACAAGGTATATGCCTGGAGTATACCTCAAAAAAGGCCAAGTCGTTGGTAAAAATTTAAAATAGTAGAGGCCCCAAAATTGATCCTTGAAGCACTCCTTTATCGACGTTATATTTATTGCTAGAGGCATCGTTGAGTGTAACAATTTGATTCCGATCTTCCTGATAGGATGTAAAGAATTCCAGAGGAATGCCTCGAATTCAGTATCTGCTTCATTTTGCGAGTAATAGCTCATGATCCACGCAATCAAAAGCACGAGAAAAGTCTATAAACAGGCCAAGGGTAGACTGTTTATTGTCGTTGACGTTTCGTTCATGAAAAGCACATAATGCGGTTTCAGTACTCTTAGACTTGGTAAAACCATGCTGTGTCGGCGATAAAATATTATTTTGATTTAGAAATACTGTAAGTTGTTCTTTCGCGCTAAGTTCGAATAATTTTGAAAAGCTTGGTAGTAAAGTAATGTCCTAGAGTTTTCGTAGTCATTGGGATCTCCCTGTTTATAGAGGGGCAGCACAATAGCCAATTTAAATTGTCTAGGAAAAATCCCAGTCTGAAAGGACAAGTTTAATGTGCGTCAATGGACTAGTAAAAAAGAGCATTTACATTAATTAGATTATTCGATATCTCGTCATATCCACACGCGTTAGAGCTGTTCAGGTTATTAATTAGTGTTAGAACATCTGTTTCTGTTACCGGTGAGAGGAAAAATGACCGGTGACAAACTGGTATATTGGATCTAAGAAAATAAAAATCTTTTGATATATTATTAATTTTTTGGAAATTGGTGAAATGTTCGTTGACATTATTGCCGCTTCCTCATCTGAAATTAAAGTTTCGTTCTGAACAATATGAACATTTTTTCTTGTCTTTCTTTACCTTGAATTCTCGAAATAACACTCTACATAGCCTTCGTTTTGTTATTGGCTTCCTTAATCTCACTGTCGTGATATTCTTTTTTTTCACTTTCTAGTTTCTTTTTATAGATACTATTTGCTTCGCGGTTAAAGTCCTTATATTCAGGATGTGTTTTGGCAAGATCATTATAAAAACTAATCCGATTTTTCATTTGAAGTAGGTCATCTGATATCCATTCGTTGCCCTCATATTTATGCTTGTTCAAATATCGTCTTACCGGGAAACACTGTTCGAAATTATACAATACTATATTTAAAAAAATATCAAAGGCGGAATTTAGAGATGTTTCATTAAAGACTTGCTCCCAATACATAGAAAGAGATTATCTAAAAAATTGAAACGTATGGCCTGGATAGACTTTAAAAGTAGTTACTTGAGTGATAGAATGTAAATAGTAAATAGTAATGCACAATGAGTGTATACCTATCGACTGCATAAATTTTGGAAGACCGCAAGGAAGTATTTTCGGACCGTTTTTATTCGTTTTATACGTTAACGACATAGCAGATATGTCTGCTAACCGCTGTTATTAGTTGTTAACAGACAGTACGATTATTTAAATAACAGGGGGAAATGGTGCGTTATTGGTGAGTAGTATGTATAATGAACAGATCAGAGTTATGATACGATAAGTTGAATGTGTTGAGACAAGACATTAGTTAGACATAAATACAGCATATATTATTAAGTTTACCTTAAATTTAATGATCTGCACATTATGCCAATATGGTTGGTGAAAAATTGATCTAGTCTAGTATTCGAATGTAATTTTCGAGTATTCAGATTTAAAAACTGCGATTCACAGATGCCGTTGTGAATTTCCACTTAAAAATTGCGAGTATCGACACAACAATTGTGAATTCCGACATAATAATTGTGAATTCCGACTTAATAATTGTGAATATCGACTTATAAAGAAATATGAATAGCACTGTCTCTCTACGCGTTTATAGAATTGACAACCTCCTCCTTTTTAAAATTTTCTGAAGTCAGTTAAAAAGAAGAATCAATAAAAAGATATTTGGTAGTCATTGTGCTAGGCTTGCTGCTTTTAATGCGGGATTGCATATAGATGAAATAAAAAACATGAAAGGTTGACTCAGACTTTTAATGTATTTAACTAATTTTCCAATAAATCTTTAACAAAATATGGAAATTTCCCAAAAAAAATTGAGGAAGAGCTATTTAAAAACGACACTAACTGTATTAAAACCGTAGAAATGTTACTGATGCCACAAAATATAGAGTAAATAGAGGGATATTGCAGTCAGCGACACCGCATGACGCGACGTTCGCTAGTTACGTTAGGTTATTGGAGCAAACAAGTAGGCTTTGTTTCAGACTTATTGCGTTGCAGTTCCAAAAACCGTTAACTAGGTTATGTAAAACGTCAAGTCACATTTTATGTCAAATAGTCGTTAAAAGAAATATATTATTCCTGTTGTAAAATATTACAAAATTATTAAAGGCAAATATAAAGAAAGTTAATTTTAAAATCGAAAACTGCTGCCTAAGGAATCACTACTTCCACATCCAGATTTTTCATCCAAATCACTATAAAGGAAATATTTTGACTATATTTGCACTATAGTACGTGGAAATGATTGGTCATAGATTTTTAATAATATTTGGGGCAGATGTCATAGAAAAGTTTGAGGCGTCAGTTTCTACCTTTCTATATACTTTAAATATAAAGTTTCTAGCTTACTCTACTTATTTTCCCCTATCCACAACCTGCCACCTTCGACCCCTTCAACGGAGTCATCTCAATCAGACGTCATTACAATACATACGTGTACCAACATTCAAGTGGATACCTTAATTTTATGTTATTAATCTCATTAATAATGGAGCGGAGGTGGTGGGAGTGAGGAGGTCGAAAAATATTAGACAAATTTAAGGCCTTGACTTCTAGTATATACACCAAATCCCAAGTTTCTGTACTGTTGCAGCTTGCTTTACTTATTTTGTCCTATTTACCCCCCAACCCTTCACCTTTTATGTTCAAAAAATAATCTAGTTCCAGCTCTCGTTATAATATACCGGGTGTTAGAAAAGTATGGGAACGGTGAAGAATCTCGAACAGTTTGCATCAAATCGAAAAATAAAAAAATACGCGTCAAAAAGTTTTCAAAAAACTATCTACTGATACCAAAAATGACCTCCTCACCCACCCCCAGTGGGTGGGGCGAGGGGCAACTTTAAAATTTCAAATGGAAACCCCTATTTTTTTATTACGGAATCGGATTCTACGGCAAAAAATACGTAAGTTTTATTCAGGACATTTTTGTCGATTCTTGCACGGTGTCACTGTAATCGCAAAAAATGAAAAGAATGCATGACTGTTTCAAGAGTAGCGTCTTGTGCCCATAAAAAAAGTCCAATTCAAAAACTGAAACACACGTATTTGTTATTTTTACGAAATCTATCCAATGACATTGGATTCGACTCTCCCATCCCCAACCCAGTGGGTGGGGCGGGGGACAACTTTGAAATTTGTAATGAAAATCCCTATTTTTTTTATAGCGGATTCGGATTGTACAGCCAAAAATACGTGAATTTTATATCGGACATTTTTTTCGATTCTTGCAAGGTGTCGCTGCAATCGCAAAAAATTGAAATAAACCTGAAGTCTCCATAAGTTTGTAAATACAGCTACTCGTGTTGACAAAAAAACGTTCAGTTTGAAAAACAATCTCTGTGATATCCTGATTTTTATGAATGTTTTTTTTAAGTGTTGTTAATAACAGTATTTGTTTTGTGAAATTTCTACGAGTCGTAACATTTTTTGCGATTGCAGCGACACCTTGCGAGAATCGAAAAAAATTCCCGTTATAGAATCCACGTATTTTTGTTCGTAGAATCCGAATCGGCTATAAAAAATAGGCATTTTCATTACAAATTTCAAAGTTGTCCCCCGCCCCACCGACTGGGTTGGGGGTGGGAGAGTCGAATCCAATGTCTTTGGATAGATTTCGTAAAAATAACAAATACGTGTTTTTCAGTTTTTAAATTGGACTTTTTTTATGGGCACAAGACGCTACTCTTGAAACAGTCATGCATTCTTTTCATTTTGTGCGATTACAGCGAAACCGTGCAAGAATCGAAAAAAATGTCCTGAATAAAACTTACGTATTTTTTGCCGTAGAATCCGATTCCGCAATAAAAAATAGGGGTTTCCGTTTGAAATTTTAAAGTTGCCCCTCGCCCCACCCCCTGGTTGGTGGGTGGGGAGGTCATTTTTGGTATGAGTAGATAGTTTTTTGAAAACTTTTTGACACGTATTTTTTTATTTTTCGATTTGATGCAAACTGTTCGAGATTTTTCACCGTTCCCATACTTTTCTAACACCCGGTATACGTGCACACAATTTCAAGTCAATATCTTAAACTGTTCCGGAGAAAACGTGCGGTCAAAGAAAGTTAGAGACAGACTGACAGACAGACCGACCAGCAGCCAGACCGATAAGAAACAACCGAGGATCAAAAATGAAGTAAGTAATCTAAACTTGATAGAAGAGTGACTAAGATGAAGAATTTTTTGCAGGTGTCATATGCTTCTTAAATGTTGTGTCGAAGTTAAATACACATGATGGACTGCAGAGTGGAATCACGTGGGGTAACATTTTTCGAATAATTAGGATTGATCTCAGAAATATTCTTTACAAAATATTAGCGGGTATTTGGCACATGCTTCTTCATGTGTCTTTTCAAGTTATGGATTCTGGTTGATGAATATCCACAGATATTGCATATTTTAGTTTTCTTCTTTCCACAATCATAGGTAATATGGTAACTTAAAGAATATTTTTTTGTGAAACTTTTCGTGCAATTTTGACAATATAGCAGGTCACCTAAAACATAATAAAATGCGTTAAAGCAAATAATGCAATTTTTTATTCCATCCACAAATATCTAGAAATGTAAAAAGTTTTGTCCTTCAGTATTATTGCTTGTCTATTTTAACGAGCACTGTGAACAAAAGATCGGTCAAGATAATATATATTTTAGATACAAGAGGTAGATAGAAAAAAACTATTTAAGAAGTTGAACGAAATGACGTAGTTATTTGAGTAATAAGATATAAATAGTAAAGTACTATGAGTGTATATCGACTGCAAGATGCACAAATGTTGGGAGACCGCAAGGAAGTATTTTGGGGCCGCTTTTATTCATTTTATACATTAACAACATAGCAGATCTGTCTGTTAACTGCTGTCAATATAGATGTAATAAAACACATGCAAGGCTGACTCAGAGTTCTAGTGTATTTAACTAATGTTACAACAAATCTTTAACAAAATAAACCTGAAAACTTTATAAGTAATAGTACATAAAATAAAAACTTAGGTAAAGTTTTTTAAAAAACAACACTAATTTTTATTAAAAAAGTAGGAATGTTACTGATATGATGCTATAAATTATCCAATAATACTTAATATAAAGCATATTTATATTTTTTATTTATTTACAGATAATTTTATAAAACAAATTATATTCTACTTAAAGCCTTGGTTTCCTCGAACAATTGGTCGCGGAAAATCGACAGTCTGATTACCGCTAAGTAATATCGATTTTTTTAACTTAAGGGTTTAAATAAGACTAATTTACTGAAGGTCCTTCAGCTGCATGGCTTGGTAATGCACAACTGACTTCTTCGTCCGAATCTGTTGAGTTTGATTTCAGCCGAATCGTACGGCTGAACCGACAGTATGCGGATGCATTTTGTTGTTTTTGCTCTGCGAAATTGTGACAAAATATGGTTGAAAAATTAAAGTAAAGTTTGAAATAATCGGTTTACACCGGAAACAAAAAACACGTGTTCAATATTTAAAAAAGCCTCTCCAATGATACTAAAATTGAAGCCCGACCCCCCTGTGCAGGGGGGGATGGAAGCAACTTTGAAAAATCAAAGCGGAACCCCCCGTTTTTGTAAAAACGTGGTGCATATTTTAAACACGTGTCCAATATTTTAAAAAACCTATTCAATGACACCAAAGTTGACCCCACCATTCCCCTGTGCAGGGGGGGCAACATTGAAAAATTAAATGGAAACCCCCATTTTCTGTAAAAACGTGGTGCTTATTTTAGGTGGCTCACGTAACGTGAGTCATATTACCTCAAACAAGGTTTAATTTTTTTCGTGCTCAAATTGATAACCACCCTTTTCTTGGCAAAGTCCTAAGCGAAAGTAAACTTCATTGGTAACTTTCTGCAATCCCTCTGGAGTTATTTCATTTGACACATTGCGTATTCTATACCTTTAGATAGGTATTTTGCCCCCCCCCTGCACAGGGGGATGGGGGGTCAACCTTGGTGTCATTGGATAGGTTTTTTAAAATGTTGAACACGTGTTTTTCTGTTTCCGGTGTAAACCTATTATTTCAAAATTACACCTTTAAGTATATTTTTTTGCGATTACAGCGCCATCTGTAGAGAATCCAAAAAAATGTTCCCGACGAACCTTACGTAATTTCAGCCATACAATCCGTTTCTTCAATAAAAAATTGGGGTTGCCATTTAATGTTTCAAAGTTGCCCCACTCCCGCCCTGCAGAGGGAGGTGGGGGGAGTCAAATTTGGTGTCATTGGATAGGTTATTAAGAACTGTTTTTGCTTTCCGAAAGGTTAACACTTTGCGATATATTTTGCCATTCCGGAAATTTTGGGACCCCCCGTATACTGTTAATGCTAAAAGTTACAAAAATTTAGTTGTAAGAAATAACACATAGAAAGAAATAGTAGACGAAAGGAAAAAAGTGTCCCCTTCTGACATTAAAAGTGCAACCAATTTAGTATCCCTGCTCTGATCCATGCAGAATGCAAACGCACAAGTTGAAGAAAAAAAACCTAATTTCTAGCAATCCATTTGGGACCAAAATCGACATCCTTGTCGGCCGACAGACAGTCCATTCTCTGCGACCGATTGTTGAAGGAAACCAAGGTTTTACACATGTCACACTTTCGCCTTAAACCTCTACAGGGTGAAATCACATGTAACAATTATTCGAAGAATAATCACTATATCTGAAGCGATTCCACAAACAGCAATATACTTTAACACAACACTCAAATACCAACAGTCGGCGACGGCTGCGCTAACCACGTAAGCATCATCGGGGAATCATGACTTGAGTTTATCTTAATGATGAAACGCACGTGTGTCGAAATGTATTGCTGTTTGTGGAAACCACTTCAGTAGTAGCATCACTGCTACTACCTTTAAAGAGGATCAATCTTAATTGTTTGAGAGTTGTTGTTCCAAATGATTTCGAATATACCTTCAAGACAACACCTTATTGTAAGATCCAACCAGTTTAAATTAGGCTCAAAAATGAAGTGAGTAATCTAAAGTTGATAGAAGAGGGACTGAAGTGAAAAAATGTTTACAGGAGTCATATGCTTCTTAAATATTGTGTCGAAGTTAAATGGACATGATGGACTTCAGAACGGAATCATGTGGGACAACATTTTTCAATACAATAATTAAGATTGATCTCAGAAATATTAGTCTTCAAAAAATATCAGTGGGTATTTAAAGAGGCATGTGTTGCCTCATCATGTGTCTTTTCAAGTTATGGATTCTGGTTGTCGAATATCCACAGATATTGCATATTTTAGTCTTTTCCTTTCCACAGTCATAGGTAATATGGTAATATAATGAATATCTATTTGAAAAACCTTTCATGCAATTGTGACAATATAGCCTGCCTAAAAAATAATAAAATGCGTTAGAACAAATAATGCAATTATACTGCAATTATACCACCCACAAGTATTTATTTATTCATTATTCAACAGGCACAAGGCCAAATTACAGGATAAAGAGAGAAAAACTACAATTACAAGTGAACTAAAATACAAATACATATCAAGATATAAACAGAATTATACATACAGTAGGTATATAAACTTATTTTAGAGTAATATGTGAGCACGAAAAAAACAAATTAAGAGCAAGAAAATGGCCGTCTTTAATATGAACAATTGTTTCAATTAAAAACATATTTCTTTATTTGCGATGGGTTAGTTGAAAATATATCAAGTAAACTTTGTAAGTAAAAATGTGTTTCTTTAAGTAGTGTTTCGTGTACTTACTTACTTTTTATTTTATACTCGTTAAATTCTTAAAAATCTAGGTTTTATTAAAGTTTTGGGAAAGCTGTTGTAAAATTTATTATAATCTTTATTCAAGTAAAAGGATCTCAAAAATACCTAGCGCTTAGGGCCTCCGATTACCTAAAACCGGCCTTGATTATTTTGCAGTCTCTCATAGTCTTGGATTGATGTTATTTCGATAAATATTTTTAGGTCATCTGCATAATGTTTTTGCTTCGAGATAGGTTGTAATATCGTTTACAAACAAGTTAAAGAGAAGCGGGCCCAGTGTAGACCCTTGAGGAACAGTAGATTCCTGCAGGAATTCGACGTACTTGTAACCACGGTGTTGAACATATTGCTATCTATTTTACAAATAAGTTTTAATTACGTTTATTTGATCCACCTGATTGATTTACTTCACATTAATTATTGATTTTTTATAATGGCATCAAAATTTCTATATTATTATTATTTGTTTCGCACGTCTTTCGACGGAAAGTGATTGATAGGTACGGTTTTACAAACAAGTAACTATCAATTCTGTTAAGAAAGGTTGAGGTGGGACCGAACTATTGCTGTGAGGACAACTGACTTTTGGAGTCGGATGTAAGTGAGTGGATGCAGCTGTAGCTTAAGGAGACTTTCATGCAGTTTTCGCGGGATGACGGCCGTTGCCGATATGACTATCGAAATTTTATAATAATTATTATTATTATTATTGATCTAAAATACATTTTTGTTATTGTCTTTTCAAACAATGTTTTATCATTACTATCCATTTCGGATCTATCAACATTTTTAAAGGCATATTTGGTTACTCCCTCGTTGTCCTTAGGAAATAACTGTATAATGGCGTGTTCCAGAAGCCAGCAAGCTTAACTATCACTCTGTGTTGAAGGGACCGATCTTTCTTCGCAGTCGTGGAAGACATGAATCCTAGCATTTGATATGTGTGTCCGTTGCTCTCTTACAAAATGCCCCTTTACGTAGACAATGGGGTATATTTTCAGTTTATTGGATGTATTAAAAATAAAAAATAAAACTAGTACCTAGTACTGGGCTGTTACAAAATAATTTTACTTGGTATTAAAAATACATAATTGTCAATTAACACTATAATTTTCTGAGGTTAAATGGAGATGTTTTTTCTTTATATGCACCTTGAGATTGTATTTTCTTTTGCATTTAAATTCACAAATTGGGCAGTTGTACAACTTGGTTTTTCCACAGTCGAAGGCCTGATGGACGCTGAGGGTATTCTGGTTTTTGTACGCTTTCAAGCAATTCGTACATTTGAATTTGTAATCTAAAATATACAAGATACATTTTTTTAGTTAAAAATAAATCGAAAGCTAAAACAAATATAATTAAAATAAATTATTATTGACCTCTGGTATCCTAAGGTATGTCTTACATCTTCCAATATTTGACTGGCTCTCAATGTTCATGCTCCGCCAACAGAAAAATATAAATTTTTATTTGTTTCTTATATTTTACCTTAAACAGCCAGCATTTTGTTGCACAAAGTCAAGAGTCCAGTTGACTTAAGTACTAGAAAAGAATAGTAAAAACATTGCTAGCTAGATTAAGCATAATTTCATCAATTGTTAACCACTGTTTTGCCAATAGACATTGGTTTGTCTCTCGTGTTTATCTTTTTATCTCCCCATATTTTATACTATCTCCGTTGGGAAAAATAAGTTAATATTACTATTGGTCTAGGTGCCCGCGTATAAAAACTGAATTTATACATATCCTCTTGTAACATGGCTTAATTGCGCCTAATCTACAGTAGACGCAGAAGTTCTTCGATCATAGGAAAGTTGAGCGCAATTTACACTTACCTAATCTCACTATCGTAAATATCCAATGGGGTATCCAGTGTTGGCAGATCTACTTTATTCATACATAATGACGCCAAGTTTTGTAGAATGATAGAAACTAATTGATTAAAATAAAATAAAATTCATATTTTTATAATATATATTAAACAATGAAATCACTATGTTTAGCTCATTTGCTTTTTTATCTTACCAAAACGTAACTAAGAGTTGGGTTTTAAAAAATATAAATTATTTGCATGATAAATGAAATAATCTGGCAACACTGATGCAGTAATAGTTTGAAGGCTTGTTCTTTATTGAGCACGACAAGGACATCGAAACATCGACCGAGAGGGTTGTCACTGCTGCTGCCCATCTAGGAGACAGGCGGCGTAGGAGTTTAGTAATGCAGGAAAGGTAAAGTGGGGTGCACGTCCCTTCGCGAAATCCAATAAATTGCGCAAACAATCGGCTTTAAAAACATTATAATGTTGGTACTATTATGGAAAAATTTTATAATTTGGAAACTAAAAAAAAATTAATTCTCAACACAAAAATAATTCTTAGAAATGGATAAAACAAAGCAACAATATTTTAAAAGTTTTTAAAAATGTATGGTGTTAAGGAAAACATTTAATACTTACACCTAACAAGTTTAATGTAATAAATGCTCAAACAGACTTCCCTGCTGAGCTGAGCAATATCCCAAACGATTATAAAATCTTTGGCGAACATCACCCAATATAACAGGGGTCACAGTTAATCAGGCGTTTTCAATATTTAATTGAAGTTCCTGCAAATTGTTGGGCCCATTTTCCTGAAAACCATAAATTTTTGATTTTAAGTAGCCCCACAAGAAAAAGTCACAAGGCGCAAGATCTGGTGACCTAGCTGGCCATAAGATATTACCATGCCCAGAAATAAGTCTATCCGGAAATGTTTCTTACAAATACTGCCGAACGTTAACTCTATTATGGGGATGGCAACCATCTTGTTGGAACCACATTTCATTAAACCTAACACCTACTAGTTCCTGAATCCTAGGGACCATTTGCTGTTGAAGCAAATCCAAATATTTTTGGCCATTTAAGATGCCATCGATATAAAATGGTCCAATAATATGTTCACCCAGTATACCGACCCAAACATTTAGATTTTGAGGATACTGAGTGCGAAGTTCGTAAAACTTATGTAAATTTTCTCGCGACCAATATCGTGTCCGAGTAGAATTATGTTTACCAATTAATGGAAAAGTTGATTCATCGGTAAAAACAATGGTTCTAAGAAAATGTTCACCCGCATTCGCCTTTTTCATTAATTGCTCACAAAATTCCATTCTTCTGATATTGTCCGTCTCAAAAATTTCATGAGTTTTCCGAACCTTGTATGATTTGTACCTATTTTTTTTCTTAAAACCGACCTAACCGTTGATGCTGTAGAACCTACTTCAGCAGCAATTTGGGAAGTAGTAAGTACCGGTTTGTTGGTTGCCAGTGCACAAATCATAATATCTCTTTCATCTCGGGCTTCATTAGGAGGAATCGATTTTTTATGTTGTTTATAATCAACACAACCATGTATTTCAAAATTGTGAATAATATTATGAATTGTGGATAATGCAGGTGAAGGTAGGCCGGGAAATGCACCATTAAATGCGTTTTTAATTTGACGCCTTGACTTTTCTTGATAGTACCACTTAACCATCTGAACTTTTTCGGCCGTTTCAAACATTTTTAAGAATTAATTTAACGACAAGGTCACTCTTTCAGTACCCAAATAGTACTAGCTTGAGTACGAGTTTGATGTGATGTGAGATTCCGGCGAGTCGATTACTAGTTACGCATGCGTATGCATTTGTAATATACCATTCGTTGGAAGTTGTAAATTCGCCTGGTAGATCCGATGATCGAAGAACTTTTGCTTCTACTGTATAACTTTTTTCCTTTGCGAAAATTTTTGAAAACGCCGCGTTTCCCCTCTACTTCTTCCGAAAGATTTTCACGCGTCGTACTGGAAAATCGGGAAATCTATTTTGTTGGACAATTCGAAACTTGGATTCAACATGTTACTATTAAGCAATCTTATCAGCTGGTTATCAATAAATTTATAAAAGCTGTTAATTCGAAATTTTTCTAAAAATTAGGAATTAACAACTTTTACAAATTTATTGATGACCAGCTGATTTTTTCAGGATTGTTTAATAGTAGAATCCAATTTTCGAATTGCTCGAGAAAATAGATTTCTCGATTGTCCAGTACAACGCGTGGAAATCTTTCGGAAGAAGTGGAAGGGGAATGCCGCGTTTTTGAAAATATTTGCGGAGGAAAATATTTGTAGATTAGGTGCACTTAAGTCATACAAGAAGTTATAAGAGAATATGTATCTCCGGAGACATGTTTCCCATTTATATTTCTTAATGGAAAAATTACATTTTTCGTTCAGAATTTCATTCTATCGTAGGATTTTTTTTACCTTAGATTTTAACTTTGAAATAGCATTTTTATATTTTAACGCGCCGATGTTGAAAAAGCTCTGCGATATGAATTACAATAACTATTCATCAAAAGTTAAATTTCGTAGAGTAAATTTTCAGGTAAAACGCCATCATAGCGATATCACGAACTTCCTCTCGCCTTTTACTGTACCGTCAATCTCAATTGTTCTACATTTCTTTTCCTATGATATCTTGCTCTCCTATCTTCAAATGATCGACGTAAAGAAAGTCTTTTTTTCTTAGCCAATGAAGTGATATTCCTTTCCAAAGACCAGCAATAGTTCCACCTCCCTTGAAATCAATCCTCCATCTCCTTTATATCCTGGTAAAATCGCTCACTATGCTCCTCACTGAAAGTTCCCAGATTTACTGGAAAATACTTACGTGTGAATGCAGAAGGTGTAGTTTGTAGTTCATTAGACATCGAGAAGAAATTCGTGATATCATTATAATAGATTTTTACCTAAAAAAAAATTAACTTTGCAGCCATCTGGGGATCGTTTTTGATTAAAGAATTGTTGACTTTAGGAACTTTTGATGAATACCCGTTATAATTCGTATCGCAAAGCTTTTTCAACATCAAATTCGGATTCAGCAAATGCTAGTTCAAAAATAAAATCTAAAATAAAAAACCCAACGATAAACTGAACATCCAATTTAAGAGGTCAAAATATATAAAAATTGGTAAGTGTAGTTTCTGGATCTGAACTATTCTTTTCTGTGTGGCTGTGTAATATGCGGCTTACCTTTGCAAAAATGATTATTAATTAGTTAGATTTTAGTCGATACTATTTATATATTTATTTAAATAATTGTATTTTTCTATAAATCTGTAAAATTTTGTTTCATTTTGTTAAATAAGAGTTTGCAAATGAAACCTAGAAACTATTTAAAAAATGTATTATTGTTTGTTTTTAAATCTGGACAAAGCTAGAGAGTTGTAGTTCTCTAAACAATTCGCAGGTTTCTTTAGCAAACTTTTAACACAAAAAAAACATAAAAAACTAGCTTGCACATATTTCAAGAAAATGGCAAATAAACAGTAATAAACGTAAACCCAATACATTACTTTTGTCTTCATGGGTTCCTTTCTGGAACCTTATAGAAAGGTTTTATGGGGATTTAATTTACAAAAGAGCTATTACTTCGCATTCTCTGGACAATTCTGAGAAGGGCACGTATATTAGTCATTACAATAAATAAGGTAGTTTTGATGATACACACCATCCAAATTACAGTGCAAAATGGCCATTTATTTATATTTATCGCAGTTTAGTCATAAGTAATAACTTTAGCTCACCTTGTTAAAAACTGCTTTATAATTGTAAAAATTTCTGAAGTCAAAAAATATACACACAATCTTAATAAAACGTTTAATGACCAAGTAGTAAAACTATGATATTTCTTAAACATATATTTATTGATAGTCCCAACTGTGTATATAAATATTATTGCTAAATAAAATTCTCTATATCTATAATAAACATAAAATAAAAATAAATAAAATCGTTACATTTAAAATTTCCAATGTAAAATGGGTTAAAACAGATTTCATGAATATTGTGAATAATCACAATTATTGACGTCTACAAAAATCCAAATTTCAGACAATGATGAAAATGGACTTTTTGAATTTCGAAAATAGCATACAGTCTATGCGTCTGTATGTGTGTATACGTTGATTCAACTAGAATGCTCACCATAGTTATCTCAGAAACTGTACAGTTTCTTACGAATTAGACTCGATCAAATGGGGGCCCAGTGCAGTACTCAATAATATGGCATAAAGAAATACGAAATGCTCCTATTGGTTTTAAAATATTGAAAAAGAACCCAAATTATGGATTTCTAGTTTTTCGACGTAAGTACTTTGGTTATTGAACAGATTGGGCCGTTACTTGATGAAAATCCATGATAATAATTGGGAAGAAAACTATATTAGTTTTTGATTTTCACTTTATTTCTTGTCAACATGACAATTGTTTCGCCACACAGTGGCTTCTTCAGATATTGAGTACTGGTGTACTAATTTTACATTGTAAAATTAGTATACCAGTACTCAATATCTGAAGAAGCCACTATGTGGCGAAACAATTGTCATGTTGACAATACTGTCTCAGAGTATTTTATAATGCTCTACACACCTATGTTATCAATTTTATTTGGCGACGTTTCGTCGCCTCTGGACCATCATCAACATCAAAATGTTAAATGATATGTCGCACGTAAATATCGCACAACGTTTTATTGCACTTAAATTATAGCAGGTTGCCTGAATGCGATCCTGTAAGTTTTGTTTTACTAGTAAGTCGTTGCTTTATTTGACATTGGTTATTGATTTTTTATAATGGCATCAAAATTATTAAAAGCTAACTAACAGAACGCAACAAGTTACAGAAGATGTACAATTAAATTCCCATTTTTCGATAAAGCACACTTTTATTCTTCTGTTGACATTATGTTGTTGTGGAATAAAGACTATTATTATTATTATTATACGCCTAATGTCTCTACTACGAAAGGAGGCAAAATAAATTGGACTTATTTGCCTCAATTGTTCAATACTATTGGGATTCTTGTACACTTTGTTTTTTAAAATACTCCACGAAAAAAATCACCCACTGTTAAGTCAGGTAACCTTGCAGGCCAACTCATTACACCTTAATTGTCGATCCACTGGTCGGGAAATTGTTGGTACAGTTGTATTTGCTAACGCTTTGTTAGCTTCTAAAGCATTCGATGCCATTATAAAAAATCATTCAATGAAGTCGAGTGAATTAAGTTCTAATAATAGTACAAAGTCCCTTGAAATATAATTTAAAAACGCAAAACTTACAAGATTGAATTCAACCAAACTGTTATAATATTTTTTTTCTAATTCTTTGGAACATGTATTTTTTGCTTTTCAACCGGTGCTGGGGAAATCTACAAAATATTTCAATTAACCAGTATGTTACTGGGAAATAATCTCTACGCCTGTGATTTTCTACGTCAAAGGATCAGTTAGAGGTTGCTTTTTTGACAAACAACACAAATAAGTATAAAAAATTGAAATTAAATATTTCGCCGACGCGCGACGTTCCGGAAATCTGTTTCCTTTTTCAAGGCTATTTCTGAAAAATCTTTTTTTGCTATGTATGATAAATACACAGCTCTAATAATGTCTGTTATATTCAGCATTCATATATACTTACTATTTACATAGAACTGTTGATATAGTTAACAGTCTCTTTAATTTTATACAATGTTAAGTCTGTGAAGTTCTTCTTTTAGCATTGGCAACCAGGTTGTACTGACATCTACAGACCATTAGACACGCATCTATCCTCATTTAATAATACTGTCGCTGATTCTTTAATTTCTCTTTTATTGCTATCCGCCTCTTGTTTCGTAGATGTCTGTACAACCTGGTTGCCAATATTAAAAGAAGAACTTCACAAACTTTACATTGTATAAAATTGAAAAAATTGTTAACTATATCAACAGTTCTATGTAAATAGTAAGTATCTGTGGATATTGAATATAACAAACATTCTTAGAGCTGTGTATTTATCATACACAGCAAAAAAAGATTTTTCAAAAAAGCCTTGAAAAATTAAATTTACGAAACGTCGGCGAAATATTTAATTTCAATTTTTTATACGTATTAGTGTTATTTGTCAAAAATAGCAACATCTAACTGATTCTTTGACGTAAAAAGTCACAGGCGTAGAGGTTATTTTCCTCTAACATATTGGTTAATTGTGATATTCTGTAGATTTCCCGAGCACCGGTTAAAAAGGAAAAAATACATTTGGCAGGAAGTCCCAAAGTATTAGAATAAAATTAAGATAATGCCACAAATAACATTTAGACAATATGTTATATGTGTAATGAAATGTTGGAAAACAATTAAGTGCGACATATCATTGAGTTCGTATCACAGAATACTTTTCAAACACGATGTAAAGACTCCAGGTCCGTATTATTTTAAAGTTGATGATGATCCTGAGGTGACGTAACGTCGCCAAATAAAATGGATATTATAGGCGTGCAGAGCATCATAAATTGCTTTAAACATGCATTCTTGAATTCTAAATTAGGTCAATAATAAAAGAATCCATAATTTGAGATTTTTTCAGTATCTCAAAAACTAATAAGGGTATTTCGGATCACTTTGTGTCATATTATCGAAAAATATATTGCGTAACTTTGACCCATTTAACCGACTCTCTATTTCTTACGGTTTCCGACGTCCCAATTGTGAGTATCCAGTTTGAATCAGTCTGTCTTTCTGAGTAATGCGGTTTTCTCGAACACTGTAAAACATACAAGTCTTACATTTTAGCCATGAGATCTGAGAGGTTGAAGGTAAAAAGCTGTTTAATGTTAATGAAATCGACGTACCAGGATGACTCCAAAAATCATTCAAATAAAAATTATTTAGGATGCAATATTGTATCGAGCGGTCTATTTATCTTAGTACATCAGGGAAGGCTCTGGGGAGGGTTGTAAGAGTATTAAATGCTATCTCAATTCTAACGATCAGTTTTATCTATTTGTAATGTTTAACCCATTTTACACTTTTAAAATCATATATTAACTAGAAAAGTGCAATACCGCAACCCAACCAAAAAAAACCTTAACATAAAATTTAACAAATATGAACGATATAAATAATGTACCTATATAGTATAACTATTATTGCTTTTCAAGGCACGGAACTACACCAAAACTGCTTTGATTGCATAGAAAATGTGTCTCACCGCAACCACTAAGGTGTAGAATATTATTGTCTTCACACTTACTTCCTCGTGTACAAAACCTACTACTATTTTAAAATTCCTTGTACAGGTGATCCACATAATACTCACATTCTGCCCTCTTCCAAAGTATTTTAAAAATTCAAAATTCTTATATCATTTTCTGGTGGATCAAATCTGCTTTTGGAAACTTACAAAATACAGGGTATTCCGTAATAAAGTACAAAAATGTTTACTACTAACTCTTTATCGAAATTGAACGTGGGTTCTTCATATAAAATTTTTCAAAATAAGCTTTTCTTGTCCAGCTCCATCCCCTTAAGGGGGCGTGCAAGAGAACCGTTTTTGATATTTATTTTAAAATAACGTAGTCGGAAAAAGACGAAATTTGACACATCTCAGTTACTAATTAGTCCAGTAGGTAAAGTAAAAAATACACCAGAAGCTCGCAAAAAATATTATCCGCGATTTTCCTTCAGTAAATGTTAGTGAGAGGATTAAATATTACAAAACTACAACAATCAGTTCTAGGGGTGCCGCGCAACCCCTTCCCCCAAAAGAAGATATAAAAAAAATTGCTCATTATAAAAAAGAAAGATTGACTAATTGCCTAAAAAAGTCCTGTTGTAATTTTCTTGTATATGCCATGGTTCTCGAGAAAATCGATACTAAGAAAAATAGCAAAATTTGCGTTTTTATTGCGCGCGAATTTTCGTTTATTTGAAATTTCTCGCGCGTGGGGCAATAGAAAAATTGGCATTGCTCGAAAATCAAAGATAGGAAAAAAAATCAAAATGAGTTTTAAAAGGGATATAAAATACTCTCTTATTTTGCCATTCTTGATGGCTATTGATATTTATTAGTACATAAAAATAACAATACAATATAGTTATCTCTTGATTTCTTGTACATCTAACTATTCACAGGCCCATAGAAAATAACTGACTTTAATATAAGTTATAAATGCATTACCTTTTAGTTTAAGGTAGTACTTCAATGCAGAGAAAGTTAGGAATAAAAATATTCACATTTACAAATGTATCAGCATGTTGAAGTTAGCCAAAAAAAATCCAAAAAGGCTGCATATTAATGTTTTTGATATTTTTTATGCAATTTTTTAAACAAATAGTTATATGACACAAAAAAAATAGAGCTAATTTTTCAAGATGTTTGGGTTTTTTTACTTTTAGGAAACAATAAAAAAAATTGGCCAAAATTTGGCTAATTTCAACATGCTAGTAAATCTGAAAATGTGAATATTTTTATTCCTAACTTTTTCTGCATTGAAGTACTACCTTAAACTAAAATATAATGCATTTATAACTTATATTAAAGTCAGCTATTTTTTATAGGCTTGTGAATAGTTAAAAGCGCAAAAAGTCAAGAGGTAACTATATTATATTGTTATTTTTATAAACTAATAGATGTCAATAGCCATCAAAGAGAGTATTTTATATCCCCTTTAAAACCCATTTTGATTTTTCTTCCTAGCTTGTTTGGTTTTCGAGCAATTTAACATTTTCTATAGGGCGCGCACAAAAAATTTCAAATAAAGAAAAATTCATATGCATTAAAAACACAAATGGTGCAATTTTTTTCGATATCGATTTTCTTGATAATCATGGCATATACAAGAAAATTACAACAGAACTTTCTTTTAGGGAATTAGTCCAGCTTTCTTTTTTATGATGAGCAATTTCTTTATATCTTCAACGCTTAACGAGTTATCAGTAAAATAAGGCTTCTTTCACCGAAGGGGCGTTTTTTGGGGGGGGGGGGGGGTTGCGCGGCACCCCCAGAACTGATTTTTGTGGTTTTATGATATATAATCCCTCTACTAACAGTTACTGAAGGGACATCTCAGATAATATTTTTTTGTTAAGGAAATCTTTATAATTATTGGACTAAATGAAAAGGCATCTAACAAAACTATTTCATCCATCTAGCGTTGTAAACAAATGGGTGAATTAACTACCCTTCTTATAATTTTGTAAATATCTTTCTGTCTGCTATTGTTTCCTTTCAATAAAAACAAGAACTATACATTATGATCCATTTAGAAAATGTTTTCCTCTTGAAAAAGTTTCGTAAAATCGACCGTTTTTGAAAAAAAAACTGAATTACATCTGTCTAGGTGATCAATCAAAAGCGACGAACACCATTATCTTAGTCAAAACACTAAGTAGTCTGGTGTATTATGTACCGATACGATCATTTAGTGCTTATAAATAATTTTCAGACAAAAATTAAAAACCGTTTTTCGCACACCCTCTCAAAGGTGTGTAGCTGGACAGGAAAAAAATCTTATATGAAGAAGCCATCTTCATTTTCGATAAGGAATTTATATTTCAATTTTTTTCACGTTATTATGGGACACCCTGTATATAGATGGGACATGAAATAAGTAGTGGGATAAATGTAATTAATCATTATGGAATTACGTGTTTTAAGAAAGGTCCTTTGAAGAGAGAAATAGATTTCGCGATGTGATATGTCTGTATGTGTAAACTAGTGCCTGGAGGGTGTCGGTTTCAATTTTAGTATTTATTTCTGCATGTAAGAAATAACATACATAGGTTTGTTTTGCTATAGTATAATATGCCCTTAAAACTTTTTACTCTTATTTCGTAACTTCCTGTATATAAGACAAATATCGTTTTTCGTATATTACATATTTTTATTTAATTATTGCTTTCAATGACATATTTGAAATTCACCTTCATAATTATTAAATGACCGATTTTAACATCTAAAATACTTTATATATATTAAGGGAAAATTGAAATTTCGTGGATCACAAATTTCGTTGACGGTGATGTAGTTCCACAAACACCAGAAAGACTCTAACTGAATACTTAAATACTATAAGGAGGCGCCTTTGGCTCATCATGTTGACATCACCTGGTGATGATTAGTACAGCGACGAGCAAAGTATTCAATTGCGTTGGTGTTGTTTCGTAAACTACATCACCATTAATATCCTTGGCATAATTTACTGTACAAGAAACTAATTACCTTTGTTCCTGTGAAAATTTTAAATTAAATTCTTTTGAAATAACAACTATTTAAAAACAAATACTGTAACAACTTACATCAGTTCTTTATAAGATGATGTATCAATATTGTAACCCATTCAATTAAGGTAAGGGGTACCTCGGTATAAGATAGGTGAAATGTCCCTGGGCACGGATTTTGGAATAAACCCGATAGGATCCTTCTTTGGGCCTAAAGAATAAGATCAACAAGGTTTAATTTTTTTTATAAAAATGGAAACAGTTTAAAATTTTGAAAAAATTCATGCAGTAGTAATCCCAGAGACCTATAACCTCAATTTTTTGGTGCTCTGTTGAGCCCCACTAAGGCCCTTTAAAATATTTTAACATTTTTTAAAGCCGATTTTTTTATTATGATAAAGAGGTGGGAACAATTTTATTTCATCACATTATTTCTGACCAAATGAGGCAATTTTTAAGGTAATTTAGAAATTTCCAAACCCGGTGCGATAGGCCCAAATGCATTTTATTAACGAAAAACCTCTCGTTCATAGTAATATGCATACCATTACACTATATATTGTTTACGCATACATCACCTGTTCCCATACATCTTCTAAATTGAGAACTTAATTTCACTTGATTATTAGTTATTGCCATTTACGTAAAATTAATATTTAAAAATCGGTAAAGGTATTTACACAGAACTTCCCTCGTTATTTGTGCATGGCAGTCACTCTAAAAAATTAATAATTACGAAATGACATTGAGAATAATAATCGGAATAGAGTTATTGCTATTATTACAAAGAAAACTTGATAAGTTTTGGTCAAAAAAATATACAGATTACTCATCCAACAGCAAAAGTTCAATACTAAATAGCAGGTGCCACATATGGCAGGCTTGCGCAAATACCTTTACAAATGTCCACCATGACTGAATTATTTCTAGGGATGACCACCCTGTACATTTTTCAATAAAAGTATAATAGGTGCATATGCCAGATATTATTGCCATCTCTCACATTTTCAATCCAACATTCACGTAATGGAGTGGAAGTATAGTGGTGGTTAAAAAATTTAATTTTTTTTTAATTTTCAAAAGATGGTAAAATAATTTTCAAAATTTTTTCTTCTGAAATAGGTTTAAAATGTCAAACGTAGAAATTTCAAATTTGAGCAAAAAGGAAAGTTTCCTTCTATTCTATAGTAGTGCTAAAAAAAATTTAAAAATTAAAAATTATGTCTTTTTTAAAATGGGTTTAGAATGCTATGAAACGTGAAAATTTTAAATTCGAGCAAATAAAAAAAAAACGGTCCATTTTAGTGGTAAAAACTTTTTGAAAAATGTTGGTGAAAAAAATTTTCAAAATTTTTTTTTGAATTACCTCGGTTTAAAATGTCATTTAAATTTGAGGATTCTAGTGTTAAATTTTTTTCCAAACTGGTAACAAAATGTTGCAATTTTTTTTTTCCGAAATTGGTTTGGAATATCATGAAACGTGGAAATTTTAAATTTGAGCAAAAACGTTTTTTCGTCTGTTCTATACTGCCGTACTTCGGAAAAAGGCCGTATGTTCAGATTTTTGCTAAATCGGATTAATGCATTTTTATAATCTATACATTATATACAATTGCATAAATACTTAAAATATTATTTTTTTCTACTAAAAATGAAAAATAAATGACTTTCAAAATTTCAACATTTGTGTCGCTTTAGTATTTTTGACCACAATACTAGAGAAAAAAGCCCTATGTGTCCATTTCAGACGTACGTGCGTGGTTTTTCATTCATTACACAAAGTATGAAAGCCGCATGTAATGACATACGGCTTTCTTCCCTAGTAAAATCAGCGAAGCAAGATGTTGTGAGCAAACTAAACGCGCATGTATGTACATACGTCGTATTTGTCTAGTATTACTGCAGTCATATTTAATGTACTACGATCTGTAGAATTGCATTTGTTTACATGCGTCATTTGAATCTGGCAATTTTGCTATCTTGGCTGGTGGTATTTACTCCGCGAATCATTGTTTTCAATCAAACTTTCGTACCTCTCGGGAAGCTGAACAAACGAAATAAGCCGTTAGCAGTTTTATGGCATGGGGCAATATCGGGGAGGAAGAAAGAAGATATTCTAAGGATGTATGATGCTTTCTTCCGTTTTGCATGCAACTATGAAAATATTGTTATATGGTCTGACAACTGATCAGCGCAAAATAAGAATTGGTGTTTCTATAGCTACTTAATATACATAATAAACTCTGATGAAATTGCAGCAAGTACTATTACAATCAGTATTTTGAACAAGGGCATTAGTACATGTCGGCAGATTCTTTTCATTATCTCGTAGAATTAGCAATGAAGAAAAAACCGAAAATATACGATTTTCAAGATTTCTCTTACGTTGTTTCCAATCATACAAATGGCCCGGTTGTAAAAGAAATGCAATACAATAATTTCAAAAATTGGCCAACTTTAACTACACACTATCAAATACAGTAAATACAATAAATTAAATAAGAATAATAGACCGTTGTTAAAACAAATTGTAGTAATAATCGCCAAAAGGGGCTTTACCAATCTATTTTATGAAGATCATTTTCATGGTGAAGAGAGAGAACTTCATTTTATACCAAAAAGCAAGCAATGCCAAATTTTTGAGACAGAAATTATAACTGAAAACAGAAGAATACGCAAAGAAATGAAACAAACCCTATTAAACAACCCATCAAGTACAATTCCTAGTCACAAGCTTGTATTTTGGAAGAATATAATAACAATAATATATTTAAAGTTTTATTATAACATTTCGATGTATAATTTATAGTTACCAATAAATTGTGGGTTATTACTTTTTTGTTTCCTTATTTTAAATTGAGAACTAAACAACATGGTTTGAACAATAAAATACAATGCTTGCTTATGATTTTTAATAATAGGCATTTGAGAAATATGAAAATGTCCTGTATAATGTATATATTTATTAATTATTGTATTCATTTCCTATTTAAAAGTAGCACATGCGGCATTCTTGCTTAGTAAAATTTCAAATTCAGTAAGATAAAGTACCGTATGTGAAGCTGTTTTTATGAAAGTAGCAATATTTTGCAAAAAATCTTAACAGTATTAAAAAACATCCATTTTTCGTTTAGTATCAAAAAAAAAATCAGATCATTACGTTATTTAGTAAGAAAGTTACAGCAGTATCAAGTATACCAAATCTTTAGTAATTGTTTTCTCTAAACTGTCAGATGTGTACATGCGGCTTTCTTCCGAAGTGGGGCAGTATAGTAGTGATACATAAATGTTTTCAAATTTTTAAAAAAATTCTTCAAAAACGTTTTTAAATTTGTTTGAATAGTTTTAGAATGTCATGGAAACGTGGATAGGTAAAATCTGAAGAAAGAAAAAAAATTCTATCTTAGTGGTAAAATTTTTTAAAAATAGTAAGAAAAATTTCAAATTTTTCTTTTAAATAGATTTAGAACGTTATGAAACGTGGAAATTTGAAATTAGAAGAAATAAAAAAAAAATTCCATCTATTTTAGTGGTAAACAAATTTTTCAAAAATGATAAAAAAAAATTCAAAATTTTTTTTTTTTAATCAAGCTTAGAATGCCATGAAACGTGGAAATTTAAAATTTGAAGAAAGAGAAAAAAATTATTTCATTTTAGTAGTAAAAATTTTTTCAAAAATATTGGTGAAAAATTTTTTTTTTCCTGAAATAGGTTAAGCGTGTCATGAAACGTAGAAATTTTAAATTTGAGCAAAAAAAAAATTTTTTCATCTTGGTAAAAATTTTTTCAAAAATTTTCAAAATTTTTTTTTTTTCTGAAATAGGTTTAGCGCGTCATGAAACGCGGAAATTTTTAATTTGAGCAAAAAAAAATTTTTTTCACTATTTATTCCGTTTAGACGGTCCACCCTGTATATTTTCCAGTGAAATTTCTACCATCTCTTCGCTGACAGTAGCGTCAACTACCTACCAAATTTGACTGCTCTCCGTCAAGTAGTTTTTTAGTAAATGCACCAACAGACAGACAGACAGACAGACAGACAGACAGACAGACAGACTGACGGAATTGAAAAACCTATATTTTCGTAATCTACGTGTTCTGAAACGTCAGAATCCGAAAAAATCTCGGAGGGTGATTTTTTCTCGAATACAATACTTCCCTTCGGTATG
The DNA here is from genome assembly GCA_963583905.1 of Stenurella melanura. Lineage (NCBI taxonomy): Eukaryota > Metazoa > Arthropoda > Insecta > Coleoptera > Cerambycidae > Stenurella > Stenurella melanura. The sequence goes on along the minus strand of OY757309.1, from coordinate 9,612,710 downwards.
CGAGGGAAGTAAAAAAATAAAAATACAATCAGTATTGTGGTGATAATTCCTGTTTGAATATAGCAATACAACTTAAAATATTGTAAAGTTAGTATGCTTACTACACATGCTATATGAAAATTGACTTCAAGGGTTACTATTTGCCAATTCTGGATGACTTTTTACCTCGGAGGGGGGGGGGGGCTTCTTTCGGCGACCGTCGACACCAGGGGATGTTTTTTTGACCTCTGCTTACCTCCCTGTTCCCTGGGAGACTATTCAACCGTGCCTAGTGACTTTTGTCCCTAACAGAATAACATTTTGCGAAGGAAGGTGGTCTTTGGGCCACAGAGTGTATTTTTTCGCCAAGGGATTGACTTTTGGTCCCAGGGGAGTGTCCTTTGCCCCAGGAGTTAATTCATTAGCAAAGCTTTCAAAGTTGCTCCTCCTATCTAATTAACGTCAATTTTCGTTAAAAAATTAAAAAATTGAATTTTGGCCCTGACGCACGAGTATTGGACATTTTTAAACTACCTTAAAAATTGCTTTATTTGGTCGCAAATAATGTGACGAAATAAAATTTTCCGCACCCCTTTATCATAATAAAAATATTCGACATTACAAAATTAAAAAATATTTTTAAGGGCCTTAGTGGGAGCCAATAGAGCCTCAAAATTGAGGCTACAGGTCTTTGGGATTACTATATGCATGATTTTTTTTAGAATTTTAAATTGATTCTATTTTTGTAAAAAATTAAAAATTCCAAAATCCCTGTCAAGGGGCATTTCTCCTATCTTATCCCGAGGTACCCTTTATATACAGAGCACCAGATAACAAATATATTGCACTTGAACACATACATTTTGTGGAAATAATTACTACATGCCTTCGGACAGTATTTTTCAAAGTGTATTGGAGCTCATTATATTATCCAGAATTAGCGTGCGAAAAAAATGTAAATAAACATCAATAAAATCTTACTCCCAGTTACAAAGCCCTTCAATACTAGCTTAAGAAGTGCTTAAGGTTGCCAAAGTTTAAAGACGGCGGTATACTGTCGACAAGTTCCAACTCATTTTAATAATTACTATTTTATCTAAAATATTTGAAAGTATTCTCAAAAATAGTTTGTTAATTATCTTCACATAACAATATCTTAAACTGTGATCAAGAAATAAATGTTCTATCACGAACGTGGTTTTTACCAATGTGTGACAGTCGAGGAGATCGGTAGGTGCGGGGCTCTTAGCCTGTGTAATCTCTCCAAGGCCTTCGATTGTCTCATATGAGTTGCTTGTACAAAAACTGAGTTTTTATGGCATACGACATACCATTGAATTTTTTTTATTCTAGTCTCAACAATAAACAACAATGTTTTGTCATCGATGACTTAAATTTCGAACTTTTAACATTAAGACAAGAGTGCCTCAAGGATCTGTTCTAGGGCTCTTACTGCTTACTTTATGTCTAAATAATTTAAATAATTTATTTCATTAGTGACAGCATTAGTTTCGTATAGCAAGCCAGTAACTGGTTTTATTATTATTTTCAATTAATTTTAAGCTTAATGAATATAGCCCAGGCCTCAGGGTATTTGAGCTAGGATTAAATGGTCCTTGTGAGAGCTTTTGAATTATTGCTAAGGTTTTAGTAATAGAAAAGTAATTTAAGTTATCAAGGCAACCGTGGGCGTGGGGGGGGGCATGAAACAAAAAGTATTATAGACATGAAAACTAAACAGCGCAAAATTCTACAACAAAAATGTACTTATCGGATTATTCTATACAAATTACTGGGGTTGGTTTTGTACCTGCTCATTGTATGACTCGACGGCTACAAACAATGTCATTATTGACAATTAAAAGAATACTTTTCATTCACCGTAGATCGCAATTGGAAAAAATGTTAGTGTTCAGTACTGAAAATATATTTATAAAAAAATCTCCCATTTTAAGATACATTCCTGTTGAATGTGATTTATAATGAAAACATTAATATAGTAAGTACATTAAAAGTGGATTCCCTTAGCTCTAATCTGTATTTTATTTATGTGTCAAAGTTAATTTTAATCATTTGCGACCATTTTGAAATCAAAAGAGGGTAGCCGGATTAGCATAGGTTAGCTGACCCCCCCCCCCCTCCCGGATTTGGTTCATATTTGGGAGATACGTGCCTACCACTATGAGAATTTTTACCCCAAATGCCAGCTTGAAAAAAACATTTTTGTAAAAGTTATGAAAGAATTTTGAGAAATAAAAAATTTGTTATGTCGATTATAAAAAAATTATAATAACACATATTTACAAAACATGGTGTTATTATTTATTTATATGTTAATAGCACGAACCTTTCTGGGTATACAAAACATGGTAGGTATGTCCAACTTGTAAGAAAAGTGTATTTCCAAGCTTGTGTAATTTTTTTCGAAAAATAGGCACTTTTTAAAAAAAATACATTCAATAAAAGTTGTTTAGAATATTATTTTACATCGGAATGTATAGGTCACATGTCCATTTCGCAAAAAAATTCAGAAGTCCAGCTCTAATGGACATCGGTCCATTGACCGATTTTCAAAAACCTTGAACCAATGGGTTCCTCTGACACCCAGAATAAAAGAGTATCAATCCCGAACCTTAGCCGAACCTCTAAGGCCTTCAAAAAAAAATAAAACTAAAAAGTACATCCCCAAAAAGGCCAAAAACCCTGTTTTTGGGAAATGCAAATGGGTTAACCCATTTTGAGATTTCAACTTTTAAGTATGTTGTTTAGGCCGTCAAGACGAACATTTTGAGCCTCGTGAAGACCGTGGGCGTGAAAATTGCAAAAAAACATAACTGCCCTCCAATATACTTCATAGTGTACAAAAATAAATAAAAACATTTAAAATTTTCAAATGTGAATGAGCCGGTCCGGGAGCTAAAATATCATTGATTTATGTTTGAAGTTGAAAATTAATGTTAGTTCCTGATTCCCATAGAATTACATGAATATTCGGGGGCCAAAATTTATTTTCTATTTTCCTACACTATGAAGTGATCCTCCAATCTTATTCCAAAGAATATATGTTGCTACTTAGGATATGAACATATCACAGAAAAAGAATGGTGGTGTTCCATCAAATAGTTCATGAAGAAAAAATTGTTGCAAAAATATTTTTTTTACTCTCTATTCATTTAATGTATTGTTTAAATGATACTCATTTTATTGAGTCACAAACTGAAAATTAATGTTGGTTCCTGATTCGAATGGAATTTCATCAATATCAGGGGGCCAAAATTATTTTTTATTTTTGTTTGGAAGCAATCCTCCAATCTTATTCCAACAAATATATGTTGTTACTTAGGATATAAGAATATCATAGAAAAAAATAGTGGTGTTCCATAAAATAGTGTTATGTATTACACCCCCTTGAAACTCGAGATTGATGCGCCTATGCCTAATAGTGACTGGAAACTTGTAGAAAGAGATAGAGTTTTCTAGAGTGTGATAGGAGAAGATTCTCGATTATGTTCTAGATAACTCTAGAAGCAATTTCAGGGTACATAAGGCGAGATTCCACTCGTAACAATAGTTCATGGGGAAAAAAATGTTGCAAAATTAAAATATTTTTTCTACCCCCTATTTATTTAATTCATGAGTATTCATTTCTTCTATAGTCAACATACTGTCCTAGACCACATATATTTTAGCTCCCTGATTCGGCTCATACACATTTGGGAAATTTTATTTTTTATTTTTCAAAATTTACTTTTTATTTTTTTTTACACAATGAAGCAATCCTTCAATCTTATGCCAAAAAATATATGTTGTTACTTAGGATATGAGCATATCACACAAAAAAGATAGTGGTGTTCCATCAAATAGTTCATAGAGAAAAAATTGTTGCAAAATAAAAATATTTTGTTACCCTCCTATTCATTTAATTCATTCATTATTTTTTTTATAATCGACATAACGCCCTAAACCTTATATATATTAGCTTCCAAATTCGGCTCATTCACTTTTGAGAAAATGAAATTTTTTCATTTTTCAAAATGTATTTTTTACGCTGAAGAATCCTCCCATATTACTCCAAAATATATGTTATTACTTAGCACATGAGCATATCACAGAAAAAAAATAGTGGTGTTCCATTAAATAGTTCATAGCGAAAAAACTGTTGCAAAATTAAAATATTTCTTTGCCCCTATTCATTTTATTTATTGAGAATTCATTTTTTTTCTAATCGACATAACGCCCCGCACTACATATATTTCAGCTCCCGGATTCGGCTCATTCACATTTGAAAAAAGCAAATTTTTTTGATTTTTCAAAATTCTTTCATAGTTTTTGTAAAAATGTTTTTTTCAATTGGGGTAACTTATTCTCATATTGGTAGGCACTTACCCCTCAATATTAGGGGGCCAAAATTATGAGCCAAATCCAAGCGGGGCAGCTAACCTATGCTCTCTGATGAATTATAAAGTCATTCAATCTTAATGACGAAAATTCATTGTAAATTTAATTCAAACCTCTATCAGATATAGCTGAAAAGTACACAGGATGTCATTTAAAATAAAAAGCTAGTAGTACTTCAGGTCAAACCGGAAGAGTATTATTGGGTCTGGTAAGGTCAAAAAATATATTTTAATGCCAGTAGCCTGCGCTCCAATTTGAAATTGTTATCTTCAAAAGTCAAAAAAAAAGTTAGGCTGTACCTGGTTCCGTGAGCACCCGGTATAAGTGATGTTAATATAATGAGCTTCAATACATGTTTCCTATTTAGGATGTAGAAATAATATTGCAACTATCTTGAAACGAGTACAGTAACTCTATTGTATTTCATCGGAAGTAAACAGATAAAAAGTAAATATTTAGAGGCACTAGATTAGGGGTGCGCCGCTTGCGGTCGTTCAGCGGCTCGCAAAAATATACAGTATATCCACGGATTGACATTGGAAGAGCAAACATTTTATTATTTTTAAGTTCCACGATTAAAAGTCATTCTCTATAAAATGTATATAAAATTTATTAAAAGTCCGTCAATTATACTAGGTATATTTTAGAATTTATAATATACAGAGTGCTAAATATTTACAAAAATGTGAAACTGCAATGAGTATTTTGAAAAATGATATTTAAAAAAAGAAACGGATTAAAAGCTATAGTCAATTATGAAATCTTGACCTCTAACGACAAAGTTGTTTTTCTGTTCTGTTTTAACAGTTCTTCTCTAATTCTTTCATTTAAATCGACCGGTACACTACGAGGAAAATCTGATGTACATCCAGAAGGAAATCCGAGGAAATCAGAAGGAGATGTCAAGGAAATCTGGTGTACATAATTTTTGGGGCACGGTTGCCCTCTTGTGTTAAACTGAAATAGTAATTAAATACTATTGGGTAGATTAATTGATAAATCGGTAAGTAAAAACCGCCGCCTAAGGAATCACTACTTCCACATCCAGATTTTCCATCCAAGTCTCTCCAAAGGAAAACATCTTGGCTAGTATGTGGAAAAAATTGGTTATATCATTTAAATAATACTTGAAGCAGATATCAGAAACTTTGAGGCGTTGGTTTTCAGCATATACACCAAAAATTAAGTTTAAGTAGCTTGTTCTACTTATTTTACCCAGTTTACACTCCCACGCCCTCCCACCTCTTCAACGGAATCATTTCGATCAGATGTCATTATAATACATACGTGAGATCTGAGACCTTGGCTTCCAGTATATACACTAAATTTCAAGTTTTTGTACTCTTACCAGCTTGCTTTACTCATTCTCCTCTGTTCACCTCTAGCTACCCCACACTCCTTCAACGGAATCATCCCAAAATATAATCTAGTTCCTGATGTCGTTATAAAACAGACGTGTACCAAATCCCAAGTGAATATCTCTATTTAATGATGGAGTGGGGTTGGTGGAGAGATTGAAAATGTTATAAAGAAATATGAGGCTTTGGCTGTTAGTATATACACCAAATCTCAAGTTTCTGTATCTTACCAGTTTGCTTTATATATTTTCCCCTATTTATTCCTATTTACCCCCGAACCCTTCGGAATCATCACAAAATATAATCTAGTTCCAGGTGCCGTTAAAATATATACTAGTACCAAATTTCAAGTGAATATCTCAATTTTATTCCATCAACCCTTTCAATAATGGAGTGGGGGTGGTGGAGGGGATGGAAAATATTATAAAAAAATGTGAGGCCTTGACTTCTACTATATACACCAAAGCCCAAGTTCCTGTATTCTTACCAGCTTGCTTTACTTATTTTCCCCTATTTACCCTCCAATCCTTCACCGGATATGTTAAAAAAAACAATCCAGTTCCAGATTTCGTTATAATACATACGTGTACAAGTCAAGTCAATATCTTATACCCTTCCAGAGAACGTGCGCACAAAACTAGTTACAGATCGACAGACAGACCGGATGACAGAAAATTTCTTTCATTCAAATTTAAAATCTCGACGTTTCATGGCATTCTAAACCCATTTCAACAAAAAAAAAAAATGAAATTATTTTTACTATTACTATTTATAGTTACTTCCAGTCCATTACATGGATGTGGAAGTAAAATTCACAACAGTGAAATTACATTAAATATTTTTCAATATAGGGGTTGTTACCTCCATAAAAAGGAGTTAAAAGGGTTATTATGTGTATAAATATTTTTACTAATTTTTTTTCAAGACGTTTTTAAGTACAAATAGTTCATGTTAAATAATTTAAATAAAGAAATTAATTGCAAAAACTCCACATCAAAAAACTACCCCTGGAACAGGGTTAAATTAAATGTAAGGGTAACATTAAAAACCCCTACATTAATAAAATTCTTAGATTTGCATATGTAAAATGTATTAAAACACGTTAATAGAACTTTTTTAATGTAAGGGTAGTTTTAACCCTCATTCAGTGGAGATTTTTAGACACGGAGTTTTTTAAAATTTAATTACTCTGAAAAATAACTTTGAAGAAATTGTATTCAAAACCACTATGAAAAAAAATCAGTGAAAAGTATTTATATTCAATTCAATCATCAATTCATTTTTTCTTATTTTACTTACAGAAATAACAGAAATAAGAACCATTTATTATTATTATTTACTAATTTAAAAATAACAAAAAAATTAATTCGCTATAGGAGATTAAGACTTCTTAATTGTTTATTAACTTTCAAATCTATAACATTTTTTTTAAATATCACTCTTCAATATTTTTACAAATACAAATACAAATTCACTCTTTGTAGTTTTTCACATTTTTGCAAATATTTAGCACCATGTATATAATTTTTTTGAAATGTTTTCATTTCCCGGCTTTCCATGGAAAACAGACGTTTTTATAAAAAATTAAATTTCCTCATAAAGTTACAAGTAAAGTGGCTTCCATACTCAATTCGTGAACACTTTACATATAAACTAAGAACGTATTTGAAATCAATGATATCTTATAGTACAGGCAAATTAACAATTTAGGGTAACAAAAATTAATAAAAGAATCATCTCTGGGATTCAAGTAGGTAATAACCTGGAGAATCAGATGATGCATTCTTTGCACTTCCAAGTTCCAGGAAAATTAAAAATAAATTTGGAAATACTTTTTGATTTTCGTTTCTTTTTGCTCTTGCGGCCAAAATAATGAAAATAGAGAAAGAAGTTCCCAACGAAAGTTGTAGCTCGTCTTTTTCTCTACAAAAAAGTCTTTGCAAATTTCTGTCTTACTTAAGCCGTTTAGAATATAAATCCAGTTTTCCACTTATAGTTTTAGGACGCTTCGAAATGCGCGAAAAATGAGAATTCTCCAGGAGTTTCGTACGACCGGGCTCATCGATCGATAATTCTTACTATTCAGAGCCCCTAAAAAAATGAAAATAACATGAAATGTAGTGAAAGGTCTCAGCTTTAATGTGGAACTAATCATAAAATTCATAAAAAAGTTTATCAAAGAGAGAAATTGTCAGAAGATGGCTTGGTGAACTTTGTACAGTTGATCCACAGATTTATTCATATCTTTGCGGGGAGTCGTTAGAATGATAATTCATTTTGCTTATATATTCTTATATAATGATATATTAATCCAATTAACATTTTATTGCAATTAATTTTGTTGGAAAAACATACCTTGCGATCAAAGTAGAGGGTATATTTCTCATCGATCAATCTCCTCCAAATTTTGTAGTTCAATTCGCTATATCTTAAGGAATAATAATAATAGTCTTAATTTTTGGATTATAAGTACAATAAAACATATTCTTTCGAATGACTTTAGAGTTTTTTAAATACGCGCAGTATTTTTTGAATTTGTCTACATTATTCATACACCTTCAGAAAATGCACAACTATACAGTAAAACAGATACAACTAATTTGTTTCTTAATATTCTTCAATGACATTTTCACGAATTATAGATTAAAGTGCGTGGAATTGAATCCATGCAGTGAAAAAGCACCCATTGTTACGGGAGAAATAGGCAGGGTGCATAAAACTCAAAGATGTGAATAAATCAACTGTATAAAGTATACTAAGCCCCATCTTCTAACACTTTTGTCTATATGATAAAAATTTGTATGAATTTTGTGATTAGTTCCACATTAAAGCTGAGACTTTTCTCTACATTTTACGTTGTTTTCATTTTTTTAGCGGCTCTGAATAGTAATAATTATCGATCGATATGTCCGGTCGTGCGAAACTCCCAGAGAATTCTCATTTTCCGCGCATTTCGGAGAGGTTCAAAACTGTAAGTGGAAAACTGGATGTATCTCCTAAACGGCTTAAGTAAGGCAAAAATTTGTAAAGGCCTAATTTGTAGAGAAAGAGACGAGCTGCAAATTTTGTTGAACACTTTTTTCTGTATATTCATTATTTTAGCCGTTAGAGCAAAAAACCGACAATCAAAAAGTTTTTCCAAATTTTTTTGAATTTTCCCGCAAATTGGAAGTGCAAAGAATGCATCATTCCATTCTACAGGTTATTAACTACTTAAATGCCGGAGATGATTCTTTTATTAACTTTTGCGAGGTTTTTACAACATTTTGCCTTCAGTGCCTGTACTATTATTAGTTCTATATTTTATTTTTCACAAGCGACCGCGACGTTTATTTGATAGAGCAAATGTTTGGCTTTTATTATTCCTTTTATTTAAGTTACTTCTATGGCAAAAATACATTAGAACTATTATAAAAAATAAACTTGATGGACCCGCCCAAACTAAAATTAATATTCGTCATCTAGCCTAATACTAGATTGGACACCCCTAAACTAGGCCCAATCTTTGTCAAGCCAGTTCCTTCCAACAAATCACGCAGACGTTTGCTGCATTTTTATAATATCTATGCATTTTAAAACCGTTGCTACTTTTGTAGAATAACAATATTTTAAAGTTGCTGTTTAAACGTTCAAATAATTAATACATTTCCCAATTAGTCAACTACTGTAAAAATATCCTCATTCCTTACAGATTTAAATAATATTTATAAATATATTCTTCTAATATAAATAAAATGTATATAACAAATATAAAAAAACAATCAGTTTTGAACATTTTGGTCAATATCAGACTTGGCGATATCCGAGGCTTGCTCGGAGGGCGAATGATGCTTCCTAACATGCACCCCCAAATTCCCCTTCTGTTTCGCTTTGTACGGGCAGTACATACACTGAAATTTGGGTTCCTTATCCCCACACTCATCTTGCTCATGCCTTCTCATCGTTGATTTCCACTTGTAGCGTTTGCCACAGTATCGACAGGCAAACTGAGAATCCGGGCTGTATCCGGGTCGAATTGTGTGTTCAGACATGATCTTTATTTTCCTCATAGTGCCGTTTTCCCGTGGCCTTTTCGATTTCTTGGACGGGCTTTGTAACAAGTTCTCTAAAGTTGGAGGGATTAAAATTTGATCAAACTCTAAAAAGTCTGAAATTACAAAGCAAAAAATTAAAACAAAATAAAATAAAAAGGAAGCGCAACCCAAAAAGCAGCAGAAAACATATGTACAGAAAAGACTGGTTAGGCACAAAACAAAAATAAGTTATTTACAAAACACAAAATAACGGTTTTTAAGGAGGAAGTATTTTTGATATTTTGATCATTTTCGGTATTTTTACATGTATTAAGCTGTTGTAAATCAAACCTAAAAAAATATAGTACAGTTATAAAATAAATATGATGTTCAGAAACTTTCCTAGGAATATTTGCTTTCAATGTATTAACTTTGATTTTTGAGATGTAGATCATTTTAACTAACATTATAATAGACGTATAATAGCATAAACAGAAAGATCATATTTTCAATTTTAAACTCTCTATAGTGATGTGAATGCAGGTCTGAAGGAAAATCCCTGCCATGTGTAAACACAACCACCACTTACTTCTTTTCGATTAGCTGCGAGTCAGGTTTTAATGCGTATGGTGGTGCTTGAAGTGGCACTATTGCCGTTGCTGGTTGTTTATTTTATTATTTGCATTTTATAATCAATAAAATAAATCGGAAAAATTCAATGGCCCCAAAACCTTTTTTCAAAACTGAAAAAAATTATTCAGTCACAAATTAGAGTTTTAGTAAGTAGCATCGTGGGAAAAACTGACTTAATTTCGCGGACTTATAGCTGAACTAAAGGGAACAAACTTCGAAGATTATTTGCCGTAAAAAAATAATGCACAAAATGGAGACCTTTTAATAACCGACAAGGTATACCCCCCTTTTCTCCTTTAACTGTCGATTTTTAAATGGAACATCCTATATATTATTACAACAATACTGTAACAAAGTTACAGCTAAAAGAAAATAAGAAAATACAATTTTGTTCTAATTAAACGTTAAGAAGTAACTAAGGTGGCTTTGAAAACAATTAAATATTTAGCTTGTCAAACATTTATTCGTTTAACGGTGTTTCTATTGTGTCTTTAAAAATTGTTTAAAATTCTTGTTAATTGTGTTCATAATGCCGAAAATTTATACAAGAGATGAAAAAGCGGACATGTTAATTATTTATGGGGAAAGTTAAAAAGATGCAATTGCAGCTATGGACTTTTATAGCCGACGATATCCTGATAGACAATGTCCAACGAAAAATTATTTTAAACATGTTGAAATCCAATTCCGAAGAGAGCAAAACAATGATCCCAAAGAAAACTTCATTACTGACGAAGGAACGGAAATTAATGTTTTGGCTCGAATAGAAGTTGATAAGACTGTTTCTTCTAGGCAAGTTGGGTTTGAATTGAACATCAGTCACCAAACAGTAAGCCGAATTTTGCACAAATACGCTAGGAAGAAAAATCAAAATGGGGTTTAAATGGGATATAAAATACTCTCGTGTTGCCATTTTTGATGGGTATTGATATTTATTAGTATATAAAATAACAAAATAATAGTTATCTCTTGATTTTTTGTATATCTAACGATTCACAGGTCCATAAAAAATAACTGACTTTAATATAAGTTATAGATACATTATCTTTTAGTTGAAGGTAGTACTTCAATGCAGAAAAAGTTAGGAATAAAAATATTCACATTTACAAATTTACCAGCATGTTGAAGTTAGAAATTCAAAAAAAGCTGCATATTCAATTTTTTGATGATATTTTTTTATGCAATTTTTTAACTATTAAATGATTAGAGACAATAGTTATATGAAATATAAAGGCAAGAAAAAAATGTTTTGAGCTAAATTTTCAAGATGTTTGGGTCTTTTTTTATTTTTGGAAACAATAAAAAATTGGCAAAAAATTGGCTAATTTCAACATGCTAATAAATTTGTAAATGTGAATATTTTTATTCCTAATTTTTTCTGCATTGAACTAAAAGATAATGCATTTATAACTTACATTAAAGTCAGTTATCTTTTATAGGCCTGTGAATAGTTAAAAGTGCAAAAAATCAAGAGGTAACTATATTATAATGTTATTTTTTTATAATAATATATATCAATAGCCATTAAAAATGGAAACGTAAGAAAATATTTTATATCCCCTTTAAAGCCCACTCAAATGTTGCAATTTTTTACGATATAGATTTTCTCGAAAATCATGGCATATACAAGAAAATTACAAGAGAACTTTTTTTTAGGAAATTAGTCCAACTTTCTTTTTTATAATAAGCAATTTTTTATATCTTCAACGGTTAACGAGTTATCAGCAAAATAAGGCTTCTTTCACAGTCGGGGTGGTTTTTTGGGGGAGTTGCGCGGCACCCCCAGAACTGATTTTTGTGGTTTTGTTATGTATAATCCCTCCACTAACAGTTACTGAAGGAAAATCTCAGATAAATGTTTTTTGTTATGGAAATCTTTATAATTATTGAACTACTAGTTCTATTTCTAGTTTTGGGTCAAAGCGCGCCATTTCTTTATGGTTTTAATTCTTTTTATAGTGCTGTGTCGGCCAATCTACAACTTAGAAATTGAGTTTTTAATTGTGTACATTACCCAATTTTTTTAGTTACCGTCGACTTATCGTCAACTTCACATACAAGAATCGTCCTTTCCTGTAGGAAAACAATGATACTTAAACAAAAAGAATAATAGATTGTAGGAATATCTTTGGGAAGTTAGTTTTAACATGAATTAACAACTTTTTTTATTTAATAATCAGTAAAACATAATCTTTTGTAAAACAAGTATATACTTTCTCTCTGAAATTCGATTTACATATTCGTATGGCCCACGTACATATGCTTTTTAAACATAGCTCTTGATGGGAACTTTTGCATACACTGATAACAGTAATAGGTTTTATCTTGTCCACACGTTTTCATGTGAAAGTTCCTGTTCGATTTGTACTTGTAACAGCGTCCACATATCCTGCATGTGTATCGACCTAAAAAATAAAGTGGTTAGAACAAAATTAGGAAAATAACAGCAATATTTATAATTACCTTTAGTTGCGAGGAATTTTGCATTCTGCACAATATGTTTCTCTTACGATTATTCTCAAAGTGGCGTTTGTGACGTGCTTGCAGAAAGTGATTCTAGGGCTCTCCCTCTAGCTAACACTGATTTATTGTCCAAACAAGTTATCGTGCTTTCAAAAGACACAATTCTTGACGAACGGACAGACAGACAAACAGATGGTCAGACATTTTGAAAGTTATTCATAATTCGATCACCAACACAGCGATATGAAATTTTTTTTCCTACGAGCGATACCGGTTTTAATAAGTAACGTAATGTTAATAAATAAAACACAATGCATCAAGTTGCCAACATATTAAAACTATATTGAAATGTGATTTTTTAAATTTAAATGTTCAATAAATCCCATACGGATGAATTATTGAAGATCTGCACTTTTTCACAATAATGTGCTTAGTTGTTTGACTGGCGACAGCGTGCCTCAAATAAAGTACGAAAAAATGTTCCAATATATTTATTTTTCTTGTATAAAATGTATAAAAATAAATAATTTATAAAAAATAACTTTACGATATATATGAATAATATATAATATGTATTTTAACAGTATTCTAGTTCCATTGTAGTATCTTTTTGTACATCATTCAGAATAATGGAATACAGTATTATCATTACAACTAGAAATATATGTATATTACCAAACCATGAATAGATATTTATTAATACTAATTATAAAAACATTTTTTATAGTTTGCTGATCTGGACGGTCAATATTGTAAAATATATGAACATTTAGAATACAGTTTACATAGGATTACATTTTTGCAGTTTCTAACGAATGATTTTCTCTACTCTTCATAAATCATCTCCATGGAACTAAAAGAGGACCAACAGGAAAACGAAGAAGGCAGATAACAAAGGGGGATTATGAAAGAGTGTGACAGAGAGGGAGACAAAGAGATAAGGATAGTAATCAATTAGAAATTTTATATATTTTATCTAGAGATTGCAATATTCAAAATAGAGAGACTAATTGGTACCAAACCACTACAATTATGAACTTGCATTTTATATCAGTAGACAGTATGCAAGTATACAGGAGATGACTTAAAACTATGAGATATAAGAATCCGCGTGCCAGACTTTAAGTCTGGTACTTAGTAAACTACTTCTTAATGAAAATTCATAAAATTGCTCTTCCGGAAATGCAACCTTAATAATAATTCATAGATTTAAAAAAGAGGAAGCAGTTTTCTTTAAATTTCATCTGAACGTAGAAAGATAATATCTATACCTATATTTAACAATTTCTATTTTTTTGTACACATTTTGTAGAAACATTTCTTATCTGTTTCAATAAAGAATCCGCCTCATAGCATTGTACTTTTATTAGATATGCCTCATACAGCACATTCCCCTTAGTATTTTGATAAGGAAAGTCTAAACATTCGTAAATGTCCAAGAAAGGATTTTATAACACACATACCAATTATTCTCACAAGTCAGTTGAATCATATCTTGGAAATTAGCTAGTTCAAACGTATTTTGTAAAAAGTTTGATGTAGATTTCAAGCACAGCTGCAGATGTTTTATATCAAAGTCTTGTATAGACGTGTTGTGCTGGAGTTTTCCAAGAAATATTTTGGCGAATTAAAACAAAAATCAAAGAGTTATTTTAGTTTAGCATTTATTTTTACAGCTCTTTATTTTAAAGCCCTCAGCCAGTCTACTCTACTATACTACATTAAGTTGCTAGACATGTTGGTATGTAGAAAATGGATGGCTTGAAATCAAAGAACTTTCAAACGTTCATTAAATTTTATTATTTTATTCCGGAGCTGTCGAATCTTCTTTATAATCATCACAAGGCATATCAAGATTGTCAATAACCCTTCTCGATAGGCCTATTAAAAACCCACCCAAGTCCATTGGTGGAATAAATTCCACTTTAGAATTTACTAATGAATTATATCTCGTAATTTCTAATACGAACTCCGATTGGCGATAGTTTTAAACATGGTATACAAAATTCATTCTCTTGACAATTATATCCATGTTTAGATTTTTCCAATATATTTCGATTTTTATTCAGAGGGGGCTGTACTCATAATACAACTACTGGTAAAATTAGAGCATCACAAAATATTTAAAAACATTTCTAGTGTTTAATAATTTACATATCGATTTGACCTCAACAGGGAACAGGAATGCAGAAAGTTTTACAGAAAGTAAACATTGCAAGGAAAAGTTTTAAGCCAAGAATATCGCAATGCAAGAAGAACTAGAACTAGTTCTAGAATTGAGGTTCTAAGCCGCTGGGTAGAACATTTTAGTTTTATATTGAACAAAGAAGGTACTGAACCAACCCCAGAAATACAGGATGTTAGACCCTTGGAGCAAGGGGTGGAAGATTTTGAAAATCAGGAGCCGCCAACCGCAGTAGAAATTAGAGAGACCATAAAAAAAGTTGGCAAAAAGTAAATCACCCGGAAGTGACAATCTGCCTGCCGAAGATGCTGGCGAAGAACTAAAACTGCCCTGCAAGAACTTTTTACAGATATTTGGAAACAAAGAACCCTACCAGAGGAATGGAATGTAGGTATACTATGCGCTACCTACAAAAAAGGTGACATACTGGAGTGTTCAAATTATTGAGGAATCATCTTATTGAATGCCGCATATAAAGTATTTTCGATAATACTTTGCAACCGAGTCAAACCCTATGCGGAAAGATAAATAGGAAGGTACCAAGCTGGATTCCGCAGTGGCAAGCCAACCGTAGATCCAATCTCGACACTCCGCCAAATCCAAGAGAAAACTCATAAATATGGAATCAACATCCACCGTATCTTTGTCGACTTCAAGGCCGCCTATGATAGTATAAATAGAGGGAAACTCTATGAAGCTATGAGGGAGCTCCAACTACCAAGAAAATTAGTAAATATGAAAAGGTTGACAATGGAAAAATTGGAATGCAGGGTATGCATAGAAGGAAACCTATCAGTACCATTTAAAACCTCTAATGGACTGTGGCAAGGAGACGCACTCTCTTGCACCTTATTTAACTTAGCCCTCGAAAAATGCATAGGAATGTCGGGTAAACCAACTACAAGGACAATATATAATAAATCCATCCAAATCTTGGCCTAATGCAGATGACATATATATCATAGGCAGGTTCGAAGCAGCAGTTAAAGAAGCGTACAGAGCACTGAAAGGGGCAGCAGAGGAAATAGGGCTATTGATTAACATCAGTAAAACGGAAAGGCCAAGAAATATAATTTACCCCCAACATAAAATCCTACATATAGAGGACCACGATATCGAGGTTGTCAGTGAGTTCACCTATCTCGGCTCATTGATTAACAGCGAAAATGACACAACAGCCGAAATAAAACGAAGAGTCCTCCTGGCCAATAGATGCTACTTTGGACTTATCATCTCCAGAAGTACAACGTGTAAACTGTATAAAACCTTAATAAGGCTAACATACGGATTTTCGAGAGAAAAGTACTAAGGGGAGTCTATGGGGCTGTTAATGAAAATGGTACAAATGGTCGTCTGCGATGGGTTGGTCATATTATGAGGGTGGAGACAGATCAGCCCACACGAAAGGCTTTACTAGATAAGCCTGTAGGACAATGCAGAAGGGGAAAACCTCGAATGCAGTTCCTAGACAATATAGATGATGATTTAAACGGTATAGGAGAGCATGGAGAAGGCGGGCGTTGGACAGTGATGACTGGAATAAGAGGAAGCTAAGACCCACGAGGGGCTGTAATGCCAGAATGATGATGATGATTTACCCCCAAGACTTCAAAGAAATAAGCTCAATATACAATCTAGGTTCAGATATCGCTATAGAAGATCTATAATAAAACTTTTTCGCTTTCATCTGCAGCATTGAATTTCACATGAAACTCGTACCTATCCGATAAGCTATTCCAGAACCATAGAATAAAAAAGGGATACTCTATTTTTGCCGGTAAGTGTATTATAACTATAATAAAGTAATTTGCACTAAAATAAAATACTTACATTATTAACCAAATACCCAACCTTTACCATGATTATATTAGAACTAATACACAACGTACTGCTTTGTGATTAAATTAATTTGTGGGTAATACGAACGACACTATTTTCTTGTTTTTAATAAAGCTAAGAATACAGGCAGACACAAAAGTGTCTAGATCATATCTCTAGATCGACTTTTGTCTTATGTACAGCACCTAGAACTTTGTCGCTAGATCGGCACGATACTGTTCTCACAATTTGATAGATCGTTGTCTAGAGTAAACTAGACACAACTCTCGACATTTTACTGTCTACGTATATCCGTACCTTAGGGATACACGTAAATATCAACACGTGTGTCTAGATTACTTCAGAGTGTGTTCACATTGTGACGCTAATGTTTGAACAGAGAGATGCCTAGAGCTCAATAGACTGATGTTGCTAGACTTTTCTATTGTATCCACATGATATTGCAGTCTATATTAGACACTTACATCACACAACTTTTGACTATATCAAAAAGACATAATTTCATGCCATGCTGAATTATAATGAGCTGTAAAGAAAAATAAAGTTCATATCCCCAATTGCTATCTGAACTCAGAAGACCCAGAATATTAAGAAAAACTCCTTGGAGTGTTTGCTTCTAATTTCGAATTCCTATGTTTTATCCTTGTATATTATTGCATCCCATAATTCGGGACACGCTCCCAGTATTTTTATTAATGTTTGTATCTTTTCTTTTGTCCAATTTTATCCGCTTTACTGTCATAATTATGACATCTAATTTCGTTCATATTGTCGCAAGTAAATTAGTAAAATATAACATTGAATTACATACGTCTCATTGTCTAATCTAACAATAAATTTCTTGTGTACCGGTACACCTAGATCATGTCTCGGCACGACGAAAAAAATACGTAGATGGTAGTCTATCAACTTGCAAGAGCGGTGTCGTGAGAAGTGATGTCTGATCTAGCGACACTGTTCTAGATGGTGTACATACTCTGATATTCGATCTAGACACTTCTGTGTCTGCGTATATCCTTACTTTTACTCTCATAATGACACAACTTACTTCTATTTACCAGTCAAAATATTATTTTACATGGATATTGTGGTTTAACCAAAAGCATACAATTAACAATAAATAAATACATTGTCTTTAAGTAGAAATAAAAACAATTACTAATAATTAACAATGTGCTTCAAAATAATCATCGATTGTACGCGTTGTTCAGAACTTCCTGCTTATGCTCCTTGTGCTTCGCCATAACGTGCATAATGAAGTGGATCTTCTGCTTTCCTTTGTAAGGACAATAAGAACACTTGAACTGCGGTTCCTTTCCGCATTCCCATCTGGAATGGTTGTAGAGAGAGCTCTTCCGCTTGTATGCCCTCCCACATTTCTTACAGGCGAACAAATACTGCTGGCCAGTTATCTGCTCTAATGTAAGCATATCTAAAATGTACACAGTGCTTTAATTTAATTTTAAAATGTCAGAAGGTAACAGTTATGTAAGAAGGAAATAAAAGAGGAATAAGTATGTACAGAAATATATATTTACAAGATAATACAATTAATAAAAAGATACACCGTGGATTGATTTTATTTATTAGCTATACAGTTTTAAACTACCTGGTACATTTTATAAATTTAAAATTATTTTATAGCTACATACCTTTACATACGTAATAGTATTATGTACAGAAACTTGTACGCGGTTTGACAAAAGGTCTCATAGAATCTGACCGCCATATAATTCGTCTAACCATTCTTGATTTAGGCGAATTAGACTCACAAATAAGATTTGTAGGAAAGAAGAGATAATAAAAGACATTTTGCTCCACTTCATCGTTAAATATTTGGGGAGGGGTTGACCCCTGAAAAATGTTTTTTTCTTTTCAAATTTTTATGAATAATAATTGAAGACAAGAATTATTCCCTACTTTATTCTTTATAATGGAGGAGAGTCCCTAAGGTCGATTTTCGGATTGAAGATGAGAGTAGGATTACTAACTTTCATGGTTACTTGCTTCAATTTTTTATTTGTCTAGCATATACAGAGTATCTCAGAATTGAGTACGCGGACGGAAACCCGCGATTCCTGAGTTCATATAAGTATTACCCAACTTACCATATAACCCAACTACCATAATTGAAACTTTAAATATGCAGTTATCTATAATTGCAACTTTAAACTTGCAATTAAGCATAATTGTCAGTTTAAGGTTGCAATTATGGATAATTGCAAGTTTAAAATTGCAATTATGGATAACTACAAGTTTAAAATTGCAATTATGTATAATTGCAAGTATACCAACTTACCCTAGTCCAAAAATGCATCCCTGAGGAAATACATTCTCTTAACGTGAGGCAGAAATAAACCTTTTTCCAATAATGTCTGTTATATTGAAGATAAAATTTTTAAATTTTGATGGGAGCTGTACCTCTTAAGTACTCTATGTAAACCTGGTAACAACCAAATCACCCTGTAAAATTATGGAATACTTGAATACTTTATAGAGTATCGAAAGGGCTACAAAAAAGTTACTCTTCAAAATTTTTGTAGTATTAATCAAAATACAAGAAATTATTGTTTTTTTCCTCTATACATATATCTAAAAACTTGGTAAACATTTTTCGCTTTATCTGGAGATAACTTCTTTTTGTTCAAAAAGCATAAGAAAATCAAATTCACTTATTTTTGTCAAAAATTGACGCTGGCTGAAAACCGGCCTTAGGGATCCTCCTCCTTTGATCTCGACACATGTTCTTTCGCACAGACTGGACAATATTTTTTAATCTCTGTGCTGACCAATTACAAATATGACTATTAAGTAGCTACAATATTTTTGTAAAATGAAATTTTCCGTATATTTTTATCAACAATAAAGAGGTAGAGAGAGCAGCGAGAGTGGGAGAAGAATGGGGAGGGGGGAGAGCGACTCTTATATTGTTAATTACATTGAAACAATATCATGAATAATATGGATTCAATGATTGTTTACTTTACAGCACCGAATACACAATGCCATCTCGAACGTTTTTCCACGAAGAACTCAAATCCATGTTCCCTTAAAACTTTCGAGTTAGCCAAATGGTCATTCTAACAGTTGTTCTTAGCAGAATTTTTCAAAATAGAAATCCCTAATAAGATTTCGTAATTTTTTGACACAATGGGCTCAGGTTTCGCCGAATAAAAAGTATCACACAGCAGCCTATTTTAGTGCTCTATACGTAAAAGAAAATAAAGACAAATTTATATGGGTAATAGTAGTACGATATCGAACTACTGTGCTGTCTTGGTGCTTCAGACATTAATTTTTGTTGCAGAGCATTGAATTTTAGCGCAATGTCTATTTAAAGATCACTTTTCAGGAGGAATTATTTGTGCATGAATTAATACTAGGAATTATAAAAAAATGTAAAATGCTACACCACTTTATCTAACTTCTCCCTTAATACTTCCAAAGCCAGTTCTCGTTTCTTATGAGTCAGCGACAGTTTGTGTCGCTGCAGAACATGATGGAATTTGCAGTAAAAGTCACAAGTGGAGCAGTAATATTGAGGAACTTTTCCACAATCATTCTTCAAATGAGTGTATACTGATGTCTTGTGTTTGTAAAGCTTCTTGCATAATGGACATATGTAGTCTCCTTTCGAGTTTTGCAAAATTCTTGAAGTTACATCTAAAATAGACTTGCATTAATATGAGGATTTTATAACGTTTTTCAAATTACCACATTTAGAACATTACAACTACCACAGATAACAAAGTAACAACACACAATCACAATACATTTAACACTATTAGATACAGCATCTCACTAAACAAAGTTATCGTGAGAATACAACAAGGCAAACAAACACAAAATAATTTTCCTTTTGGATTACCAGGACTTACACCACACTTATAGTAGAGTCACATAATAATAATCTTCAAATGATGTGGTCTTGGGGAATCTTCTTTACACGGTGGTGTAGATTTTCTTTAACTACAGAGAATTATATGACGCATAAATAAAAATTAAATAATATCAATTAGCAAGGAAAATAAATATTTTATAGAACAAAACATACAACAAATAGTAGTGATAAATACAATAATCCGTAACCCTCTCACTTTGTTTAACAAGTTATACAATAATAATAATATGTCTGTATTTAGTTTCACAGAATACATTACAATATTCTTGCCAAGGGTGGCGAGATCTACTCAGCTAACCACCCAATAGAAAGCTATACGTTCACGGAAAACAACATAAACATTAACGCTGTGAAATAACATAGAATATTGACAAGTTTAATAAGTAAACAAAATTATAAAATAAATAGACAAACTTATAAAATGTTAGAACTAATTATGAATTCTTTTAGATGATTTTTAAAGGTCGCAACGGTTGGGCATGATTTTGTGACAGGAGACAGAGAATTGAAAGCCTTAACGGCGTTGTAGCTAAATGAAAGAAGAAACAAGGCGGTGTTGTATCTAGGAACATTACATAGAACATTACTCTTGTGATGTGTGCTTCTTCGATGAATGTCGGATCCTTTGAGGAGTTTATTATAGAGATAAGTCGGTTGCTTTGACTGACTGAATTATATATTAATGTACATAAGTGCATAACAAACCGCTGCTCCAATTTGAACCAACCAGCTTCACGGTAATAGGATGAAACGTGATCAAAGTACCTAAGCCCAAAGTAAAATCTAATACAACTAGTTTGAAGCTTCTGTAGACTCTCCTTAACCTTACAGAGTAAAGCTGGCCAATAAACAATATCACAATATGCTAGCAATGACAAGATAAAAGAATTACACAATTTTAATTTTACGTTCGCAGAAAGAAATTCCTTGAATATGTAAAGAGTCCGTAGTTTCGTATAACTTCTTTGAAGAACGTTCGATACATGAAATTCAAAGCGCAGATTATTATCAAAAAATACTCCTAAATTTTTACAAACACTGGTAAAATTTAAATTGACTTTATTTATATGTATATTAAAGTTATCACTATTCATAATATCATACTTATCTTTACCAAAAATGATAATTTGAGTTTTGGATTCATTTAGTTTAAAGCCATGAGAGTTTTAGATTTTGGAAATTTGATCCAAATCCTCGTTAATATATTTTTTGGCTAACTCTAGATTTTCAAATTTAAAAGAATGGTAGATTTGCATGTTATCTGCATACTGGTGCACACTTGAATATTTAATTTTTTTTTTTTTTTTGGCATCAAGGCCATTAGCCATACAGCCAGCCACAACATATTGAAGAATACGATTATATTATTTTTCCCAAACCTATCTCTAACCCAAACAGCAAGAAACCATCATCCTACCGACGACAAAGGAAGAAAGGAAAAACAGGGGGACACACTCCTCTCGTCCAGGGGTCTTTCAGGACATTTTACATGACACGCTAGACTAGACCACGGATAGGAGATATAAATAAACAAGAGGTAAAAAACAATGGAGAAACAAAACTAATCTACAGCTTAATTTTAGTCTCATTCACGAAATTAATTAGCGTATCGAAAATTTTTTTTTGGTTTAACGTTAAGAGGTGAAGCATATTATAAGGTGTTGCAATATTACAAACTCTCTGAATATCAGTGTATAACCTATTAGTGTGTATTGCATGCTGTTTACATTCGAAAAATATATGGTCCAAGTCCCCAGTCACATCACTGTATTCACAGGTATCTGTGCGGTAAATACCAATTTTAAATAAGTGCGCAGGGAAACAGGCGTGCCCAAACTTTAAGCGTATGATAGTAGTGGTGTACTTTCTTGAGCATTTATAGTTTTCGTGCCAAAGATCATGGGACAAATTCGAGTGAATTAATGAGTATCTAGTAGGATTTGTGAAAGTAGATTCTTGCCACATATATTCCCATTTGTTCCTTAGGTTGCTGAATATTTTAAATGATTACTAAAATCTGCAGTGTAAACTGCGAACAACAATGGACCCAGTACACTTCCTTGTGACACACCTTTAGTTAACATTGTAAAATTTGAAGTTACATTACCCAGTATTACTCTTTGTTGTCTGTTCATTAAATAGTTATTGATGAAATTCAAAGAAGAGTTGCTCAGTCCAAAACACTTAAGTTTATCACATAGAATAACATAGTCAAGAGTATAGAGCGATTACTATATCAAGCAGGACAAGGCATGTATTCTTACCTTCATCACAAGCCCTCACTATGTCATCAGTAACCCGCAGCAATGATGTAGCAGTACTATTAGAGCCCGAAAACCGGATTGAGTAACTGGTATAATATTATTTTTAGAGAAATGTAAGCTTAACTGTTTATACATAATTTTTTCTAAGATTTTTCAAAGAACGGGTAAAATACTTATAAACCTAAAATGAGACAATTGATTTGGATTATTAGTTTGAGCAATAGGAATGATATTAACACATTTCCACCGTGACGGAAATTCATTTACCATACATGCATTTAAAATAAATGTAGTATGAGGAGTAAGCTATGGAATAAGAAAAGAAATTATTTTAATATCAATTCCATCAACTCCTTTTGAGTTAGATCGAATTTCAGAAATAATTTTTTCCACCTTTCCTTCATTAATTACAGAAAAACTAAATTCATTAGTAATATTAGGGAACGTATTTTTATTGTAATATTCTAAAAACTCATTGTTGTTATGGCCGATGTCAGTAAATGGAATACTATCAGAAAAATGATTATTGAATTCGTCCCAATTACCCACTAGTTCGGGGTGACTTATAGGTGTAGAATTAATATTTAGCCACTTTAAAGTACGCCAAAAACCTTATCTAATGACTATTAAGACACACTTCTCGATAGGTAATTTAAAAATATGTGTCTTCAGAAGTGAATTGACTGTTATGGCGATGGATTGTTCAAATAAATGAAATCTCTCGTGTGGGCAGTACACAAAATCATTCGCAGACGGGTTTCTGGCTATTACCTGCTTCGATGTCTAATGCAAATTATATGCGTGCAATGAGCACACGCAGGATCTCCATGGTAAGTCTATCTGCAATAGTCGAGTAATGTTGACTTACAAAAAACTAACAAGTGTCTTCATCTATTGGGAGTCAACAGCAAACGTATTCATCGAATCAACTGTCACTTATCACTTTTTATTAACTAAGATCTTCCTGTAAGATATTATTATCTCATTGATTTTTTTTCGCTAATTCCTCAACATTATTATTACAAAAAAGAAATAGTTCAGAAAATTAAACTAGCGGAACTGTAGACATACCAAAAATCTAAAAAATGTATTTTAACTCACCAAGGACGTTGGAATACTATTTTACATGGGTGTGCAAGGTAAGACTGGTAGGCTTGAAGGAAGGAAAAAGGAGGTTGTAAGGAATTTTCCGCACCTTATTTTGACCGACGAATTTTTAGCACTCAATAAATATAATTAAAAATTGAATTATATTAAGTACTGATGGGGTTTTGCTATATTTTGTACTATATTATATAATAATGCGAGTTTATTAGATTTCAAATTATAAATAACATTTCTGTGTATACATCATCATAACTGATGGTTTTCAATGTATTAATTTCAGAACAGAAGGTAGGATTTTGAAAGAACTAAATACTTAATTCAATACTATCAGTGACATCTAGTGAGCAGTTGCTAGGCCAGACAGCGCTTAGGAATTTATAACAAAACAAAATGATAGTCTAATTCTAATTAAAATTAAAACTAGATGGCCTAAATGCATTTAATGCGTTAATAAAGTGTTTATTTGTATTAGATTGAAAATTAGTAGCACCACTATTACCATATTTTTATTTAATACTTATTAATATGCCATAACAAATAAAATAATTCAAGAAAAATTGACCACAAAAGTCAAGCTTCATAATATAAATGAATCTGCTCCATTCTTATTTGGTGGACAGTTTTCATGTGGCGAATGAAGTTGTGTTTTTGCTTGGCAGAATGGGAACATATTCTACAAACAAACAATCCGGCATCTTTGCCACATTCCCACTTTTGGTGTTTACCTAACGAACTTTTATGCTTGTATCCACGGCCACATTTTGGACAACGAACTGGAAACACTGAAAATAATTAATTTAAGTTAATAGATAGATAGTTAGATAGATATAGTAACACAGTAGAAAATACATGAACAAACAAATCTCTATGATAGTCTCACCATACAGGAGTGGTGAGGTAACACTTCGGATGTGT
Organism: Stenurella melanura; assembly: GCA_963583905.1. Classification (NCBI taxonomy): domain Eukaryota; kingdom Metazoa; phylum Arthropoda; class Insecta; order Coleoptera; family Cerambycidae; genus Stenurella; species Stenurella melanura. Next base: position 9,587,655 of record OY757309.1, on the reverse strand, counting down.
TCTCTCTAAGGAGTAGGCTGATCAAAGCTCACGAGTTGAATCAGTTCTAAGAACTTTTAAATACAACTACGCAGTTTTTCTTCTTTAATTTTTTTTTCGTTCATTATTTTTTCTCTTGAGAATAATTCCAAAACAAGAGCCACAACAGTGAGACTTGAACAATTTCAAATGCGTTTCTACCTGAGAACCTGGTAATTTTTATACTAACAACTGCGATTTCTCAGAATATTTTCATATACCGGGTGGCTACGAGTCAATGTACGCCCCCAATATTTTGATTGTTTTTGTATTTAAAAATTTGGTTTTTGGTACAAATAAATTAGACAATAATAGGCTACTTTTGGACTAACAAGAATGAAAATATCACTTCCGGTTGAACCGGAAGTGACATCAACTTTTTTTTCCTAAATGGAATGACCATATTCTTTTGATGGTTTCTCATTAAGCATACATTTCTAAGTGCACCAGTTTTTCAGATGTAAAAAATTCCAAAAAATAAGTGAGATATTAACCGTTCCACGGGTAAATATCCATTGACGGTGGAAGTGTAGGAAAGAGCTCTGTCTCGCGGCAAACAGAGCCTTTTCAGCGGGTTATGAGAAAGATATCCGAGAGAATATTTTGTAGTATATTGGTTTGCTTTTGGTATTTTGCAAAAATTGGAGACAAATGTGACCTCTTAAATGAGGTGGCAGCAAGTACACCTCAATAAAAAGGTCACATTTGTCTCCAATGTTTGCAAAATATTTTGCCTGAACTTTTACTGAATGTCCCATTGGATATATGAGGACACGTGGTTTCAAAATGACGGGGCACCATCACACTTCAATTAAACGTGCGCCAGTATATGAATGAGCGTCTTCCAAATAAGTGGACTGGAAGGGAGTTGATATATCATAGCCCCGATCACCCGATCATAATCCCTAGACTCTTTCTCTAGCTTTATGATACTCTGTCTCTCCTGTACTTGGAGGGAGAACTTCTGGCAGAAGTGGATTCTTGCCAGAATATGCAAAGTATTCCAGGAAGATTCCGTAGAGTCCGTGAATAGATGAACCGATGATGCAAACTAGATATATAAATACCTGGTCAACATTTTGAGCATCTGCTGTGAATTCGAGTAAAGGTAGCCTACTTCCAAAATTTTAGGTACGTTATCAAAAGCTGCTTGTTTTGTTGCCCTGTATATGTATTCAAGGTGTTAAATAATACAATTTAATACTTGTTGTTACAAAAAAGTTTAATCGCACATTTATTTATACATGTTTAATATTCGCAGATAAACTAATATCGATTCATCGTGTCAAGAGCAATTATCAATGTTGAAGAGCTGCAACAGAAAAAAATGGCAATGTTAGGTTTGTAGATTACTAAAACAAATTATAGTTCTCACTCCCGTTTAATGGTATATAAAAGATAAATAGCATAGCACTTTTATATGCAAATATGGTATACTTTTATACCAAGTATAAGTGTGTGAATACCTCACAATATAGAAAATTTTAATTTTTAAGGAATTTTCCGAACATTTTAAAATATTTGGCTGGAGTCTTCTCAAACTCCTCAGACTACCACTATATGAACTTTGCAAATAATCAACTTAATTATGTTTTTTTAATAATACCATGACTTAGTAAAATAAAGACTACCAATAACACAGCCACAGCTACCTCTGAAGATGTAGATTCTACAATCTCCATAATTATTGAAGACAACACTCGAATATCAAAAAATCGGTGCGAATTTCGCTAACCACTTTAGCACCATTGGGAGCTGATTAAACCTAAGGTACAACTAAGAATAAGCCTGTGTTTATACTAAAATACTGTATTGGTGTCACGTAGTACTTGAGATTTATTTTAAACATCCGGTATAGCATTCTTAGTAAAGGATATATTTTATTACATTTGATTATTTAAATTACTTTATTGTTGAAATGAAGCATATTTTACTGAGGAATAGAGAAATATCCTAGTCAGCAGAAACTCAGTATATTCACATATGCTACGTTGTAACTAGGGTGGAAATAGTGAATTGCAGGGAAAGAGTGATAAAATCGGTTGGGTTTTGAGTTTTGTAAGATCAAATTCAGTACGGGTGCTGTGTGGCCCAACTCCCCTCCTGGGGGTTGCTCCACAAAAGTGATTAAAATGTAAATTCCACCTTTATTTATACTTGTGTCTTTGTTTAATTTACATAGAACTGGAAACCAATGGACAACTACTACTTTTAGATACACTATTAGGAACAGTGAAAATAAATTGGAATTTGATACAAGTACTTTAAGGCCTAGCCTTAATGACCCACACTATTGTCCCCAGCACAAAATGAATCATCGTTTATTAGGTTTTCCTCTCAGCAAAGAGGGACCTGCAAAGGAGAAAGGTTTAATTAAGGATATAGAGTAATGAATGTAACTTTAGTTTTATACTAATTAGGAAACATATATAAGGAAACCCTTCGGAGCTCCCCGAACGGAAATGGAAAGTATTGATTTCCTACTACGATATACCAGTAGTCTAAGTGGGTTTTTAAAAAACTCAGATGTGACAGTTGTTCATACATTGGAAAATAAATTGCAAGGACAATTAGATAACTCAAAGGGTGAAATTGAATCTAACCAAAGGTCTGGGATTGAAGAAATTAGTTGTAAGGATCGAACTTTGAGGTATGTTGGACAAACTAAACGTCCAATTAAATAAAATTCAAAGAACATATGGCATACGGCTGATCTTCGGCTCGTTGAACCATGACAAACTTTTAGTATAAATATAGGCTTGAGTGAAAACATCTCTGTTGCTGGAACGAATATTGAACAGGCAATATCATACAAATACTTGGACCATGAAATTCACCTAAATAGAGACAATCAGACCTGTGAACTTGGGCGTAGAATAGGGCTGACTTAGGCCACATTTGGAAAATTGAGAAATGTTCTCGTATCAAACATTCCCATTTGCCTTAAGCGACCAATGTGTTTTGCCAGTTCTGACTTACAGGGCGGAGACTCTAACACTTACCAAGGCGACTGTAAATAAGATCCGGGTAACTCAACGGACAATGGAACACGCCAACGCGCCATGCTGGGATTGTCTTTGAGAGACCAGATACCAAATACAGAACTACGTATTATTTATGGCGTAACCGATGTGATTGACAAAATAGCAAATCTGAAGTGAAACCGGACGGGACACGTCGCAAGGGATGACAGGTAGACGAGGCGCATATTAGAGTGGAGACCGAGACAAGACGCTCTTCAGAACAGGAGGCGAACACCTGGTTGATAGACAGATGGCCTGAAACGAGTTCATCCAAACTGGATGCATATAGCGCAGGACAGACATTTGTGGAAACAGTTACGGGAGGCCTACGTCCAGTAGTGGACGCATATGCGCCGAAGAAGAAGAAGGCAGGCTTATTCTTAGTTGCACTTTAGTTTTAATCATCCTCCGATGTTGCTGACGTGGTTAACGAAATGCGAGTCGAGTGTTGTGTTCGGGGATTTTGGTATTTCTGTAAACTACGTCTCCAGAGGCACTTCTTATTCAAATATGAGATATTCACAGGTTAAGCTTTAAAAAATAATGAAAAGTGGAGCGAGAACCATGAGCTGTCCAGAGTGCATAGTACCTTTACCATTTATGTTCATTCCAGCTTGCAGGCACTTCTGAAATCGGCAGGCTTTACAGTTGATTCTACGACCCTTATCAATTACGCAAGTTCCATGGTCACCTATGGGTCGAATACACGTGTACTCGCGTCGGCTATTAATAGATCTCTTGAAGAATTTTGCGCATCCATCGCAAGCCACAATATTATAACGTCTTCCCGAGGACAAATCCCCACACACTTTGCACACCATGGGTGTTAGTCCAACTGCAAAATGAGATATTTAAAATTTCGCTCAATTACTCAATGCAATATTTTGTTCTCAAGTGAGTTCCTGAAAATGTTTTCAAATTATATTTATGCCTTGACTGTTGTAAAAGAACTGAAATGATCATTCATATATAATAACAAGCTAACCATTATATTCTTCGCCGATATTTTCTGCACTTTTTATTCAGATTTCTTTGACATGTGTTTCGGCCTTTCGACTATTGTCAAAGAGTTATAACAACTAACCTAGAAGTGACCATTACAAGATATTTACAGGATTTGAGAGGTATAGATAACCTAATTAACATTTTATTACTTATTTCTAATATAGCTACTACTAGGAATTTAATTTAAATGTTTAATTACTATTTCTGGGTATGTTTAATTTTAGTATGGTGTCTATTATGGGGTTATTATGAAATTTAGTTTGTTACTAGTAACGTTTTTCTGTTTATTTAAGGCCTTCTTGATTTCCAAAATTTCAAAATCGTCTATTTCAAAAACGAAATGTACTTCCAGTAGCATTTTTGTTTTTAAAATAATCCTTGCGCCGAGAAGCTTGAGTCCACCGTTCATCGACATTCCGGCACAAACGACGTAATTTTTCCGCTCATTAGATAAATCAATATTCTCTCCTATCGTATTTTTACATAGTTCCAAATTGCCGAAAATTTCTCGTCTTTGCCACTTCCTTATAACCATATTTCTACAAGATCTTCGTTCTTGAAACGATACATACTTCCACAAAATATAATAATTTACCAAAAGTTGCACATAGTTGCGGGTAAACTATACGGAACAATAAACACTGATAAGGACTGATTACATTGGCGTAAAATTTATCACGGCCAAACGCCGCCAATTTTTTATAAGTCAATTCAAATTTTTATATTTAAATTTCACCATTAGAAAATTCACAAACATCATTGTTATTTTACTGTAACCACCAATGAAAGACTTGGGATTTCTTTATTAAATTTATAATTACTACATACCTGAAGGACAAAATAATACGACACACAAAAATATTGAAAAACACAGCAATAGCACACTTTCCCACTTGTCGTTTACAAAACGGCTTACGCTCGACAACTGAAACCTTTATTCTAAACAGCAAATTATATTGCCCTAGTTATGTAAAAGGGCGGATGTAACAGACGCGCAGGTAGAGAACCTTGTCCAGTAGGGTGTTTACTATCGACATTTGGGTACAAAGAGATTATTTCTGAAAATTGGATTATGGGATTTTGGCCAAGAAATCCATTGTCAGAAATCATAGTGCGCCGTGAGAATTGCTTCATCACATCAAGATTTTTCCCTAATCAGATTTTTACCTAGTTTTTGAGTTACGGAAAAATCCTGACATGATAGAACATTTCTGATGACGGCATCAGATTCAGCGCCTCGGAATACAGGGGCATCATGCTCTACTCAAATACACATATGATTATTAGCATTTTTTTTGAGGTTAGGGAAAAATTCTGACACGACAGAGCAATTCTGAGGACGGCACAGCATTCAGCGGACACAACCCCCTTTTTGTGCACCTGTGTAATTAATGAAAAAGAAGATAGGAAAAGGCTTGACCATCAAGATATTTTGTACTGATGAAACACTATATAAAAGTCAGATTCAGACTATAGCATCACCTGCCTTGTGTACTAATAATGCAGGTTTAAATAGAAACATGAGTAGAAATAGGTTAGTGGAAATTTTATAAGAAAATTTGTAAACTTTTTGCATGAAACATCTTAAGAGTGGCTTTATGCATTTCTGAAGAGCTCCAGAATGAGGACAAAAAAATCTTTTAAAGACTAAGCATTTTCAAGGGATAGAATGATAGACAACCTGTATGAGAGTGTAATCCACAACAAAGTATATAAACAAATTCAGTTTAGGGCTTTTTTTTTCGCAACCAGATGCAAGTTGTCAGAGAAATCAAAGTTTTATTTTAAATACATATTAATTTTTGTTCTTATTTATAACCAAATCTTCATAGTCTAGGTGGATACTATGCTCACAACTCCTCTTACAATTTTATTTAATTTAGCCATTAAAACTAATATATTTCCTGATGCATTAAAATGTTCTAAAATAATTCCTGTATATAAAAAAGGCGAAAAAATAATATTTAGAATTACAGACCTATAACGATTATCAACAATTTCTCAAAAGCGTTCGAAATTCTGTTACACGAGCTAACATTTTATTATGCACAAAATTACATTACTGAATACCAGCACGGTTTCTTCAAGGGACGATCTACATCAACTAATCTTTTGTATAACTCAATATATATCTAATGCTATCGACACTAACTCACAGGTTGACGTAATTTAAACAGACTTTACTAAAGCATTTGACAGACTAAATCACAGTATTTTATGTTACAAATTTCAAAAATTTGGCTTCTCAAGAAATTTGTTGTTATTTTTCAAATCATATCTTGAAAATAGACATCACCATTATCGTGGACAACGATCTGCGGAATTCGTAGCTACCTACGGTAAATCTCAAGGCTCTGTTTTGGGCCCATTATTCTTCAACATTTTCATTAATGATATTGCAGAGTAATTGGGTGTCAATTGTCTTTTATACGTCGATGATATGAAGTTATACAATAAAGTAAATGATGTGACTGTGTAGTGTTACAAAGTGCCCTTGATAAAATTAATGAATGGTGTGATTTAAACAAATTACAGTTGAGTATAAGAAAGTGTAATGTCCTAACTTTTACTAATAAACACCAATATGTAGAATTTAATTACCGTATAGAAGATTCAGTGCTTACACGTCCATCAACATTCCGCGACATAGGTCTAACATTTGACACCAAACTATCATTTAATTGCCATATAAATACCATCACTAATGAAAGTTTCAGAACGCTGGGATTCATAATACGATGTTCTCGCGATTTTAACGAAATTAACACACTGAAACTACTATATCAATCGTTTGTTCGATCCAGATTGGAATATTCGTCAATTATTTGGTCGCCCCATTATAACACACATATACAGAGTATAGAGAGAATTCATAGGCGTTTTTTGAAGACTTTGAGTCATAAGGAAGATGGTCTATCCTGCTATTGCTTTTCCTCAGACTGAACTGTTAAATAGATTCTCGCTCTCGAGTCTGGAGGCTCGTAGAACTATTATTTCACAGCAAAGTTTTCTTTTTAAAATAATACATAATATAACTGATTGCAGTGCTATCTTAAAATTACTAAATTTTCGAACTCCTAGGGATTCTTTGCGAGACTGTCGAACAGTGCGGACGAAAAACAGTGCTCTAGATAATTAGTGATAAATAAACTTTTTTTTATAATAAAAGTTATTGACAGTTTTTTCATTAAAAAAAGTGTATACTTACAAATAAATTGTTTTTATTAGTGTAGTTCGTGCAATGTCACAAAGTAAAGGGGTCCCAACAGGGACCCCGTACACTTTGGAGGACCCCGGTGGAGGCAGCGTAACCGGCAAATCAGATAAGTTAAAATTTTTAAAAGAAAGCTTATATTATATTGATAATAATACAAATAAAGGGGAAACTAGTAATGTTAATCATAAAAGACCAGCAGAGACAGAAGAAATGATGGACTTGACGTCTCCAAATAAAAAACCAAACAAAACATTAAATGATAACAGTAGGAAAGAAATGCATACAAATAGATTGTTTAGAGAAACAGATGCAGGTCCGTACTACTTTTATGTCATATCAGAAAATGAAAATGTAGGCAATATGCACCCGATGAAATTAGGAAAACTAATTTTTTTGAACATACCTAGCGTTAAAAATAATATAGTAAATATCTCTTCGGTGGGAAGAAATAAAATAAAAATCGAGATGAAAGACGGAAAATCGGCTAATGATCTTTTAAACCAAAAAATTTTTGTAGACAATAATTTAAAGACGTACATCCCAACATTTCTTATAAATAAAATGGGTGTTATTCGCGGCGTTGAAAAGTCAATGAGCGAAGAGGAAATTAAAGTGGATATTGTTTCTCCGTATACGGTCATTAAGGTTAAGAGAATGCTCAAAAAAATTATGCAAGATAACGAAACGGTAGAAATCAAATTACAAACATGCGTATTAACATTTGACAGCCAAACTTTACCTAATTATGTATATTTAAATGGTGTAAGATGTGAGGTAGAGCCATATGTATCTCCTGTACTACAATGTTTTAACTCCCTGCGATTTAATCATACAAATCAACAATGTAGAGCGAAAATTCGGTGTGGAAAATGCGGTGGTGATCATCAATTTAAAGAATGTCAAGCCAATCAAAGTATATGTGTGTTATGCAATGGAACTGATCATTCGTCCATTAGCAAAAAATGCCCAGAATACCAAAAACAAATTATTATAAAACAAAATCAGGCTTTAACTGGTAATAATTATAGGCAATCGTTTGAATCGCATAACCCATATTATGCACTACTTAACAATTATGATAAAGAATTCCCAGAAATTCAAAGAACTACACCAGTTAATCTCAAACCTCAATACAGAAAACAAATCATCAAACAAAAACAATATGCTCACTCCCTCGAACCAACTACTGCCCAGACAGTAACTGATAATGCAGGTTGTCATAAAACCCCAAAACCTAATTATACTTATCCTTATAGAGCTTCACCTTTTATTCAAGAAAAGGAAAATACTATAGATGAAGCCCTAATCGCTAGTTTTACTAAACTGTTTGACTCAATTTTACATCAATATAAAACCAATATCGGCTCAGTAAATGTAGATAATTTACAAAAAACAATTAATAACATCATACATAATAGTTTACATTCAATTCTGTAAAAAATGACATAAAAAGTATTAATATGTTACAATGGAATGCTAGATCAGCCACAGCGAACAAGCCAGCTCTAGAGTTCTTTTTAAAAACAAATAATATAGATATTGCTACTTTAAGTGAAACCCGGTTTAAATCAAACCAAACAATTAAGTTCAGTGGTTATGATATAATAAGACATGATAGACAAGATGGTTACTGGGGCGTAGCAGTATTAGTTAAACATGGTATACCTTATCAGACTTTTAACCTCACTACTAATATTAATAATGTTATGTCTGTTGCTGTAAAAGTAAAAATCACTAACAATAAATATTTAACAATAGTATCTCTATATTCCTCTCCACAAAATGCAGTCACAAAAATACAATGGGACAATTTTTTTATGAGTTTACCTAAACCTTTTTTAATATGTGGCGACTTTAACTGCCACCAACAGAGCTGGGGATGTGCTTATAATGATACAAAAGGTAGAGACTTACTAGAGTCGATATCAGACTTGAACATGGTTTTATTAAATGATGGAACTCCCACATTAATTAATCTGCCAAATAATAATGTATCTGCTATAGATTTAACCATATGCTCACCGGATGTCTCCCTCATAATGCAATGGACAGTAAGACAAGAGCCCCTAGGATCGGACCATCTACCAATAGAAATAAAACTGCAAACTTCGGTTCCAAAAGTAAGAAAAATGCCCACATTTACATGGAATACAAGAAAAACAGACTGGCTAGCATTCCAAACTAACCTAGAATTCACTTCCCAAACCATCCAAGAAAACCCTAGCTATGAAGAGTTTATTAATATGATTAATAATACGGCAGCTGCCACAATTCCAAAAATGAAAATGAGACCTGGAAAAGCAAAAAAACATCACTGGTGGAATGAAGAGTGTGAAAATGCCGTAAAACACAGGGCAGAGTTATACGAGTTATATAAAAATAGTCCCAATGTAACAAACTTTTTGGAATACAAAAAACAAGACGCTAGATGTAAACAAATTTTTAAGAAAACAAAGAGAAAAAATTGGAAAGAATATTGTAATGGTCTAAATAGAACTGTGCCTCTAAAAGATGTGTGGACAAAAGTAAAATGTTTAAAAACCGGGCAAACACAACCATATCAATTACAAGAAGGAGAATGGATAGATAATTTCATTAACAAATTAGCCCCGTGCTCGGTAAATCAGACAAATATAGAGGAAATCAATAATTCGGATAACACACATTTTTTGAACCAGGAGTTTAGCTTGATGGAATTAAACATAGCACTCAGATACACAAAAAATTCTGCCCCAGGGATGGATCAAATACAATATATAATGCTGGCCAACTTGCCCACAGAAGCACGAAAAATTTTACTCCATATCATAAATGAAATCTGGAAAACCGGCAACTACCCGGAAATCTGGAAAAATTACTTAGTGTGTCCTTTTCTAAAAATCAATAAACCGCCAAATGCAGCTGACTCTTATAGACCTATTTGTCTTGCTTCATGCCTTCTTAAGATCCTAGAGAAAATGATTAAGAACAGATTACAGTGGTGGTTAAAAAGTGAGAAAAAATTACCCAAAACACAATATGGGTTTAGGCAAACTAAGTCAACATTGGACAATTTAACGTTGCTTACCATGGATATATATCGGGCTTACACCAATGAAGAGTATCTAACAGCGGCTTTTATAGATATTAAGGGAGCATATGATAATGTACAACTTAATATTTTACACAACAAAATGGCCAACCTTGGGATACCATCATCATTCTGTCAAAGAATTTGCCTATTATACACCGAGAGAAATATTTATCTCAGAATTAATAACAACATATTAGGACCAAGGAAAACATCAGTAGGATTACCACAAGGCGGAATACTCAGTCCGTTGTTATATATTATATATACAGCAAATTTAGAGGACATTTTCAACCAAAAAATTAAAATATTGCAGTATGCAGATGATTGGGCTATATATACCACCAACAAAGACCTCAATATAAATTACCACGAAATGAACCAGGGTTTTGAAAATATTGATTTATGGACGCAGTCAACCGGATTAGAAATCTCTCAAGAAAAAACACAATTAATAACATTCACACGAAAACGCATCCAATTTCCGGATATTATTGAAATAGGGAAATATACATTTCCTTACACCAAAACAGTAACATTTCTGGGCATTTATATGGACCAAAAGCTTTTGTGGAAAAAACATATAGATGATATTGCCGCCCGTATGGAAAAAAGAATAAATTTGCTCAGAGCAGTAAATGGAACTAATTGGAGGTCAGATCCAGCAGTATCACTTACATTTTACAAGGCTTATATTCGAACAGTTGCTGAATATGGATGTTTCCTCTTTGGCGAGACATGTAAAACCAACTTAAATAAAATTAAAATAATCCAGAATAAATGTTTAAGAATATGTATGGGATACCTAAAATCCACGCCACTGGATATCATATACGCAGAAACTAGTGAAGTACCACTGGAATATCGAATACAATATTACTCAGATAAATATGTCATGAAAACGTACTCCACCAACTATACCATTTATGATCAGATATTTGACATCTCTTTGTTGGTACAAACTGCGAAATATTGGATTAAAAAACGATCTCCCCCTTTAGTAGACAGCTGTATGAGGTATTTAGAAAAGTTAAATGATGTTCACAAAGATGAAAAACTTCCTATATGCAACATTAATTACGTCGATATAATAAACGAAAAACGAGTTTACCTAGAAACTAGCTACACAAATATACCCCAGGAACTAATACCAAAAATTTTTAAATACGATTTAAAACAAAAGTGGAATGACTATAACGTAACTTTCACAGACGGATCCAAACAAAATGGAAAGACAGGCTGTGCCTTTTATAATGAAACTAACAACTACACAAAGTGTATAAAACTGAACGATACCTACTCAATATACTCAGCAGAACAAATAGCTATTATAGAAGCACTAAAACACATACAACTTTTAAACGGGAAGAACTTTATTATTTTCACTGACTCCCTAAGTGTTACCAAAAGGATACAAAATAATAAATTATATAAAGTATAATCCTGACAGCAGACATAATCCAAAATATAGGGGAATGTGCAAGACAGAATAAAAATGTAACCATAGCTTGGATCAAGAGTCATATTGGTATCGAGGGAAATGAAAAAGTGGATTAAATGGCAAAAATTGCTTGCGACATGGGGGAGGCAAATATATACAAATTACCTTACGATGATTTTACAATGGTGATCAAATCCAGAATAAAGGCAGAATATAACGAACAATTTAAAAGGAGTGATAAGGGTAAATTCTATAAAAGCTTTCAACCCACAGTGCCCACACAGGCCTGGTTTTCAAAAATTCCTTACACTAATAGAAATTTTATCAGAACCGTTTCAAGAATAAGATCAGGTCACTATTTGTGCAAGGCATATAAACATAAGATACATCTAGAAGATACGGCACTATGTGAGGTGTGTGAAGAGGAGGATACAATGGAACATATTATTTTTAGTTGTGAACGATATAATGATAATAGGGAAATTTTGTTTCAAAATATTTGCAATGAGAAACTAACACAACCTTTTAACTTGGGATACTTGTTGTCACTTAACAATTATAATATACACATGTATATATATCACTTTGTTAAATCATCTAAATTGAAATTGTAAATAGTTATTAAGACTAAAAATGTATATACTGAAAAAAAAAAACAATGAAACAGAAAATAGAACAAAATACAAATATACTTATACTTATATTTACAAAACAAATATATATATATAAAAAAAACAAAATAAAAAAAAAAGAAAACAAACAAACAAAAGATGTAAGTGCCAAATTAAAAAAAAATAAATAAAAAAAAATTGAAAATAAAAAAAATAAATAAAAATAAATAAAAAAAAAACCTGAAATAAAAAAAAAACATTTAAAAAAATAAAATAGAAAAAGGAATAATAATGAAAAAAAATTTATAGATATACTTACATACAATAAAAATATATTAATTATAATTTTACATAATGTAACTAGCTTAAATTAATATAAGGAATATGATGTTTAACTGAAACATTAACGAAGACTGGCTGATAGACCTCGTCTCTAAGGCCAACAACGCTAATTAAAAAAAAAAAAAAAAAAATCGAACTCCTAGACCCGGTTCTAAGCATAACTTATTGTTCTATTTGCCGACTCCCCGAACCAACGTCCAGAAATTTTCGCCGCTATACAAAATGTGTGAGAATTATCATAATCTACAAGATCAGTTTGATATATTCCACTGCAATGTAGCTGCGATAAAAAGACTAACTGCACGATTTAAAATTTTTTATTTTTTTTTTATCTTTGTTTTTATGTCTACTTTTTATTCTACTCTTATATGTTATATATTTGTAAATACTTACTATTTCCTACCCTGTTGGGTAGTGCATTGTTAAATAAATAAATAAATAAATAAATGTGGATACCTCGTGTTACAATCAGGATAGTATTTCTTTAATTTTCTCATAGGTTGCTTTTTCTGCTCTTTGCCAAGTCCTCTAAAGAATATATTCAATAAAAATTATATGCAAGCAAAAAATAATTCACTTTTAAACAGAAATAGCTTTATTTCAATTACAATAATAATCACTTTTATATCTTGCAAATATGTCAATCACACCAATTCTTCGGAGTGCCGTCAATTTTTTTCGCGTAATACACTGCAGAAAATTCTGAAACATTTTCACTGTGCCTAGTCTTAACGTGCAACATTAAGTTGTACCTTTGTTTCACCCTGTGTTCGCAGTAAATGCACTTAAACGATTTGTCCATACCGCATTCGTATTTGAGATGTCGAGTAGCAGTGCTTTTACTCTGAAACAACTTTTGACATTTAGAGCACTTGAATTCTTTTTTGGTATAACGATCGCCTAAAACAAGACAAGATAATATAAAACGAATATAACTATTCACAAGGACGTCACATCATCTCATGCGTATATACAATATATACAAATATTTATGAAGTAGCTCACTTCTGCGAGGGGCGAGGCATAGGCTGTCAGTGGGTGTCGGAAAAGTAAAGATAAAAATTTGAAAAAAAAATTTTTTTGGATTGTGGAAAAGGTCATTTTCAAATGGCTGCCAAAAGTTTGCTTGTGGTCAGATTGAGATAAAATTTTGATCGTATATCAAGTACCCCTGTGTTAAATATTGTAATATGACATAAAATTTGTTTATCAAAAATAGTATTGTGACACCAGAAACCCTATGTATTATAAGCTATCGATCTGGGAAAATACTCTATAAACGACACAAGTCCACAGAGCTAGTAGATATCATTAAATATGCACATATATTTCTAGAAAATTATATTTATACAAAATTTGTGATCGCAATTTAAAATAAATGTATTATAAGATACATAACATTCATAAAATTGAAAATATTATATATATTTTACTTATATATCCCTGGATCCTAACAACAATTTATAGTAACTAAACTTTAAACATAATTTAAAAAATCGGTAAATGTATTTACACAGAACTTCCCTCGTTTTTTGTGCATGGCGGTCACTCTAAAAAATTAATAATTACGAAATGACATTGAGCTTAATAATCGGAATATAGTTATTGCAATTATTACAAAGAAAACTTGATAAGTTTTGGTAAAAAAAATATACAGATTGCTAATCCAACAGCAAAAGTTCAATACTAAATAGCAGTCCATCTATTTTAGAGGTAAAAAATTTTTCAAAAATGTTGGTAAAAAACAATTTCAAAAAAATTTGTTTGAAACAGGTTTAGAATGCCATTAAGCGTGGAAATTTTAAATTTGAAGAAAGAAAAAATTCTTTCATCAATTTTAGTACTTAGTAAAAATTTTTCAAAAGTGGTAAAAAAAATTTGAAAAATTTGTTTTTGAATTAGGCTTAGATTGCCATAAACCGTGGAAATTTAAAATTCGAAGAAAAAAAAAAATTTCAATTATTTTAGTAGTAAAAAATTTTTCAAGTGTTGGTGAAAAAAATGTTCAATTTTTTTTTTCCAGAAATAGGATTAGCGTGTCATGAAACGTGGAAATTTTGAATTTGAGCAAAAAAAAATTTTTTCATCTTGGTAAACATTTTTTCAAAAATGTTGGTGAAAAAAATTTTCAAAAATTTTTTTTCCCGAAATAGGATTAGCGCGTCATGAAACGTGGAAATTTTAAATTTGAGCGAAAAAAAATTGTTTCACTATTTATTCCGTTTAGACGGTCCACCCTGTATATTTTCCAGTGAAATTTCTACCATTTCTGCGCTGACAGTAGCGTCAACTACCCACCAAATTTGACTGCTCTCCGTCAAGTAATTTTTTAGAAAATGCACCAACAGACAGACAGACAGACAGACAGACTGACGGAATTGAAAAACCTATATTTTCGTAATCTCCGTGATCTGAAACGTCAGAATCCGAAAAAATCTCGGAGGGTGATTTTTTCTCGAATACAATACTTCCCTTCGGTATGCGAGGGAAGTAAAAATATGTAATTTTTAAATCTTAAACTTCTTTTACCACTATTATAGAATAGACGGAAATTTTCCTTTTTACTCAAATTTAAAATTAATACGTTTGACATTTTAAACCTATTTCAGAAGAAAAAATTTTAAATTTTTTTTTAACATTTTTGAAAAATTAAAATAAAAATGAAATTTTTTAACCACCACTATACTTCCACTCCATTACGCGAATGTTGGATTGATGTGACGGATGGCAATAATATCTGACATATACACCTATTATACTTTTATTGAAAAATGTACAGGGTGGTCATCCCAAGAAATAATTCAGTCATGGTGGACATTTGTAAAGGTATTTGCGCAAGCCTGCCATATGTGGCACCTGTTATTTAGTATTGAGCTTTTGCTGTTGGATGAGCAATCTGTATATTTTTTTGACCAAAACTTATCAAGTTTTCTTTGTAATAATAGCAATAACTATATTCCGATTATTATTTTCAATGTCATTTCGCAATTATTAATTTTTTAGGGTGACCGCCATGCACAAATAACGAGGGAAGTTCTGTGTAAAGACCTTTACCGATTTTTTTTAATAGTTTTAGAATGCCATGAAACGTAGAAATTTTAAATTTGCGTAAAAAAAAAATTTTTCATCTTGGTAAAAATTTTTTCAAAAATGTTGGTGAAAAAAATTTTCAAAATTTTTTTTTTCAGAAAAAGGTTTAGCGTGTCATGAAACGTGGAAATTTTAAATTTGAACAAATTTTTTTTTTTTTATCTTGGTAAAAATTTTTTCAAAAATGTTGGTGAAAAAAATTTTCAAAATTTTTTTTTCAGAAAAAGGTTTAGCGTGTCATGAAACGTGGAAATTTTAAATTTGAACAATTTTTTTTTTTATCTTGGTAAAAATTTTTTCAAAAATGTTGGTGAAAAAAATTTTCAAATTTTGTTTTTCTCGATATAGGATTAGCGCGTCATGAAACGTGGAAATTTTAAATTTGAGCGAAAACAATTTTTTTTCACTATTTATTCCCTTTAGACGGTCCACCCTGTATATTTTCCAGTGAAATTTCTACCATTTCTGAGCTGACAGTAGCGTCAACTACCTGCCAAATTTGACTGCTCTCCGTCAAGTAGTTTTTTAGTAAATGCACCAACAGACAGACAGACAGACAGGCAGACAGACAGACAGACAGACAGACAGACTGACGGAATTGAAAAACCTATATTTTCGCAATCTACGTGTTCTGAAACGTCAGAATCCGAAAAAATCTCGGAGGGTGATTTTTTCTCGAATACAATACTTCCCTTCGGTATGCGAGGGAAGTAAAAATCATGAATCAAAACCAGAGCACTTTTTCTCAAACTATTCCAGGCCCATCTAAAGTCTATTGGAAATGAAGAGAGTATTGATAGCTCGTTACAAATGCATGTACTATAAAAACAGTCAGTCGTAACATATTATAATATATACCTGCAAAGTGTGACTGTGTTTTTTGCGGTTTTGTATTAGAATGAGCTTTTATTACTGTGTTTCATTTTCAGATAGACTATAATCATAGCACGTGATGAAGAGTTATGAAGACTATTTGTTCCAAAAATTATAATATTCTCTACAGATTTTTTTTAAATAAAAAAAGTTTACTTTTATATCAGCTTATATGGAATTAAAATCCACACTTTGCCGGCTTCACGGGTGTTGAAAATAAATGTTTCCTTCTTTTCTCGTTGCGTTAACAATTTCATTTTAAACCATTCGGTCCCCCATCTCTGCTATGTTACCATTAAACCTGAAATACTTGTCCGTAGCAGATTTTTTTTACCCCGTCACCCGCGTCACTATTCTAGAATAGACTAAAATGGTTCAAGCTGAAGATTCAGGGGCAGAACATATCTTCAAAAATGAATATTGAGCAATCGAGTGTACAGTGAAACCAAAATTAATTAAACAATATGCCAGTCCAATGACGAGCATGCCGACTATGTAACCAATTTTTTTTATAATACCCCAATAACTGGATAAAAATATCCAAAAATTCAATTCGGGGGGCATAAACGCACCATGTACATTGTGTCCCAAGAAACTGCTCAGACGAAAATATAAGGGATACGACATTTGGTCGACAAGAGCTATATTACTATCGAAACGACTTAGTTTTCTTTTGGTCCACCTTTAAACTTTTTCCCTCGTTAATTCAAAATTTGATCCTAGTCAAACTAACGAAGAAACATTCAAGGGATCACCGAAAAAAATGTAAGCCGTTCCGACCCTGACAATATAGGTCTCTTTTCGATCCAGGGTCATACCCGCTCTACCAATTCGCCTGAGCAGTTTTTTGGATACACTCTATGTGACTACATAAAGTTGTAACATAGAATCTTAATAGTTTTTTGTCACATGAAATATTTCGAAACAGGGCGTCACACATAACCCCACGTCACAACTCACGCACTGGTACCTCGATTCACTTCTTTTCTGTTTACTCCTACAGACGACACATCGTCTTGATGCTGTCTTTTTTCTTGCCGTCGGGGGCACATAACTTGGAAAATGTCTTTCTGTGAGCCTAATTGATATATCTTCATAGCTTCTACGCCCCCTAGCTCGACGTTGTGGGGGTTCATTAAGTTCTTCCTTAACCTGCTCGCAGGTAATACCACAGCTTTCGAATGCTGTATCAATTGTGCCTAAAAATAGTAAAATGCTGCAGTAAAATAAACAATCGCTACGCTCTACAAGAGACGACAGGCTTATAAAAGTGGCACAACTCAGAGATGAAAATAAGAATTTTGAAGGAACTTTCATAAAGAGTAAAATACCCCATTGGGGACTGTACGAATTGTTCGCCTTCCATCATACTAGAATTAAGGATGTGGGAGAACATAAGATGACTGTAGAAAGAACGTTGTTTCTGTTGAATCAACCCAACCACAGAGAAGTAAAACGTCATTTGACATTGGGAATTTATTGGATTAAACAGGCTAAGTTATACACAGCAGAATGTCCTGAAGAAGGACTATAACAACTTTTTATTTATCGTGAAGACGAATCAATATTGCGAGTGGGGAAAAGATCACGTCATTCTTCGAGTAAAATCTATAATATCTGGTTACAAAAAGGATTCGGCACAAATCCTATAGAAGTATTGCCAATCCTATAGAAGTTTTGCTTATGTAAGTGCTGTGCTCTAATATTGATGTTATTGGCGTCACATAATAACAAACACACATATTAACAAAAATACAATCCCCCTTATATTGTGGATGCTGTTTCGTGGTGGCCTAGTAATGAAAGTGGAAACATTGTTGTTTTCTATTTATATGAATACTGAGTAGTCCTTGATATGCATAAGATATTATTCATTCACTGTATAAGAAATATTTTTGCCTGTATGTTATAAGTCGACAACTGTCCTATAGCATACAAAGAACTTGACATGAATGTCGGAGGGGCCACATTTACAAACTTGTCCTTCTCAAAAATGCTTTTTGTAAAATATCTTTTCACCAAAGACTACTTGCTAGTTTCATTGACGTTATTAGTTTCAATAATCTCCTCATGAGACTAATTTGAATGACAAGTTAATTTTAGTTATAAAACTATCCTCAAGTGATCTGGACCCTATAGATTATATTATAGGGTCTTGTTTCTCTTTACCTAACACAAAATTCTGGATTTTGAAGGAGTGACTTGAGAAGCAATTAAAAAAACATTTTTTCAAAATAAATATTTTTATTGTTAGGAGAATGTTGGGAAGTCCAAAATATTTTAATTTGCCAATTATGATGGAATTTAATGTGCCAATTAAGACATTACTATTGATGAAATCAAAAGATTTTGACATATCTAGTGATAAATTAAACCAATATGTCATATAGAAACAATTATAATTGATAATTAATATCGTTAAAATATTTCCTTGTTTATTTTCTTGCCATAGTACAACGACTTGAACTCTTCTAGCTTCTCAGCATGTACCTTTACAACGTGAAGCATTAGATTATATTTCTGTTTCACACTCCTTCCGCAGTAAATGCAGTTAAATACTTTGGAGACACCACATTCATATTTCAGATGCCTGGTTAAGGATCCTCTCACGTTGTATGACTTGCTGCAATTGGGACAAGTGAGACTGCTTGAACCTGTAATTAAAAAACGTTTAATAGGCATTCGAGGTATCATCTTGCAACTGTTTAAAAACTGTATTTC
Source organism: Stenurella melanura (assembly GCA_963583905.1). Taxonomy (NCBI): domain Eukaryota; kingdom Metazoa; phylum Arthropoda; class Insecta; order Coleoptera; family Cerambycidae; genus Stenurella; species Stenurella melanura. Next base: position 9,568,244 of record OY757309.1, on the reverse strand, counting down.
CGTCAGGAAACAAAGTGTCAAAATCTATAATACTAATAGTAATAACTAATTAAAGTAATTAAAATAGGTGTGCTTCAAGGCATGGTGTTGAGCCCAATTTTCTCCCTCGTGTATGTAAATTATATAAGTGAACTTAACATATGAAATAATTTCCTATGCAGATGGCACGGCTTCATTATTTCAAAACAATAACTGGGAAGAATTGGGTCTCCAGTAACTAAAAAATATTTGGATTATAACATATTAAACCTTAATACCGAGAAAACTAAATTTATAACATTTTCCGTTTCAAGTGCCGCACAGTGGGGTCAAACCGAACTTTTTCAGACAAATTAACTTTCTGAAGCTACTTTATGGCCAAACGAGCAGATTTTTTTACTTCTCTCGCATACCGAAGGGAAGTATTGTATTCGAGAAAAAATCACCCTCCGAGATTTTTTCGGATTTTGAGGTTTCAGAACACGTAGATTACGAAAATATAGGTTTTTCAATTCCGTCTGTCTGTCTGTCTGTCTGTCTGTTGATGTATTTAATAAAAAAACTACTTGACGGAGAGCAGTCAAATTTGGTAGGTAGTTGACACTATTGTCAGCGAAGAAATGGTAAAACTTTCAGTGGAAAATATACAGGGTGGACCGTCTAAACGGAATAAATAGCGAAAAAATTTAGAATTTCCACGTTTCATGACACGCTAAACCTATTTCAGAAAAAAAAAATTAAAAATTTTTTTCACCAACATTTTTGAAAAAGTTTTTACCACTAAAATAGATGAAGAAAAAATTTTTTTGTTCAAATTTAAAATTTCCACGTTTCATGGCATTCTAAACTTATTTTCAAAAAAAATTTTTGAAATTTTTTTTTTTTTAAATATTTTTGAAAAAATTTTTACCACTAAAATGGAGGTTTTTTTCCTTGTTCAAATTTAAATTTTCCACGTTTCCATGGTACTCTAATCGTATTAAAAAAATATATAAATTTTCCACGGCATTCTAAACCTATTCAAACAAATTAAAAAAAAAAATTAAAAATCTTTAATCAATTTCACTACTTTCTATAGAATAGATGAAAAAAAATTTTTTTTGCTCAAATTTAAAATTTCCACGTTTCATGACATTTCAAACCTATTTCGGAAAAAAAAATTTTTAATCATTTTGGAAAATAATGGTGGACATTTGTAAAAGTATTTGCGCAAGAATTTCATATGTGGCACCTGTTATTTAGTATTGAACTTTTGCTGTTGGATGAGTACTCTGTATATTTTTTTGACGAAAACTTACCAGGTCTTCTTTGTAATAATAGTGATAACTATATTCCGATTATTATTTTCAATGTCATTTCGTTAATTATTAATTTTTTAGAGTGATCTGCGCACAAATAAAGAGGGAAGTTATGTGTAAATACCTTTACCGATTTTTTGAAACTGCTTTTGCTTGAATTTGTTTTCAAAGTACTCTAACATTATTTAAAAATAAATTATTTATAATTTTTCTTTGCTTTTTATATAAAAGTGAACTGTAGGTATAATTAAAAAGAGGATATAAATTATATAACGGTGCCATAGCCAACTTTAAATTGCAAAATTTCTTTTTGAATACAAGACTGTACTTCAAAACGTAGAGCATGTAGAAAATATTTAATTGAGAAGTTTTAATCGTCTCATTTTTGCAGCGAACTTTGGTCAAAACCAGATAGACATATAAAGCGGTTCACTTAAAATGGACCCACTGTATTGTGAAGATCAATACTGAAAATTAAAGAGATATATCCACGATGAACCTATCAGAAAAGTGTTACAAATTCTCAATATACTTAATTATCTGTATATATTTATCGAAAATAATAGCTCTAACGAGCTTGAAATGCTTAAATTTTACAAATTTTATTTATACAAATCATAATTACACATGTAACAGGTTATATTCAGAACTATCGAATAAAACACAGAAATTCAAAAATGTACAAATATCTATTGCAAATGTGAAAAAATTGTTGAGTTTATACTCTATTACAGTTCAGTGATTGTTGAAGACATGACGGTGACAAAATAAATAAGTGCCATTTATAGTACAGTTAGCCAAGAAACAAAGTTCACGTATTTGTTTGACATCAAACGTAATGTAAAAATATCTTGTCTCGAGTTTTGTCTTAAACATTGGTCTATAATAAATTCTTTATAGTAGTCCTCATACTTCTTAACCAAGCAGCTTGAGTTTAATTTCGAGGTTTTTATGAAAGCGTCAAATCACGCATATGCTAAGTGTAATTAGCTTGTCGTCATTAAAAATGAACTGGATGTATGGAACGACCATATAAATACAAAGTCAATGAAAGTTTAAAAAACTGACCTAGCTTAATAATCCGAATAGTTAATTGGAAAAAGTTTGAGAACCTCTGACTTGTGTATCTCAATGAATGTACGAGAATTCTTAAACTCATCAATATAGGAGCGATTATTTACATAAATTGCTCGAAATTGTCTCCAACTGGACGAACACACTTCTCAGTACTGACACTGAATTAACTGGCTTTAGATCTCATTCTATTTTTTGTTTTTCTGCTAACTCCCCATTACTATCTCTTTTAATGGAAAGAAATGAATCACTCCCTGTATTTGCTTGGCCCGCAAGTCCAATTTTAATGAAAATTGTATTTCAGTTGTAAATCACGACCGAATGCTCACGATTCCAAGTAATACTCCTGACTAAAACACATACATAAACTTCGTTCATTGGCTTACAAGAACATAGTAACATCATTGGTCTACGGAGCGTGATTGGATGCACTGATATGGTATTTCGCGATGTGCTTATTCAAGTTTCCATTTAACTTGGCTTTGTATGTACAATAGGGGCAGAAAAATTGCGCCTCTTTCTGACACTCGTATCGTTGGTGCTGCAAAAGAGATTTCTTGCTTCTGTACTTCCGTCCACATGTGACACATTTCCAACCTAAAATAAGGTAATTAAATTAACTAGGGTTTATACTTTAACTCTTTAATTTTATGATTTTATATTTTAATAGAGAGAAACCCAAAAATACAATATTTACATAAGTAAAAATAATAATATACATTCTATAATTTTTAGTCTAAAGCGAACAATGGGCTTGTTCCATGATATTCTTTTTATATGGTTTTTATACTTTTTCATATAGTACGCGATATTCTCATTATACACTTAAAATTTCGTATTATTAACTTTTTCCGTTCTCGAGACATAAGGAGTTGAAATTGGTAATAGTTGCAAAAACCGAGCGCTCATATGTGACGTCACTATACGTAAGTGACGTAAGAAAAATGGCTGTCTGGCACCTTTCAAATTTAACCTGAAAAGTCGAAAAACATGGAACTTTTAAACGCTGGTAACGAAATAAATACGTCGAGTGATAGTTCGTTCTATGTCTCTAAGGAAAGGAGAAGGTCGACGATCAATTCTAATCGTAAATTGCATGGTCAAAATCGAAAATTCGTCCCGGCAGAAGTGATAGAAAATTGTAATTTTTTGACATTTCACCAAATTGTACTCCCCTACTGTCAAGTAGTAAACAAAACAAACAATACTCTGCAAACACTTATAATTATAACAAGTAAGGAGCATCAAGTCTATTGAGATCGCCGAGTCTATGCGTATAGTGACGTAGCGCCTGGCCACGCCCCATTTTCGCGAGATGGAAATTTGTAATAGTTTTTAAGATACTAAACGTGCGAATAAGATTCTAATTTTTTGCAGATCCATTAATTCATACTTGCACTTTCGATTTATGAAATAAAAAAAAATGCTGAACAAGCCATTCTGTCAGAAGCAGTGACATGTGTACCGGATAATAGAGTATTTCTACTAACTTGGACTTTGGATACTTAATGAAATAAATTATACCACACTTTCACGCATGACAACATTTTTAGTGACCGTCTTTTACAGAGCGTTCCAATTTTATTCGAATTTAAAAAAAATTAAAATGCTACAAAAACATCGCTATTTTAAAACAATATTTAATATACACATACAAATCACACAAACAATAATCTTGATATATGAAAAAGATAAAATGCTCTCTAATACTTAACGAGTACAAACCTTATGTTTAGCTCTAAGATGTTTCAAAAGATTACAGTGTAACTTAGCTCTGTATGGACACTCGGTACATTTAAATTTCGGGAGCTGCTGGCATTCGTACTTCTCATGTCTATATAAGGAATGTTTAGCTCTGTAGGAATTACCACATTTCTGACATTTAAAGCGATCTAAAACCAAGATAATTGACAACAACACAATTTATAAATAATACACAAACATACGTTTTTTTTTAAATATGACACAATACTTAACATTATATAGTAAATTAGACAAGTAATTAAATAAACCAGTACAGACCAAATGATAGTAAAGTGCTTCTGGCCACATTCAGTACGTTTTGTTTAAGTCTTACCACTTACACAGGATGAGTCAAAAAGACTAGGATGTACTAATTGATTCAGCCAAATACAAATATGAATGCAATGTGTCCAATTGACTATCGTTCACTAACAGGAGCGATGTGAGATACGATGATTTCTGATGCGCGACGATTAACCATCAGTTTGTATTCTAGCATCGTACCATAATGTAATTACTGAACTTTGCTGCCGCCAAGAGCTTTTTTCTGCTTATACATCTTCCTCTCGACCTACAATACACGCATGGTAATAATGTCTTTAGCAGGGAAGCTTCCATTGGTATAATGTCTTTGCATATTAGGTGTCTAAACCCTTCTTTTATCGGGAATCGAAAAAATTTTGTGAAAAAATGGGATGTTGCTTTCTCCAATTTTTTCTGCAAGGTAGAGGACATGATATAACCTTAAATCGTCCAGGTGAATGACCAATGATCAGAATTTTTTAATTATTTTCTCTTGGCTGGTCTAACAAAAGAGTCCAGAAACGTCAAACACGTTTACAAAATACACAATTGTTTCATATAACAATATTTATTATAACAATTAAAGTATATACAATAATATCCTTATAAATTACTATGATATTTAAGTTTATGCTTATTGAGATTAGAGTTTAATTTCGCTTTGTAAGGACAAAACGGACAGCAAAATTGTGCTTCTTTTTGACATTCATGTTTCAAATGTCTAGATAGAGACCTTTGGTATTTATATCTTTTTCCGCAGTTGTTACATATGTACACATCACCTTAAACAAAACGGAAAATTTATTACAAAAGCGAACGAAAAATTAATTTAAAAAAATACATTTATGTATTATATGTACAGTTATATAAAACATAAATTGAGAACAATGACAAACAGATATCTTCACCAGTTGAAGAAGCATTAACGATGTATGAAAAATGAAGATTACAAAGAAATTACGAAAAATGTAATTTTACCATGTAATAAACTGGTTCTCGAAATACCTGAAATAGAACCTTTTTCAAAAACAGGGTCATCTAAAATTTTGATATGAAAGGAGGAGGGAGGGTCGATCTGGGCGGTTTTTGTCCCAAATAATTTTTCTACAAAAAAACTAGAAAACATGTTTTTAATGTCTACTAATAATAATAAATCGATTTTACCGTAAACGGACGGTCCGCCACCACCTATCCCCCCTTCAATCCTGATTATGCCATCACTTGCTAATAGCGTTCTTGGGGAGATATATCGCTTGCTAACTTATATTTGCTTGATAATATACCACACTACTACACTAACTCCCTTTTAACTGTATGCGCTCTCATTTATCATTTTTTCCCTTTGTAATACATGGTAATGAACTTCGGGTTAGGAATCAGCGACCCCAAAAACCGAGTCTGGTGAGCAAGCTTGGACATTTTGCATAGTGTTACCACACTACCACATCAACTCCCTCAAAGCAAATATAAGCTTGAAAGCGATACATCTCGCCAAAAACGCTGTTAGCAAGAGGAGGCATACCCGAGATTAAGGGGGGTCTAGGGGGTGGGGGATCGTTTTCTGATTTTTCATCCAAAAATAATTTGGGGCAAAAACAGCCCAAATCGACCCTCTTCCTTTCAAGTAGATGATCGATCAATTGGACTTTATTACGTAATATTGATATTGCGGTTAGTTCAATATTGTCATTTATTTATTCTTACATCTACTTCAATACAGATATTAGGTACTAAGTTTCAATTAGCCGGATGATGGTGAAATTGTGTTTCATAATTTTTAGTGCCCTATTCTTTGAATTCGGTTCATTTAGTGATATTTTTTTAAACTCAGTTTTCTGAAGATCGGTAATTCGATAATGATGCAGTAAGTTAAAGAAAATCATATCTGCTTGGAAAAGGTACGATATAAATGAAGTTTTCTCATGACATACCACGATAAAAAATTTAAAAATGCAGTTTCGCATATATTTTCGAAAATGGTAGGTTTTCTACTAAGGCAGGGAGCATTCGAAATTAAAGCTCGTTTAAAAGGTGGTATTCATTTTTACTTCCCTCGCATACCGAAGGAAGTATTGCATTCGAAGAAAAAACACCCTCCGACATTTTTTCGGATTTTCAAGTTTCAGATCATGTAGACTACGAAAACATAGGTTTTTCAATTTCGTCAGTCTGTCTGTTTGTTGGTGCATTAACTAAAAAACTACTAGACGGAGAACAGTCAAATTTGGTAGGTAGCTGACGCTACTGTCAGCGAAGAAATGGTTAAACTATCACTGGAAAATATACAGAGTGGACCTTCTAACGGGAATAAATAACGAAGGAATATTTTTTTTGCTCAAATATAAAATTTCCATGTTTCATGGCATTCCAAACCTATTTAAAAAAAAAACAATTAAAGATTAAAAAAAAATTGTACTTAATCTTTTTTTACCACTACTATAAATAGAACAGATGGAAAAATGTTTTTGCTCAAATTTAAAATTTTCACGTTTCATGACATTCTAAGGTCATTCCAGAAAAACAAAATAAAAAAATTTTTTTTTCAACATTTTTGAAAAATTTTTCATCAATGGAATAGATGGGGAAAAAAATTTTGCTCAAATTTAAAATTTCCACGTTTTATGGCATTCTCTAAACCTATTTAAAAAAAAAATGAAAATTAGTAGTAAGTTATCAGGTCTTCTTTGTAATAATAGTGATAACTATATTCTCATTATTATTCTCACAGTCATTTCGTAATTAATAATTTTTGAGAGTGTCTGCCATGCTCAAATAAAGAGGGAAGTTCTGTGTAAATACTTTTACCGATTTTTTTTTTCGTTGTGACGACCGTTCACCCGAAATAAAAGGTGAAATATATGTGTTATCTACCTACTTCTTATAGGTAAATCCCTTTAAGGAGTAGACAGGTTGAGGCCCTTGCGATGGGCCACGACTTGGGAAGCAGGCAGGAGTCGCGCCAGTCCTAGGAACTCATAAACGTACGTTTTAACTGAATCTTCATGATCGTAGGGGGTTATGTAGCTTCTAGCTTAATCTGCATAGCCATAGGGGACTATGTGGTTGCTATTGTTACAATGGGAATTGTCAAATAAGAAATCAGACAAACTGATTTTAGGATTTTAATTTGCTATATAACATAACCAGAATTCAGGTTATCGAAAGAATGCAAAGATTTCATTAACATTTTTACATAGTTTTTCTTTTAGTTCTTACAGATAGTTTTCTCTGCTGTTTGGAAAATCCTATGAACAATATGTTTCAATACTAATTACAGACACACATAAAAAAGTCGAGACTCCCCTGCCTCTATGTATTTTGGGACGCTGAAACCGAAAATGACAATAAAAAAGGTTTCAATTATCCTATTTTCCTAGCATCCCCTTACAACCCTCTTGGGGGAGCAGAAATTCCAAAAATCTGAAAAAATTCAATAGTACGTAGGAAGATGAGAGAAATCGAATGGCGTAAACCGCAGCCCCGTAACTGCTTCCGTTTCCGAGCAGTCAATTCTCAAAATGGCCGGAAATTGGAAATCGAATTTTATTTCCCGCTTTCGGAGGCCCTATCTCAAAAATGAATGCAGTTAGAGAGCTGCGGTTTGCGCCATTCGACTTGACTCCTCTTCCTACGTACTGTTGAATTTTTTCCGATTTTTGGAATTTCAACTCCTTAGGAGGGATTTAAGGGGGTGCTAGGGGAAAATAGGATGATAATAATAATAATACACTATATTCAATAAAATTACAAATGCAAATTATATAACTACAAAATATATTATAAATCGAAATGGCGAAGTTCAGCTGTACAGCACAATGCTTACAGCTGTTTTTACACTTAACCAAGTAAGTAGTAGATGGAGTAATCTTAAAGAAAACGTAAGTACACACAGTATGTATTTGGATGACTATAGCCTTATCCATTCTGCTTTATAAAGAAAACCTATCAAAATGAATGCATATTATGCTACAACACATCAACCAAGCAAAAGACGTTTGTAATGTTTTGAGAAGCTAATAACAGACTGAGAATTACAACTTTTTTTTGTCACATTCGGTTTCAGCGCCCCAAAACTCAGGGAGCGGGTCTACCCTCTCTGTCTCGACTTTTTTGTGTGCCTGTGTTTACCTTTACGGCTACAAGGTTTTATATAGCCATCTATTAATATGTTGTTACACCAAAATATCTTTATTTCCTGTACTATTACAGACAGACAGTTCATCTTAATTAAAATAAAAGAGGTACCTTAAAAGCTAAAGAAAAATTTATTGTCCAAAAATATAAACATAGATAGTGATGATAAGATAAAATAACACAAAGTAAGTTAATTTTTATATCCTACATGTCTTCTTTTAATATGCTGTACTAGATTTATTTTCTGTTTGGCCATATAAGAACACTCACTGCATTTGAAAGAAGGAGTCTTCTGACATTCGTATTTTTTATGTCTCCACAGCGATACCATCTGTTTGTAGGACTTCCCGCAAATCGTACATTTATGGGCTGAAAAATTAAAGAATAAAGTTTACGACTTAACACGCATCACAAGCCAAAGTAGTTCGTAACTATAGTTGTGAAGCAAATAAAGACTCGCGGTATCCATTTATGTGAGTATCAGAAGTAAGGTACCACAGACATGCTGACCAATTAGCTAGAAGTTTCAAGCCTTCAGAGATAAGATCATATTCTTATGAATCCAATGTAAACCGCAGTTCTTTATTCCTCCATACCTGTACATGAATATTTGTTTCAATATTTCAGAAATCCTGGAATTGGGGCAATTCATAAGTCAAGAAGCATCTAAATAACCGTGTGTTGGTTATATTCATGTTCTTAATATAACTGACTAATTTGATTTTAGCGTTCTTGATTTACTAACATACCATTTAATACATACCACTAAAAATACATGTAAATTGTTTTTAGAAAAAATATGAAAATATAAAAAGTAAAAATCCAAAAAAAAATAAACAAAAAAATATATAAAAAAATACTAACCATAACCAAACACTTAAAAACAGATTTAAAAAAAATACATACAATATATTAATCTTAACACCACAAAAAGTCAAAAAATGAAAGCAAGATTAAAAAAACCAAACAAACACCAAAAATAGTAATACTATAATTCAAAACCCAACTCAGTGACGACAGTGGCTTACATGTTATACCTGCGACCACCGACTTCTTGGTTTGAATTCTAGCCAGAATATGGATGTTTAGTCGAGTTTTTATTGTCTTACCGAGATAATAGCAGTGGACTAGACCGCTATTGAGTGGCATAGTAGGTCTAGTCCGAAACGAAACGTCGGCGAAATATTTAATTTCAAGTTTTTATACTTGTTTGTCTTTATTGTGTTTATTTAAAAAAAAAGCAACCTCTAACTGATCCTTTGACGAAAAGTCACAGGCGCAGAGGTTATTTACCAGTAACATACTAGTTAATTGTGATATTTTGTAGATTCCCCGAGCACCGCTTAAAAAAAATAAATGTGGTAGGAAGTACCAAAGAATTGAAGAAAGAAAAATTAGTCGCTATTATCTCTCCTGAGTTCGAGTCTCAGCTGCGACAGATGGCAATGTTGCCGGGATTGGTTGTTGTGGTGATATCTATATACATGTGTCTTGGTTGAGTGGTGGCATAGCTGTAAGTAAACTCTGCCAGGACGTTACTATAAATGAGGCGTTAAAAAGAAGGGTGACAAATGTGCGTGCACAGACCTTAATAAGCCTTGCCATTAAACGTTGGATGCCATAACACTTCAACTATGTACTACATAAAATAATTAACCATTCTAGACACTAAATAATAACAGCCACGTTTACCGTTAAGTAAGACATAGAAATAGGCGAGTCTGCCTGGGATTCTTCCCTAAAATTTTCTGTACCATTTGAGTCAGCCACGGATTCTTATAGCAAAAATTCCGCTGAACAAGATTTTCTTATGAAAAATTTTCCTAAACCGCGAGCTCCATGGTCAAATAATTGTTTAAACTATTTTTTTTTCGTTTCTATTTAATAAAATGACAACGGTTTGACGGATGCGGAAAAAATATTGATTCAATCGAAAGATATTTTGAATATGCGTCGTTTGGCGCCAGGCACAACTCATTTTGTCAACCCGTTCATTTGTTATAGCCAAAACAAATTTCTTAATTAACAAATTGATTACTCCGAAACTAATGAGGTAAGGATAATTTTTCAAAATACATGCCCTTTATACAAAAGAATATAGAGGTGTTTCAGAATCTCATGAGCCGCGAAATGCGCAAAAGGCAAACTTTAATATGAGTTATAAGTATGTTTTTGAAGACACTGGAGGCTGCCTTGCTGTATACATAAACAAGAGCTCGGGATAAATTGTAAACAATAAATAAAATATTTTTAAGAAGTGTAACTGAGTCAACAGGATGGATTATGTATCTGCGCATATGAAGGTCACAGCTCATGAGGTTTTAAAACACCTCTACCATATTTTTTTGGCAAGATATCCTCAATATTTTTTTATTGTTTAAACAATTGACATAATTTGTTAATTAGCAAATAAATAAATTAGAAAGTTTGATCGTCTTCAAACCAACTTTAAACGATAAATATTGATGTCGGGCATAACCTCCGTAGAAGTCTGCACGAATGCAACGTTTTGCTTTTGCTTATTTAATGCTTAAATTAATTTTGCAAATTAACAAATGGAATATCTCGGCTCTGGGAACGCGTATCGAAATGGGGTTTTATGCATATGAAAGAGCTTGGAAAAGGAAAATTTTGAGACTGGAAAGAACTTGATCAATTAACCGGAACCGGAAATAAAAGTGATATTGTGTGAGAGGTACTAATTTGTTTATTAAAAACTTTTTGGACACGAGGTTGGATGCAAATGAAAGCTAACAAGTTTTTCCATCAACCACAAAAAGTTCTATAAAAAATATTCAATCCCTGAAGAGTTATATGCGTTTTTGACTCTTAAATAAATCTCTCCCGCAACATGAGAATAGTAATATTTGACGCGCAATGGGGTGGCGGGTTCGATACTCGGTGTGGGCAATTTTTTTTCTCTTGCAAATTTGCTTCTTTTTCATGTAACCTAGTATTTTTTATGAAAATAAATATTTTTTCTTTCTGAGAAATTTTTAAAAACGTCGTAAATATTTTTTTTGCAATTTTCATTAAATACATGGCCATCTTGCAACATTTCACTTTTTTCTTATAATGAAAAAAAATTTACGTCTCATGAAAAAACACACACTTTGTTATTTGTAAATGAGAAATAATCAAAAGATTTAACTATTTTAATGGCATTATTATTTTTTTTTGACAAGCTCCCCCCTCAAATAAAATAAAACAAGCCCCCTCTTTCAAAAAAAAAAAAAATGGTAAAAAAAACAAAAACTACAGACAAACCCTCGTTGGGCAAGAACAATATGTTTCTTGCAAGATAGCCATTTATTTAATGAAAATTATTTACGACGTTTTTAAAAATTTCTCAGAAAGAAAAAACATTTATTATCATAAAAAATCCCGTTACCCCATTGCGCGTTAAATCTTACTATTTTCACGTTGCGGGAGAGACTTTTTTAAGGGTCAAAAACGCGTATAAGTCTGCATGGATTGAGTATTTTTTGTAGAACTTTTGTGGTTGATGAAAAGACTTGTTAGCTTTCATTTGCACCGAATCTCGTGTCCAGAATGTTGTTAATAAACAAATTAGAGCTTCTCACGCCACATCACTTTTATTTACGGTTCCGGTTACCCGATCAAGTTCTCTCTGATCTCAAAATTTTCCTTTTTCCAAGCACTTTCATATGCACAAGACACCATTTCGATACGTTTAGCCAGAGCCGAGATATTCCATTTGTTAACTTGCAAAATTAATTTAAACTTTAAATAAACCAAAGCAAAAAGTTGCATTTATCATTAAGCAGTGATCTCGGGCTAAGTCTATAAATGTTTGTAGGTCTTCATTAACTGAATCACAAGCATTTATTACTTCTTCAGGAGGAAATGAAAAATTGAGTGTCATTTGCGTATAAGTGAATTTGACAGTGTCGAAGACATTTTATCAGATTAGCAGTATTATAGTAAAGAGTAGTGGTCCCAAAATAGATCCTTGCAGAACGCCAGAATTTAGTGTTACATAATCTGACCTTTGACCATCTATGCAAATTCTCTGTTTTCTGTTTTTAATGTAACATTCCAGTAATAATATTACGGTTTCAGAGAGGCCTATATAGGTAATAAAGAATGGCAAGTAATAAATCATAGTTGACCCAAGGAATCACACCCTGAAACATCAGCACGTCATTAAGGAACATCCTGTACGTTCAAAGAGTCAAAGGAAGATTTCCTTTGTATCGAATTGATAAAATTAGGAAATACTTGCATTTCGATCCTTTTTATATTTTACGATCTGGAACCACCCAGCACTTCAATGCTATTTAGGACGAAAGCAGTGAATGGTTACAAAGTGAACAAAACAATTGTTTTGTAAACAATCTGCGGATATTGCGCTGAAACTATACCACTGTATCTTGGTTTTCTTTTGCGCCTTTCTTTCTCGACACCTACGGAATTAATTGAGAATATTTTCTTCGAAATAATATGTGAGAATACTGACGTTCTGTCACTCATGTTATGCTGCCTCAAAGCCATCCGGAAATTCAGTTTTTTTTCTTAATTTCATAGAATAAAAATAAATAGTAACTGTACCTAAGTTAGAGCTGAACGGTAATTAATAAATAATAATTATTTATGGCTAGCATCTTGAACTAAGGTTAATTATATGACCCTTTTTAAAATGTATTTTATTTTGGGCAACTGATTTTTTTGCCGTCACGTCCAATTTCGAGAAAATGAAAATGTCGAATTCCAAACAATCTAGATCTTACAGAGCAAAACTCAAGCAAAACAGACTTGAAATTTATGTTGAAGTTATAGAGTTTGATAATTTGCTATGCTTCATTTTACGATATGAACTTTCAAAACACAAGTCAAACCTATCAATTTTATAGGAATCGTAAAAAAGTCAATTTTTTATTAAATCGGTTTAGAATGTCACGAAACGTCGAGATTTTAAATTTGAGCGAAACAAAAATTTATGTCTGTCTGTCTGTAACTTTTTTTTTTGGTCCGCACGCTTTCTGCGGAACGGTTTAAGATATTGACTTGAAATTTTGTACACGTATATATTATAACGAGATCTGGAACTGGATTGTTGTCTGAAGATATCCGGTAAAGGGTTGGAACACAGCGGGACATTCGCGCGGGTGTCCCCCAGGGGTCGTGCCTGTCACCAAAGTTATACAACCTGTATGTATCCGACTTCCCGGAGTTTCCGAATACCAAGCTTGCCAAATACGCCGACGACACGGCCATGTGTGCACATTCGCATAATGCACAAGCAGCGAACATGCTGCTAAGGGCACACATGGCCCGTGTCACGGCGTATTACGACAAGTGGAAGATTCGTATCAACGTCGCGAAGTCGGAGGCCATTCTTTTCACGCGTCGGTTCACTGAGAACCGCATTTTGACACCAATCTCGATCCGGGGTCAACAAATTCCGATAAAAAGATGCGTGAAGTATCTGGGGGTGAACTTAGACAAATAACTGACGTTTAACACTCACATCAACGAGACTATACGTAAGGTCTAGTCCGTGTCCAGGAGTCTGTATCCGCTTCTGGCAAGGGGTAGCGGACTGGACAGACGAAATAAAACATTATTGTATACGATGGTGATCAGGCCGGCCATCACATACGCGGCGCCGGTGTGGTGCAGCATCTCGGCCACGACAATGAAAAAACTCCAGGTCCTGGAACATAAATTCATGCGCCTCATCTCAGATTCGAGCAGGTACACCTCCCTCAGAGATTTATATGATCGTTGCAACGACATAACGCCACTAGCGGACTTCGTCCGGGAAACATCGCAGAAATTTTATGCCTTTCAACTGGGCGACAGTTCGCTAACACGCAACATAACCAGAATCAAACACCCCCTACCATACCAGGCGTTGCCTATCTTTCGGCAACCCCTCTAGCAACACTTTCCTTAACCATAACTTTTCTCTATCACACATTTTTCCCTTCACACCTTTATATATTTATCTATCCTTTCCCCCTCTTGTCTGTTTGTCAATTGTTTGTCTTTTTGTCTTTTTTGTCGTTTTGTCCTTTTTTGTTCTAAATTCATTTTAGACCGAAAAATCTTTTAAAAATTGTAACAATTAAAAAATCTTAATTCTTTGCCTTCCCTAACTTCCCGACGGCGGGTAGACTGTTGGGTCCAATTGCTTTGAACGGGAGGCAATGTTTGTATATTATTAATTTAAATAAAATTTGTTATGATGATGATGGTAAAGGGTTGGGGGGTAAATAGGGGTAAATATAGGGAAATATGCAAAGCAAGTTGGTAAGAGTACAGTAACTTGAAATATGATGTATGTACTACAAGCCAAGGCATCAGATATTTTATAATATTTTTCAACCACCCCTTCTCCATTATTAAAGGGGTTGATAAAATAAAATTGAGATATTCATTTGAAATTTGGTACACGTATGTATTATAACGACATCTGGAACTAGATTATATTTTAAGATGATTCCGATGAAGGGTTGAGGGTTGAATAAGAGTAAATAGGGGAAAGTAAGTAAATCAAGCTGGTAAGAGTACATCAATATGAGATTTGTTGTATATACTAGAAACCAAGCCCCAGATTTCTTTCTAATATTTTTCAAACACCACCATCTCAGCTCTATTATTAATGATAATGATAACATAAAATTGAAATATTTACTTGAAAGTTAGTACACGGATGTATTGTAATGACATCTGATTGAGATGATCCCATTGAAGGGGTGGGTCGTGGTTGGTTATGAATAGGGGAAAATAAGTCGGGCAAACTAAAAACTTAATTTTTAACGTATATGATAGAAACCAACGCCTCAAACTTTTCTATGACGTCTGCTCCAAATATTATTAAAATTCTATGATCAATAATTTTCACATACTAGAGTGCAAATCTAGTCAAGATGATTCCTTTAACGTGACTTTGATGGAAAATATGGATGTGGAAGTAGTGATTCCTTAGGCAGCGGCAACTTTGAAGGGTTAAAAAAATTTGGTAGGTACATATTTTAATAAGAATGGCCCCCCGTAGAAGAAAAGCGTAGGATGACCCTTGGTCCCTACTAGCCTTAGAAAATCCCTGTTTTAGGACCAACATCGCAATTTAATCGAAATTCCGCCGTCAAATATAAAATCTGATTCAAATTGAATGAAATGTGAATTCAACGTATCAAAATATATACAAATATAAGGTTCTGTCCTTTAGTTTGATTCTTTTGTGTGTGCCTGTGAATTGATGAGACAAGAAATACATAAGTAATGAAAGGTTATTTATTACACATTATTGTACAAAAACTGGTGTCAGTAAATAACTAAATAATTTACAATTATTTATTTTTTTCTATTGGTACGACCCCCTTCACGATCGATTGAACCTCTTAACCAAGTCTTTATGTAATCTTCAATATTCTTTTCGGGGCAATCCCTGCATAAAGGATTCAATCTTACGGAATCTAAAAAAGTTAAAGGTGGTACTTTAGCAATTTAATTTCACAGTTTTTTATTTAGCATTTAAAATTATCTTGCATTTTATGTAATATATTGTTTACAACTTTGAGCTAGATATAGTAATAGATTATGAGAAACTGCATATTCTTTGTCTCAAGAATGAAGATTTAACCAAACACGTTATCATTTATTTTGTAAATCTAGAATCTACAGACCGACTGTTTTGCATTATTAGTACATTAGACAAAACAAAACGTAAGCATGTTTTCCAGCCAGTAGACGCTTGTTATTAGATGTATGTGTTAGAAAACTCTAACATAGAGTCAAGGATATAGAAATAAATTCAAGACATAGAATTGACTCAGCTATTTTATATTTACTAGTTACAATATGTATTTAAATTTATTAGAGAACTTAGCCTCATATACAATAGTCCTAGTTAGTTTTATTCCACAGTCTTCAAAATTTAAGTTGCTATCAAATGATGCTCCTAGATCTTTTAAGTACTTTCCTCGATATCTCACTATTATTTATGTAGACTGACGGAATTATAAAAATTGATCTTTTTCTTAAGTTATATATAGCTAAGTTCAAATAATACATTTTACTTGCATTTAAACATATATATGGATCAGGCAAATAATTTCTCCAGGTTACTATGCCCCTAATGTATCAGATATATAAAGCAACTGTGTGCCATCTCCATATAATAAGTGTGTGACATTCAAAATTACCTGAATGCCACTTGTTAATTTTTATTCTAATAGCAATGAATTTTTGTAGTCTTAAACCACAATTCAGTAAACTTATTAATTAATTTTTCAGTCCAATCCCGAAATCGTCCTAGTCTTACTGAATCTGGAAGAAATTGTGTTCGTCAATCCAACTTTAAATTATAAGTTAGCATACAAGCGCCATCTGTTACTTCTCTTGATAAACACCTACAAGTCATCTGGTACAACAAATATTTAAAAGAAGAAATCTGTATAAGTGAATAAATCCCAAAAATCAATAAACAAAATTATAAATCGATAATTCTGATTAAATTGGAACTCATGAATGCATAGGAATGATACAGTACAGTAATTGTGTAGATTTGTATTATAGAATATATTAAAGAATGATTTATGTTCCCACTACCAGCGACATCTCGCGTATAGAAGTGTAACAAGGTTTTTTTTAGATCAAACACGGTATCCGAACAGGTCGTGATAGCAATTTTCCTGTCGATTTCGTAGCAATACAGACGTTGCTGTCCGATTAACACCTCATCTAGTGTGGTATGTTAATAGATAGTTGATAATATAAATATAATTACCTTCTGTAGTATTTGTTGTACATGTATTTGCAATTTAATTGTTGAATTTATCATGATTAAACGCGATGTTTGTTGATCACAAATTACCTTCATTCGCGGCGCGTGGCTTGAAAGAGACGCGGTCATGTTAATGTATGAACGGGGTATTTCGAGACATGTGTTTAACTCAGTATTAAGATATAATATTTAGAAGTAAATTTTATTAATGAATAATTGAGGTTTAATAAGGGTTTAAAGACAGTTCGAATTTAGTAAATTACGTTTTCGTAACCTTGTCGAATAATTAAAATTCAAAGGAATTTAACTCGATATTAGTAGGGGCGAGAAGGGCATGTTAATGTAATTTATTTAGAGAGATACCAGTAATGCATTAACGTGGGGATTTTATCAAACGCACTAAGAGTGCCCACTAGTAAACAAGTAATTTCAAGTGTAGTAACAGATGATAACTCTTGTAGTTGACCCTTCAGATTTGAAGTTAAGTTAATCCTTAAATTGGGAATTTTACCATACATTTGGCTTAACTGTGTGCCAGGAAAAATTGGGTGGCTGCTATAATCCAGGAGAACCCGACTATTTGCCAAGGAGTTTTTGTAATCCAAGGTTGGAGTGTCTTGGTATGGAATAGTCCTCGCTGGATGAGAGCACCAAGTTGTTTGGTTTGGTAACCGCTCAGACGTCTAAATTCTTAGGATCACAAGAAGATTCAGTGAGACGAGGACCAGGGTTGGTTACTGCAGAACCCAGCCGGTGGTAATAGTATCAACTAAATTTCTTTTCAACATTTCTTTTCAACATTCAACTTTCAACGACATTATTCAACTTTCGACAAACTTTTATACATTTCTAAATTGTTACCATTGTTTTATGTTATATATTGACTTCAGCTAATTATTAATTTTCTTCCATTTAATTATTTAATCACAGCTTAGCGATAATTTGTCATATTTTATAATTTTTTTTTTGGTCTTCAACCTAGTCAAACTTATTAATTAAATATATAAACTTTCTGTAAGGACCATAAGGTGTAACATTTAAATTAATCAAAATTAAACCATTTCAAAATTTATAATAGAGTCAATAAACCAGATATATTTAACTTAGTGTTGATAATTTCATGAGTATCTATAACATTAATTATCTCTGAGTAGTCACAGTCGTACAGTTAGACAAGTACGTTATAGATGCTTTTTTTAATATGACTACTGGCGCCTAACCTAAAATAAAAAGTTTTTCTTGAATAATTTCCGAACCACGACCCAGTCTCCACAAACTAAACGAGAACCGGGCAACCTCAACTTCCTAACCTGCTGGGGGCAGAAGTTGGTGGTATAAGTGGACATCACCATGTAGCATTTTTGACGGTATATAGACTAAATAAGATGAGTTCCAATATGCTTCCTTGTGGGACACCATGCCTCATCAATGCAGGGACTGAGTTCATATCATCAAGCTTAACAATCTATAGTCTATTTGATAGGTAATTTAATAGATCAAAAGCTTTGCTATAGTCTAGTAGGATGAAGCAACGATGGAAGCCACTGTTTTAGGTCATATTTCAAGTTTAAAAGTCAATTTCCGCTATTTCTCTTTTTTTTATAATTTGTTTTCATATTCTTTATTATCCATTTTGATATTGCTTTGTAATATTATGCATCTATCATAACAAGCCCCTCTTAAATGCACACTACATTGGCTATATTTTTGCATGTTTATGTGACATGTTAACATATTACAAAAAAATTATACAAACACACAAATATGTCTAGAAGACAAAATCAATTTGAAAGAAATTTTTCAGGTTTCCCCTATCGTTTTGGAGGTTAACACCCTCATGTCGGTAATTATGAATATTTTACTGGTTAAATTTTCTTGTTTTGAATCAAAGAATCTCCAGCTGCTCTATGTGTCATTCTTTATGATTCACCTTGTATATCATATTAAAGTCTATGACACTCTTTCTGTGAAAAGAAGTCTCCTCAACTTACCGATGATTGATCGAACAACGTGTGGATAATTTTTTAACGCCGGCTTATCATTTCTTCCTGACCAATTCATTTTCATAGATAAATCATGGCAAAATACTTTGCATAAAATTCTACGCGTAGTGTCAGCCCCATCTTTGCCCCCAACTAGCTTTAGATATGAAACCTAAAATTTAAACGAATAGATAAATAATCAAAAAATAATAATAAAAGCAGAAGCAGTAGACATGATTCCTATGCACAAGGTATTGACAAACGTTTTGTTATTCATATAATGCCTTAGTTGGCCTCGCCTTGCTGTATACTACGACTGGCAGCCTCACGCCGCCTGTCACGGATACCTGTTAGGCGCACAAGCTCACCAAAGCTCTTTACCATCAGCAACTGCGAGAGAGGATTAGGTAGGTAGAAATCGACGCATGATTGACGCAGAACGCCAAGAACGCCCTCCAAAACATTGCCTGACTGCACAAAAAAGCTGCTGGAAAAGAGCTGGAGTAAGACCGAGCGCATAACAAACAACCACGATGCATGGCATGACGTTGACAGATGTACATACTACCCAGCAAAGGGGACTAACTAGATTGAACCAAGGATCACAGGACGTCTAGTCTACCAAGATATTGGCAATAAGAAGAAGAGTAACAATGGGTACTTCTAAGCGAGTATGTTACATAAAATTTAATAAAAAATTCTGCAAAGTAAAAAATGTATAAAAAGAATTCTACTATATGTATCTGTCATCCCTCAAGATAGCTACATAAACATATGGTTTTTCAAAACGTCTCACATTCGATATTTAAAAGATTATAAAATAGGAATGTGGCAAATACTTACAAATTTATTATATTCGCCGACGTCATCCAATTGTCTGTTTAAATTTACCAACTGGTCAATAGTCAACAACGGTAAGATGACTTCTTTCGTCATTTCGGTCATATCAATTTTAGTGGGACTTTGCTGGATTAACTGTGTTAGATAATCCAGTCTCTGTAAAATCGTGGTTCGGTTTTTTAATACTTCAATAAGAATTTCTAAAAAGAGCACTATTTAGAGTCAGCGGCAACTGTGATTGTTGAAATGTGATATAACAGATAATATACATCTTATAATTGTTCAACGAGCAACTCTTTTTAACAAAAGTGTCACATTTACTATATAATGCAAAAGATAAAATAGGAAAATTAAAAAACTCAGGAGTTTATAAATTGTCATGTTCGGACTGTAATGCCGTCTATATAGGTCAAACTGGTCGGTCCTTTGAAGCACGATACAAAGAACATCTACGGTCTTTCAGACTCCAATGGTAGAAACAAAATAAGTGTTTTAATAAATCATTATGATCGACTACCACAAAGTAAAGGCTAAATCCATCAATCTATTGAATAATAAATCATTATTCAAAAGATATGTTTAAAGATAATACTTAGTAAACCGAATACTTATCCCTCAGATGATCTATTCATAGATGCTAAAATTCTAAATTTAAGACAATTATGTTTCTACACAATTGTCTTATACCAGTTCAATAATAAGGACGGTTTAACTCAACCACAACATTCCTATGCAACCAGACAGAAATTAAAATACACCATTTTGTGGCAAATCACTAGGACAAAGAAGTTTTATATTTTTCGCTCCCAAATTATTTAATGAACTTCCCGACAAAATTAGAAATCTAACGAATTATCATTTATTTAAAAGATATTCCAAAGCTTTCATCTCGAATTCAAATAGAACAAAAATCCATTAATTAATTGCAATGAAAAATAAATAATACAATAAAATCATGAATCGTTACCCCTAAACATTTTTTTACTTCAAAAAAACCTGATGAATATACATATATGGGTATATTTTATATGCATATACACATGTAGTATATTTAGTTTAGTACAGTATATTTTTGTGTTCGTATGTATTCAATGTCGAAGTTATACTACCATACTTGTTATTATATTAGTTTTGAGATTATATCTGCACCACCTAGATTTATTTTAGTGCTGAAATTTTAGTATCTTAGTAATAAATTAGTTATTTTATAATAGGTAGGTTTTATTCCAGTGGGTTAATATAGTTATTTACATTATTGGTATTATATTATATTTATCAATAAATAAATAAATTACACCAAGGACAGCCCTAGGCTTTGTGGTCTTCGTTTATTTGTGAATGAAAATGAATAATCATAACAAAATTGTAAATTGTAATACCTTAAGCAAATAAACATTATTATTATTATTATTATTATTATTATTAAAATTCTAAGAATAAATGTAAAATATCTTAAAACACATTATTAGATTTTTTTAAATATAAGGTTGGTTTTAACCTATATATTTATATTTAATTCAACCCCCATTCAGAAGGGTAGGAACCGACATATTCAAAAATAACAAAACATCTACACCTTTGACTGGCTTTAATTTAAGACCTTTAGCGTTCAGTTATCTTTCTTCGGTGCAAACTTATAACGTACGCAAACGCAGGGTAATTTTGCGACTACTCTTTCAAAAGTTCAATTTTAAGGACCGCCATACATAACACTCCAATAATAATCATCCAACGCTTTACTTGCATGTAGAATTATTTGCATTAATAGTATTAAAGAGAATCATTTGTGTTTGTCTGCATGTACTTTGTGAATGTGTCGCTGCAGGTTTTCTTTTCGTTTGCATACGTAAGCACAATGATTACACTTAAAGGCGAAATTTTTCTGGCATTCGTATTTTTTATGGCTCCACAAGGATTTCTGTCGTAGATAGGATTTCCCGCAAACTGAACAATCATAAGCTAAAAAATAAAAGTAATATAATTCACAAATAAAATACATGCAAAACTATTAATAAAAATCGTTTAAATATTGATGGCGATTTTTGGGTGATGATTTGGTTGATACAAAATTGACTGATTTAAATTCACAGTAAAATATATCGATGATACTGAAATGCATCATCATGTGACATAAATGATGGAATTTTAAAAAATAGGTTAGTAGAGACAAGCAAATGTCAAAAAAACATCTCGAAACAAAAAATTAATATCAAAAATATGTTTCACGCATTTAATTTATTAATTTGTGAAATATATCCCTAAATATTACTCGCTCTTTTAATTTCATTTATAAATTGTGTCTCAGGCTATGTTGCCAAAAAGTAATATAATTTGTACAAATGATCAGTTTATTATCAAAGATTAATATTTCGAGTTAAAGCGACCGAGATTTATTTATTTATGTATTATTATTATTTTATTTTTCTTTATATTGACATAATTGCCGGGTATTGTTATTACCCAAGGCAAAGATGAATTGCGGTGACAATACTCAGATAGTGAAGGCAAATTTTCTTCAGCGGGTGGGCTGGGCTAGTGATTGCAGCTTAATTCAATGGGTTTAATTAAGACTCAGAAATTTGCGGACAATGTTGGCAGTACCTAATAAAGCAGCTTTCTGAATGGTGTGTAGATGACATTCCTGAAGTTGCAATCTCTTCTTAACATCTTGCCAACTCTTTGTCATTAACTCATTTTAATACTGGAATTATTTCTACTTCCCGTAGCTTATAGAGGGTGGGGCAATAGCGCGTCGGACCTCGATATCTCGAGTTCTACAATAGCTAGAAATAAAAAAAAAATTGCAAGTAAACTAGATAAAAAAGTCTATAACTGGAAATTATTTTAGAACATATAGGCCGAGCCAAGACGAAATTACAGGACCAAGTGGCATTTTTTTAAATGGAATGCTATGTATATCAATACATTTTTTGAAACCTCTTTCTAGGCTCTATTCACTCCTATATTAGCATTGAATATGTCTCAACCACTTGGATGTAATGAATTTCTTTGTTGAAATAATGTAATCTGCAGATGGATATTAAAAAAATCACGACAGTCACAATTATGGGTTTTAAGAACAACTTATGTGAATACCAGTTACGAGACATAATTAATATTTTTGAATAATTTTCATTTCCTAAAATTGTACAGGGTGGCCAAAAATTATTTTTCAATTAAGAATTTTCTCAAACGGAACACCCTGATGTTTTCCAACGACGTGACGTAGAAATGAAAAGCGAACATTTTATATCTACTGCTCTGTGGCTAATTGCAACGAATTTCGTTTTATTGAGCAATCATTACAAAATTCAAAAATTAACTTAAAAAAAGAGGTTTCTTCAAATAACTCAGTAAAAAAAATTGTAATAAATGTTCCACATGTTGCCCATACAGATTGACGCACATCTCTATGTGGTCTTGAAATGAGGTTCCCACTGTTCCTAAAACTGCCAGTGTGATAGATTTAAAGGCAGTTATTATTCTCTCCTTCATATTTTGTACTGTTGTTGGTGTGTCTCTATAAACAATTTCCTTTGTGTATCCCCATAAAAAGAAATCCGTTTTTGTGAGATCTGGGGATCTAGCAGGCCATTTAGTGGGTCCATATCTTCCAATCCATTGATGATGGTAGGTATTATTTAAGTGGTCTCTAACTGCATTTAAATAATGTGGCGGAGCACCGTCTTGCTGAAATAACATCCTATTTCGAATTCTTTCAGGGAGATTTACCAATAATTGTGGCAGACAGTTTTCAAAAAAATGAGAATAAATAGCTCCAGTCAATGTAAACTAAAAGAAATGTGGCCCTATTACATGTTTTCCAATAATTCCTCCCCAAACGTTTATAGACCATCCGTGATGGTTATCAACTTGCATAAAAAAGTGAGGATTTTCCGAAGCATAATAATGGAAATTGCCTATTAACAAATCCACTTTTATGAAAAGTTGCCTCATCAGTGAATAAAACATTATTGAAGAAGTCGACATCATCTTGGATTTTACCTCTGGCCCAATTACAAAATTGTAGGTGCTTTTAAAAATCGTCATCCGATAATTCCTGGTGCATTTCAATATGAAATGCATGCAACTTATTTGTTTTTAAGATTCGACCCATAGACCGTCTACTTATTCCTACTAATTAGCTCACTTCTCTTTGACTAACATGGGGATTCTCAACCGTCGCCAGTACCACAGAAAACTCATTTTCTTCGTTCACAACACACTTTATTCTTTTACTTTTTTTATATTCGACATTTCCAGTTTCCAGAAATCTATCGAGAAGGTTTTGGAAGCTGCTAACATCAGGAATCCTTCTTTCAGGATAACGTTGGTGATAAATTCTATTGGCAAGTAAACAATTTCTGTCTGACTCGCCCAAAACAAAAGTCATGTCTACAGTTCCGCTTTATTAAAATTCATATTGTACAATTCCAAATAAGTAGTATAGCAAGCGGGGTTCTGTGACACTTTTTGCTCGATGGCATGTATCCATCCACATCTTATAATTCTTGTAGTTCTTGTACAAGAAGCTCAAGAAAAATTGCAAGAAGACGTCTACAATGACCAGGGGGGCTGTAGAAGAAGTAATCAACAATAACCAGAAGGAATAGTAAGATTTCTTCCGGAGGATGTCGAAGAAATAATTATCAATAACCAGAAGGTATAGTTCTGGTACAAGAAGCTCATAAAAAGAAGTGGCGGACAATGGCCAGAGGATGGAGACGAAATAATTGTTAATGACCAGTGGGTATAGTAAAAGTTCTTGTAAAAAGAACCGGAGATTAATGTCATACATATATTATAAAAAATGTATTTATTCCTAATCATGTGCAATAATAATAAACTTTGTTCTGGTATTTATTAAAAAGTAGTTTATCAGTATTTGGTTGCGACGTGCATAGGCTTATTACATGCGGGCTAAATTCCTCTGATAGAAAGTGCGTGTTTGAACTCATTACTTATATAATAATTGCAAATGACATACCTATTAAGAAATGATGACGGCCTCTCTTAAGCTTAAATTCAACTCCATAGACTATTCTTCCAACCTGACTTTTATTTAGATTAATTATCTAAATAGAAGTCAGTTTGATACTAGCAACCGAAATGAACGTTAGCGAGAGAGATATTGCTTCAAAAGTTTGGGAAGCTATAACCTCCCATAAAATGTTAAGATCTTTATCAAAAATGAGTTTCCACGATATTAATTATTTACCGAAAAATTATATAAAAACTATAAGTGTTTTCGATCTGGAAGCTAATTGGAGCTTATTACCTGAATATATTAGAAACGATTCATATATGAAGAAATATAAGGCCTGTCATAAACATTATTTATCAGACTTTCATTGTGATTGTATTGACGGCCCCCCAGGAAGAATAATTAGCTGTAAATCTTGTATTGAAGAAGATAAAGAAAATGTTTAATAACACAATATTTCTCTTTCAACTGGTTGCAGCATTACACAATAAAATAACCATTCTTCAACCAAATAATGTAACAGAAGCTTTCGTGGTTACGGATTTTAATACTACCCATGTCACACCCAAATGGCCTCAAGATTGGAGGAGAATGCGTCTATTAAATATGGGAGGCAACAATATTTTTGTAGATGAATCGGACCTATACTTAAAATATTTTAATAAACTCATGCTTTATTATAAATTACGATTAGTTACTGCAAACAGAACTGTACTTGATTTTGATTGGCATCCTATAATATGGAACCCAGATGCATATGAAGATAATTATTATTTAAGCTTTTTAGTTATGTTAGCAATGTTCTGTATTGCATTATTTGCCTTGTCATTTGTTATACTTTATTTTAATTGTAAGTACTTTAAATATAATTTAACCAGAAATTAGTTAATATATTATTCATTAAATTTTAAGAACCATTGTTGATATTACATTAATAAAAAAAAAAGCTATTTATTTAAACGCGTTTTTATTAGGTTATTGGGTGAAAGTGAACATTACTGAAATGCTTATTGGAAATAAAACACAAATTAAACACAAATAATTTTATTAATTTATTCACTGCAATATCTTTACTACAAGTGTATTCATTCTTGTATGCTATACGTGGTATCCCAATCTGGCCTGTGTAAATTATTTGCAGTTACAGTGCTGTTGGTGAGATAAGAGTCCATTTTCTGTGCGTGTGTTTATGATGAAAATCTCCCTCGTCACTTTTCCTGCAGCCTTGGATGTAGTACGGTGATATTTTTTCCCTCTGTTGGATTTTGCAGTGAGATTATTGAATTTTGTTTTCTGCTCTTCCACATACGGTTTATGTAGCGACAAAAAAAAATGAAGAGAAAACTGCTTGATAATTTAAAAACAAAAGAGGAAGTTTTTGTTTCATTGGTGGTGGTAGCCCCAAGGTAATGTGTCTGTAGAAATATAATTAACGATTCTCTTATCGTCATGAGGACTTAGTACAATTTTCTTTTGTTCGATTGTATACACCTCATGTTTTTCAGATCGAATTAAATTTTGAGTAGTCTCTATACAGGAGTTGTTAAATAAACTTTGATAATAATCGTTAAAAGTGATCAATTTTAATGAAGATTTCGTTATTCCTTTAGCCTTTTTAGTCACACCAAAATTAGCAATATAATTTTGAATTTCCCCCTCCGATACACCTTTTCCTTTTAGTGTTTCTGTTTCAGATTCCACGTTTAAATTTGGTAGTACTTTTAATGCATACATTTTTGATCTTAAGCCTATAAATTCAGTCATAATTTTACCGTTATTCTCGTCTTTCATAATACCCAAAACCTTTTTATTTTTTAAAGGTATACCGTAGATATTATCAGGTGGATAATCTGAAGTATCAAATTTATGTATGTCATCTTTTATATGATTGTAGAGATTTTCATCATAAATTTGGTAAATCAGCGAATCTGTGTCAGTATATAGTAACTTGGCGTTATTTCCGAATTTTTTTAAAACATAATTATAATGAAAATCGTAAAGAATAGTTTTTGAGATATCTAGAATGGAAAAACCAACAAAAATTGGTTTTGAAAATTTGAGATTTAATCTAGTCATTTCTATTATAACCATGTCTTTACTAAAAATTGTACAACTGTGAAAATTCGGTTTTGAAATGTAATAATTCGCACCATACCTACCACCCCATTTGGTAACTATTTTTACATCTCTATATTTTCTTACATTTTCAATAGTTTTGCCAAATACTGCGTTGTTCATAAGTTTAAAAAAGTTTTTTTCAAACTCATTTTTACTTTTTTTTCGTAATTCATTATTTAGATCAATGTATTTTTTCATCCAGCAAGATTGATTAAATTTTAAAATTCTATGTATTTTTTCAATTTTAATTCCTAGTTCTAGAGCCTGTTTTAAATTTCTGTAATGAATAATATATCTCTTTTTGTCAAAGAGCGTTGTTAACAATTTTGGTATTTTTGTTTGAGACGTTGGTGGAACTAAATGCTGCGCGCATAGAGGGAGATCTTTGTGGTGATCAAACAAGTTTTTAGGATACTGAAGATCCACTTCAAATATGTAACCAGTATCGCTATCGTCTGAAATACTCATAATACTTTTCTCATTGTAAATATCATCAACCCATTCAAATTTCCCGCTTGGTAATGATAAACTCATGGCTGTAGCATACATACCGTTGATGTCCCAATACATGAGATAAGACGATGGGAGACTTGGGTTATATTCATTACCCATATACTTATTATTAGCTTTACCATAACGATTGGAACATTGTGAAATACCACCCCTTACCCCTCGTTCAATAAACATGATCATATCAACATCTGTTAATAATTCTAATTCAACTTCAGTTATTTTTAAACATGCATCAAATGTCAATCCAGGTGCTGTATAATAATGAAGGCTATCCAACTCGTATGTATTTAAACAAACTGTTCTAAAATTTTTAAAAATGTCCGCAAGTAATAAAACGTCTGTCCTGAGATAAAGCTCTGCGTACTCTTGTAACGTTTTTATCTGAAACGTATCCCACACATTATGAGCATGCTTATATTCTTGTTCAGAAATTCTCTCTTTTCGAATATGACTGTAAAATAATTCTATCGGAGGTAAACTAATATCCTGTAATTTTTCCCAACAATCAAGATATTCATATGGAAACACACCTTTCCGTGTAAGCAATTGAAATTCTGCTTCACTACTACAATAACTTCTAGTAATAATTTTTTGATTGTCATCTAGATATGAAGACAATTTATCAATGCTGCTGGCCATGAATCTAAATGAATCTAAAAATCTAAAATTAATATTCGTGTTTTCAATATATTTGGTAAATGAAATGTATTTTTCTTTATTAATCGGAAGCAAATTCATTTTTCCTTTTATTTCAGTACTCAGTGTCCTTATTAAAAAATGGCTGTCGTATCCTGATAAATTGTGAAAAATTACTGGTACCGAATGACTATCAGTGAACACAAGATTACAGGTATTGTGTGCACTACCTCTATAGTCTCCAGTAAGATGATTATGATCTTTTACTTTCACTTCACCTGGTAGAAATGGTTTTGAGCAAATATGGCAATATTGTGAGGAATTAAAATTATTATACTGCCCTATCGTTAAAGGTTTCATTGGAATAGGTTGCGAAAAAAATTTTTGTAATTTATTAGCAATTTCTTCCAACTGTTTAATAAACCAAATTTGACAATCTTTACCTGTATAAGAATTAAACGTTGAAAGCGAATCATTATAAGAACATTTAAGGTAATAAGCAATGCTAAAAGCCTCATGTTTTTGATATTTTTTTGTTCGATCGGTCATTTTCAAATCTTGATATTTTTCCAAAATACTTTCAATATCAGCGTAAATAACAAAGGGTACTTTTTCTTTGTTTTTGAAATTGGAAAATTTCAATAATTTTTCATTTTCTGAAGGTAGAGTTATTTTTGATTTATTTAAATTTTTACAATCTATCAAATGTTTATCTAAACCATTTTTTGTTATAAAATGATTTAAACATCTTTCACAAAAATACTTTCTATTTTTAACATTTCCAACTTGTTTATTTATTAAACGCGATAAGTCTTTAATGAGAGCAAAATGATATAGTCTTTCATTACCATTATCATACATGTCCAAATCCATTTCTTCAAGATCATTATCATTATCACTATCGGAATCATAATAATTACATGGGAGCATAAGTAAATTTATACGAGGCTTAGAAGTATTTTTACTCAGACTTAATGGTAGCACTTCTTTTTTATCGATTGTAAACACATTAATTGACATTTGATTTAGTTCTTCAAATTTCGGAATATCTTTTAGACAAATAGGAAAATTGATGCCGTCATATTTTAGTACTTCACTAAAGTGTGGATAACTAGAAATACGTCGAACATTTTTTTCATTATTATTAACTGGATTTAAAGCACACACAATCGAATATAAGAAGCAGTATTCATCATTATTTTTTATATTAATTACACTTTTAGTTTTCTTTACCAAAGGTGGTAAATCGATATAAGTCGATATACCACAATTTATAGGTGTATAATTATTAATATTTACTTTTAAATGTAAAATTTCATACAAGGCCCATCCACTGTTGCGTTCTTGAAAATCTTCTAATTTTGATAAAATTTTATCTTTTACATGTTCTACATACCAAGCTTTTAAGTTAGTATTTCTGTCAATTATGTAATTTTTTGTTGAAAAGTGTTTTATGTCTGTTTCTCCATTTTGCGGTTTTATAAAATTTCCAAAAAATGTTACGTTAACCTTTAGTAACGACTTTTTTAATTCGCTATTGATTTTGATTGAAAAACTTTTAAATGCCTTTTCCAAAAATATTTTTGGATCTTTTATATTAAGGTTTGTTATTACACCTGTTCTCAATCTTCCTCTAAAACATGAGTCGCCATCTTGCCAAACCAAATTTTTTGTAAATTTTCTTTTCGATTTACTAAAATGTAATATTCTTAAGTTTTCTAAATTTCTTTTGTAAAATTTCAACAAACATAAACCTGATTCAATTTTGGAAAAGTTTTTAACACAATCTAATTTATTTTGAATGCATTTATTAACTAAAGAAATGGTTTTTTTTAAAATTTGAATCCACTTTGAATACTCCTCTTTTGTCTTAACTATCATACAGACCTTCTCAAATTTCTTAATCATGCCACAAATAATACCATCCACAGACTGAGCACTCATATTACTGCAACAAATAATAATAAAATAATTTTTAGATTTATTAGAGAGAAATACTAAACTCACCAAGAACAATTCAAACGACTTGTTGTGAGAACAAATAACGAATGTACTGATAGTGTAGTGTTTGTGTTTATTATAATTATTGAATAATAAGTAGGTATACAATTTGCATACTTTACTTATCGGTAAAGTGCATATTCATGTAAATTTATTTTTATTATGAAAACATTATAACCCAAGCAGTATAAAAGGCAACACATCAACTGAACTTTCACATACAGTTGCAAAGCGATCAAAATGGCTACTACTCCATCTACTTTAATTATCATGTTAGAAGACAAAATTAATTTTTCAATGAAAATGGCTTTAGTTGTTATGAAGCAAATATTTAGGTAATTTTTTTTCTTTGTTTATTAATGGAAATATTTTTCATGTTTAACTATAAGCTGGTAAGTAGTAATTTTTTTAATTATTATTCTAGGTATGGGGTGAAGGAAATAGTCCAGAAAGATGATAAAATCTTCATCGCACTGACATATTCTCCAAAATCGTCAACTCTTTTAAGGAAATTTGGAAACCTTCCTATAAAGTACATACGAACTAAACTTGAAACTGATGAAGAGTTGATGGTTTTCGAAAAGGCCGTCAAGCGTTACCATTTTGATCTTAACGATATTGTTGAGCAAGACCAAATCGAAGGAGGAGGAGAAAGATTAGAAATTCAGGAACCCACCCGTAAAAGAAAACGAATGTCACCAAAAGCTCTTTCTGCTCTTCCATCTCCTTCTTGCTCTAGTTCGGATTCCAGTCATTTTATCCCATCAGCATACCAACACGATGAAGATTTTATTGAATCGCAAAGATTTTAAGTACCTACTTATATTCAACTTTTTTTTTCAATTTTTTTTTTTTTTAGATATTAATATACTAAAATATGGTGAAAACAAATTTAACTGAGAAGGCATGTTCGCTTGCTAAATACAGACACTACTTACTTCGTAATCCAAGGCTTTTCGATGATTTGTGTACTTTAAAAAGTGTTTGTGAAAGTCCTAGACTATTGTCAAAAAACGATATAACCCGACTTATAGATTGCTACAATATTCCACGTCATTGCAAAAATTATTTTATAAATGTATATCGACTTCCATGGGTACCTGAGGATTCCGATTACGACTCTGACGAGACTATCGGAGATTAACTGATAAACATTGCTCTAGCCAGATATATTGACTTTTACAAAAGCGTTAGTTGTGGTGATATTGTGATCCATAGACGTTTTGACAATGAATCAATCCCAAACAACAATAGAATCTATCAGTGTGAAGAATGTGAACACATCCACTTGTACCGCTACGAAAAAACAAAATTTTGTGGATACAACACCGATACCGATGTTAATTCCTCTACAAGCAATTTATCAAGTTCAGACGACTGGGACGATTCTCTGTCCATTTTGTCGTATTAATTTTTGTTTTTGTGAATGGTCGTTGGGTGTACATACTACACAAATAAATTTTTTAACTTGTGATGAAGCTATGTTAGATACCCCCTAGGTTAATTTTTGAAATGGCTGTCAATTCATTAAAACATATGGACTATATAAGTGAATCTCTTACATTTAATTTTATTAATGATGACGTCAAGATACAAATATTAAAAAGTGCCCTTAGAGCTTTAGTGCTAAAAACTAATAATAAAAAACGTTGTCTTGCAGGTGGATTTTGTGCATATATCGATGGCAGAACAAACAGTTTTGGTGATATCGATATTTATGAGGAAAATTTAAATTGCACACCCTATACCACTAATTATCCAAATAAGTATTTTTCATTTGAAGAGCAAATATTTAATCATATTTACACAGGAAATATTGAAGGTAACTTTGAACATTTTGCTTTTAATATTTGTAATAGTTTCGACATGAATATCTGTAGAGTTGCCATTTATATTAATGAACATGGCAATTTAAGAATTCTTCGATTTCCACGCACCAAACAAGATTTGGCAAATGCTGAAACTGAAATACGTTATGAAAAATATCTGCACCGTAGTATACCAATTAATTACTTTCAACCTAAAACGTTGAGTTTATGTTCATACATTGAATATACCAAAAAAGCAAAATGTTTAAAACGTATAAGCAAAATGTAAAATAAACAGAGCAAATTGAAACCTTCAATATACCATGTAGTTACCGTATAAGTTGTGTTTTAAGGTTACTATGATATGTATTATTTGTAATAGGAAAGTCTGTATTAATATTAGCATTTCTAAATAAAAAATCAATATATTATATACATATTATACATATTTTATTTTACACCTAATAAACTTTTTTTTTTTTTAAGTTTTTATAAAGGTATAATACATTAGATAGAGCACACACGCACAAAGATTTTTTATGATTTAAACAAACTGGATTTGATAATTTAATTGTTGGTCGCTCTTCAAGTTCAATTATGAGTTTGGACGAATATTTTCTCAAAAAATCAGCCTTTTCCCTTCCTTTAACATAAACAGTGTCCGCTCTTTCCACAAGTTCTCTAAAAATATTCTCAAAGTTATCAAGTGGTGTATATCCGTGATTCCAATCGATACAGTGGTGATTTTCCATTAGCCATCGAGCTTGTTTTCGTAAGTATGATGGTAATTTATTCATAGGGAATGGTGGTTTAAAAATATGATGACATATTGTATATCCGTCGTAAGCAGCAAGTTCCTTGACTATAAATGTGTTATTTTCAATTTTAAAACCTTGTACATCTATTATCAAATTCATGGTGATGCAATTTCCTCTATCATAATATTAATACTGAAAGATGAATCCATTAAACCATTGCTTTTAAAGCTGTTTAACTATTTTCGTTAAAGGATTGTAACTTATTAGTTTATCGTGCAAAATTAAACAATAGGCAGAGGTATTTTTGGGGATATTTTCGCTGCACTCAAATTCCACCCTCATGACAATAGGACCAGATTGAATTGATTCTTTTTGATGAGAGCAATCGATGTAAGTTACTGGTGCAATATCCTTAAATTCTGTAGGTGTAAATATAGGCTCATTTTCAAGTTCATAATATGACTGTCTAAATTTCGCAAACATCTCATATAAGGAGGCATATTTATTTTCTTTAAAGTCCAGATAGAGATCGTTATAGGGATATCTCTCAGAATTTAAGAATACCTTAATATTCCTTAGACTACAGCTATCGAATTTACTCATATTTTTAGTGACATTATTTCTCCGAGAAGTTTGAAAGGCTACGATAACATGTCTAGGTGTTTCAAGCTTAGTGGTCGTTTTAACAGGCCAGTTATGTCTACCGGTTTCTGTTAATTCGGGAAATTCCACAAGTTCCCAACTTCTAAATCCTAATATTATATCAGTATTGTTATCGATAAGCTTTGTTAATGCTAACTCTTGAGGGATACCTACGGAAATGTGAGGTATATTCCAAGACAATTTACTTATCTCTACTTTTGGTACATCAGTGGCTTCAGTGCTAATTACTGCATTTAAATCATCACTACTACGCAGTAAAACTAATTCTTGTTTTACATTAATCAACACTTTTTTATAGTCTTCAAAAAACCCCATTAACATTTTGAGGGGGATACAAACATTGAAACCCCCTTTACCATCAACTAAAACACTATCTGTTTCTTTCGCTTTTGGAAACCATCCAGCATTTTGGAGTCTGAC
Organism: Stenurella melanura; assembly: GCA_963583905.1. Taxonomy (NCBI): domain Eukaryota; kingdom Metazoa; phylum Arthropoda; class Insecta; order Coleoptera; family Cerambycidae; genus Stenurella; species Stenurella melanura. The sequence goes on along the minus strand of OY757309.1, from coordinate 9,534,235 downwards.
GCTATCATTAGAATTGTATGATAGATATGCCTTTAATGTCGTAGTCAACCCAACATCCCGTATTGAATCGGCTGTTATACCGTTCAATAGATATCGAATTTCCTTAAAGAGAAAGGGTATCCCATTGTTTATGAATTTTAATTTATCACTTATGGTACCGTCACTTTTTGTTAACTTCCCCTCAATGTACAAAAAACTTTCACATGGTAAAGTAAATTTATCTACTTCTTGTATAGGTATTACTATTTCATCATTATAACCTAATTTTGTAGGTAAGTAAGGCTCATATGTATGTATTTCAGAACTTACTATTGTATTATCCTCATAAAGCTGTTCTGTTACATTTAATATACTCATTTTGCTATAGATTCACCTGATAACCAAGAGATTGTAGAAAAAGACTATTTTCTGGTGTCAACTGCTTGGCAGTAATTTTACTACTAACGTTTACTTTTTGTTTCTTCTTATTATAACACTTTTTTCTCAACGGCTTGTTGGAAACAACATTAATTATCTTATTATACCTTATAACCATGATTAAGAATTTATTTTTTTTATATGAAGTCTTACTGTAATGGTTTCACCCCTGAAATTAACGAGGTCTCCTTCTTGATCCAATATTTTAATGGTTATATTTGTGATAGTTCGAACACACACTGGGAAATAAATAATATTTTGGGGAGATTCCACTATTTTATAGCCGGGTGCCACTGGAGGAAAAAACTCATGAATTATATGTACAGGTTTTCCATTGAAATAAGATCCAGATGCAATATTACAATCTATACACAGTGCGTTTACTTTGACGATTTCCACAGGAGAGTCTGAAGATACTGACGTATTTGCTGGTATTACTTGATTTTTAAATCCTAATAATTTGCCTATTGAATTTTCATTAAAAATTATTTTTTCTGAACACTTAACCACAGATCTTAACGTATTATTATTAGCTTTAATATTTATAGATACACCTTCTACGCGAAGTTGAGTTTGTAAATAGTCAGCTATATCTGTAATTTCGTATGAACCCGTGGGAATTTCCACATATCGATTATTACTGCCATAATAAAATTTGTTATTCTTTTCGTCTATATTAGGTATTACATTAAATGTTTCAAAATTTGTAATACCTATAGCATAATCTACGTTATCTTCTAAATATATAGGCGGGTTGAAGTTTGCACTTAAAGTTGATTGATTTCCGGTTAGGGCTAGAGTAAAGGACATGTCTTCTTCTTCAAACCAACACATTTAAAATAAGAGAAATTATTTATTTACAATTATTATATAGAAATTTTAAACAAAGATGCCCACAATTTGTTGAATTAAATGTTTGTAATTGTGCATAATTATATCTAACATTATTATTGCTACCATCACTGGAAAAATATGAAATTAATTCTAGGGGTGGCCTTAGATTTCCATAACTATCAAAATATATTATATCAGTTGAAGATTTACTGTAAGCGGTCCAATGAGAACCGTCATGATCCTTATCATCGAGATTCACAATACCACATTCATATTTATTGATCTTCTTTGGTAAATTATTTCGCATAAAAACGCCTCTAAAATTTTTCAATTTCAAAACTTTTGCATATTTTATCAAATCTAAATTTGATAATGCTCGGCGAGGTAGCTTTATTGGAAGTTTTTTTTATATGGAGCGAGATATAGACCAAAACCTCGTTTATATGGTTTCAAGTACAATCCATTTCCTATTGCTTTTCCTTCCATAGCCAGATTATGTCTCTTTTGTTCTTCTAATTGTTGTTTCGCTGCCTTGGCATCATTTACAGCTTTTGCTATTCCAGCAGCCCCTCCTCCTATACTACCTAATGCTCCTAACGCCGCAAAGAGAGGTATTAATGGTAAAAATCCACCACTTTTCGGAATGGGTAAAATTCTCTTTTTTGGTTCAGCTACCTTCTTCTTGGCTTTCCTTATCGAGGAAAGAGCGATTTTTGATATATTGTGTAAATTTGATGAATTCGTTCCTATAATACCTTTACGAGCTCTTCTTACAGCTTCATTAAAATTCATTCCTTTACCTATACGGGTGCAGCGACGACGACGACGACTGTGTAAACCCATACCTAACTTGCTTTTTGTACTCATAACTCCACTGACACCTAACGCTGCTAATTTTTCCCCAATACTTGCGTCTGAAGATTTAAACCTATCTGATGCCTTATTTGCCAATATTCTGTCTGCTATATTTCGGCTTTCTGTATCCTTAAACTTTGAATATGCAATATCGTGTTCTTTACAAGCCTCATCTAACGGATTTATACCTGTATCACCTCTAGCAATACGTTTATTCAATTTTGTCCCCGGGCCACAAAAATTATAACCAGGTATATGTAATTCTACTGGTAATTTATCTATGAGCTTGTTTAAAAACCCTGACCCTCTCTTCTTGGTAATTTGGCATCGATTAGATTTGTAGCTATTGTGTCGTAGCATTATATTCCATCAAAGTTAGCTAATAACTGATAAATGTATGCTAAAGATTATGGTTTAAATAGATATTCATCTGTAATTGGTAAACAGTCGCAGAGGAGAAAGTATAGAGTTGAAATGAGAATAGAAAAGCAAAAATTCTCCTTACCAATAAAAAATGTAGATGAATCAATAGTGTCTACTTTTAGGAAACATGGAAATCTCTTTTGCGGTGGTTCTAAACGAGCGTTGGTGGTGGGTGGATCAGGAAGTGGTAAAACAAACGTTTTAATTAGTTTATTAGAACATCCTAATGGTTTACGATTTGAAAATGTATACATATACTCCAAGTCATTATATCAACCGAAATATGAATATTTAAGAGTTCTATTTAAACCGCTAAAAGAAATCAAATATTACGAGTATGAGAACGGTGATGAAATCATTCCACCTAAGGAAATAAGACCCAATTCAGTTGTTATTTTTGATGATATTGTATGCTGCAATCAAAGCATTATGCGAGACTATTTCTGTTTTGGGCGTCATAATAATACAGATTGTTTTTATCTTTGTCAGACATATTCGTCTATCCCTAAAAGATTAATTCGAGATAACTCGAACCTACTAATTATATTCAAACAGGATAATATAAACCTTCGACATATATATCAAGGACATGTTAACAGCGATATGAGCTTTCAAGAATTTCAAGAAATATGTTCGCTTTGTTGGATTGATAAATATGGATTTTTAGTTATAGACAAAGATTGTGATATAAAATCTGGGAGATATAGAAAAGGATTTGATAGTTTTATACTTCTTAACTAAAGAGAAATATATTAATATATACATGGTTAAAATAAGTTAGTCTGTTTTATAAAGTTATCATAAAAACATGGATAAAAAATTAGCTAAAGAGTTAGTAAAGACTAGACAAGCCGTAAGAAGGAAGTATCGGGCGTTAAAAACTGAATCAGCTCAATCTCAGTTGCAGTTGGAGAAGGGCTATAAACCGATAACAGAACCTTTACAAAAATTTCTAGAAAATTTAAAATCTGAAGTACCGATAAAAAAAGAGTTTGCTGATGATGATCAAGTTCACCCTAAGAATGAACTGTCCAATAGAGATTCTAAAAGGCTTTCTTCTACACCTAAAAAGTCAAATGTAAATCCCTATAATGCGTATCTTCCAACTCATGGTATTACTTTTTTGGAAGATAATTTTTCAAATAGCACTTTTAATAGTAGACCTATGGGTGTCTCATTCATACAGGATAACTTTTTAAACGATAACACTTTAAATAGTGAGAATGTAAATAGTAGTGATGAAATTAACGATACCGTTGAACGCAGTCGTCAAATTTTGCTGGATGAATCAAAAATGCCTGGCTATTCGCAATATCTGGATTCATTTGATCCACTTCCAAGATATTATGTAGATGCTTCTATTAGAGATACTACAGATGAATTTGATCATAAACATGGGGTAATACACGACCCTTCAACAGATAAATTTACAATAGGTGATTCAGAATTAAAAATAATAGGAAAGGATGTACAGGTACACAATATAACCTATCCTGGAACCACCGGGTTATATGAATTATTATTTAAGAAAACCCCACATGGTTACAATACAACTGAATTAGGCCATTATATGGATATATTAAAACGAACAAACACCTATCGTAAAAATTATAAAGCCGATGAACAAATTCAAGGAACCACATCTGAAAAGTATCTGACGATAATCAAGCCGTATTTAATTAAAAAAGGTCTTTTAAAATCAGAAACTATCAAATCGACAAGAAGTGGGTCATTTAATAAACCTCCGCCCCTAGTTAAAAGATACACTAGAACTCAATCATTTAAACAACCAACTAAAGGTGGAATGTTAAATTTATCAAGTAAACCTATAGATTATGTTTATTATGATGACCCCAATGAACTGGTTGATAGACTTAAGCTTTTGGTTGCATCTCGATTAGCAGGTCACACCGGACATAACAATGAAATTTTATTTATCGAGGAAGAACTAAGGGAGGCTAAAATAATTAAATAAGTACATGTTGCTTAAAGAATATACTTTAGTAACACTTCAAACATGCCAGTGGATAAATTCGGCAGACATATTAGTAAATATTATTTTGATCGTCTTCAAGAAACATTAGATTTATCTTATGAAACTATTTTAACATTCAAAGGATATGGTGCTACTAGCTCTTTTTCTACAGATCCTTCAATTGTTGGATATGCCTATAATTTAGAACATGGGGCGATCACGTATAAATTTCCGTTAAAAACAGCAATTATAGATAGAGTATCTCAGTTTTATCCCTATGATATGACAGTTCATGTAAATGGTGAAGCTGTAAACCCTCTAAATTTGGGAGGTCGAGAATTGAAACAAAATGATTCTCTAATGTTTGCAACATCTAATAAATCAAAAGCTGGAAAAATGTTTATAGAGTTAGTTTTGAAATGTTCAGTTTACAATGAATAAAATAAGCAGTATTAAAGAAGAAATTGTGCATGAGCTACATAAACCTGCTAGACGAAATTTTAGAAGAAGGCGTGTTATAATAAAGGGTCTAAATGACTTATGGCAAGCGGACTTAGTAGAAATGATTCCTTATAAAAAAATCAACAAAGGTTATAAATATATTTTAGTGGTTATTAACGCTTTTTCAAAGTTTGTCTGGGCTGAACCGGTTAAAAGTAAAAAGGCAATTGATATTACGAATGCTATGGAAAAAATTCTGTTAGCAGTGAAGAACCCACCAAAAAATCTTCAAACAGATATGGGGAAAGAATTTTATAACAAAAAATTTCAGGAACTAATATCCCGATTCAACATTAACCACTACAGCTCTTATTCCAATTTAAAAGCGAGCATCGTCGAAAGGGTAAATAGAACATTAAAAAACATGATGTGGAGACAATTTAGCATACAGGGGAATTATAAGTGGTTAACTATTCTACCCAATATAGTTGCGAAATATAACGATACAAAACACCGCACAACTGGATATAAACCTAAAGATGTAACAGAAAAGCAAGAAAAACAGATACTTGCCTCTGCATATAGTCATCTAAAAATAGTCGATCCAATTCAGAAGTTTAAACTTGGTGATTTCGTTCGGGTAAGCAAACATCGTTCAGTATTTACAAAAGGATACACACCCAATTGGTCAAATGAAATTTTTAAAATAAAAAAAGTCAAATTAAGTAATCCTAGTACATATATTTTGGAGGATCAAAATAAAGAAGAAATTAGTGGTGCTTTCTACGAACAAGAACTTCTGAAAGTTAAATATCCCGATATTTATTTAGTTGAGAAAGTGATTAGAAGAAAAGGAAATAAAGTTTTAATTAAATGGCTTGGTTTAGATAAATCACATAATTCATGGATTGATAAGAAAGAGATAGTATGATATAGCAACTTCGTCTGCCATAAGTATTAATAAATCTAGAAATATTTTTTTAGTGTTTATTTGAGTAGCAGCGAAGACAGTCATAATGTCGGACTCTGGTATAGAAAATGAATCATTTTTCTCCACACCATCATCATGTTCATCTCCTTATTGGAAATACCTAGATAGTATTCTTTTAAAGTATAAAGAAGAAATTAAACAGGAGAAACACTTAATTAACGAAGTAAAATATTCATTATCAAATGGATTACAAATCTCAACGGGAATAAGTGCTGCCAGAGGGTTCGAACCGTCAGTAATATTTACTAACTCAATTAGTGCAATTTCGCTTATGGATTTGGATTGGTATGATTTCGTAGCAAATATTGATATTATACCTGATAACGATAAAGAAAAGAAATTTGTTGAAACTATTGTAGAATTTGATAATTTCACAATATCTAGTCAACTGCTTATGGATCAACACCTGATGTTATTGAAAAGTGGTGATTGTGTTATTCACATGGACGATAAGTGTATTCAAGAACTTATTAACATTAAACATTTAATTAATTATAGACTAGAATTTTTACGGTATTTAGATTTTAAAAACTTTTATAATAACACCATACTGTATATTAGTAATTTTGATAATTGTAATAAGGAAACATATATTGATAAATTAAAAGACCTATGTAATTTAAACAAATGTGAGCAAACTTATTGTTTACTGGAACATTTAGAATTTAATAAGAACACAATTCTTACTGATATTGATAAGATCACAAATGCCTGTAATGTCAATTAAAATAAAACTTTATTTACATAATTACATACAGAGTGTGTGTTTTTTTTTTTTAGAGATATAAATCAAAATGTCCTCGAAAAATATTTTACTTTCTGTTTCTGTCGAAATATGTTTTGACTATAGCTGTTTTATTTTTGAATTACCAAAACTATCCCCACTTATTAACTTTAATTCACTTAATTTTTTTAACGGTTTCTAAATAAGAAAAAATGTGTACATACCAATATCGACGGATGAAATTTAATTAGTCCCTTATACAGATAAAATGATTCGCTCTGTTTCCAAGGCGAAAGCAACAACGTGCTTTTCATATAATTCATCATCCCAAATCGTCACGCTCCCCTCAGGTGGTATGTTGTTGTCTGTGCATATGTAGGTAAACTAAAAATAAACGCATGAATATATCAGACAAAGTTCTTCAAGCATATGTTTTGTAAAGTGTTTCTATACATACTCTAACAGCTGGAAAAAAATCTCCTGCAACATCCCAAATAAACTTCGCAATGTCCATAGTGGCTAAAAACAAGCATTACTGAAAAAACTTGAAACGAGGTAAAATTAATAAACTTACTTGATATGCTAACAGGAGAAGCTTCGATAACTGAAATATTAATAAAAAATACAATATGAAATTTTTATCTAAGGTCAGCTGAGCTGTTGTCTTAAACATAAAATTCTTATTTGTAACACTTACCTAATAGGTTGGTTGCGGCGGACATGACTATAGTTTAGTTGTTGTTGTTGTTGTTTTCGTTGTTTATTATTAAAACTAAAGCTGCAGTCGTATATATATAATAACTAGACGTAAACCAATTAGCCAGTTAATTTATTTTATCATTCAAATATTTCTTTTATAAGATTGTATTGCTTTTAACCGTACATGTACAGTATTCCACACTTGATAATTAGTATTATAGTTTCTCTTTTCTAATGCATACGTTTAATATATTCCATATATCGTTAATTTATATTCATAATTAAAATATTTTCAAAGATGTGTATTGCGAATAATAATTACCCGGTTTTGCAGTACTCCTAATCAAAGACATTTAGGTAAGGTAAGGAATTAGTGCAAATTGATTTTAACTCGTTAATTATTCAAACATAATAGGGGTCACACACGCACTTTCTATCAGAGGAATTTAGCCCGCATGTAATAAGCCTATGCACGTCGCAACCAAATACTGATAAACTACTTTTTAATAAATACCAGAACAAAGTTTATTATTATTGCACATGATTAGGAATAAATACATTTTTTATAATATATGTATGACATTAATCTCCGGTTCTTTTTACAAGAACTTTTACTATACCCACTGGTCATTAACAATTATTTCGTCTCCATCCTCTGGCCATTGTCCGCCACTTCTTTTTATGAGCTTCTTGTACCAGAACTATACCTTCTGGTTATTGATAATTATTTCTTCGACATCCTCCGGAAGAAATCTTACTATTCCTTCTGGTTATTGTTGATTACTTCTTCTACAGCCCCCCTGGTCATTGTAGACGTCTTCTTGCAATTTTTCTTGAGCTTCTTGTACAAGAACTACAAGAATTATAAGATGTGGATGGATACATGCCATCGAGCAAAAAGTGTCACAGAACCCCGCTTGCTATACTACTCAAATATTTTAAATTCAATACAAATTGTAACTAACGACCCAAAAGTGTGATAAATGCTCCGTTGTACACGACAATTTATACCAAACACGTTTTATTGCTTGTCGAATAACGAAAACGGCAAAAAAACTGTACAAAAAAAACATTACAGTAAAGGACCTGTTAAATACTATGTACTCATTTCACTGGATTGAAAGAAATGGCCCCACAAAAGGGCCTCATTTCAAAATTGCATAAAGACGTGTTTCAATGAAAATGGGCAACACGTCGAACACCTATTATTAAATTTGTCTAATGAATTATTTGAGAAAACCTCTTTTTTTAAGTTTATTCTTGAATTTGGCACTTATTTATTTATAAAACGAGAATGGTTCCAATTAGCCATGGGGAAGTACTTACAGAAAATTTTCGTTTTTCATTTCTGCATCACATCGTTGAAAAATATACAGGGTGTTCAATTTGAAAAAAATGAAAAAATTCAATTTAAAAAGTTCTTAATTGAAAAATAATTTTTGGCCACCCTGTACACTTTTAGGAAATGAAAATTATTCAAAAACATTAACTAGGTGTCTCGTAACTAGTATTCACATAAGTTTTTCTTAAAACCCATAATTGTGACTGTGGTAATTTTTTTAATATCCATCTGCAGATTACATTATTTCAACAAAAAAATTCATTAAATCCAAGTGGTTGGGAGATATTCAATGCTAATATAGGAATGATTAGAGCCTAGAAAAAGGCTTCAAAAATATACTGATATCCATAGCATTCCATTTTTAAAAAAAGGCACTTGGTCCTGTAATTTAGTCTTGGCTCGCCCTGTATGTTCGAAAATAATTTCCAGTTATAAACTTTTTTATTTACAATTTTTTTTAATTTCTAGCTATCGTAGAACTCGAGATATCGAGGTCCGACGCACTATTGCCCGACCCTGTATATGTCTTTCAACTCTACAGCCAGTTGTTGGTACTTGGCAGATTTTTGAATGGTGCATAGATGACTTTCTGAAGTTGCAATCTCTTCTTAACACCTTGCCAATCCTTTGTCATTAACCCATTTTCAGACATCACTAGAATTATTTCCACTTCCCGTAGCTTACATATGTCTTTCAACTATACAGCCAGTTGTTAGTACTTTCTTTTCTTCTCGGCAACGGTTGCTATAGTTTGTTATTCATGGGGACTACGGCATCAACGATTGTTGCTTTTTTTGTTTTGTTTTATCAAATAGGACAATATCAGGTCTGTTGGCTTCAACCCTCCTATCAGTGATGATCGGACTGTCCCATAGGATTCGTGCCTGTTCGTTGCCGATTACTTGCTCAGGTAATCATATAATATCGTTATTCAGCCTCTATGAGTCGGTACCTCTTTGCAAGGGCCTGGTGAATCACTTTGGCAACATTGTTGTATCTTTGTGCCAGTGATGAACATCCACAATATATATGTTAGATTGATTCATTGACAGTTCTAGATACTGTCAATCTGTTAACCCAGAATATATTTCGATAGGCTCTGGTCTTTAGTGCTCTAGGAAGGTCAATAAGGCCCAATTTCCGCCCCTTTCTATTTGAAAAATAAGCATTGGAAACTTAATTGTGCACATAAATATGAATTTTTACGCTTCTATGTTGGATTGTACCTTACCTATTACCTTAAGTACACTCCCGGGTCCTTCTTATGGCTCGAAATTCATCTTGATGCTTGTTACTGGCTCAGCACCACTACCACCGCGTCCACGTCGCCGTTCCTGGGTAACGCTAAGATGTGTTCAAAAAATACATTTAAATATAAAATACAGGTTGTACCCTAATAAGACGAATTTACTCGTACGGAGTGCTATAAGTGTGAAGTAAGCGGAGCGAGTGATGCTTGTGGTGGGCCACTAACAAGCAACAGGTGTATCTCGATCATTCGAGCCAGAAGAAAGACTCGGATCTGTACTTATGTACGATCCAACATAGAAAAATAAAAACATGGGTGAAAATGACTTAGAGAGGGCGGGATGTCTTTATTTAGGCTGGAATCTTTTTAAAAAGGTATATTTATGTTCATAGTTAAGTTTCCAATGATTTTTCTTTCAAATAAGAAAGGAGTGGAAATCGGGCCTTAATGACCCTCCTCCTTTCTCAGTGCTCACATAACATGTGCCTGTAGCCTGTAGACACAATGCAGATGAAGTGGAAAAACATTCTCGAACCATACACGAGTATTACAAGTAAATGAGTATGAGTGAATGAATATAAAATACTTAAATCAAAATTCGTAAATAGATCAAAAAGTAAAAAAACTAATTTTCGAAAAATGATTTATTTGATTCAAAATATTTCCTGTTTTAACAATAAATATATTCAATTTGATTGAAAAATGACAAACATTTTTAATTGTGTCTATGAAAATTGAGACACTACATTTCATAGTTCTTATAAGGTTTTTTTAATTTTTCGCAGATTCCAAAACACCTAATTCCACACTCCACGTGCCTTTCGCCTATCATACAAGCATCATTGGGAGATAGTTAAAACAAATCTTTTGAGTACACTGATTAGTATTCTGGCGTTGATTGTCACTTCGAACGCCCTTCAGATGAGTTCTGCAATAATATTTGATGTCTTCTATATACATGTTGTTTAAGTTCGTCGGATCGTTTAGATCTGTGGGGACAATACGGGCAGGGAAATTTCGGTTCTTGTGAACACTCGTACTTCATATGACGTTTTAGCGAACAGTTGTTTTTGTAAATTTTGAAACATATCGGACAGATAAATCCCTCAAATATATCTAAAACATACACATACAGTGCATATGATGAACAAAACAAGTATTAGAATATGTTAATATTCATGTATTCTGTTTATTATATACAGGATCAGTTGTGTGGCTAGACTATCAACAAAGTAGTGCTTTGAGTACTTAAATTTGTAATTAATAAAATATCAACAGAAATAACTAAATGGAATAGAAAAAGTGCCACCATCTTCCATTATCGTCCCACCACCTCTAAATCGCTTTATAGCTGTGGTTGAAATAAGCATTTAGAAAACATATTTTCTTTGGTACCATTAAACAAACTCAAAAATATCGAAAATTATAAGAAAAACAAAATTACAAAAATACCTGTATTACAGCTACAATATTTATTTATACAATATGTCCCAAAAAATCTACATAGTATTTGAAAGGTTATAAGGCAAATTATTTTGAATACAAATATTAAAGTTTGTTATACAGGGTGTAATTAGTTTCATGTCATTAAAAAACAGGTGGTAGGGAACGACAAGACAAACAAAAAACCTTATATAACATGGGGTCCAAAGCTCATAGTTTTGGAGAAAAAAAAAATAAACAAAAATTTCGCAAATTTACAATAAAATCTTTTGAGAACTGCTGGAATATTGAGGTAGGTTTAGATCGTCGCGCGTGTCTTTGCCTATGATACTCAACATTTGTGTAGATAGCTATAAAATGTCGGCGGTCTTTAGCGGTGTGGTAAATAAGATGAAAGACGTCGAGTGTTTAGTAGATCTGATCTGAAGAAAACTATACTTTGACTCTCCCTTGTGCAACATTTTAGTTTCTGTGGGTGTTTCGTTATGTACACACGTCCAACCCGCCATTCGTTGTTTTTGTTATTTTTGAATTTCGGGTCGCTGTGTATTTATAGTGAAGATTTATTGTATTGACTTTACCGTTCAAGTCGTTAAATTCTTGATTACGTACAGACACAACTTACTTGTTCGTTCTTTTTGTATTCCGTTTTGGATTTTGGACCAAGTTTTTCTTTTATTTTGCTTTATTGACAACGTTAGTTGATAGTTCATTGTTTAGTGTTGAACGGAGTACGTATGTCCTTAATTCGACGTACCGAACTGTGTATTGATGCAGATGCAGATTTCGAATAATTTACTTAGGTGGTAAGCTTTTAACCCAGGACACTCATTTATGTTACAAACGTTAATAAATCACATTTAAATATTCTAATTTATAAACATTAATCCAATATATTGTTCCAAATTAAAAGACACACATGTAAAGAAATGCTCTGTTTAAACTTCTACGGCCATTATTTGCTTGCAGTTGTGCAGGAAAAGATAACGAATTATTTACCTCTTTATAATTGCCTCAGTTCGGTTGAGGCGGTCCATCAAAGGCGGTCGATGGTCCAAGGCCTTTGCACTTTTTTATGACAATTTAAAAGTTGTATAATTGGGAACTACACGTTCATTGACTAAGAAAAGCAGTGGTTCTCAATTATTTTTTACATTAATATTAAAAAAATATATATATTAAAAAGGTATATATTAAAAAGTTTTTTTCAAAGCGCCCCTAGAGGGAAAAGTCATAAAGGTTTTTTGTTTGTCTAGTCGGTCCACACTATCATTTTTTTTTTAATGACATGAAACTGATTACACCCTGTAGAATAGAACGATGCAATTTGATTTCGACGGCAGTAAAACTACATCGTAAATTTTATCAAGTAGAAAAAGATTCAGTGTTCTGTATTTTCTTAATCTCTCTTGAATTAATTTGTTAACAATGACGTTATGGCAAAAATAATAATAATAAACGTGATTTATTGATTCACAAAAGGTCATTGACCGCAGACCTTCAGGCCTGGCGTTATGGCATTAAATCAAAAGGCATTCATTAAACACACAAAATAAAGGTCACATGCTTTCGAGCAGAGCATGATACCCCCCTATATTTTGAGGGTCTGAATCTGATGCCGTCGCACGTCGTCAGAATTGCCATATCAGAATTTTTCCCTGCCCTCAAAAATAGTTAAAAATCAGTGAGAATGTTAACTTTTATTATGGAAATATTGCGCTACTGGTAAATAGTGTTTGAAACAACATAACCTCCATATATTCCAATTTGGATCGAACAAAAGATTGATATAGTTATTTTCAGTGTTTAATTTGTTTTAAATTGCGAGATCATCGTATTATGAATCCTAGTGTTCTAAAACTTTCATTAGTGGTGGTAGATATGGTGGAAATTAAATGTTAGTTTGGTGTCAAACGTTGCTCCTAGGTCGCGGAATGTTGATGGACGTGTAAGTACTGAATCTTCTATACGGTAATTAAATTCTGCATATTGGTGTTTCTTAGTAAAAGGTAAAAGTTAGACCATTACACTTCCCTATACTCAACTGTAATTTGTGTAAATTACACCATTCATTAGTTTTATCAAGGGCACTTTGTAATACCACACAATCACTCACATTATTTACAATATTGTATAGCTTCATATCGTCTGCGTGGAAAAGACAATTGCCCAATTCCTACGCGATGTCATTAATGAAGATACTGAAGAACAATGGGCCTAAAATAGAGTCTTGGGGCACACCCGAGGTAGATACGAATTCCGCAGATCGTTGTCCACGGTTCAATATCGTGATTTATATTTTCAAGATATGATTTGAAAAATAACTACAAATTTCTTGAGAAGCAAAATTTTTGAAATTTAGAACTTAAGATACTCTAATCTTGTTTGTCAAATGCTCTAAAACAATGTTTAAATGATGACCTGTGAAGGCCACAAATACCCCTTGGAAATAGTTAAGTTAGCTTTTAAAGACTTTGGGCCGTTACTAAATTACTATTATTATCCTTAATTGACTGTTTCTTCCAGGCTATGTTTGCTTATTAAACTTCCATTATCCTTCTCTAAGGCGGTGAATACGCAAACACACACAGTGCACGTGAAACATTTTCTCAGCTCTCTGAAGAAGTGAACGCTTAATGAGTAGACTAACTTCAGCGTTAAATTAGGTCTCGACTAAACTCAGGCAAAATCAAAACAAAATGATAGGTGTAGATGTTTATGAACATGACATATTTCGGTTTTAAAATAGAATTGTCTATAATAAATATAAATGAAGACTTTTGCACGAAGGTTCCTGTTGGATGGTTTTTTTTACATATATCTCGCACTTCTCAAAGTTATACTTGAAATAGTCCATCGAAAATTGAACAAAATCTGTTTGGTTTATCATTATGACTTACAATTCAGATTTGCGAAAACAAATGGCCATCAGGCAACTTCAAATGCCTGTTACCTATGTGCAGATGCAAATTATGTTTCTGTTTAGTTTTGTGTTCACAGTAGGGACATTGAAAACTTGCTTCTTTTTGGCACTCGTAGTTCACGTGTCGCATTAGAGATCTTCTGGACTGGTAAGTTTTTTTACAAGTCGCACACAAGTATACACCTAAAAAATATTGAATTAGTCAGCAGTTAATTACATATTAGGAAGATATACAAAAATAAACTAGCATTCCAAATTGGCTCGATTTCCCTAAAATATAACGGAACATATTTTTATAGGGTTTAGCAAACAGCATAAGATATAATCTATGAAAAATAAAAACTGTTATAAAATTATTCATTTTCAATCTTTGCACTTTACCTATAACCTGCATTTTAGTTAAGCTAGCATTTAAAAAGTTCTAAAGTGAATTTATCTATGCCTTATTTGACAATTCTCGCTGTAACGCTAGTGTTTACATAGTCCCCTACGGCCCTGAAGATTAAACCAGTTTCCACATAGTCCCTTATAACCGCACAAAGCTTTCAGTATAGACCGATCAAAGTATGAAAATTTCTAAATGTAATTTCCATTAGAAAAAACACACTAGGATCATGTTCAGTACATGTGAAATATCAATTTTCAAAGCAGTGCACCCAATGAAACGTTGCAGAAACCAAATGGTGAACGTTTTACATACGAAAAAATGTCAAAAAGTCGGTTTTCTTATTTATCTACGAATATAACTTTTCCATAGAAAAAGGTTTCAAACAGTGGTTATACCGGGTGAGTCACCAATTGCGCTCGCCCCGATATTTCCTAAAATATTTGGAATAGAAAATTGAAATTTGGAGGCCTAATTACACGACTAAAATGCCATCTTTTCAATAAAAAATCAAGTTTGGTGCACATCCGGTTTGACCAGAAATGCCCACATCTTTCGATTTTTAAATGGAACACCCTATAAATTTTTACATTTTTGGAATCTAGAGGAAATTTTGAATACAATACATCCATTTTGGTCACATTTTGATAAACATTAAAAATTTTATTAAAAAATCTATTTCTGAATCCAGAGTGCTGTGATGCCCAAAATATATTTTAGTTTGTGTGCTACGTTACTATAAAAATAAAAAGAGCAATATGATTGCATTACTTAATTCTCTAGAGGCGTTTAAAATTTTTAAATGTGATTTTTACCCACTAACTCGGTTTTTTTAAATGGGAATTTTATCGTTCACCAACATTTTTAAATACCTCATTTTCATACGAATCTAATGATATCAAAATTTTGAAAATCCGCTCAGAAATATTTGAGATTTCAGCCAAAATACAATACAACCAAGCTTTTAGAAACATGCGGCTAATACATAATAGATTAGTGGGCTTTAGAAACTAAAATGGCACATTTCTGTGTAAATCTGGTAACCTAATAACATTGGAAAAATCATAGTAGCCATTGAATGTAATAAAACAATATCAGCTGTCAGACAGATACAAAATAAAGCGTTGCGGAAATCTCTTTGAGTAAAAATTAAAGAAAATGAATAATTTTAGTAGAAATGAAAAGGTCGATATGTTACTGATATAAGGAGAGCGTCTCAAAAATTAAACTGCAGCTGCAGAACTGTATCAGCAACGATATCCCAACAGACGTCATCCAAGCAGATACTTGTTTGCCAGAGTGGAACAAGAATTAAGAAACGAACCCAATCAACAAGATGACCATCAAACATTTATTGTAAGTGAGGACAAAGAAATTGATGTATTAGAATTTGTGATGGTACACCCAACAACATCAACAAGGGAATTGTCAATGGAATGCGACATTAGTCAGTCTTCGGTTTGCAGAATTTTAAAGAAACATAAGTTTCGGTCTTATAAATACCAAACACACTAACATCTTTATGGAGATGATAACGACAGGAGGCTAGTATATTGCAACTGGTTCTTAAATGCAGTACAACAAAACCCAGGTTTCCTTTTCATATTTTATATTCAGATGAATGTAGATTTACGAACCAAGGTATGTTTAACAGAAATAATACTAGGTACTGGGCTCAAGAAAATCCGAGGTTGGTAGGGCGGGGGAATATTCAGGAAAGATTTGGGTTTAACTGTTGGCTTGGAGTACTTGGAGATCGAATAATTGGACCCATATTTTTTTATGGAACACTTACTGGAGAACGATATTTATTCTTTTTACAAAACCAGACAGCAGAATTTCTTGACTTACTTCCTCTTGCCTATTTACAAAATCTGTTTTTCCAACAAGATGGTGCTCCCCCACATAATTCCAGACGAGTGATGTAATATTTAAACAACTTGCATGGTGAACGCCTTATCGCAAATCAAGGTCATATCAGGTGGCCTCCTAGGTCACCTGACTTAACACCCCTCGACTATCATGTATGGGGCACTCCCAAAAACAAAGTTTATAAAACTTCTTCAAATACCCGTGAAGAGCTGCAAAATAAAGTTGTACGACAATGAAATAACGCCGGCTGAGTTGCGTAGAGCCATTCAAGCAACTGTACGCAGAGCCGAACTGTGTATAGAAAAAAATGGTGGACATTTTGAACAATATCTATAAATGTCAATTTATGGTTTAATTATATTAATTATTTTAAAGATACCTACTGTTACCTAGTTGTTCAAATGGAATTGATTTTTATTTATTTATAGGCCCGATATTTATGTTCATTTAAATAAAACTCTGAAAACTGAACTGATGTCGCATTCTATTGCAAATGTCCTTGTGGATGTAATTGTGTTTACCTCCACATACCTATGCTAAATTTAATTGTAACGTTCTTTGCGCTCACAATTATTAAATGTTTGATAGCTCAAGATTGCCTATAACTACACGAGTCTGTCTGACAGATGATATTGTTTTATTACATTCAATGGCTACTATGATTTTTCCAATGTTATTAGGTTACCAGATTTACACAGAAATGTGCCATTTTAGTTTCCAAAGCCCACTAATCTATTATCTATTAGCCGCAGATTTTCAAAATTTTGGTATCATTAGATTCGTATGAAAATGAGGTATTTAAAAATGTTGGTGAACGATTAAATTCCCATTTAAAAAATCCGAGTTAGTGGGTAAAAATGACATTTAAAAATTTTAAACGCCTCTAGAGAATTAAGTAATGCAATCATATTGCTCTTTTTATTTTTATAGTAACGTAACATTCAGAAATACATTTTTTAATAAAATTTTTAATATTTATCAAAAAGTGACCAAAATGGATGTATTTTATTTAAAATTTCCTCTAGATTCCAAAAATGTAAAAATATATAGGGTGTTCCATTTAAAAATCGAAAGTTGTGGGCATTTCCGGTCAAACCGGATGTGCACCAAACTTGATTTTTTATTGAAAAGATGGCATTTTAGTCGTGTAATAAGGCCTCCAAATTTCAATTTTCTGTTTCAAATATTTTAGGAAATATCGAGGCGAGCGCAATTCGTGACTCACCCGGTATAGGCATTAAAAATACCTACAAAGTGGCGCCCGCTGAATGAACATCCGATTTTTTGATTTATCGGAAATTAAAAAAAACGTCGAAAAACAACATTTTTGAATTTTACAGTAACTTTTGCAACAACTAATGTATGGTATCAACAATCTCAGTAAATATGCATTCAAATTTGCTTAAAAAGTGGCCGTAACCCGAATTCCGATGAATAAATAGTTTTCCAGATATTCAATTATTTATTAAAAAAGTGATTTTAGTAACATTTTAATTCCCTAAAATGAGGCGGTCTGATTTCAATTTTGTAAAAAGTTTTCCACTCTCCAAGAGTTGTTCTATCACTGAGCTCAAAGTCGAAGTCGAATATTTTATTTAAGTTGCTTAAAACGCCATTGAAAATGATGAAAATATCTTCGGTATAAACAAATGTAGTTAATAACTTTGTCAGTTGTTCGTGTATCGAAGTGAAAAGTGGATATTTTAGTAGCTGGCATTTTTATACGAATTTTAAAAAAATCGAACACCCACCGACCTTCAGGACACGAATTCCTTTTTCCAAAAATTATCGAGGCCTTATTTCTTAACTGACAGCGCTAAGATTTGCAAGTATAACACTTGAATACTTCAACTTTCGATAGTAAAATATAAACAATTGGTTCACTGCCCTTGTTGATAACATAGATCATGTTGAAGCACCAGCTAGTCAAGCCAGCGTGCGCTGACAGATTGGGGAGAGAGCCTGCAGCAGCGGTGTCACTCTACGTCCAAGAGTTGATCCGCACGTTCAAAATTGTTCGCGCAAAATCATCTATATCTTGGTTTCTGGTGTACTTAAAAAAATCCTTTTGTATAATGCCTGCAAATCTTGGCGCTGTAAGTTAAAAAACAAGGTCTCGGGAATTTTTTGAAAAAAAAATCATCTCGAGTCCTGAAGGTCGGGAGGAGTCCATTTTTTTAACAATTCGATTAAAAATGTCAGTTATGGGAATATCCACTTTACATTTCGATACAAGAACGAAGTTATTATGTTAAGTACATGACTTTTACTTTACTAATATAATTATTAATAATAACAGTTCTATTTAAATACCATTAACAAGTAACATTCTAAAATGAGGATGAGTCCCACAACACAAGCTTTGCTTAGGTAACTCACCCTCACTTAAAGAAAATATATAGTCTGTAAATATAAACAATAACATTATTAACTATTCATTGTAACAAAGATATATGAATAAATTACTTACTTACATTTGTTTATACCGAAGAAATATGCATCATTTTCAACGGCGTTTTTAAGCACCTTAATTGAAATATTTGACTTCGGCTTTGAGCTCAGTGATAGTACAACTCTTGAAGAGTTGAATGCTTTTTGCAAAATTGAAATAGAACTGCCGTATTTTGAGGAATTCAAATATTACTAAAATAATTTTTTATTAAACAATTGAATTTCTCGGAAATTACTCATCCGTCGGAATTAGGGTTACGGCCACTTTTTAAGCACATTATAGTTCATATTTCCTAAGATTGTTGATACCATAAATTAATTATTGCAGAAGTTATTGCAAAATTAAAAAAATTCATTTTTCGACGTTTTTTTTTTAATTCCGAAAAATCTAACAATCGGATTTTCATTCAGCGGGCGCCACTTTGTAGGTATTTTAAATTCCTACAACCATTGTTTGAAACTATTTTCAATGAAAAAATTACATTCGCATATAAACGAGAAAAATCGACTTTTTCACATTAATTCGTACGTAAAACGTCCACCATTTTGTTTCTGCAACTTTGTTTTGGATGCACTGGTTCGAAAATTAATATTTCGTATGTACTGAATATGATTCTAGTATTGTCTTTCGGGAATTACTTCTAAAAAACGATCTTATTCTGCTTAGTCTGATTAGCCTAGTAGATTTTAATTTTTTTTATTGAATAGTTAGGCTTTTTGTTCTTATTTCTAACGTATTATTCATGGCTGTAAGAGACTCTAATAACAGTAACTAAGGTCCCCACACTAAAACACTAAGTATTTTGCACAACAATGAAAAGGTTAATGATCCAAGTGAAATAAGCAATATTTTTTATGAATATTTTTCAACTGTAGCTGAAAATCTTATCAGTTTCCAGTATCCCTTAAATTCTATTGACTGTACGGTTTCTAATACCTCATCTTTATCAACGATTTTTAGAGACATTGAGCCATATGATATTTTTGACGCATTAAGAAATATAAATAACAGAATGTCGATAGGGCCTGACGACTTGACCATAATCAATACATGCATACAGAATGTGCGTACTACCTTTATTACCTTTCCAACCTATCAATTTCTGTTGGCATATTTCCCACCAATTTAAAACTAGGGCACGTTACGCCACTGCACAAGAAAGGTGATGTGGAACTGATCGACAACTATAGAGCAATAACTCAAAACTCGTATATATCAAAAATATTCGAAAAAATTGTTAAGACACGAATTTATGAATATTTGACATCATTCAACCTTTTAAGTGAACATCGGCATGGATTCAGGCCTAAATATTCAACCATGACTGCAGCATATGAATTTGTGCAATTATAATAATAATAATAATAATAATATTTATTTATTTACAGCAACATCAAGTATCAAAAGTACACTGAAAATAGTAGAAAAATCATAGTAAATAAATAAGTTACTCAATAAGTGTATAAAACACTTGTTTCGAGAACGTAATACATTAATATATAGATAGGTACATCGTAAAATTTAAATTATACTATATGAAAACCATACATGTGCAGCATGCATACATTATTTAATGCAATTAAATATAAATGCAAACTAACATTTGGATAAAACTAATTATTTAAAGATTACTAAGCCTAGTTCATGGACCAAAACAAATAAATGAACATACAAACATACACATATATATACGTGCACATGTTATTATATATACGTACACATATACATAAAAATTAAAAAACACAAATCCAATCAACAATTGGAAGCAAAATTACAGTTTTGGAGTAATAAGAACATTTGATGTGACTTCACTAAATGGGGAAGGGTGAATATGACTAAAAGAAACTGTGTTTTATTATCATTTCCAGATATTTAATTATGAATGGTTATATAAACCCACACGGCTAGGCACATATAAATTATGAGTGGTTATACAAACTCACACGGCTAGGCACATATAACCATACAATGATAATTATATTTAGAATTTCTATTTTACAGTTAATTATTCGTATTGTTAATGTGGTTATGGATTATTTCTCTTGGTAAAGATAATATAAAAGCTTTCAATTTAGTTTTAAAATAAGAAATGGTCCTCTCTCTCAGAACTTCAGGAACAGTGTTGTATAATTTTGGGCCTAAGAATGCAAAAGATCTCTGTCCTATAGATTTTGCCATAAATGGAGATATATGTTGTTGTTTATTTCGAGTACCATAGTCATGACGATTTAGCAAGAATGGATTTTTCTGTATGTGGTACTTTACATTGCTATTAAAATAGTATAGCTGTCTTATGTCAAAAACCTTAGCATCACTGTAAACCAGATTACTCGGGTAGAACATTTTTTGATGTAACATTAGTTTTAAAAACCTTTTTTGTAAAATTTCTAGAGGCTTTATATGATTTTTGGACGTTCCACCCCAGGCTAAAATACCATAAGTCAAATGTGTTTCAACTAAAGCATAATATATAGATTTCATTTGTTTCGGTCCAAGAACATTACTCAATTGTCGAAATTTATAAAGAATAAATTGTAGTTTTTTAACAACAAACTGTACGTGTGAATCCCATCTTAAGTGTTGATCAATGACTATTCCTAGATATTTGACTTTAGTTTCAGGTAGTAAAATGTGGTTTCTTCCTTGGATTTCAATATTCAGAGATTTAAAAGGTGGTAAATTTGATTTATTGCAACTGAACGGTAGGTAGGTTGTTTTATCTAGATTTAATGTTAATAATTTTTGATCAAACCAGCTTTTAATATATGACAGATCATTTTCCACTATGTTCTGCAAATCATCCCGTGTTTTAGCTTTATAAATAATTGCGGTGTCATCTGCGAATCCTATAATATTTCCTGCGCTAGGTAAAGTGAATAAATCATTTATATAAATAAGGAATAGTACAGGTCCCAAAACTGTACCTTGTGGTACACCATATTCTATTTTTAAATTTTCGCTACAGATTCATTTATGAATCATTAGATGCTTCTAAATACGTTCTTGGCGTATTATTTGACTTAAGTAGAGCTTTCAGCTCCTTAAATCATGAGTTTTTAATGAAAAAAAATGAATCATTAGGAACTCGGGGAAATCTAGTAAGTGGATAGTCTTTGGACAGTAAAGTAGTAGGCATTAGCTAGAGGAAGAACTCTGAATGAGAAAAATCGATCAATAGATAAAAAGTTATTAATTATTTAAACAATAAAAAATGTTAATTTGTTATGTTTCATAACGAATCAAAAAAGGACCCCCCAGGTTTTTATAGTAAAAATGGGTTTCGGTCGATTGTTCTGAAACTTAGGGAAAATGTTCTCCTGGGCCCCTGATTAAAATTCTCTTTGACCGTCAGTCCGACCGAATTCGATTTTTTTATCTAGAGGCGATTGAAACTGTGAACATATCTGCGAAGGTCTGCTTAAATATTGGCTGTAATTGTTTATTTGTGGCATATTCAGATTTTCTTACTTTTTATTGGGTATTTTGCCACTGAAAAATATTTAAAAATTTTAATGAAAAAACCTCTGCGCCAAACGGATCAGACAGAAGTTGGTTCTTGAGTACTTGACTGTTTCAAAAAGTCTCACACCTAAAAATATATAAACTAGAACAATGTTATGAACTAAAAACTGAAAATCGAAGCTATAGGTAGTTAACGTTTCGGAAGAAAATCTACTTGCGTTCTCAAAACTTTTTTGGCCGTCAACCATGACAGTTCTTTGTTTATGTATTCCCATAGTCACGTAAGACATTAAATTATATTTATCTTATTTTTACTTACTTCGTCTCTAAGGATGGGCAACCAACTAGTACAAAAATCTATTGAATAATTTGAAACGCATCTATCCTCGTTTAATAAAATAATCGCGGATTCTTTAAGTTTTCTTTTAGTTCCGCGAAGATTTTGGAAAAAGAGAGCAACGGAACTGAAAGAAAACTTAAAGAATCCGCGATTATTTTATTAAACGAGGATAGATGCGTTGGTTGCCCATCCTTAGAGACGAAGTAAGTAAAAATAAGATAAATATAATTTAATGTCTCACGTGACTATGGAAATACATTAACAAAGAACTGTCATGGTTGACGGCCAAAAAAGTTTTGAGAACGGAAGTAGATTCTCTTCCGAGACGTTAACTACCTATAGCTTTGATTTTCAGTTTTTAGTTTATAACATTGTTCTAGTTTATATATTTCTAGGTGTGAGACTTTTTGAAACAGTCAAGTACTCAAGAACCAACCTCTGCCTGATCCGTTTGGCGCAGAGGTTTTTTCATTAAAATTTTTAAATATTTTTCAGTGGCAAAATACCCAATAAAAAGTAAGAAAATCTGCTTTAATGTTCCATACAAATTCTGAAAATATTCAGGCTCATTTATTGGAGAAAAATAAGTATCTTTTGTCTCTTGGTGCTTTTTTCAAAGTTTCCTTCTCCCGGAAAAAAATAACAAACAAAAAAAATAATTTTTTGTAATTTATTTACGGGAAAAGGAAGCACTTTGAAGAAAAAGTTGGGAGGGCATAAGTTGCTTATTTTTGTTCAAAGAACACGAATGCCGGTTTTCAGAATTTCTTAGACAAAAATAATTTCGACCAAGAATTTCCCTAGCTGTTATTTTTTTCTACTTCAGAAAGATCCCAAAATAGGCACATTCTTTAGGAAAAAATAATCAACTTATGCCTCTCTAATTTTTTCTTCAAAGTGCTTCCTTTTCCCGTAAAAAAAAATCGGTAAAGGTATTTACACAGAACTTCCCTCGTTATTTGTGCATGGTGGTCACTAAAAAATTATTAAATATGAAATGACATTGAAGAAGAAGAATAATAATGGAAATATAGTTATTGTAATTATTACAAAGAAGTCCTGAAAACTTTTGGTCAAAAAAATAGTGCTCATCCAACAGCAAAAGTTCAATACTAAATAACAGGTCTACCATGAATAATTTCTTGGGATGACCACCCTGTATATTTTCCAATAAGTATAATAGCATATGTCAAATATTATTGCCATTAGACACATTTTCAGTTCTACTTTCACTCAGTGAAGTGGAAGTATAGTGGTGGTTAAAAATTTCAATTTTTTTTGAAATTTTTCTAAACTGTTGGTTAAAAATTTTCAGTCTTTCAAAAAAAATTTTTTTTTGAAATACGTTTAGAATGCCACGAAACGTGAAAATTTTAAATTTGAAGAAAAAAAAATGTTTCTTCCTATATTTTAGTGGTAAAAATTTTTTCAAAAATGATTGAAAAAAATTTTCAAAAAATTTTTTTCAATCATTTTTTAAAAAATGTTTCAGAAAAATTTCTAAATTTGTTTTATACGTTTAGAATGCCATGGAAACGTGGAAATTTTAAATTTTCAAAAAAAAAATTCCACCTATTTTAGTGGTAAAATTTTTTTCAAAAATGGTAAAAAAATTTTCAAAAACAATTTTTTTTTTTAAATACGTTTAGAATGCCACGAAACGTGAAAATTTTAAATTTGAAGAAACAAAAATTTTTTCTTCCCATATGTTAGTGGTAAAAAATTTTTCAAAAATGATTGAAAAAAATTTTCAAAATTTTTTTTTTCTGAAATAGGTTTAGCGCATCATGAAACGTGGAAATTTTAAATTTGAGCAAAAAAAAATTTGTTTCACTATTTATTCCGTTTAGATGGTCCACCCTGTATATTTTGCAGTGAAAATTCTACCAGTTCTTCGCTGACAGTAGGGTTAACTACCTACCAAATTTGACTGCTCTCCGTCAAGTAGTTTTTTTAGTTAATGCACCAACAGACAGACAGACAGACAGACAGACAGACAGACAGACAGACTGACGGAAAAGAAAAACCTATATTTTCGGAATCTACGTGTTCTGAAACGTCAGAATCCGAAAAAATCTCGGAGGGTGATTTTTTCTCGAATACAATACTTCCCTTCGGTATGCGAGGGAAGTAAAAATACAAAAAGATGTTTGTTTGGTATTTCTTGCGGGAGAAGGAAGCACTTTGACAAAACAC
The DNA here is from genome assembly GCA_963583905.1 of Stenurella melanura. Taxonomy (NCBI): domain Eukaryota; kingdom Metazoa; phylum Arthropoda; class Insecta; order Coleoptera; family Cerambycidae; genus Stenurella; species Stenurella melanura. The sequence continues at coordinate 9,509,212 of OY757309.1, read as the reverse complement.
ACCAAGAAACAAAAGATGCTTATTTTTCTCCAAAAAATGGGCCTGAATATTTTCAGGATTTTTATGGAACATTTAAGCAGCCCTTCGCAGATGTTCAGTTTCAATCGCCTTTAGATCACAAAATCGAATTCGGTCGGACTGGTAGTCAAAGAGAATTTTAATCGGGGGCGCAGGAGAACATTTTCCCCAAGTTTCAGAACAATCGACTGAAACTCATTTTTACTATAAAAAACTTCGGGGTCCTTTCTTAAAATAATCTTTTTTACAAAAAACTGCGAAGAGCATCCCATAGGATGTGCAACAATTATAAAAAATGTCCAATATATCAACGAAAAGTATAAATGTTTACTCTAGCTAAATTGTATGTTTTCTTTTGCATCGCATATCTCCAGGAATGTAGTTTGATATATCAATCACAAAAACACACTGAAAACATTAAGGAACTAAGTAAAATAGTATTCTTAGATTCTAAGTTTCTTTATGAAGTTATGACCATGCTGAACTGGCAAAAACTAGGACTAAATTCAAATTTCGCCGATGTGTGATAAAAATTGGTATTTTCGGACTAGCTAGTCATTTATCGAATGTTAAAAATTCAGAATGACCTATACAAGTATACAGTATACCATAATTTTTAAATTTTTCCAGATTTCCTTGAAATTTGGTACATGGAGATTTATTATAGGATTATATGTTAATGAAATTGATGTTAAAAATATTAATAATGATTTATTTATAATACTGAATAAATTACAATGAGTTAACATAAAAAATATATTATTTTTAAAGCCGAATGAAAATAATAGAAACACTTTCACGAAAACTTCTTTGTGAAAGCTTGAATGCGAGAAATGATGTCACATTCTTCCAAAACTAGCAGCAAAATAATAATCAGTGTACCTAATCTTATTAAGAACTGTTACATAGTCAACTGTCTTTCCTTAACATTTTTAAAGGAGGTCAGCCAAAATCGTCAAAGGGTGTTTCTAAATAAACATTATACCAAATCAAAGTTCATGACGAGTACAATAAAAGTTCAATTAGGCACAACTTTATAGGATGGGTTCTTCTAGAACTTTACGGCCCCGAAGTTCATAAACTAAATTTTAAGAGATTAGGGGCCGTTCATAAATGATGTCACAGTTTAGGATTAGTTAGTGTCTCTAAGTAGGTAAATATCTATTTTGGTTTTTGTGTAGGGATGCCTTTAGACAAGCAGTAAAAGTGTTCAGCGTCAGTAGAAGGCGATTCTTCATATACTTCGTAAAACGTCTCAATAATGACATACATTTGATCTAACAATTCCGCTGGTTGTGTTATTGTTTCACATGTTCTGCCAAAATACTAAAAAACAGTGTTGTGGGCGTTTGTCCTTTCTCTTTATTTAGTAAAACTCGACCAAATATATTAGGCGAAATATGTTGAAATTTATGTAAAACTTAATACTTTTTATGTTAAATAAGTTTTCGATCTTAGAACCCCGAAAATCCTAGAGAGGCCTATCGTATGAAGTTCTGTCCAGCAGAACTTTTCTGTACTTGCGAATTTTAATTTGGTATAGGTTTTATTTGGGAACTCGCTTAGGCCATTTTTCACATATGCTTGGCGGTTCTCATTTATAATTCACTATGGCCTCACTAAACTAAACTAAACTAAACTATAATTATGAATATAAATTAATTACTTTCAAACTAAATTAATTACGGTACAACCAAAGTAAATCATGAATACAACCCACACTTACATAAACGTATACCGAGTGATTCAGCCCATAGGGGTATTCTTGCCACTTATGAGTAGACAACTGAATTATTTTGTTTCGTGAATATTAATAAGACAGCCTTACAGAGAAAAAGTTCTGATCCCTAAACGTGACAATGTTACTCCCATGCATTTCTCGACGCTGATAATCGAATGCGAATCTGATTAAAATAAACCGTACCCCCCCCCCCCCCAATCCCTCTAAATTTTTGTGCAACAGCCAATAACAACCCCCAGTGGGGTAAAACAAACCGCACGATACATCAAGATAAAATGAATGAATGAATGCAAATAAATTGTGATCAACGTACATGTCTTGTATTTAGAAGTCAACCTTCCGAATAATGACCCAAAAACAGGGGTGGTATTTTTAATCATGGGATGGAATCCGCCCGCGCATAAAAATAAAATACATAATCGTGGAAAATGTTGAAGTTTTTGTAGTTTTGAGTACAGAATATCCTGTACTTCACGATTTGTTGGCATTTATATAGTTTACTTTGATATAGGTGTAGCTTCTATTCCATTATAAGGACAGCTTTAGCTCATTATTCGAGAGGTTGACTTTTAAATACAAAACATGTACGATTTTCACAATTTATTTGCATTAATTCACTGTATCCTAATACTGTATCTGGTGGTTAACTCCATTATGGAAGGCGCAAAAATTTGGAGTATACGGTTTGTTCAACATCGAATTCGCTTTCAACGTCGAAGGATATGTAGGAATAACATGATCGCGTTCAGAGATCAAGACATTTTTGTTGGGTTGTATTATTAATATTCGTAACCCTAGAACTAAGGTATTTGGTGCAAAGTGCCCATGAAGACTTTTAATCAGTGCCACAAGACAATAATAATAATGATTTATTTATAATACTGAATAAATTACAATGAGTTAACATAAAAAAATATGTTAATTTAAAACCGAATGAGAAAATTAGAAACACTTCCACGAAAACCTCTTTGTGAAAGCTTGAATGCGAGAATTGATTCTTCCAAAAGTAGCGGTAAAAAATTAATCAGTGATACCTAGTCTTAATTTTAGTGTTATTCTTGGAGGCCTTACGAACAAAACTCTCCATGGGTGCAAAGCTTTAACTATATTTCGGTGACTTCTACAACATTTGGAAGTCGCAAAATCTGTAATTTTGTGATTTTCAGGGGTTATAGATATCAAGGAAATATAGTTAGAGCTTTGTGACTATGGAGACTATTGTTTGTAACGGAAAAACATACTAATATGTTTATAAATTTGGTCGAAAGCCACTTTCCATGAGAGAAGTGCGGGGCCCCTTGGCCGAAACCCAATTTCCATAAAATTAGAGCGGGTTATTTCCAATTACTATGTGATGAAAAGAACCAAAATGGCTGATTTCCGGTTTTCATGCAATTTAGATGAATATCAAATTTTTAAATGGGACAACGCATATTTGTATTTTGCGGCCAAAACACATGTGATGCAACCCGGAAATATTAGTTTGATTTTCAAAAAATAAATAATTTGTAGTTTTTAGTTTTAATCATAGAATACGCAATTTGGACAAAATTATTCAAAATTGGTTTGCAACCACCTGTTGAATGTTATGTCTACAAATATTAGGACTAAACATAACTTACTGTTCATTAAGTTCAGCGATATTAGTTTTTGAACGAGAAACTATTTTTTTATAGAACCCCATGGGACTGTTATTATACCTTTGAATTACAAAAATAATGAAATGCATAATGTCTACTTTCTCTTCGAAATATATCAGCACTTAAAAATATAAATGTCTTGTTAATTATTTTGTACAATATTTATTCTCAATAAGTTGGCCCTAAGTTATCCCTAAGGGTAAATCGCATTTAATATTAGTACTTGAAGAGATCATATTTTATAGGTGCTTGCAGATCGAATTGTAAGAATTTTGAGAAACGAACTCTCAATTATCTATCAATAAAACTAAAAATTAAAAAATTATATTTCTTGACAGTCAAAATAACACTTAATGGTTATATTATAAGTAATTGGCTAGTAGGATCCAAATATGCAAAACTATATAGATTATCGTGTTTAAAAATTGCATTTTCCTGTAAATTACATCGAAACCGGAAGTTGGCCATTTTAGTTATTTCCATGAAAAAATTGGAAATATTATCTCAGATTATAAGATGCCTTTACAAATTCAATAATTGCAAGCGCATCTCTATGGGCTGGGCCACCCAGCATAATATTATTGTCGAGTTTAAAGAGACAATCCATTTAAAATTGAACAAAATCTGTTCAGTTCTTTTTTTATGACTTGTATTTCAAGATCGCACCAAATCACCACCAGACAACTTCTGATGCCATTTGCCTATATGCACTTTCAAATTATATTTCTGTTTGGTTTTGTGATCACAGTACGGACACTGAAAGCTGGCTTCTTTTTGGCACTCGTAGTTAATGTGGCGCATAAGAGATTTTCTAACCCTGTACGTTTTTTTGCAAGTTGCACAGAAGTAGAAACCTAAAAAATAAGTAGTTAGTCAGCAATTAAGAATTAGGGTTGTTTTTAAGGGAGCTTATAATTTACAATTGTTCAAAATCGTTTAAACGTTTACCTTTACTTTCTGCATGATATTTTATGTTATTTAACCCTGCTGACTATGCTTCTACACACTTTGACCTAAGTATATAGATATCATTATAGATCTAATATTTAATTTCATATACACCAGATTTCAGAAGAGTAATAAAAGTTCACGATAAATGCAAATCCGCAAAAAAACATAATAATTAATAAAAGTACAACCACAGAATAATAAATAATCAGAACGGAATTTTTCAAGGAAGGGGAAGAATCTCACATTTCTGGACACGGCGCGGCGTGTCCAATTCGCCATGTCCCTGGAATAAAACAATAAATAATCGGGTGCTCTTTACAGAGTTGGCAAATGTATCATAATTTCTGATGAAACAAAAAGAAGTAGTTCCTTAAGTTTAGTTTTTATCATAATGGCATATAGTACAGGCAATGAATGCAAAATTTTGTAAAAACCTCACAAGAATTAATAAAAGGATCATCTTCGGGATTTAAGTAGGTAATAACCTGTAGAATGGAATGATGCATTCTTTGCACTTCCAAGTTCCGGGAAAATTAAAAAAAAATTTGGAAAAACTTTTTGATGTTCAGTTTTTTTGCTTTAGCGGCTAAAATAATGAAAATACAGAAAAAAGTATTCAACAAAATTTTGTAGCTCGTCTCTTTCTCTACAAAAAAGGTCTTTACAAATTTTTGTCTTACTTAAGCCGTTTAAGAGATAAATCCAGTTCTCCACTTATAGTTTTGAGCCGCTCCGAAATGCGCGGAAAATGAGAATTCTCCGGAAGTTTCGTACGACCGGGCTCATTGATCGATAATTCTTACTATTAAGAGCCGCTAAAAAAATGAAAACAACATAAAATGTAGAGAAAAGTATCAGCTTTAATGTGGAACTAATCACAAAATTCATAAAAAAATTTATCATAGAGAAAAAAGTGTTAGAAGATGGCTTAGTAAACTTTATACGTTTGATTTATTCATATCTTTGAGTTTTATGCATCCTGCCGATTTCTCCCGTAACAATGGGTGATTTTTCACTTCATTGATTCGATTCCACTCACTTTAACCTATATTTCTTGAAAATTTCATTGAAGAATGTTAAGAAACAAATAAGTTGTATATGTTTTACTGTATAATTGTGCATTTTCTGAACGTGTATGAACAATGTAGACAAATTTAAAAAGTACTGCACGCATTAATAAAGATATAGTGAATTGAACTCCAAAATTTGGAGGTGATTATTATTAATAAAGATATAGTGAATTGAACTCCAAAATTTGGAGGTGATTGATCGATGCGAAATATACCCTCTACTTTGATCGCAAGGCATATTTTTCCAACAAAAGCAATTGCAATAAAATGTTAATTGGATTAATATATCATTATATAAGATTATACAAGCAAAATGAATTATCATTCTAACGACTCCCGGCAAAGATATGAATAAATCTGTGGATCAACTGTGCAAAGATTACTAAGCCATTTTCTGACACTTTTTATCTATGATAAAAATGTTTATGAATTTTGTGATTAGTTCCATATTAAAGCTGAGACTCTTCTCTACATTTTATGTTATTTCCATTTTTTTAGAGGCTCTGAATAGTAAGAATTATCGACCCATGAGCCCGGTCATACGAAACTCCCGGAGAATTCTCATTTTTCGCGCATTTCGAAGCGGCTTAAACTATAAATGGAAAACTCGATTTATCTTCTAAACGGCTTAAGTAAGACAAAAATTTGTAAAGGCCTTTTTTGTAGAGAAAGAGATTTATAGATTTATAACAAACGGTCTGTCAGAAGTTAATAAACAAAAATTGTCATAGACAAAATTTTTAAAAATATGGTTCATTATTTACTAGAAATTGCTAAAATTTCAAGCAGGTGTTTTGAAAAGTAAAACAATTTTTTAGCTAAATTCAAAAATTCATAAAAAATAACAATTAACAAATTTTTACTAGTCTGGCAGAAGTAATATTATTTTTACATGTTTTACAACCATTTTCACCTTTTAAATTTGAGATGTTTGATGGGGTACCTTTTTTGACATGGGAGCTTGGTCTATGACAAGTGCTCTATAAAATCAAACTACAAATTCCTAAATGCAGACCTGACCACAACTTTACAAAATACGGCCCTGACATATATTCCAACAAGGTAGATGATTTTGGAGCTAAATTGTAGATAAACAATGCCGAGAATTTCCCTTTTGATTGTTTGGTATTCTGTGGTACAAGTCACTAATTTAAAATAATACATAATAGAGCAGGTGGCATGGGCGCATGAGCTTCGAATACGTTTCGCCCGCAATTCCTTTATTGGAATCAGTTCAGGAGGAACTACCGATTATAAAAATCTATGTTACCAGATAGTAACCTTATCTGATGTTGTTTAAAACAATTTTGTTTGCAACAAAAGGAAATATTAAATTTTTTCGATCAAACAATTTAAAAAAATATTTTTTGAGCGCTTGCCTACAAGAAATGTTCGACAACTTTTTTTCGTAAACTTGATATTTTCACTGCTACTAATCTTTAAAAATTGAAAAATCGCCAATTTATCGGTTTTTCTATAATAAATAGTTTTTTATAACATCGTTAGACCTTGCATATGAACATTCAAAAAATATAATGAACGATTATTAATTTTATATCTCATAGAGATCAATTTTCTTCGACGGTTTTTTAATAATTCATGTCGAAAAAAAGTTATCTTATAGATTTCAGCGTGTAGGTAATTGATTGACGAATCATTTTAAGTTAAAGTCAATTGAAACTGGTCAGTGTTAAAGCACAGGACCGTGCGCTCTTAAATTGATATTTTGTCCTATGTATTTAACAATGGTATCGAGAATCGAATAGTAGTTGAAACTGTGCAGACGAGTCTGAGACTGGCAACGTAATCAGCCTGAATGAACCATCTACGACTGCACTGGTTTAAAGATAATAAAACGGACAGGCCGACTAGCATAAAAAAAACTTGTAAATCGTTCCTCCCGTGGACTTGTGAGATGTGCTGTCATTGGCCTGGGTTTGAGGACGGGTGGCGACAATTGGCTGGGACCCGAGTATTCCTCAGTCCGATTGGTCGGTCGGTGTTTGAGTTATATCAGTTATTGGTCAACGTGGACTCGATATATCACCTAGTTCTTTATAACATTTCTCCAGTGCAGTGCGAAAAATAGTTTTCAGAACAGCTTTTACCAAATATTCCGCCTAATTCGGTAATTGTATTAGATAATGCTTCTTATCACTTGCGAGTATTAAATAAAATACCAAACACCAGTACAAGGAAGACATTTTAAAATTCATGAGAGAAAAGAATAAGGAAATTCCTGTAAAAGTTCCAATAAAGCGCGAATTACTGAAAATAATAAAAGAACGGAATTTCAAAAGGGAATATGTTATTGATAACTTATCCAATATATACGGTCATACACTTTTGCGGTTACTTCCGTACTATTGCATATTTAATCTTATCGGGATGGGTTGAGCAACTTTAAAAGATTGTTTGCCAAAATGTAATGACTCTCCAACGTTAAGCGCGGTAGTAGTTGATCATATACGAGAAACAATAAATGACCTCGACAATATTGACTTATGGAAAAATTACGTTAAGCATGTAATTAAAAAAGAAAATCAATATCCAACATTACCCCCCATTACGCCGATTATAATTCAACCAAATAATAATTTCTCTTCAGAAAGTGAAGATTCGGACGCGTCAACTTTTAGCATTTAACTTTTTTAATACACATTTTCAGAACAAAATATTTAGCTATTATGTTAGGTATGAAATTTACTTTTTTATTGTTACATTTGTTGGAATATATTTTATTTAGTTGACAAGAAATTTTAATTTAAGTTACTTTATTCTAGAGACATATTTTAATTTTGTTTTTATTTATGTTTTATCTATACAAATATTTAGTTTTGTTGTACTAATTCTTTGCTTTGGTTAAGAAACTTACATTTTTATTTTTATTTTAGAAGAAACTTAAATTTTATTTTTACTATATAACATCCTTGCCCCTCGCCAATCTAACCTGTCCCATCCCCTCATCCCGGCAAGGATATGTTCATACCTTCTCGTTGGTCCTTGCTAAGCATTTAGACTTTATATCTAAAACTGATATAAATTGGTTCATGGTGGAATCAAGATTAGACCGTTGATATATCGTAAACCGTTGATAAAAGATCTAGGATATGGTTAATAAAATTTGTTCGGATATAAAAGAATCCAAAAAATACAAAAATATACAGGGTATTGAAACAATGAAACAATAATAAGCAAACAAATACTAATTCACTTTTAAACATACAGGGTATAGCATTTGAAAAGTAACGTTGCATAACTATTTACGGCGCCTTGTATATTTGAAAATAAAATGATTAAATTAATATTTTTAAACAGAATAAACTTTCCTTTTAACATTTCTAAATAGAGCTGGCACACCCTGTATAAAATACTCTGTAGTTAGGTTTTTTAATGACACTCTGTATTTAAATAATGGCTAAGAACGTCTATCAAGAGAAAAAATCCATGAAAATTATTGGCATAAATTTATATTAACAATTCTGATTAACAATTTCAATACATAAAAAGTAATTCTGCATGTTTGTTTGCTATGTGTATCTGCATATTGTGTTTTTGCTTGCTTCTGTGATCACAGTACGGACATTGAAACCTTCCTTCTTTCTGACACTCATACTTAACATGTCGAATAAGAGATTTTTTTACTTTGTACCGGCTTTTACAAGTTACACATTGGTACATACCTAAAACAATTAGTATTTCAGCCACTTCTAAAAATGAGAAGACAATTAAGACCTCGAGAGACAACTGCAACATTTTTGCTGCAAATGAGTAGTATGTTATACAGACTGTCTATTTTACGAGGGCCACACCAAATATCTCGCTTAATATCTATTGTAAAAGAATAAAGTTTTAGACACAGTTATCCCATTTTTTGTGAGCTATATTTCAGTAAAAAGAAATTTGAAATCCATAGCCTACTTTATGAGATATATTACAAAAACCTGAAAAATAGGAAAACCACAAACGGTTATAGCTTCCTTATTTGAGGAGATACGAAAAAAGTTAAAGGAATGGAAGTTGACGGCAAAGACAATAAGAATAATAACGTGTAACAAAAAAATCGAAAAATGCAGTTGGCTTTGACATACGCTATTGTGCAAAAATGAAAAATACATATCTCAAAGTAGGCCATGACGCCATTAATTCCGTTATTTTTTTCTCATTCCAACGATACAAAACACGTCACAGAAATTTTAACCGATAGTGTCAATATTTAATATTTTACGAATACCACAATTCATATAATTGAATCGTAACAATCAGCTGTGCCATAATAGTAAAAATTCACTTTATAATAATTATAATTCCGTAATTATTTAGTACAACTTAATACAAAGAAATAAATATCTCATAAATAAAAATACAAGTACAAAACGAACATCCAAAGAAAAAAACGAAAAACTATGTATAACAGTACTACCTACTACTATATTGAAAAGAAATTGTGTGTATTTATTTTTCTAACTACAAATGCTCAAATTGTGCACCATGCATTCTGACACATAAACGTGCTCTACGAGACACGTCACGCATTACATTTTGGAGCATTTCAGGAGTAATTGCCTCACATGCGTTTCGAATTCTGGTTTTGATGTCCTCAATATTTTCAGGGGCAGTTTGAAATACCTTGTCTTTAATGTAACCCCAGACGAAAAAATCCAAGGGAGTAATATCTTGTGATCGAGCTGGCCATAGAATGGGTCCATAGGTGCCTATCCAGCTATCTGGCATAACTTGATTTAAATAATTTGTACATATTACAGCAGTGTGAGGTGGAGCCCCATCTTGTTGAAAATATGAATAATTTAGTCTTTCTGCCACTGTTAATTCATAAAGAAAATCTTGAAATTCGTTTTGCAGGAAATTAAGGTATCTACGAGCGGTTAATTTGCCATCACAAAAATAAGGTCCAATTACTTTAGTCCCTAAAAGACCCAACCAAACATTCGTAGAAAATCTTTCTTGGAAAGCAGTCTCTCTGCACCAATATGTATTTTCTCGTGTCCACTTATAATGCATATTTCTATTGAAAAATCCATTATTAGAAAAATTTGATTCGTCCGACCAAAGAATTTTGCTACATATCAGCGCATCATTCCTTTTCTTATTTAATAACAATCTACAAAATCTTACTCTCCTCGGCTTATCTCCCTCATTTAAATGTTGAACTTTCCTCATTTTGTAGCATCGAAATCCGTTTTTTTTTCAATATTTTTCTTGCACTGTCTTTTTTTATGCGACAGTTTCTCTGAATTTGTCTCAAAGAGGTTTCCTCATTTTGGTTAACATAATTCATTACTCTATTCACTTTTCTTACATTATCCGCAACATGCGCTCGCCTTACTACTTTTTTTGAAAATGAACTGTGCGTTTTTAGATTTTGAACTAACTTCCTAAACATAGTTCGATTTGGCTGCGGAGCATCTGGAAATCTATCTCCGTAAACCGTGACTGCCATCTCAGCGTCAAAATTGCACTGACAATAAATGCTAATCATATCAAATTTGTTATTATTGGTGTACACCATAATTACTGATATAAAATTTCTCTTAGAACTCGACAACGCAATATACAATATACAACAGTGACAATCTGTCAAATTTATTAAAAACTGTATACATTTTTTTTCACTAATTATGGCACAGCTGATTGTTACGATTCAATTATATGAATTGTGGTATTCGTAAAATATTAAATATTGACACTATCGGTTAAAATTTCTGTGACATGTTTTATATCGTTGGAATGAGAAAAAAATAACGGAATTAATGGCGTCATGGCCTACTTTGAGATATGTATTTTTCATTTTTGCACAATAGCGTATGTCAAAGCCAACTGCATTTTTCGATTTTTTTGTTACACGTTATTATTCTTATTGTCTTTGCCGTCAACTTTCATTCCTTTAACTTTTTTCGTATCTCCTCAAATAAGGAAGCTATAACCGTTTGTGGTTTTCCTATTTTTCAGGTTTTTGTAATATATCTCATAAAGTAGGCTATGGATTTCAAATTTCTTTTTACTGAAATATAGCTCACAAAAAATGGGATAACTGTTTCTAAAACTTTATTCTTCTACAATAGATATTAAGCGAGATATTTGGTGTGGCCCTCGTAAAATAGATAGTCTGTATATGGGGGTAGTTTGCGCCCCTCCCTCGGAGTGTGTTCCATATCTATTGTACGTACATACACTGCTGTTTAACCTTAATTTGTATAGTTTGATAGATTAAGTTGTAACAACTATTCTTGTAGCTTAATCTTCTTTTTACCCCATTCCAGGGGTAGTATTTGGATCTAGCTAATGATTTTGAGGGTGTACGATTTTTTTGACCTCGGAGTCGAATTCAGCGACCGAATATACATAGGGACACGTGGGTCTTGTTCGCGGTCTGAATTTTTTTTGTGGGGCTATGATATTTACATAAACAGATGGACTATAATATATTTTTGACAATACGAATATGTTATTATAGTTTGCTGTTTATTATTTTGATAAAATTACTTATCACTAATAAATAACACAGCTACACAAGAAAAAACATTCTTTTGGGGTCACTGACACGAGCAAAGAGTTTAACAAATAGAGGATACAAGCTCCATAAGCGTAATGTATAAGCAGCCGGTAGACTGTAGTCTTCTCATCCTTCTAACACAGTTCGTTCTCTCTTTGTCGCACAGTACATGAGGGTAGGTAACGATTGCAATGCAATGACAGTATGACGTGCGCTGATGTCATAACTTTTCAGACCTGAGGGAAAACAAATGGCCGCCATTGTGTAATTCGCCGATCGAACGTGTTGTTTTAACTGTATATTTTGTGGATTCTGTGATGTTTTAAAACTTAATTTTGGATTATTTAACATCTACAATTATGTTTAATCAATTCATGTGGCGAATTTTGTTTGTTAAGATGGAGATGAGTTTATATTTTACGAAATTACCTTATGATGTACAGGATCAGTGTATGGAAGAAAGTTGGTGCTATCAATTTAAATCGCTATATATTTAAATAAAGAAGACCTTAGTACAGATGCCGATGTATTTCCGAATATTAGACATACATATATTGTAATTACATGATTTTTTAAAGGAGTGCATAGTTAAAAGAATGAGTACAAGGCATTGAAAAGACGAAGTTTATAACCAATTTGTTAGTAGTTGGGTGAAAGAAGTTCTCTCCAAGAAATTTACAAGATAACAGCTTATTATCGCAAAGGTAAGGATTAGATATAAATTATAAATCATTTTCGCCATGTACTTGCATAATTTAAGGTTGTTTTATGAATAATTACTAACACAGATCCATTTTTTAGGTTATGGTCTCACTACATTGTCAACAAAAACATCATTCCTTGGATTATTGCAGATCCAGTCGATCCAAATGAGTTGTTAGAACTCATTGTAATTGTGTTGCAGATACAGGCAAAACACGTTCGCTAGCCTGATTTGCAATTTATAAGGTACAGAGTGAGGCGATGAGACGTCACTCCTTTTAGTTTTTTAGCAGTAAAAATGGCTATGGCTAAGCAGTTAACCATTGTGCGATACAATCCGTAGATTTTGTAAAATTACTCATGAAAAGAAACAAAGGACTTAGTTATAATAAAGTAGACACAATTTATCTGACGGTTCACTCATCGTCTATGGTATATTTATGCACGGAGCTGTGCAAATCATTGTAATTTCTGTAAGAACTTTTTGTCATGTCATATTAATGTTATTATTGTCTAATTTATGTATTTTATTAAATATTCTCCTTTCCTTTTATTGTTTTATTTATCAGTCATTACTATCGTTAGCAGTAAGTTGAATGCTGATTACTCTGATGAACTTCTACATTCATGTCTGTAAATGAGAATTAAACAAAAATATATTTACTAAATATAACTGTTTATTATCAACAAGTTTAACATTTCTAATATAACTTAGATGGCATTTATACTAAATTCATCGAGTGATCTGTATTGTTTTAAAATATATCGTGTGGTGTTTAAAAACTACTCAATTCTGTTGTTTTACATTACAAAACTGTGAAAATGGACTTAAGTCAGTGTTTAGACTCAGGTTTCAAATATTAAAAAATTCAGCACTGAGTAGCTTTTAAATAACCGCAATATATAGTTTAAAACAATAGGTACATTTAGTCCGCAGATCATCGATGAAAACTATACTTTGAACTTTCACTCTTAATTTATAAACTTCACCAGATCTTTATATAATATGTAGCTTTTCTTTCAAGTTTTTCTTATATTTAAAATTAATGTCTCAGCAACATTTTTCGTGATAAACAGATTAAACGTTATAAACAGAAGAAAAATTTGAGAAAACACTACTTGTAATTGTAAATAAAGCCGAACGCTATTCAAAACAAAGATTAAAAATTGACGGTATTTGTGAAATCAAAGCGCTGTGTTGCTTTGTAAAACAGAGTGGAGAGAGAGGGTACGAGGTCTGCGACAAGGACGAAAAGCCTAACGTTTCCAAGACAACCAAATCACAGCATGCTGTGACCAAATCGCGACTACCGGCAAATCCACGGCTTGTCTTCTCTAGTTATTAAACTCTTTGGACACGAGGCGGTAATTGCAGGAACACAATCCATTGCCCGCGCATGCGCTGCTCTACTCTCTCTATCTTGATATTGTTCTTTTAAATCAATCATTATAACCTCAAACTCAAAAAATTATTGCTATAATAATTAAAATAAATTCTTTATTTGTGTACAATTATTGAAATGGACTGGGCACTGTATTCACTTTTTCAAACCAAAGTAATCTCAATAAACATACATGTATGGTGCATAAAATTAACAATATGAATGCAATAGAATATAAAGGAGATTAACTGCTTATATTTAAGTGCACGGAAGGTGTATCCTTCAAATACAAAAGCATCCACAGCAGAGACATGAATTTCACATAGAAGTGGAGGAGAAAACGTTTGCTACATATAATGGTACCTATGCACCCAATGTTAATAACTGAATTTATTGTTAATTTTAGTTATAGAATTTGAGATATGTGAAATCCACAGGAAGAAAGCAAAGAGATAATAAAAAAGTTAAAATATTAACCTAAATTGAATGAACTATGTACACAGTTTTTAAACTTTTAACCTGGAGCAACTGGGATTTGTATGAATAATCTCTCCTTATAATAGTTACTTATTGTTCTTGGGTAGTTCTTTTATGATTTTATTATTAATTATATGCTCTACAGGTTTTTATTGAGATTGTTTTGGCTAGAAAAAATCTCATTGCAGTGAAAACAGTACACGCTCTTTTTCGACACAAATAAAGAATTTGCTTTATATTCAAACAATATTTACTCTAGATTCTAGTTTGAGGTTATATGCAAAGATTACTTTACATCATGGATCATTTGATTTGGCATGACAATTGACATTTTAAAGAACGAGGGACGGCGCATGCGTGAAAATGGATTGTGTTCCTGCAATTACCGCCTCGTCAAACGAATCCGAGGTCTGTTCAACTCCATCACATCAGGATTTTGCCATAACCTCAAAAAACCCAGAATTTAAGCGATTTAGACATCTCTTCACAAAAATCGCTGTAACTTTTTCTAGACAAAAATGACCCACCTCTTTTGTGTACTAGATCGATTGTAAATTAAATTTCCAATCCGATGGTACGTGGCACGATATTTTTCTGGAGGGTTTTAAATGAGATATCGGCCGCCAAAGTGAGTGGTCCGAGGATTTCGCTTCTGGAGCAACACGGCCCAGCTTCGAGGGCCATTTCTGCGAAAAGAAAGCTAGCAAAAATCTGGAAAAAAATCAGGGGTACGTAGAAAGACGTAAAAAATTGGAGGTTGGTGCGTGCCATGGTATTCGAGATATTGCCTCTCGAAGTCACCGGAAGGCGCCGCCTCAAAAGAGAGTAAATCACAGAAAATAACTTCTTTATACCATTAAATATCAATTAAAAAATTTGAAAAAATTATGGTGTATTCTTAACACTTCAAAAAACAAGGTACCGTTGGAAAAAAATCTTAAAGTTTATTTTTCAACAAGTTAGGCCATTGTTAAATTACGAAATTTTATGGGACCTCCATTGTCATTGGAGACGAAATTTTTTTTTTTAAATAATTGGCTTATGAAATGTTCGCTTCTTGGAGCCCTTCTTATACATATACATATACTTAACAAGATCACGTTATAAAAGTTTTTAAAAATTGTTTATTTTGTTTATTACATTTTTTTAAAGTAAACAAAAAATTAAAAACCAAAGTGAAGTAGTAAAACAATGTTTTTTTCATATTCGTTATCATATTACTATTTTTGCATTGAAGAAGAGCATTCATTAACGTTAAAAACATTTTTTTACGCCATTTGTTTATAAATTGTTTATAAACAAATTGACTAGTTTTATATTTAAAAAAAAGGTATTTTACTATTTTGTTGTCTTGAAAATATTATGATTTAAAAAAATCTTAAAAACAGTATCTTATTATTTATAATCGTTTTTCTTATTATCCATCGTTTGAATAATTAGTTAAGAAATTATTTTTTTCTTTAAAGTCATAATTGGCAATCCTCAATAAAGTAATAAAATAAAAAATATATATCAACGATTTCCTTGTTTATTAACTTAACAATTTGTTATAAACAAATTCTGACAATCCTAATATTTTTTTTCTAAATCTTAAAAAAATGACAAAAACAGCCATATGCAACAAAATATTGAAAAAAAATGGATTTTTTATAGCGTTTTTCAATATTACACTATACAGAAGTTGAAACGGCCACTTGATTTGTCTACTAAAAAACTGATATAACTTTTAAATTATTAGAGATATCACAATAGACATTCAGGTCGTTTTTATAGAGGATTAATTAACCTTTAAATGAGTTAACTTCCAAGTTTGTACCTATTATTAATCAGTTATTATGCGCATTTGTTTATAAAAATGAAATATATTTGCTATTAATTTTTAAATAAACAATTGCAACTTTCAGATATTTTATCAAATTTTATCAAATTGCCTTGAAGGCCCATTACCGTATCTGCATTATTTGATAAGCTAGAAGTCATAAAAGATTCAAAAATGTCGAAAACACATTCAATTTTTATAAACAAAAGCGCATAATACCTGATTAATAATAGTTACAAACTTGGAAGTCAACTCATTTAAAGATTAATTAATCCTCTATAAAAACGACCTATATGTCTATTGTGGTATCTCTAATAGTTTAAAAGTTATATCAGTGTTTTAGATGACAAATCAAGTGCCCGTTTCAACTTCTGTATCGTGTAATATTGAAAAACGTTATAAAAAATACAAACAAATTTTTTTCAATATGTTGTTGCATATGGCTGTTTTTGTAATTTCTTTAAGATTTAGAAAAAAAAAATAGAATTGTCAGAATTTGTTTATAACAAATTGTTAAATTAATAAACAATGAAATTGTTAATAAAAAATTTTTCTTTCTGTTACTTTATTGAGGATTGCCAATTATGATTTTTAAGAAAAAATTATTTCTTAACTAATTATTCAAATGATGGATAATTAAAAAAACGATTATAAACAATAAGATAATGTTTTAAAGAAAAAAAAATATTTAAAAATCATAATATTCTCAAGACAACAAAATTGTAAAAAAAAATGTTTTAAATACAAAACTAGTCAATTTGTTTATAAACAACTTATAAACAAATGGCGTAAAAATTTTTTTTTAACGTTAATGAATGCCTTTCTTCAACGTAAAAATAATAATATGACAACGAATTTGAAAAAACATTTTTTTTACAACTTTACTTTGGTTTTTAATTTTCTGTTTATTTAAAAAAATTATACATAAACAATTTTTAAAAACTTTTATAATGTGATCTTGTTGATTATATCTATAAGAAGGGCTCCAAGAAGCGAAAACTTTATAGGCCAATTACTTAAAAAAAATTGTCTCCAATGATAACGGAGGTCCCATAAAATTTCGTTAGTTAACAATGGCCTCAATTGCTGAAAAATAAACTTTAACATTTCTTTCCAAAGAGACCTTATTTTTTGAAGTGTTACGAAGACACCATAATTTTTTCAAATCTTTTAATTGATATCTAATAGTATAAAAAAAATGATTTTATGTGATGTGATCTCTTTTGAGGCGGCGCCGCATCCTGCAGCGGTTGCGCAGAACCCTATTTTCAGCGTGAAATTAAATTGATAAATAATGGAGATAGAGTTCCGGGAGTCCAGACTTTTTTATTGGAAATTTCCTCCTCTCTAAGAATCTTTTTTCCGATTTCCGTTATCCGTTTGAGTTATAAGCGAGAAACTAAATGCCATTTTTTTCCATCTTAATTTGTTTATAACTTTTGCAATTTTTTATGTGCTAATAAAACATTTTAATGCATTTTTCTAGACGTCATTCCGAATCCAATGAGCTGTCGCTCATATTTTTAGGAGCTATTTCAAGAATTAACACCTTTTTGAACTTACGAATTAGACTAGTATACCTCTCACCTATTAAATGTGCAGTAATCGGAATTTCTGGTATTTTTATCGGTTACCAAATATTTTACTTTCTTATTTTGTATGTTGATAAAAATTCTAAATCAATTCTATGATTATAAAGGTATAAAACACTCAAATTATCAAGGTTTAACCAACATAATATCTCCAATTCATATTCCTTAAATAAAAATTAGGTATTTTCTTATATTTAAATAATTATAAATAAGGGTGTTTATCATATATTTTTAAAACAAATTGTAAATATTTGCCCAAAATCCAACAGAACTGAAACGAATCGCACTCTTGTTCTACCTAGCAAAGTGATCTATGAGCCACCAATTCGCAACAATCAAGCGACCGTCTTTTGTTTAACGCGCCATGTTTAGTATTCTAATTCAACAGTGTTATCTCGCGTCGTGTTAATAATATTTAGTGATATTTTGCTAATTTTAACGTGCCTTTCCTTAATAATATTTCCGATTTACTGAAATACTTGTGAATTATGTGTCTGTGTGAACTTGGTAATATTCTGGCTCGCAAACTTTAAAGGTATGTGATATAAAACACTTTTTGAAGATGTAAGAACTTTGGTTTTATAACCTACAATTTCAGTTTAACGGTTTATAGGTAAGAATCGTTTATATTTCAACGCAAATATATTTTATTAGATACACATACAAATCTGTTTTGAAGTGAAGTTAAATGGTTAAATTTGTAAATAAAATAAAAACACTTCATCTTATTTTCAATACAGAGCCGACTTATTAGTAAATAAATCAACCCTGTCTACTCTCAGCCGTCTACACCGATGCACGTTTACGTTTTAGTAATTCTTTTATATCATCTTCGTTTTGTTTCTTTTGTTAACATATTACGGCTCATATGAATATGGTCGAATTTATTTTATTTTTTTTTTTTTCATTATCCACTTCATGCTGTAATTTAACGTTGTAATAATATAGTTTTTTCTCAATTTTCCAAACATTTTGTTACAGGAAGGATCAGAACGGGATGGCCCATGATCACAACGTCATAAGTAAAAGGTAAGATATTCATTTATTAAATATAATATGTATACTGAACACACAAAAGAGATCTGTAGTCTAATTCACAAGTTGAAAAAGGTGTTAATTCTTGAAATAGCTCCTAAAAATATGAGCGATAGCTCATTGGATTCGGATTGACGCCTAGAAAAATGCACTAAAATGTTTTATTAGCACATAAAAAATTGCAAAAGTTATAAACAAATTAAGATGAAAAAAAAATGGCATTTAGTTTTTTGCTTATAACTCAAAAACTATAAGCAAAAACGGAAATCGGAAGAAAGAGTCTTAAAGAGGAGGATTTCTCCAATAAAAGAGTCCCAACTTCTGGAACTCTACCTCCATTATTTACAATTTTAATTTAACGCTAAAAAAAGGACACCGCGTGACCGCTGCAGAATCCGCGCGCCGTCTCTAAAGGGAGTACATCACATAAAATAATTTTTTATACTA
This sequence comes from Stenurella melanura, assembly GCA_963583905.1. Classification (NCBI taxonomy): domain Eukaryota; kingdom Metazoa; phylum Arthropoda; class Insecta; order Coleoptera; family Cerambycidae; genus Stenurella; species Stenurella melanura. The sequence continues at coordinate 9,489,824 of OY757309.1, read as the reverse complement.
TTAAATATCAATTAAAAAATTTGAAAAAATTATGGTCTATTCTTAACACTTCAAAGAATAAGGTCCCAGTGGATAAAAATATTAAAGTTTATTTTTCAACAAGTTAGGCCATTGTTAACTAGTGAAATTTTATGGGACCTCCGTTGTCATTGGAGACAATTTTTTTTTTTTTATAATTGGACTATAAAATTTTCGCTTCTTGGAGCCTTTCTTATGCATATGCTTAACAAGATCACGTTATAAAAGTTTATAAAATTTGTTTATTTTTTTTATTATAATTTTTCAAAGTAAACAAAAAATTAAAAACCAAAGTAAAGTTGTAAAAAAAATTTTTTCTCATATTTGTTATCATATTACCTACTGTTTTTACATTGAACAAAGGTATTCATTAACGTTAAAAAAAAATTTTGCGCCATTTGTTTATAAATTGTTTTTAAACAAATTGGCTAGTTTCATATTTAAAAAAAATTACAATTTTGTTGTCTTGAGAATATCACGATTTTGAAAAAATATGTTTTTTCTTAAAAACATTATCTTATTGTTTATAATCGTTTTTTTTTAATTATCCAACATTTGAGTAATTAGTTAAGAAATTCCTTTTTTCTTAAAAATCGTAATTGGCAATCTTGAATAAATTAACAAAAAAATAATATTTTATCAACAATTTAATAACTTAACAATTTGTTATAAACAAATTCGGACAATCCTAATTTTTTTTTTCTAAATATTAAAAAAATTATAAAAACAGCCTTATGCAACTACATATTGAAAAAAAAATTGTTGTAATTTTTATAGCGCTTTTCCCTATTACACGTTACAGAAGTTGAAACGGCTACTTGATTTGTCAACTAAAGAATTGATATAACTTTTAAACAATTAGAGGTATCACAATAGACATTCCAGTCGTTTTTATAGAGGATTAATTTTTTTTTAAATGAGTTGACTTCCAAGTTTGTAACTACTATTAGTCAGTTATTATGCGCATTTGTTTATAAAAATTAAATGTGTTTTCGACGTTTTTGAATCTTTTATGACTTCTAGCTTATCAAATAATGCAGATACGGTAATGGACCTTCAAGGCAATTTTATTAAGTGATAAAATATCTGAAAGTTGCAATTGTTTATTTAAAAATAAATAGAAAACATATTAATTTTTATAAACAAAGCTCATAATTGATTAATAATAGTTACAAACTTGGAAGTTAACTCATTTAAAGATTAATTAATCCTCTATAAAAACGACCTGAATGTCTATTGTGATATCTTTAATAGTTTAATAATTATATCAGTTTTTTAGTTGACAAATAAAGCGGCCGTTTCAACTTCTGTATAGTGTAATATTGAAAAGCGCTATAAAAAATACGACTTTTTTTTCAATATTTTGTTGCAATTTTTTTAAGATTTAGAAAAAATATTAGAATTGTTAGAATTCCTTTATAACAAATTGTTAAGTTATGAAATTGTTGATATTTTTTTTCACTTTTTTACTTTATTGAGGATTGCCAATTATGAATTTAAAGAAAAAAATAATTTCTTAACAAATTATTCAAATGATGGATAATAACAAAAACGATTATAAACAATAAGATACCCTTTTTAAGATTTTTTTTTTAATCATAATATTCTCCAGACCAAATTGTAAAATACGTTTTTTTTAATACAAAACTAGTCAATTTGTTTATAAACAATTTATAAACAAATGGCGTAAAATAATTTTTTTAACGTTAATGAATGCTTTTCTTCAAAGCAAAAATAACGAATATGAAAAAAAAATTGTTTTACTACTTTACTTTGGTTTTTAATTTTTTGTTTACTTTAAAAATTTATAATAAACAAAATAAACAGTTTTTAAAAACTTTTATAACGTGATCTTGTTAAGTATATGTATAAGAAGGGGTCCAAGAAGCAAACATTTTATAGGACAATTATTTAAAAAAAAATGTTTGTCTCCAAAGACAGTGGAGGTCCTATAAAATTTCGTTGGTTAACAACTTGATGAAAAATAAATTTTAACATTTTTTTTCAACGGGACCTTGTTTTTTGAAGTGTTAAGAATACATCATAATTTTCTTAAATTTTTTATTTGATATTTAATAGTATTTTCTGTGATGTACTCTCTTTCCGTTATCGCTTATAGTTTTTGAGTTATAAGCGAAAGGCTAACTGCCATTTTTTTTTCTATCTTAATTAGTTTGTAACTTTTGCAATTTTTTATGTGCTAATGAAACATTTTAACACAGTTTCCCAGACGTCATTCCGAATCCAAAGAGCTATCGCCCATATTTTTAGGAGCTATTTCAAGAATTAACACCTTTTTGAACTTGTGAATTAGACTACTGTAACATTACCGTAGTAAGCGGCACAATATTTGTTATCTTCAGGATTTGATAGCATTGGTGGCCCATAATAACAAAAATTGTGTGATCACGTCTTTTGTCCATGGTGAAATAACATTTAAAGGAATGAAATGAAAATTCAGTTCTTTCATGGAATCAAACCGCGCATATAAGGTATATGCGCGGTCCAGGTAAAATAATTTTTCATTATACCGGGTGATTTTTTTACCTGAACCTTCCAAATATCTCTAGTAATAAGCACTCTACAAAGAAATGTTTCAAACAAACGTGGTAGAATTGGATGGGGGCAGTTTGGCGGTATATGTCACTTTGACTTAGGTGGAAGGGTTAAGGTCATTCAAGGTCAAATTCGATTTTTTAAATGGGAACCCCTATTTTTACTCGGATTGTCTGACTAAAAATAGACTACTTTTGTTCGCAAGATTTTTTTCTATTTCTTTTAGTTATCCGGCGAGGAAAAATCGAAATTTTAGAAATTTGCGATTTTCTTAGTCGAAAAGAAATTTGGACAAAAATTGCAGGATGCAAAAAGAGTTTAGAATTATCCCGGGAGTAACCTCAATTTTTTTGGGAATTGTCCAATGCCTTTTGGAGAAAAGAGCATTGTGAAATTTTCTTTTTGTTTCTCCAAACTTTTTCGAGTAAAAAAAAATCGCACAGTTCTAAAATTTTTATTTATCCTCGCCGGATAACTAAAAAAATGAAAATTTCAGAAAAAATCTTTCGAACAAAAGTAGTCTATTTTTAGTCAGACAATCCGAATTTGCAATTAAAAATGGAAAATCTTAAATATGAATTTTAAAAATCTGAAAAAATTCATACATAAAAAAAGTTTGCATCAAGTACACGATTGATTCCTATTGGAAAAGGATCGTTTAGTGTAGCAAAAGTACAAACCGTCTTGTCTGCCGGCGAGATCCCGTGGCTTAAACAAAGGGCGGGGGGTCAAAAATGTCAAATTTCTGTATTAAAAATTCTACAATGTACATGAATTATAATTACGAAAACAGATTTTACTTGTCCTTAAGAAACGAGGGAAATTGTTGTCAGACAGCTTGCTCGTGGCAAAAGTGTCGGCAGAGGGCGGCAGTGTCGTAAAATTTTGAAAGAATTCATCAGGTTGCATGTACCTGATGAATTTTTTTTTACGGACTCATTGTATGTTATATTTATATATTTAAAAAGCCATATGCAAAATGGCAGACAAAAAAACGATAGCAAAAGTAAAGTAAAATCTGTTTTCGTAATTATAATCCATGTACCTTGTAAAACTTTTAATACCGAAATTTGACATTTTTTACCACCCGCTCTTAGATTAAGCCACGGGATCTCGCTGGCAGACAAGACGATTTGTACTTGGCTATACTAAAGCATCCTTTTCCAATAGGGATCAATCGTGTACCTGATGCAAACTTTTTTATGTAGCCAGCTCTTTATAATGCATTCTTCAAAATGTTGGTCATTTTCGATAAGGGTCTTTTTTTCGTGATTTCCGGAGAAACTTGCACCGAGTGCACTTTAGGAAAAAGTCAAGAGGAAAAAAAATCTTGCATTTTAATAATATATATACCAGAATTTTTCTGGATATTTTATCGTCACTTTTTATTCCCCCTTCCCCCTTTTTGGAAACATTCAAACCGGTATATCTTGAATTATACGTATTTTCTCGAAAACTTTTCAAGAGTAAAAAGTTATTATTTTTCGTCAATTTATCTAAAAATATTTATTTACTTAATATACCTCAATTTTGATAATTAACAGATTAGCAAGAAAATCATTCTTTAAAACAATTGCGGGGCAATAGCGGCCAATTCTTAGGCCAAGTTTAGTAAGTTTCGTGAAAAGCCATTTATTGGGTAAACCTTTTCAAGTTTAGGTCGATTGTCGTCGAATTTGTCTACAATACTAATCCATTTGGCATAAAAGGAACTAGTTTTAAACAGTAAAGGTAAAGGGTTCGGACACATATGGAAAACCTGGAGAACCTGGAAATTCAGGAAATTTCAAAATCTTTAAAAAAAACTTGAAAATATCAGGGACTTTATAAATTGCAAGGAAACCCATAGAGTTGTTAAGAATTTTCACTGATTCAGTTCAATGCAAGGAATCACTTTGTCTCAAATAAAAATTACTTGCCTAAAAATTATATGGAAATTATTATTTTTGGTTATGGAAAACGTGGAAAATTCAGAGAATTTTTTCAGCTTCGCAAAGTCTGAACCCTGTGGGATGAGCGTCCCTCCTTTACCTGCACCGATCCTGTTGTTTCATAATATTGACTTGTTACAACATTTTGAAAAAAATGTAGTACTTATAGGTTTTGCATTTTTCCAGTGGACCATCGAAATCCGAAAAAAACGTCGGATCGAACTGAAAGTCATATCTATCGACTCGAGAACGAATTTAGAAAATTCCGTCTGTCGGCCAGTCGGTCTGTCTGCCTGTATGTATGTCTGTCTGTCTGTCTGTCTGTCACACCCCCCCAGCCCTCCCCCAATCGGTTTTCGGATTTCGATAAGACTTGGGCAGTTAATAGGAGGTCTTTAGAAAATCTTAACGCCGGAAGCTCGGGTCCGTTCGGAAACCGGAAGTACCCGATATAGACGTTTCGAGTTTTTCGGGAAAAATTGAATAACTCGGTACCGGGTAGTCGGATCGAGATATTTCAAAAAAGAAATAGTGCCGCTGGCAAAGCTCCACAAATAAGTATACCAGGGTCTATGTCGAAAAACAAATGAAAATTAAATTTTTTTGCAAAAACTGGTTTTCTCGAAATCGGTCTAGGAAGCACGGTAACTGTCCAGAATATTGATCGATTTCGATGAGACTTGGTGGGATCAAAGGTACACGGCCACAAATGAAGCCTATTGCTGGCGGCCCGAATCCGTTGACCGCAAGTATTTTTTCCAGGGCCGAGTATGATTTCTCAAAGAATTAAATAACTCCCGAACCGAAGGTCCGATTTTGATTTTCATAAATGGCAATTGTAGGGCACGATTAGGTCTATTAGTTGACGTTTGTGAGCAATTAGATAAATCAAAAGCGAATATACAAATTCTGGAAAACTTGATTTTTTTGATAAATTCTACAAATTTCGAACAGTTTCCTAATAAATATCGAAAATTAACTATTCCGTTGATCAATATATATAACCAGTATAAGGCACGGACGTTTTTGGACAAAAAATCTGAAATAGAGTCTTTTCGAAAAATTTAAAATAAATGAGTTATTTACGAAAATGGATTCCATAGAATTATTTAAAAATATATTAGAAATTGATAAATTCTCCGTGCGATATAGGTGCAAGAAAGTAATGTAATGTTATATTTAAAATATCATCATTCATTTCTTTATTTTCATTTACTAAATGAAAATAGGACCGATGCCCTTTCTGTGTTTCAAAATGTAGTTAGCCTTTACTTTAGTCAATGCAAAAAAAAGAAAGAAAAATAAAAAAAATGTCAAAATGTACTAAGTCATCTTGCGACCCTCTGCTGAAAATGTACTGAATCATCCCAACAGGGTTAAAAAGCATATCAAAATGTAGTCTTTTTAGTTTGTTACCTACTTTTTACTTCCTGGTTACAGCCATCTGCAAGCGATCAGTTAGTTAAAGCGAGAGATTCCCTACCAAAAAACACAATCAAGCATACTGATAACAATTTATTATAATAAAATATCTTCAAATTAACATGCATATCGGTTTATATTTGAGTATGGACTCTTTGTATATGTTTCTTTAGATCTGCTTTTAGCTTAGTTTTATGGGTACAATATTTAATAGGGCATTTAAATTGGGCTTCCTTTCCACACACATAAGTAATATGTTGTCGAAGACCACTTTTCCTGGTGTATTTCTTTAAACACACATTACATTGGTATTTAGCTGGAAAAAAAATCGCATATACTGTAATTTTAAAAATGATATTTATTGTACATGCTGCTTATTATCTATATTCAAATAAATGGGTGTATGCTGAAAAGAATTCATGTCGCTAGCTTGACGAAGAATATTTAGTTCTCACATGGCGGATTTAAAAGACTATTTTCAAAATTCGTAGATAAAAATTATTTAGTTTATGTTTTCGGAGAGTCCAAAAATGTAAAATGTAAAAAAAACAAATCACTGATTTTGTTTGATGTTGGGCTTCGGCGTTTCAATTAAAATTAGTTTATAATAATTTATACTATTTACGAGTATAGAACGAAAATAAACATTAATAAAATTTAACAGTTTTATTTCAGTGACTGAAAAAATTGACTAAAAATATTCAATGCTTTAAATCAATGATCAAGAAGCGAAAAGTATATACATCATGTTCTACACATCGAAGACTATACAATTTACTTAATATACGATTATCCAGAGCTCAATATGTTATAGTTTCAGAAATATCTTTGTGAATTAAACGAAGATGTCTTTTCACAGTTGCCTTCAACTTTCCTCTATAGATACACCCGGGTACAGGACAACTGAACTGAGGAAATTTCCCACACTGATATTTTTGATGCTGCCTAAGACCACTGCGAAACTTGTATTTCCTGTTGCAGTTCTCGCAAAGAAAACCTAAAACTACATGACAAAAATAATTATGCTTATGAGAAAAAGACACATTCATTTTTTCTACGATCGTGCAACAAGTGATTAGTGTGAAAAGACAATTGCCAGATAACCAACATATTTTAGTTGTTTCAGTAATAGTAATTCTAAAAATATAATTATGTACAAATGCAGATCCCTACACATACAATTATTTTATTATCTAAAAGTACTAGTAATTTTTCCAGTTTTGCAAAAAACTCATAACACAACAAAATACTCTATATATGCCACTGGATTACAAGAATGAAAATATGCATGTTATCTGTATCCTAACTGTCACAACAATACAAAATATCCTGTTCAATAAAAGCAAAAACAAAGAAAACAAAAAAACTTATAAAAATTAAGAAAAATCATATCAAATTTTAACACATTCGCAGACAAGTGTTGCGATGTTTTACATCTTGTCAGTGTGAAGAGAGATAAAATATAATTAAATGCAAATGCAAACTTCTTTCAATGTAAAAGTTTTACATGATAGGGAATGTGTATTTAATTATATTTTATAATTTACCTGTATTGGTAATTTCAAGAAGATTACCTATGCGTAGTGTAGGTATTTGTGAGAAGCTTGTTTTAAGTTTCCATGTGTATTACAGCAAACGAGGGTTTTACAGCGAGTTGCAAATGAGAAAGAGATCTTAGAGAACGTTTTGTATATCCTGTATACAGGGTGTCCCAATATAAATTCCCAGGCCGGATACATTCTAAACGAATAGAGATATTTTAATTCTGTAAAAGCCAATTTGTAGAACATAAAGAGAGCTTCTTTTTTGAATATAATTGTTTTTTTAATATATCAGTATATAGATGGCGCTGTGCTCTAAAGAAATATTTCGATGGGAGAAACTTTGAAATGGGGTTTATGTGAAAGAAAATGCATTTCTAAGCAAATTATGCTCTAAAAAAACTACCATAAAACTAACTGTTTTCGAGATATTTGAGTCCAAATGTTGGCATTTGCCAATATTGAATAATTGTAATCTCTTCAACATTTCAGTCCTTTAAGTGGGACAATTTGTATTTAATTTACAAATTTTAGAAGAAAATATTTAAGGAATTTTTCATATCTTATGAATTAAACATATTTGAAGTAACCCTTGGAAAAAAACTAGAAATATTATTTATCATATAATTCAAACATTTAAGCAATAAAAAAAAAACAATTACGAACATATAACAATTTTTACGAACTAATACAATTAAAATAACTATTTTAATAGGTAGGTGTTCAAATTTATTGCCATTTTCATTAACACACATCGTAAACCTGTTAATTAGTTCAGATCTACAATCTTTTAATAATGTATGCCGATTAATGGCGGCAACACTAGTATACATTTTATTACAAAGATCTGCCATGTCCTCTATTGGTTCTTTGTACACTTCACTTTTTAAAAATCCCCATAAATACAAGACTAATGGGGTAATGTCAGGAGATCGAGCGGGCCATCTAAGTATTCCATTGGTACCAATCCATCTTCCTGGGTATGTTTGATTTAAATAATTAACAACGTTGTGATGATTATGTGGGCCAGCTCCATCCTGATGAAACCACATATTAACCAACTGAGCGGGCAAATTCCTTAATAGTACTTGTAAATCATTTTGCAAAAATTGTAAATATCTTTCATCTGTTAAATTCTCATGGTAGAGGTATGGGCCAACAATGTAACCATTAACGATACCACACCAAACATTTACTCCAAAACGATTCTGGGATTTGGTATGTCCCATCCAACTAGGATTCTCTTGAGACCAGTAACGACAATTATGTGCTGTGATTACTCCATTGTTGTGGAACCGACTTTCACCACTCCACATAATTGTATCTAAAACATTTGGATTTTCTTCTCTCCGCTCATTATCCCCTGGAATCAAATGATGAACTAAATGAACTTTACATGGAAAAAAATTGTTTCTTTTAAGAATTCTGTGGCACGTGGAACGTGCAATATTTGTTTCTTTCGTCAACTTGCGTACTGACATGTTTTGGTTATTTTCTACTTGATGTAATACTAATGCAATATTTTCATCAGTTGCAGCTCTTTTTCTTCTTGTTGTTTTTAGTTTTTTAAAACCTCCATAATATTTCAAATTAGAACACAAACTCACAAAAGTTTTCCGATCTGGTAAAGGTCTGTCAGGAAAACGTATTTCATATAAACTTACAGCTCTTGAAGCATTTTTACGATATTCCTCATAAATTAAAATCATGTTTAATTTATCTTTATTTGTATGAGAAACCATATATAATAATAAATATTCACAAAGAAAACAATAATTAGGTACAATAATGCAGTTCTATTGACACACCAATAAACAAAATGCGATTGAAATTGAGAAATCTCAAAACTTATTATTCCAAAGGTAACTTTAATTGTATTTAATTTATAAGGTATAAGGGTTATTATACTCACTAGATATAAAATATTTTTAATTCTAATATAACCTAATAACAAAGCAATTATATGAAAAATTCTTTAAATATTTTCTTCTAAAATATGTAAATTAAATACAGATTGTCCCATTTAAAGGACTGAAATGTTGAAGACATTACAATTATTCAATATTGGCAAATGCCATGATACTATTATTTCTTAGTATCATGGGCAAATGCCAACATTTGGACTCAAATATCTCGAAAACGGTTAGTTTTATGGTATTTGGTTTTAGAACATAACCTGCTCAAAATTGCATTTTCTTTCACATAAACCCCATTTCAAAGTTTCTCCCATCGAAATATTTCTTTAGTGCACAGCGCTATCTATATACTAAACAATTATATTAAAAAATGAAGCTCTCTTTATGCTCTACAAATTGGCTTTTACAGAATTAAAATATCTCTATTCGTTTAGAATATACCCGGCCTGGGAGTTTTTATTGGGACACCCTGTATTGATTTGTTGATGTTTTGTAGTAATTAATTTCGGTTGCTGTTTTCTAATTCCAGATATTTTTCTATATTATTGCTTGTCCTCTGTTTAACACAGAAGTTTATTTTTGATATTATTAGGAAACTTTTTTTTAAATTAGATTTTAAATTAATGCATTAGGTTAGTAGAAAATTAAAAAATTTAGAAAAATAATTAAGTTAATAATGTTAATAGAATAAATTTGTAGGTATGTATAACTTAGCTTTCCGTAATGTCTGGTCTTGCGATTGCTGGTTTATTATTTTTCTTGGGCTGGTCTTACGCCTAAATTTGTCCACTGCACACAAAAGGTTTAATATATATTCACATTATCCAAGAACAGTTCAATAAGCACTTGAAAGGGTCTTGGGTATAGGTCGGTGGGGTTCCGTGGACGGCCAAACTAAGGTATCATGTCCGGTTATTAAACCATGAGTAATTATTGCCGAGGTGCCTGAGAAATAATTTTTCAGTTCATTCGTAGATTTGAAAGTAATGGTGAGCGTTTTTGGTTTTACTGGACAGGACATTCTAAAATTAAAATAACATTAACGTGACCGTCATACCTTCATACCTTACATAATGCGAATATTTTCTTTTCTGTAATCTAATGCTGATGGTGGCATGTAGCCGGGAAAGTATTTTGTTGATTTAGATAAATGTTTCTATACTTTTCTGTAAGAATTACATTTATTAATAATTTTTGCTAGTAAAATATTTATTTTCTTTGTTTCTGTTTCTTATAAGACTTAGTTAAATAATTTATAATGCTGCCTTAGCAAATGCACAAAAGGTTAAAAGAAACACTTTTAGAAATATCAATCTTTTAAGGGTTCTAGAAAAAATATTGTATGCAACGATAAGGAAACAGCGGAACATTATTTCATTCTCATGGTTGTAGAACTCGGCTAATTTCACATTCGTAAGATAGAGATGAGTAACGTGACACATTTCTGTGCTTTAGTCTTTTTTGTCTACAAAATAGATTATTCGCCATATTGGATTTAGTATGGCGTCACTCACTGTATCGTTTTCTACCTGTGAAGCCCTTTCATTTGATACCCATATCAAGGAGGTTGTAAAGAAAATGATAGTCCGCCATCTTTGGGCGGCTACAGTGGGGCAAAAAAGCTGCGTTTGTATGGACAAAAATCGCCTGCCAGCTCAAATCTTGACATAATTTAATACATATTTTTCAAAATGCTCGTGAGGAATGTAGCTTCAACGCCCAACTGCTACAATGTTGAAATAAATAAAACATAACCTAAAAAATCAAAAATAATGCTAGACAATTTTTATAAAAAAAACTAAATCAAATGAATCCATTATCGCAAAAAATGTTCTACAATGGAATTACAACGTAACAAATGAAGAGAAATACTTTTGAGAACAACAATACATACAAATATGTGCTACATAACAAAGAAAATTTTAATTAATCAATTTTATTGGTTAACATGGTCTGTTAGTTTTATATTTAAAAAAAATATCTTTTTTAGATGTTCAGGGCGAACGCATTTTCAATGGACATCACAAATCAGCCGTTGCATATACGACAGCCTCACTCGACCGCGACACCGCTGTCTTTTGACCTTGAACGAAAACTGGTAACTCTACCCCATATACGAACATGAACATTCCCAATGTTAAAACAGAAATTCGGTTAAATATAAAGCTAACAGGCGATGTTAGCCAATAAATTTGATTTATTATATTTTTTTAGGTTATGGAACACATATTCGAATGTATTGTTGTTCGCAAAAGTATTTTTCTCTATTCCCTACCTTGAGATTTCCTTACATAACATTTTGTGCCATAATAGATTCACTTGATCTAGATACACTTTTTTTTAAATTAAAATTGTCTAGTATTAATTTTGATTTTTTAGGTCATGTTTTATTCATTTCCAAATTGTAGCGGTCGGGCATTGCTGCTGCATTCCTCACGAGCATTTAAAAAAACTGTATTAAATTCGGTCAAAATTTGAGTTGGCAGGCGATTTTTGTCCACAAATGTAGCATTTTTCCCCACTGTGCGGCAGCCTTAAACATATATTATTATTTGAGTGTTGCGTTCAAAAGTTTTGGTTTTTGTGGAAACCATGCCTCCAGAGGTATCAAATATGTTTAAGATAGGATTGGAAATAGGTTTTTCTAATAAGGGCTTTGATATTCTAGGAAATAATATCTTAATTATCACTCACCAGCCTGCTGAGGCATAATATCTGACGGCTACGCTTCAAACTCGGGCTGCTGCGGGTAAAAATGTTAATATCTCTCGTAAGTCATATATTGATGATTCTTAAATTAAATCAAGCGAGAGCGAAGGGGAACACGGCTACCCCCACTCTCTGCCGCTTCCGCGCGCAGCGCCTCTGACGCTCAGCGCTGGAATTAATCGTTTTCGATCGTGTTTTCCGCATGCCTAAAATCGACTTTTGGCAAAACAAAAAAGAACACGTTGTAGAGTAAATCTCGAAGAATACAACCCCGTTGGTTAAATATCAGTCCGATCCGACCGCCACAGGGCTCTCGCGGCGCTGTACAAGAAAATTCCTTTTTGCACAAAGAAACGGTTTGCAAGAACTACACTGTATCTTCGATTGAAATATTGTGGGTAGGTTAAGGATTACTAAAACTTCAACCTGTGCAAATTTCATCCTTTAATATGTATTTGAACCGGACTTACGAATTTTTTTAAGAAACGTACACATTTAGTGGTTTTTGCAATTTGTGAGGGAACCACTGAGCCAATTGAGTTCAATCGAGGCTCATCTTTTTCGTTTTTACTTCCCTTGCATACCGAAGGGAAGGAAGTATCGTATTAAAAAAAAAATTTCAAAATTTTTTAAACCACAAAAAATATAAGCAATGAAAAAATTTGTTTTGCTCTAATTTAAAATTTTTACGTTTCATGACATTCCAAACATATTAAAAAAAAATTTTTTTTAAATAAAAAAATACAAAAAAAAAATTATCCTAAATATTTTTTTTTAATATATATTTTTACCACTACGCCCGCCCAGCATAAATCAAGAGGGAAGTTGTTGTAAATACCTTTACCGATTTTTTTTTATTGCGCACATTTATTACCCAACCACTTTTTTTCGTAGAAATTCAACTTTTCCTCTAAAACGCGAATAACGTTTTTTTACGACCGTTCACAATTATTTTTGCAAATTTCACGAAATATTCTTTTTGGAAATTAATATCATCTTCCCGGCATCGCAAACTACATGTAAATATTTTTTTGCTGAGGATGCAGGTAGTCTGAGGTGAGGTAGTCTAGCTCGTTTACAATAATTTGGGAAATTGGACTTTTACCATCTTTTGTTAATTTTCCAAAACACTGTGTTATGTAGTAAATAACAGTTACTTAACCATTTATTTCGAACTACAATCTTTTAATTTTGGGCCAATTATATGAACAGTGGTATAATGTTGTTTCACGTTTCCCCTAATGCGTGCCCGGTAAAAACAACCCGGATATGGGCACGGAAACTGAGGCTCCTTTCCACAGCTGTATCGCTGGTGCTGTATCAAACCTCTCCTCCATCTGTAGCTTCTAAAACAAACGTTACAAGTGTGGAATTTTCGACCTAAAAAATACAAAACTGTGAAGTACAAATAAAAAGTGCCTACTACATTTTAACGTAACTTTTACATCGTCATGCTTTCCATGCATAAAACAGTATATACTCTATCCAATCTCAGTTTGAAACGATATAAAAAATTAAGTGCGCGGCATTCTTTGTAAACCGAGCACGAAAGCATGCCATCCATAGGCGCGCGTAACTTACTTTTCAAGGCAATGTAAGCCCCACAATATTTTAAAAAACGGTTAATAAATTATGACTGAAAATGGTGTTTGTATATAGGAATATAATATAATAATACCTATAGGTACACTTTTATATAAACTAACCACAAACTTTACTCACTTAGTTAATAACATTTTCTACAGAACGTAAAAATGGCATTGCCTCTTAATGTAGGGAACTAGAAAAACTTGATAACATTATATAAAATGACACCGTTCAGCAAAAACCAACGGTTTGAGTAGTTCTTACCAGAATGGGAATGGGAAAGATATATAATGTTAGTAAGGTAAGACGTTAGAATAAACTTAACAAATCTGGTAACAGTGATAACATTAATAACATAATCATCATATTTAAGTCTTGTTGAAAACGGTTAAAATAAAATATAATTCTCATTAAAACGCCATCGTATCTCAAACAAAACAGAATTAGAGTCGGGTAAAATTTAAACTAACTGTGATGGCCGCTAAAACGTCTGAACTAAGATTTTATTTGATGCATAAGAAATGCCAGTAGTTCTCAAACAGTTCTCAGCAATGATGTCGCTAAATAATTTAAAAAAAATAGGAAAGATGTTACCATAGAATATTAAGATTATTAATTCAGTAACTTCATAATTTTAGTGGAATTCTGATTATACAGTGTCCATAAAATTGGCTACATATGGCAAAAAATGGTATTTTTGACATTTCTAAAAAACTCTATTGGACGTTCGAATATGCATATCCAACAACAAAAAATTACATTTTGACACGTCATGTGATCACCGGTTTGGCAGGACTGTAAAAAATAGTTGACCGAGGTACCGAAAAGTGGGTCAAATTGTTAAGATATCGAAAAATTTTATGAAGAAAAAGTGCATATAGAATACAACAAGGACCCCATATATCAATTTTGAAGCAGATATGAAGAAAACAAAAAAGTGCAAATTTCACCCCTACCATTAATCATCATAAACTGTTGTGTCTATTTCAGTTAAATAAAGATATTTGCATGTAAAAAAAGAAACGAACCCCCAATACAGAATTTTTTAGAAATCTCAATAATACATTTTTTTCCCATATGTAGCCAACTCTACGACGGACACTGCTGGTATATAGGTTCGGGCACAAATTAAACTGATAACAAAAAATGAATTGCCCAATTCAGTCAATAACAATGAATGATCAGAAAAAAGAAATCAAAGACTATTATTGCTACAGTCCAGCAAGAGTCACGGGAAGGTTTGGGCATTTCTTGCCAGGAAAGGATAGGATCGTAGTATTAGTAGGGGAAACGATGACAGTAAAAATAAAACATTTCATATAACAAAGAAAACTTTGAAATCTCTAGGAGGATAACGAAAATAAATTATTTTTCTTTTAGCGGTAATAAATAAAAATTCTGGTTGGCAAAATAAATATTAAAAAAATTAACAATAATTTTAAAACAAATAAGTTAAAACAATTCTGAAAGAACAACGCATTGATACGTTTTATAAACACTAAAAAACTACACTTGAACAATTTATCTACTCGACGCATGTTTCACCATTCGTGAATTAATATATAACATAAGAAAGTAGATTTTATTAGAGATAAACATGCGCTAGTAGTAATAAAAGACACATTTTTGGGGAAAATAAAGTTTTAACAAGACTCGCAGCGCAGTTTAATAAAATACAAATTTTAGAAGGAAAATTATTAACTTTTAATAAGTAATCAAATAAAAAAAAGTGGAAGTGCTTGGGGATCGATCTCGCAAAAACCCCATTTATATTTATTGCTGTTCGAGCATCGTACCGATTGAGCTGCGCGATCGTGTTTATTTTACTCTAAAACGTGTAATATCTACGTACTAGAAAATTGTAAGATTTAGTGGTTTGACATTGTTCGTTTGACGGATGAATATCCACTATTTACCACTAAAAATAACTTAAATATTTTATATAAAGACGTTCTTCATATTTAGAGTGGTGTTAGTTCACGGAAATAAATAATATTCGTCGCTAAATCACGCAGTTTGAGAATCACTGAGTTTATGACTATGCTTCTCACTCCTCAGTGTACAATTCATATTTCCGTCTCAAAAGAAGTGGGAAAGAATCTTGGTAGACATACATTGACAATGTCTTTAGGCTATGGCTATAAATTTGTGTGCAAGAGATAGTGAAAACGTATGTGCAATATTAATTCATACATCGGTCTTTTTAAACTTGACCCGACTCTAGTTACTTTACCTTAATTAAAATAAAACTTCTATTAAATTAAGAAAGTTTAAATAATAAAAGAAACTCTTAGAGTTCCGAAAAAAAATGGTCAGATGGTAGCGGAGTCATCAGTAAGCTCACTACTAGAATCATTCCCTCGTTGAATAATAATGGACTCTACGGACGGCAAAACGGGATACTGTTTTTCTTTGTTTATAACGTGATTCATGGATTTCTTCCATAACATGTCGGTTTTGCCTAAGTCGCTTCTTATATTATCTAGAATTACGGCGCCTTAGATTCAACTCGTATTTTACACTGCCCCAAACTAATTCTATGAAACTAAATACGCAGTAATATGGAGGTAAACGTAACATACTACGGCCGTGTGTTCCACAAATATGGCCCACAACACATTCTTTTTAAAATTATGTTCTTTGATATTTTTCAATAAATCCTTTTTTACTGGAACTTTTTCAGGAATATTTATATTTTTAGAACTCATAAACTTTATTGTATCCTCCTTGTTGATGGTTGTTTAGAGTCTTTGAGATTTAGATTTACTAAATATTTTGAAGATACAGATGATGCAACTAATGCACTTATTGCAGCTATAACCCACCCCATGTTTAAACTCAGGTCGATGTCCTTATACCTATATAATATGTTCTTATTATTCTTTTAATAAAATATTCTTTATCTAATCGAATTTTATTTATTACCTAATTGGTATAATTGTTGCAGTATTATATATTATATTACGCAAGAGCAACAGTTACAGTAAATTAAAAAGTATTTAGTATTTAGTATTTGAATAAAGTATCTTTTTCTATAAAGTATTTTGTACTCAAAATACTTCTTTCAAAACGTATTTGAATACTCGGTATCTTAAATAGTTTCACGAAGAATCTTTAAGAAAGTATTTTAAATACTTTTCAAATGTATCTTGCCCAGCTCTGCCTCCTTTTTCGTATTATTATTAGGTATTTTATTTAACATTCGCTAATGGTAAAATGCATTATCCAAAACGATAACTGAATTTGGGGGAATATGAGGTCCTAGCTGTTAATCGAACCATTTTTTAAACAAATCCGCGGTCATGTCTTCATGCTAGTCAACAGAAGACGTCTTATATTTTTGGCTGACACGAATAGTGCGTTGGATACGAACCCATTTTCACCGGCATACAGAATTATAACACGTTTTCCCCTTAAACATGGCCATTTAAAGTACAATTTTGAGCCGTGTCTACCCAACCGTAATTAACAGTATCGTGCGTATCAAACCACGTCTCGTCAAGATATATTACCGTATTATTTGATTCGCGGTACTCTTACTTTACGCAAAATTTTCCTCTCGAATTTCCACAATACGGTGTGATTCCGTTATTATTAAACGGTTATTATTTCTTTTACATTTAAATCCACACTCTAATAATATGCCCCTTAAAGTTTCCAAAGATCGATAATTATAATCAGGGTATTCGCGCAATTTACTCGAAATCATTCCTAAATTAGGGACTTGATTTTCTTGCTAAAAATTACAAACTGTTCTTGGAATAACGTCTTTTGAAGCATCGTCAATTTTTCAAAATTTTTGATTTTTCTGTGTTCTTTTAATAGAGTGATCTACAACAACCCCATTATTAATAATAAGATTAATAGCAGAAACCGGAAACATTCTTTTTATAATATATGTATCCGTCATTTGATTATATTATCTCTCTAAGTAGTTATAAATATTTAAAAAAAGACGCTGCGTTTACATACGTAAATATTGGTTCTTAAACTCCCAACCCGACTGCTTTACCTCGTCTTCAACGTTTTCATTATGTAAATTTTCTTCTGTATCAAATGATCTCCAAACAGCCATATTAAAAATATTTTTTCATACAAATATTACAATTAGTACTAATTATTTGAGATAAACACAAACAACGTACGTCTTTTTATTCGTAGAAAACCACCGAGTAACGTAAAACAAACCTACGGCACTGCCCGGTTCCACTAAAATAGTCTCCAGTATTTACATTATTGTTTTAGAACAACTAAGTACTGATCAAACGAACATCAGCAAGTTTTCTTTACTGGCCGCCCGCATCGGCGTAATTATACATCTGGTCGACTACATCTTATATACGAGGGGATAAATTGTACAAATAAGGCGGTGCTCCCAGCTTTAAACCATTATAGAGAGGAATAGCATTGGGCATCCCTGGTAAAGACGCTGAATTTATAATATTTCATACTGAGTCTAGAAACACTATACTCAAAAGTGTTCTGAAATGTCCGTTGAATTAAATCTAAAGGTGAGTGAAGTTGGCACCTCAATCTTGAATACTTAGAACGATCGTTTGTGAATATATTGTTTTAGTCTGTAAAGTTGCCGTTCTGCGGAAATCAATGTGCATTTTTGTTGCACTATTATTGCACTTTTTTGTCCGGAAATCACTGGATCGCAAACGGAAGCAATATAATCGTTAACGTTCGCAAACAGAATTCTTTGCGGTCCTGGGCTGTAGTATTGTTGCACATATTTGCCGGGCAACCGCAGCGCCGCAAACGCAGTACTGCAATCGCAAGCGTTTGCAAACCAACATATTTGAAAAAATAAAATATTCTTTCCTGCTGTCAAGAAATTTCAAGCTAGAGAGAAGTTGTAGAAGCTGTTTAATTTTTGTGCCATCTTAAAGAATTCAAATGAAAATGAAAACTATAAAATATATAAATTATAACAAATAAACCAGAGCCTTTAAAGAATACTAGCGGCTCAGCATAATGACTTGGAAATTAAAGAAAAGAACATTTATAGAGTTATCCAAAAATATAATGAAAAAAATCTGATTATAAACTAGACTGATATCACCGGTTTTATAAGGCGGGATCCAACAGCACATAGGCACAATTACGTCATAAAATAAGTTTCTATGTCATATTTATTTAATTTATGTGTATACAAGAGGTGACTTTTTAAGTTATTTTTGTAATTGCACTTGTGGCCACAAAGGCGACACGTAAATTGTTCTTGTTTTCCACACTGATACATTAAATGTCTCCTAAATGTCTCCTCGTAGTCGTAAGAGTTATTACACTCCCTGCAAACGTATTTGTTTATATAGAGCAAGGAGGTATCCTGGTACATATCTGGAAGTAAAAATAAAAAATTTAAAATACATTCAAACATAACTTGATCCTATATAATAATCAGTTCTTTTAGTTTTCTTATATAAAATAAAACTACATAGCTCATTTGCTTGAGGATAGTGCCATTATATTATATTCGTCTTGCTCCATTGAATAAGATATATGCAAATAGATCTAGATAATAATGTTTCTGGGAGAAAATTTGATCGCGGAATACCACAAGGTTCAATAAAGGTTTCTATATTGTTATGTCTATTTGATTTAGGTCCATTATAATTAAAAAAATGTTTTCTACAATCATCACAGAAAAAACTAGTGTGGTAATACAACTCAAATATCGAGTAATACTATTAATAATAATACAACTTTATTGTATAAAGGGAGATACAATAAGACACAAAAACTCAAATAGCGATTTACTTTATCCAATCACAACTCAGAATAATTCAGATACATCGCCGAAGGTAAAACAATGCGTTACTGAATGATAACATTACAAGACACAGGGCAAGGTATATGTAAGTAAGAAGTATGATAAATTGGGAAGCAAAGAAAAGAAACATCTATTTAACTCCTCAAAATTATAATTAAAACTCTGAACATAGCGAAAGTATTTCCGCTGATTTAAAGAACAAACTCCAAGCAGCCTACTTCAGTGAGCTTGCGTTAAAAAATACTTTTTTATATCACTTATATCCATTTTATGTTTATGGAGAAGGTGACTCTTTAAGTTATTTTTATAATTGCACTTGTGGTCGCACAGGCGACATGTGAACTGTCCTTGCTTCTCGCACTGATACTTTAAATGTCTCCTAAACGTGCCCTCGTGCATGTAAGTGTTCTTACACTTTTTGCAAGCGTATTTGCCTACATGCAGCAAGGAGGTATCCAGCAACATATCTGAAAATAAAAATGATAAGTCAGCATAAATTCAAATATATTACTATTAATTAATTATTTCATATCGGCAAGTTCTTTTTTGTGAGGTAGAATTGCCTCATTTGAGAACTGTATTGTCGTGAGCAAAACAAATAGTCTTATAACTTATTTTTCTCCAAAATCTAGTTGTGCACATCTAATTTTAATTTTTGTGACATTGTCAGTTAGTTGTCAAAATTCATTGCAAGTGTGGCAAAACTAATATGCCCCATATAAGCGATTTAGTTAAAGCTGGAGTTATTGCTAAAGCAGAGGATGGATGGTCAATGAGACAAATTGCACTGCGTTATAATTATAACAAAAAGTCTGTGTTTAACATTTTAAAAACGTGGAGAATAAATGGTACCATTAGCAGAAATTCTGGATCAGGGCGACGAAGGATATATACTCGACAGCAAGATTTGCAATTAGTAGAAAATCCATTTCACTCGGTAATTTAGGCTGCTGAAGAAACGAATTTTCCTGGATCGAGTAGTACTGGTCGCCGGCGAGTAAGAGAAAACTTTTCAGTCTACACACAACGGTCGTATTCGTGTTTACTGACCTCTAAATACTCGATTCGATGAGAAGTATATATCTAACAATGACAAAGTTGGTAGATTTTCGGTTAACATATGGGCTTTGATATCGGTCCGCGGTCCTGGTGTTTTGTGGCATATAGAGGAACGATTTAATAGTGAAACGTATATTAGGATTTTAGACAATATTATGCTCCCTTCTGTGTCACAATTATTTCCTAATAATGTTCATATTTCAAAAAGATAGTTGTTCAGTTCATACTGCTCATACCGTGACTAAATGGTTTCAAGATAACAATATTAATATTCTTAACTGGTCTAGAACTTAACTCTGTGGAAGACGTATGAGGACCACTCGTAAGAAATATCCAAAAACGAAATGCCCAAGAATTAGTGGAAGTAGTAAATATTATTACTAGATTATTGTATAAGTTTATTTAATTCTATGCCAAACAGACATGTAGAAGTTATAAATAGAAATGGGGCAATAACAAAATATTGATAGATAGTTGCTTGTTACTACATTTTGAAAAAAAATGTAGTATCGGTTTTGCATTTTTCCGGTGGACCATCGAAACCCGAAAAAAACGTCGTATCGATGTGAAAGTCATATCTATTGATTCGAAAGCGAATTTAAAAGATTCCGTCCGTCGGTCAGTCGGTCTGTCCGTCACGCTCAGCCCCCCCTAATCCGTTTTCGGATTGCGATGAAACTTGGGTGGTTAATAGGAGGTCTTTAGAAAACCTTAACGCCGGAAGCTCGGTTCCGTTCGGAAATCGGAAGTACCCGATATAGACATTTCGAGTTTTTCGGGAAAAATTGAATAACTCGATAACGGGTAGTCGGATCGAGATATTTCAAAAAAGAAATGGTGCCACTGGCAATGCTCTACAAATAAGTATACCAGAGACTATGTCGAAAACCAAACGAAAATTGATTTTTTTTGCAAAAAACTGGTTTTCTCGAAATCGGGCTAGGAGGCACGATAACTGTCCAGAATATTGATCGATTTCGATGAGACTTGGTGGGATCAAAGGTACCCGGCCACAAATGAAGCCTATTGCTGACGGCCCGAATCCGTTGACCGCAAGTATGTTTTCCATGGCCGAGTATGATTTTTCAAAGAAATTAATAACTCCCGAACCGAAGGTCCGATTTTGATTTTCGAAAACGGCAATATTAGGGCTCGATTAGTTCTATTAGTTGACGTTTGTGAATAATTTGAAAAACAAAGCGAATCTACAAATCCTGTAAAACTTGATTTTTTTGATAAATTCTACAAATTCCGAACAGTTTCCTAATAAAAATCGAAAATTAACTATTCGGTCGATCGATCTCTATAACAAGTATAAGGCACGGACCTTTTTGGAGAAAAAATCTGAAATAGAGTTTTTTCGAAAAACTTAAAATAAACGAGTTATTTACGAAAATGCATTCCATAGAATTAAAAAAAATATATTACAAATTGATAAATTCTCCGTAATAGAGGTGCAAAAAAATAATGTAATGTTATATTTAAAATATCATCATTCATTTCCTTATTTTCATTTACCAAATAAAAATAGAAGATGCCCTTTCCGTGTTTCAAAAAGTAGTTAGCTTTTACTTTAGTCAATGCAAAAAGAAAAAAAAGAAAAATAAAACATGTCAAAGCACTGAGTCATCTTGCGACCCTCTGCTGAAAATTTAATGAATCATCCCAACAAATTGGACAAGCATATTAATGTAGTTTTTTTCACTTGTTAAGTTGGATATTCTTTGTTGCCCTGATCCAGGATTTCTACTAATCGTTTATTCTCCACTTTTTTAAAATGTTAAACAGAATTTTTGTTAATGTTATAACGCAGTGCAATATGTCTCATTGACAATCCATCTTATGCTTTAGCAATAACTACAGCATTACAATAAAAAATATAATAAAAGTGCCAACTGTTTTATTTCGACTACTCATATCCAAATAGAGACAGATTTACATTAGAAAAAAATAGTTGTCCTATTCTTTTTTTGCTCACGACAGTACCAATATTCTGGCTTACTTACATATGAACTATATGTACAATATTCATTTTCTTTATTTTATTCTACAAATACGCAATCCTCTAGTACAAGAACCAATTATAGAATTGGAAATAGTATATTATGAAGAATATACTGTATATTCTGCTGGCTACGCTAACTATTCAAATGTATTTACAATGCATATGACAAGAACAAAACTATTTTTAATGATGTTAGACAAAGATGTCACCGTGTCCTTTTGCGTTGGTGTAAATCGGATTGTCGCTGATCCGGGGTAATGTTACTTCTGTGTCTACCATCACTAATAATATAATAGCTTTCTTTTTGTTTTGTGTATTATAGCATATTTGAATAGATGGAGTGGTCAGTAGAGTATAATGAGATACTTGCCAAGTTGTATGTAATAGTAAATCACAGCATATGATAATATTGCGTAATGTTACATATACAGGGTGATTCGTGAGGAGAGGGTCGTACTTTACCAAAAGATAGAAAACATTGAAGTGATCTTAAATCCCCAAACAGTAATAGGTAAAGCGGCATCGTTTTCGAAATACAGGGTGTTTTATATTTTTTGGAAGAATATTCTTTTCGCCATATATCTGTAATGCGTAGGCAGAATCCAATGAAATTTTGTATTTTGATACAGTAGTCATTCACCATCTAATGCCTGGGATATTAATAAAATATCAGAGCCGGACCCAAAATAATAATATTTTTAAGTTATTCCTAAAAAATAACACTCTGTATACTGTTTATAAAATATTTGACAAAATGTTAATTTACATATAGAAAGATACAACAACATATACAAAATCTTTTGACACCATTTCATTGTTTAAATAAAAAAATTAAATTGTTGAGAGTTCAATTTTTTTCTCTCTAAATGAGAGATTGAGAGGAGGAACAAAAAAAATAATATGTAGTTAATCCCTAGAGTGACTTTTTTCTCTCAATTTCTCATTTAAAGAAAAAAAAATTGAATCCTCAACAAATTAATTTTTTTATATAAACAATGAAATGACGCAAAAAAATTTTGTTTATGGGATGTTGTATCTTTCTAAGTGCAAATCAATATTTTAATGTCAAATATTTTATAAACAGTAGTGTTATTTTCTAGGAATAATTTAAACATATTTTTATTCTGGGTCCGGCCCTGATATTTTATTAATATCCCAGGCACTAGATGATGAATAACTACTGTAATCTAAATACAAAATTTCATTGGATTCCGCTTACGCATTACAGATATATGGCGAAAAGAATATTCTTCCAGAAAATATTAAACACCCTGTATTTCGAAAACGGGGCCGCTTTAGCCATTACTGTTTGGGGATTTGAGATCACCTCAATGATTTCTATCTTTTGGTAAAGTACGACCCTCTCCTCACGAATCACCCTATATAAGAAATTATATATTTACTTTCATATTGTATTTAATGAAAAACCTCAAATCTGCCTTGCAGATGGATCTACAGTCATTATAAATAAAACAAAGCGGATAAAATTTTTAAAAGTAAGGTGTGGCAAGAATAAGATATTTGCCTAGAACTAGTACGTGGTAAAGAAAATGTTGTTTTTTTTTTAAACAGGGCATGAATTGAGATGTTAATTAAAATTAACATTCGAAAGCTTGTTTATCTCTACGGATCTCTTTTTATACCAAATCTAGTAGAAAGAATTAGCTCTAGAAATCTAACCGCAAAGTAAACCCGATGTTGGTTTGGAGTTACATACGACCGTAGAAAATGTCTTAGAACATATTCTAGCTAGTCTATATGGGTTCATACCCAGAAATCCAAATTACCAATACATATTCCACCCACCTTAAAAAGCAACAAAAAAACGTTAACATCCATAAAATTCAAGAGCAAATCCCTGGTTATTGAATGAAGACTGTAACGATTGACTCAATACGCTTATTAAATGTCAATTAATTATCGAAAATGATACCGAGGTCTTTGATCAATTCAGGATAGGTCAGCGCAATATTATCTAAATTTTATTCATAGAAAATGGGATTTCTGTTTTGATTTTATGACATCACATTATATTCCTCTACATCGAGTTGGAGGCTATTTGCATTATACTATTTAATAACTATTTTCAGTAGAATATCTTCAGTCACTAACTGAATTTATTGCAGTAAAAACTATTGTATCAGCATACAGCAAGATGTCAACATCTATGTCAACCACCATAGGGTTGATGTATTAAACCAACATTAAGGCGCCCAGAATTGTATCCTGCGGAACGCAAAAATTAGAAATTCTAGATGAGATCGATTGCAAGCCACTCACCAGGTTATAGCTTATATTATTTTCCTCAAGGCACGCTAGCTCCAAATTATGTATGTCACTAAACCAAAGTAAAAGAAATAGTGAACATAGGTATTAGGCATAAAAGCTAAAAAGCGTAAACCATAAATATTTTGCATCTTTACGTTTTAACTACCGAGTGCTGACAGAGCTTCGAAGTACTTCGTCTCATGGAAAATAGCTTTGTTGAGACCGTACACTTAACAAGTAACCACGGCATATGACGTGACGCTGCAGCAAAACAGCAAAGGCACACCAATTGAAGTTTCTCTTATTTCCTTGACTCATTCCTTGACCTGATCTTACTTTAAACAAAAATAAATTTCTGTTTCTAATGATTTATTATTACACAGTTACACAATACATACTAATTTTGTACTCTCTCCTTCAGGTGGCGATTTTTGTAGTAATGCGTTGCCAAAGTGTGGGTGTGCAAAGCGTCTTTTCGTTTAAAATCTCTTTGGCAAAATTGGCACCTGAATGTCGGCTGCTTGCCGCATTCGTACAATAAATGTCTTCTTAAAGTTTGTCTGTGGAGGTACGTTCTGCCACACTTAAAGCAAGCATGTCGAAAATCTAAAAACGTTAAGGATTATTACAAAATAACTACAATCAACACACGCCTATTATTTTAAACTTCTTGCTAATTAAAATTCAAAAGGTAAAATTACGCTTGAATTGGTTGAGTGGTGGTATGTCTATGGCTAAACTTCGCCAATATAAATAAGACAATAAAAGAATAAAAGAAAAGAATTATATTGAAGGTAACAATTTTTACCGTTTGTAGGGAGTTTTCAATAATGAAAATGGCAAGTAAATCAAAAATGTGTCGTGCAAAAATCTACGCCGAGCATTATATAAACATTACAGTCTTCTGGGTTGAGACAAATAATATATTCAAATGAGGAAGTGACCGAATATACATTAAAAAAAATTTTTCCTAAAGAAAAAATGGTTAATAGCAACATTAAGAATGTGCAATGAGTTTCCTTCTGCGTAATATTCAAAATTTGTGTTAAAAAAAGCTAATAGCTATGAGAGTTCAAAATCAGCATTCAATTATTTTTATTCAGCCAGGGTATTCTGGTTTGGCAGGTCAATTTTCTCCCGCAACTTCCAACTGGTCATCTATTTGCAACGTAGTTGACACTATTGCGATGGAAAAAACTGTTATACTTCTTTCGCTATTTCAAAAGAGAGACTACTATACTTTTAGCGTGAAATGTACAAGGTGCTGATGCAGTACAAATAATGAATAAAGAAAAGAGAGAAATTTTGTTTCAATAGCTTTACCGATTTTTGTAATCTTAAACAGTGATGATGTTAAGTTGTTAGATATAATTCTTGAACAAAGAAAACATTGAAATGTCTCATTTATGGATGGAATAATTATATGCATGAAAAAATTAAAACAATGATAGAGAAATTGAAATTTTGAAAGTAAAAAATTCACCAGAAGCTCACAAAAATGTTATCTGAGGTTTTCCTTCAGTAACTGTTAGTGGGAGCATTAAACGTCACAAAACCACAAAAATCAGTTCTGGGGTGCCGCGCAACCCCGCAAAAAACCACCCCTTCGGTGAAAAAAGTCTTATTTTACTGCCATGGTTTTCGAAAAAATCGATATTGACAAAAATTGCAAAGTTTGTATTTTTAATGCGTGCGAATTTTCGTTTATTTGAAATTTCTTGCGCGCGGGGCAATAGAAAAAATGGAATTGCTCGAAAACCAAACAAGCTAGGAGGAAAAATCAAAATGGGTTTTAAAGGGGATATAAAATACTCTTTTGTGTTGCTATTTTTGATGGCTATTGATATTTATTAGTATATAAAAATAACAATATAATATAGTTATCTTTTGATATAACTATATTATATTGTTATTTTCATGTACTAATAAATATCAATAGCCATCAAAAATGGAAACACAAGAGAGTATTTTATATCCCCTTTAAAACCCATTTTGATTTTTCTATAGGCCGCGCGCAAAAAATTTCAAATAAAGGAAAATAGTACGCATTAAAAACAAAAATATTGCAATTTTTTTCGATATCGATTTTCTCGAAAATCATGGCATATAGGTACAAGAAAATTACAACCGGACTTTTTTTGGGAAATTGGTCCAGCCTTCTTTTTTACGACGAGCAATTTTTTTATATCTTCTACGGTTAACGAGTTATCAGTAAAGTAAGGCTTCTTTCACGGAAGGGGTGGTTTTTTGGGGGGGTTGCGCGGCACTCTCAGAACTGATTCTTGTGGTTTTGTGATGTATAATCCCTCCACTAACGGTTAGTGGAGGAAAATCTAAGATGACATTTATTGTTATGGAAATCTTTATAATTATCGGACTATTTTGTCAGTGACACTTTTTCTTGAATACCTGAAGATTTTGGGTTAACTTCAGTTACTTGTAAAAAAATGGCGACTTCAAAGAACTATAATTATTGTTTTCGGTGTTCATATAAACCAGGTCATTGTAGACCACTACAAATAAAACAGAAAACAATACTACTACTAATAAATGTTCTAAATCTATATCATAGAAAGGTTACTTGAACTTTAGTAGTATAATCATCTTCTCTGTACAATTCGATGGTCTTATTATAGATAAAAAAAATGGTCGTGAAGCAAGAATGAAACTGTTAGTAATAATACATCAAACATTTATTAATTCTGAATTTAATAGAAAAATTATACAGGATATCTTATTTTCAAAACGCAAAGTGCAACTATTTTTAAACATCTGAAACAGTCCGAGAAACGACTGCAAAAGTGTAACCCACTTTTTCAAGGACGAAACTTTAAGAAAAGATAGTAATTAGCGTGACAACAGGTACCCGCCACAATTGCCTTACCAGAACCTGATCCAACGGCGGGCAGAATGTCACTTCCAGTATCACAACTAGCAATTTGGTATTTTATAAGAGCTGTAGAAATGTTTCTGATGCAAATATGATGAAACATTACTCTCAGGAACACTTTAAAAACGCTTTCACAACAGCTATAAATGCAAAATAGGCACCATCTTATAAAATATTTCAGTCGCTGTTGATATTTTGTACAAAATAATTATATACACATTTGCGAAAGTCCTAAGAAAACCCACCGTCACTATATAACCGTTTTATTAAAGCTTCATATAATTCCGCTAAGTAACACATTTCGCTGTTTGTTTCATTATTGATATAAAACCACTAAACAATTGTTTTGTAAAAGCTTTTAAGTAGCCGTTATAAAAAAATGATGCACTAATGTCACACTAATAAAATAAAATAATTTCTTAAAACCTGCAAGAATTATTTTTGATCATAAAAGCATATAACATTGTGATTTAATACTAGATAATCTATAATCATCACCTAAGAGACTAGTTATGGCTCACAGCGGCTGCAATTTTAGATGTGGAGGACATTTTACTATGAACTAGGGCCATGTTTTATTATATTTTTAGCGCACCCTACGTTTACAGATTTCTAATAATTTTTGAGCATTTTTGCAAATAACCACTCGCTAATTTGTTTAACTATACAATTAGCATGTTTTTAACTCCATAAATTCGAATAAACATATAATCTTTTAACTCTTCTTATCTGTCATATTTTTCTACTCAAACACTGGCCTTTTAAAATGGCTTCCCTCTATAAAATACTTCTATGTTTCTACTATCTATATCTATACTTATAATCTATGGCTGTGGCTGCAAAGCCATTCGCACCACACCGCACTTCTATGTTAATAACAAGCATTTTAAGATAACTAAACTATTAAACGATTCCTATAAAACATCTATAAAATAATGAGCCTTATAGTAACTTTTATGTTTTAGAATAAGTCACCCACTTTTGCGACAGTTTTGCAGCTCTTATGATTAATTTGTTAGAACTGAGTTGTAAATGCAACCATGAAAACAGTATTGGTTCGATTTGCATAAATATAACCTAAAAATTAGTGAAAGTGAATCACTTTATTTGCAGACGAGTTTAGATACGGTTTATATATTACCAATGACAGTAGTTACTTGTACTAGTTGAAGCATAATCAGTATTTTGGCCTATGATCATTGACCGGATAACTTAGTAGTGTAATAAGTGGAATGCACCTTGTTTCATTGTATTGCTGTTTCTCATTGCCAAAACCATACCGTTAATACATGCAATATTTTTATAACTACCTTTTAATCGTTTCTTCCATTGTCCTAAATCTGATGTTTTTAACTTCGCCTCTGCATGTCCAAGCAAGATATGTACCGGTCTGTCAATGTTGGTAACAAAGACATTGAAGGAATAGTGTTATTATCAACATTTATGCTATAATTATGACATATTTTCATTATAACACAGACTTTAATTATAACAGAATATAAACACAGCTAACACAGTAAATCGATTATTTCAAATATGTGCTGTCTTGTTAGCCACGGCACCTTTATGCCCATGTAATCAAGTAAACAATTTTGTTTTGTAATGATCTTTATTACTGTTTTCATATTATGCAAATAAAACGCTACATAATAATTATATAACAGAATCTGGAACAACAATTTATTTTTAAAAGCGAAATTGGCACAAATATAACTGATTTATAAGATGATAAGAAATAATCATAAAATAATTCTAATGTACGTTTATAACGGTGCTAAAAATGCTTCTGAACGTTAATAAAAAACTTTATAATCTTAAATTTATCGCAATACCCGGAAGTGAAGTTCCCCGCCATCATATAAGATTTTCGTAAAAAAATTATGACAACTACCTATTGTCAGGATAAATACAATTTTTCATAAAGTTTCGTGCTTAAGAAATGGCGGTAAGGGTTGCCTTTCTGTTTATGAGCTCCTGCATGACACCATTTTACAGGTTATTTATTTTGTGTGATAATAGAGATTAAGATCGATCTCTTCACACCAATGCACAGTGGTCCCAAATCGAGTTTTTTTTTGTTCAAAAATGGCTAGAGAGTGCAAATGTTGTCGTACACGAACAATTAATTTTTTTAAATTAAAGTTTATTTTGGAATATAAGCCAAATGTCAATTTGGCAGCTGCCAATTAACACTTCTTTTGTCAAATTTGACAGCTGATTTTGCTTTTCTTTATTTTCCAACTAGCTTTAATTATTCAAAGAGCTTCGAAGAAACTATTTCTGTCTGAAAGTTGTAATTGTTTTTGTGGCCTTGAACTTAGAATAACAAAAAAGCTTTTTTTTCCAAATCTGGGCTCCGAGAATTTGTTGGAGTTTCGGTAAGCTTTATACTAAAAAAAAAGAATTGTTCATTTCCGAAAAGATTTGCGCAGTCTAGCCATTTTTTAACAAAAAAACTCGATTTGGGACCACTGTGCAATGTACAAATATTATTGGATATAAAAAACATTTGTTTAATCATCCATATTAGACGTCACCAATAAAATCAAGTCGTCGAATTAATCGATAAAGCGGGTGATCTATATATTGATGACCGGATGTACCCTCTTGTAATGTATTCTTAGGTAATAAATATCCCTAGTAGCAGAAAATATTGGACCAATATTGAACTAATATGCATGTATTGATCCTATATGGATTGTACGTTGGTGCAGTATTTATGCTACTAGGGATTAGTTTTATATTTTCAATTTTAGGAAGTACAATATTGCCTAAAATTAGAAATACAACAATTATTAGTAATAATATAATATTTGTGAGAGTTTTCCTGAAACTGATCAACAATGAATAAACGTTCTTTAATATGTCTGTGTAAGTTGCTATTTTCTCGTTGATCTTAGCTTCTTACCTCCTCACTGTGGGCCAGATTGTAACATTAGCGGCGCAAAAATAAAAGATTTCTTCTAGAAACTTGAAACAAGAAATATACGCATATCAATAAGCAAATGTATAAACAAATTGTGGAAAGGGACGAAGTGTGGAGGGGGAATAAAGAGAATATAAATTTATACTTTAGAAAGTATGGTTAATTAAAATTATGCACCACCGGAAACTGTTTTCAGCACTTCGAGGTTTTATAAGCCCTTAAGAACTTCGAACAATTTTATATAAAAAAAAAAAAAATAGTTACCAACGTAGTAAATACTTACTGTTCCTAACTGTTATCTTTCAGTACAAGCCGAAGCAAATTTCGTGATTTTTTTTTTAAATTCAATTTCAATCCAAAAATTCAGTGTATGTAAACCTGATATATTAAGCATCCATAATTATATAAACAATGAAGATAAATACCTTGAGTAACAGTAGCCATCATAAATCTTTGTAGTTATAATTTAATAAAGTCGACACGTCTCCTCACATTGGACTTTAACTTATGATTAATTTTAAATAATGTCGAGCGTCCTGCTTGAGCTTAATATTAGGGGAGATTAGCAACGAATGAGATATTTCTGTGAAAGAGATAACTATGCGCGATGATACTCTAGTTATCTGTAAACTAGTTAAGGGCATTAATTTTACATTTGATGATCAATAATCATCCGGATAAACCTAATTTAGTTAGCGAAATGCACCATCTAAGAGTACTCAAAGTCAAAATAAACATATTAGTAATAATAAAATCGAAAGATGTGGCCGGAAAAACATGGGAGAATTCATTTCAACGAAATTATGGGGAATTTTTATGCATATATAAGAAAATTTCTTTGAAAATTTCAGACTTATTCATCCATTAGTGTTACGTAAAAAATATATTTTTTCAAAAATACTTAATTGACTCAACTGATCGATGTGTCGAAAAAATACGTTTAAACTATAATTCAGAGGGATTTAAAAAAAGAGTTTCAGTCATTAGACACATAATATAATTATTATATAATTATTTTTTCTGGAAAATCTTTTGTATGAATACTCCCAAAAGTACGTTAAACTAGAAAAACAAATAACCAAAATAGATTTTAGATGATATTAATCCTTGGGGACACCATATATAACATATTAAACAAGCTAACCATTATACTCTTTGCCGATTTACGGTATCTTTTTATACAATTTTTGGAAATTCTATAGGATACTCTTCGCAGTTAAATAAACATTTTGTCTAACTGCGAGGTGAATGAAAGCCGCCAAAGCTTAGTCCATAACCTTATCGCATTTGTGACAGACCTATTGCCGTTAAGTTCATAAACATTAGGGACTATTGCCTAATCAGCCGCTTCTGCAATGCAACAAAATTATATAACAAATATATAAATTTAAATAATTCATAACTTTTTCTTTCATTGATCGATTTTGTTAAAAAACAATAGGGTTCTTCCTCTATCTAAACTAATTTACTTTCCAAATTTCATTACAATCCGATTTTTTATTCTTAAGTTATCGTAATTACAAAAACGTGACGGACGAACAGACAGACAGACAGACGGACGGACATTTTGAAAATTGTTCATAATTCGATCATTAACTCAGTGATATGAAATTTTTTTCTCTACGAGCAATATTACCAGTTTTACAAATGTGCCCATCGAATGCAATATACTCTTCGTTTTGTATTTACGAAGAGTATTATAAAATATGATACGTCGTGCATCATCATTTACAACCAAATATTGTTTCTATCCTGAGACACGACTTTACGGATTGTGTAATGGTTTCACCAAATCAATGTTATTTCAGCATGAAACATAAAAATTTATAATTCATAGTGTCAAATACTTTGGTTGTAGTCTACTGAAAGAGATATGGTGACAATTCTTTTGTCCAAATAGCTGATAAGATCACATTATTGTCTAAATGTTATTTGTGGCATTATCTTAATTTTTTCTAATTCTTTGGGACTTCCTACCACATGTATTTTTTCTTTTTGGTGCTCTGGGAATCTACAAAATATCACAATTAACCAGTATGTTACTGGTAAATAACCTCTGCGCCTGTGACTTTTACGTCAAAGGATCAGTTAGAGGTTGCTTTTATTAAACAAATAACTCAAATAAGTATAAAAACTTGAAATTAAATATTTCGCCGACGTTTCGGAAATCTAATCTGTTTCCCTTTTCAAGGCTTTTTTTGAAAAATCTATTTTGCTGTGTATGATAAATGCGCAGCACTAAGAATGTTTGTTATATTCGATATCCATAGATACTTACTATTTACATAGAACTGTTGATAGAGTTAATAGTTTTTTAACTTTTATACAATGTTAGGTTTGTCAAGTTTTTCTTTTAGCATTGGCAACCAGGTTGTACAGACATCTATGGAAAAATTAAAGAATCAGCGACAATATTATTGAATGAGGATGAATACCTGTCGAATTGTTCCGTAGATCTGCACAACCTGGTTATCAATGTTAAAAGAAGAACTTCACAAACTTAACATTTTATAAAAATTTAAGAAAAAAACCGTTAACTATATCAACAGTTCTATATAAATAGTAAATATCTATGGATATTGAATATAACAAATATTCTGAGAGCTGTATATTTATCATACACAGCAAAAAAGATTTTTCAAAAAAAGCCTTGAAAAAGGAAATATATTAGATTTCCGAAACATTGGCGAAATATTTAATTTCAAGTTTTTATACTTGTTTGTGTTCTTCGTTTAATAAAAGCAACCTTTAACTGATCCTTGACGTAAAAGTCACATGCGTAGAGGTTATTTACCAGTAACATTCGGGTTAATTGTGATACTGTGTAGATTCCCCAAGCACCAAAAGAAGAAATACATGTGGCAGGAAGTCCCAAAGGATTAGAAAAAATTAAGACCACATTACTTTTAGAAAGGCTTTTACTACTAAAAACGTATATTAAATTAACTGCTAAATGAAATGTCAGTTTTAAGAATAGAATATTCTCTAGAAGCGTCTGTCTAGTATTTATTATTTTAAAAGTAGTCGGTTTCGTACAAATGTAAAACAAACAATAGATACATTAGTTAAAGAAAGTTGGTGATGGTTTCTATTGTTTCAACTAGGATTGGGAAAACTACATCGTACAACTACGATTACGATTAAAAATTAAAACCATATAAAACAGGAAAATAAATTTTATTCCACATTCCACAATGCCAAAAGCTTAATTTAAACTGAAATAAATATAGTGTACATAGTAAATAAACTCTAACAGTCTAAACACTGTTGCAACACTTGAGAATAAACCAAGTAACGGAACAAAATATACAAGCCACAATTAACCTTAAATTATATTTGACAGTTAGTGGAGTTAATGAGTCGGAATTTTAGCCCGATATTGTTATAAATGAGGGACGCAACCAGACCAGCTCTCCCCTCGTTTTCGAGGATGCTGACGGTAAAGAAAGTTTTTATTCAGGGCAACTCCTTCAAACGGCCAAAAACCACTCATTTTCAGTTTACACAATTACCCCCGTTCTAGATGATGCCGACGATGAGAAAAATACTTTGAGATGCGCTTGACCCTTCCTACACCTTGTAAACAGGTAAAAGCCACCCCTTTCAAGTGCATCCTTTCAGTAATGACCCAGAATGCTCATTTGGAGTGGGGTGGCTCTTTGTACCGTAGTTTTTTTATTGGTAATTATCCGGTAAACGTTGAATGTTTTTATATAATTGAGTATATAATTTAGGTGTTGTGTTGGGATTATCTTCTCGTTATCAACATCCTCCCCTCCTGAGAGGTAAACGTGTAAACTGAAAGGGAGAATAAAATCCCCGTTTAAGAGATTCCCCAAACTTCCCTGGCCGTCAGCCTTCCCGAATAGTTCGAGTGCTATTAAATTTTCATCCATTCCCTTCTAAGTATTGCCGAGCACAGATGAAAGTACACATGCAAATTGGGTGGGTTTTAATCATATGAGGGGGTAGGAAGGGTAGAATTATATATATTTCTTAAATAATAATAATAACAATATTTTTATTAGAAGTTGCCTAAAAGTAATTTATTCTTCACTAGCATCCTCGAAAACGGCGGGGGGGGGGAGGGGGTAACAGGTTTCAACGAGAAGAGATATATTTTATCATTTTCCCACGTCCTGGAAGGGTAGATTCAACTCCCAAGGGTGCTCACGGTGTTGTCTCTGACATTAATCTTCACCCGGTACTATGTTCCGCTCAAATCTGCAGACCTTCCCATTAAATCGATAAAATGGGTGGTTTTTGGCCATTTCAAGGGGTTGCCCTGAATAAAAACTTTCTCTACCCTCATATTCGTGTTCAGCACCCTCGAAAACGAGAGAGAGGTGATCTGGTTGCGTTCCTCACTTGTAAGATATTCGTCCGACTCCTTGACTGCACTAAGTTAGGCAACCACCAAGACGGTAGGGGTGTACAGCTAGCTAGCTAACCTGATTGCTTGAAATTGGTATCTCGGTGACATTTGACGTTCTTTGAATGTGGTATAATGCGCCAAAAACAAATAAATGTTGACAGCATAAAAGCAACACCAAATAGTGCTTAAACAATTGTGCCGGTAATTAAGCGCAAAGTCGAGATAACCGTAGACTACGGTTAATCTAAGTCATAATCGCAAAGAAAATGAATAATTATTCTCACATCATATCACATATTAAATTAGAATTGATCACGAAAACTCCTGCTTCGCAAGATGTCCATGTTTAGCAGCAGTATGTCTCCTTAAATTATACAGGGTATGCCCTTTATAATTGCAGTCCCTCTCAGTGCAGACAAAGGTTGGTTCTTTCCCACAATACGTTCGTACATGACTGTATAATGAAATTTTCTTTCTGTACCTTTTCCCACAAGCGTGACAGGCAAATTCTAAAAAAATATTTTCTTAATAGAGAATTTGCTACAAATATCTATTGTTGCAGAATAAAACATATTCAACATATAAGAGCATACGAGTTGTAAGTATATTTCCAATATTATTTTGGGTAATATAGGAAATTAAAATACTTAACTTGCTGCATGCATACCTAAACTGCACCACGTTGTTGATAAAGATCTTATATTTAAATATTTCGATATTAGTGCAAGCTACATGCAACTGCCCCCATGATGTTTTCAATAATAACGAAACGGCATTAAAAAATGACAAAAATGTACACACATCAAAGTTCAGAAATAATTAGGAGTATTCAACCTCCGACTTCATAGACAAGAAAACAAGATACGAAGCACATAATATTTTACCAACCTAGATACTTAGAGGTGTTTCAAAATCTCATGAGCTGTGACCTTCATATGCGCAGAGACATAATCCCCCTGTCGACTCAGTTACACTTCTTAAAAATATTATATTTATCGTTTACAATTCATCCCGAGATCTCGTTTATGTATACAACAAGGCAGCCGCCAGCGTCTTCAAAAAAATACTTATAACGCAGAATAAACTTTGCCTTTTGCGCATTTCGCGGCTTATAAGATTCTCAAACACCTCTACTGTATATGGTTGTTCTAATTCTATCGATGCAGCATTATGGAAGTTATGGGCAGAAAACTATCCTCAAGATTGAACCTTTCTCCGTAGGAGGAGGTCCCATAGAGGCAATGTTAAATCTTAATCTAATTTATTATTAACTTTCTATTAAATGTTTTTCTACAGAAATAAAAAATAAGCATTAAAATAAAAATATAATTAATAACTATAAATAAAATTAATGCATAGAATAATGCACGATTTATAGTTCAAATATTTGCCTGTAATCGGCTGAATGAAATATATTGATTATTGATATTTCCTTTATCCACCGCTCTAATAATATTAAAATCAACATGAGTTTGTCTCTGGTATATGTACTAACACCAATTTAGGATGTATCACACAATTCATTTCTAAAAAAATTGGATTAGCAAACTGATACACAGCAAACTATTTACACAGATTTTTCCAAGACACTGGTTCACCTGGATCACTGGAAAAAAGGACGGAGGAAGGAATAGGCATGACTATGTGGAATATTGTAATTTCAGGTTATCTGATGTCACTGCCACTTCCGGAGTTCCACAGAGATCCGTAGTGAGCCCGCTTATGTTCGTTGTTTTTATAAATGATATTGTAGTTAACTTTAACGTAGAAAGTATTTTATATGTCGATGAATTGAACATTTATTGTGTATAGAAAGCAAACAAGAATGCGAATAATAGAATAACTATAGTTAATGATTGGTGTCTATGTTATCATTTGCCTCTTAACGTATTTAAATGTAACTCTTGCACATTTTCTAAAATTCGTAACACTGACGATTTCAATTATCATAAGAACGGTCAAATATTGCAGAGGCATGTTATATAGTAAGGATTTATTATTATATATATTATTCAAAAATCACATCGTATTTTACCTTTTGGCATTTCTTAATTCATGACAAAAGCTCAGGATGTTTGGTAGCTGCATGTCTTCTTAAATTGTACAATGTATGTCCCTTATAACAGCAGCCATTCACAGTGCAGACAAAGGTAGGGTCTTTTCCACAATATGTCCGTGTGTGACAGTATAATGACAGTTTCTTGCTGTACTTTTTCCCACAAGTGTCACAAGTAAATTCTAAAAAAATAATTTCTTAATAGAGAACTTAGGCATTATTTCAAAAGCCAGCGACGCCCAAAAGTTTCTTGCGTGTAAACTGATAGTCAATAGTCACTCTTATAGGCCGATTCAGAGATATAGTGTTCCCTGTCAGCGTTTTCTTTTTATACAAACCCCAACTGATAGGCATCTGTGAAATATCTTTATGTGAGGAAATATAAGAATTCCGTTAAAATTGCCTGCTTGCCATACAGGAGCGATTCCATGTAAAAGCCGAGAGAAAAATGTAAAACATTATTTCACACCCGAACCACTTGAGTTTGGTGCCATTTTGTCGGATTTATTATTCTCTTACGCCAAATCAAGCGCCTGCTCGATCTTTGTTTGTTTATTCAACATTTTATGCGATAAAAAATCATTTGTTTTCAATTTTTTAAAAGATTCATTTATCGCATAAAATGCTTGATTGATTGATTTGTTATTGGCTATCAGTTTATATGCAAGAAACCTTTGGGTGTCACTGTCTCTTGGAATATATTGATTTCTATTAACATTCTTTCACATGCAATCTTTTCAAAACCTGCTAATCTTGAAAAAAAAAACGTTCGAATTAGAAAGTTGCCCCCATGCCCCCACTCATTATCTTTTCATTTTCCCAACATACTTGTCATGCATTTCGAAAAATAAAAAAGTTTAAAGCTATATGTATTCCTCCATATTTTCACATTTTATGAGCATAGTATTCGAAAAAATAATATTTTCGATAACAGATGCGGAGAACGAGAGAAATGGTACACAAACACGGTGTCATAATAATTTTCAATGATTAAACTACTCGACGTATTATTATGCAATTCAATAGGGTTCTATTCTAAAAGTAGCCGAAACGATTTAAAAAAATTCAATTTAATCCATGAAAAATTGCGATCTGTAGAGTGTTTCTATATGCACAGATGCACTAACGGAGACGTATTGCGACATTCAAAAACAATGTTAGAACTAAATGAAAGTTCACCATTATTACATACGATAATAATTTTTTATTTAAAGAATCATGTATTTGTGACAGAGAAACCTACGTGAAAGTATTTTGAGTAATAATGTCACCATTTAAAAATTATTTCATCGTTATTTTGATACAACCTACACATAAAAAGAACTAAACAACAGATCAAACAAATTTGGATTTATTTTGTAATATATCACACACATTTTGAAAAAGAATCATCCATAATTATAACAAATTGTTTCATTAAACAGAAATGGTAATAATAGAATATTCGGTAAATATTATTCATTAGCAATATGCAATTACATGTTTATAAAAATATTTATAATTTATACAGATTTTTACAAATTAACACAGTTCATACAAACCACTATAGAGGTTATATTTGAGCTCGAACTTTTTTCATATGAATTAGTATATGACGTTTTAAATTAGATTTTAAATTTGTCCTATATGAACAGCCTGATATAGTACAGGTAAATTTTTTCTCCTTGCCACAGTAATTATTTTTATGATGATAAAGTGATTCTCTCCTATAATATACCTTTCCACAGTCACAGTGAAAACCTAAAAATAATACAAATCATTATTTAAAACGATTTATTAAATTTGCTCACTTGTATTTATTGCAAACAGATTAGACGATTTGGTTGGTTCTCTCTCTTCATTTTAATTATAAAAGTTTTTTAGATCTAAAATTATTTTTTTTGAATTGAACCGTCTTGCTCCAGTGTTGCTATCAATTGAGCATTACTGTCAATGATCTCAATGTAGGCAAGTTCTTTTAACATACTCCAAATGTAGAAGTCCATCGGTGTTAAATCTGGAAAACCTATGGCCAACGCAACAGCGCGTCAAATTTAAATATATTGTTATGAATTACACCCCCTTGGAACTGGAGATGATACGTCTATGCCTACTAATAGTGACTGGAAGCTTCTAGAAGGAGCCATGGACTTTTTTAGAGTGTGGTTGGAGAAGATTCTGCTTTAATCTAGAGGTAATTTCAGAGTATATAAGGCGCGATTACCGGCGCAGAGGGGGAAGTTTATTAAGAAGGCAGTTTATAAAAGTGTACAAGTTGAAAAGTGAAAAGTGAGGTTAAATATCAAGTAAATAAAGTGTAAAGGTTATTTTGAAGTATTGTATAGACAGTAAATCATTAAATAAAGTGTTAGTGTTTATCTCTTGTTGAAATTATTTAGATCCCACGGATTCATACAGGGTGTTTCCTAAAAGGTGGAAAATACGCAACAATATGAAATTTTTAAACAGAAACAAGGCTAAGATTTCAGTAACTTTCTCCCCGCAACCAAGTTCTTCGTTCTTCTGGTATAGAGCAGCTCAAAACTAGTCATTTGTTTGTTAACTTCTGGCTTTACGTAATGAAATAAGTCATGCACGTGAATAGCGGGAGCGCACATAGCCGCCCGAGGTTTTCTGTACCTATTCAGAAGCGCAATTTGCGCGAAATCAGCACGTAATTTCACATAGTTTTGCTGAGTTTTAGTATGTATTTCACGCTAGCTCATTTCATTGTTTGTTTGCTAAACTTTATCAATTAGAGAATTAACAAGATAGGACAGCCAGCGGAAAACCTTTTATCTTTTAGCAATGGCGCCATTGACCTCGATATTTAAATTGGAGTTCTCGCGCAGTTGCCACAATGTGACAATCAAACGGAGAAGGCAACATTAGTAAAAGAGGCCAATAGTGAAAAATGGACAATACTGCCCTAATAGAACGGCCGAACTCAGCTGACTGTCAGTACCCAAGATCGCTAAAAAAAACAGGTTACTTTGTAATGGGGCGTGTACAAAATCTGACAGCTAACGAGAGTGGAGGGCATATAACCTCAATGTTCAAAATTAATCAACTTGAAATTCGCTGTTGTCGTTTGTTTTTTGACTTTCTTGTGCTATCAGCTATTGAAATAAACATTTTTAAGTTTAATTTTCATTATATATAGACAATTACAATAATCATATTCTATGGTATTTGGTTGTCGAAGTCTCACCGAATGCCAATTTAAGCTTTTAAAGGTATGTGATTATTACTTAACATTAGAATTTAGTGTTTATTATATAATATATTTAATAAATACATAGTAGTAAATACCTTTTGTATGCACGAAAATAAAATTATTAATTATTTTAGAATGCCATCGATTTACACCAAAAGAAGAAAAGTTTGTGCTCAATCAACAGAGCAAAGCGAAAAGAATCTTAAATAGATCCGATCTTACTGACTCAAAGATGCAATATGGTCATAGTTCCAGACATTATCTTAACGGATAATCTTTATGGAAAATAATTTCATTTAAATTTTATACTCTATAATTTTTAGGAAAACCTGCTGAACTAAGTAAGGTAACTCATCTAAATCTAGATGAGTTGTCTAACAAATAAATGTATGGGTTATGCAGCCTTAAAGCATTTAACCACTTTTCTTTTTGAACTCTTAATTGACCACAAACTTATCTTCATTGGTGTAAATCGATGGCAATCTGAAATAACTATAACTTTATTTTCGTGCATGCGGTAGGTATACTACTATGTATTTATTAAATATGTTACATAATAAGTATTAAATTCCAATGTTAAGTAATAATCACATACCTTTTAAAGCTTAAATTAGCATTCAGTGAAACTTTGACAACCAGATTCCATACAATATGATGGCTTTTTGTGGTAAACTAGTAACAGAATAATTAACAGCATTTAAATTTTGAATAATCTAAATATGCTCTATATACAACAATAAGATCAATCCCATATGTTTTTTAATTACGAAGAAAATAACTAAAAACGCATAGGTAAACAATGCATATCTCGCCAAATCAAAGGAAATATTATTGTACAAAACACGTAATTGTCTATATATAATGAAAACTAAACTTAAAAATGTTTATTTCAATAGCTGATACCACAAGAAAGTTAAAAAAGCAAACGAAAACGGCGAATTTCACGATAATTAATTTGGAACATTGAGGTTATATGCCCTCCACTCTCGCTAGCTGTCAGATTTTGCACGCGCCCTATATATTTCACATGAAGTATTTCTATGTTTATATGTGCGGTATCTATTTGGTTAGGATAGAATCAGTGGCGTAGCGGACGGACACGCAGGACCCGCGGTCCGAGTCTAGAAATTTATGACGCGAAAATATCATCGAAATGAAAAATTACATTAATCTTAAACATCAATATTCAATGGTTAATATTATAAATAAATATTTTAATATAACAATGGTTGATAAAAAAGTTATTTCGTACATAATTAATTTTAGTAGAGGCCTCGGATTTGTCAAATAAATGGGGTATAGAACAAGAATTTCAAAAAAAGAGAAAAAGCAGTGTTAAAAAGTTTTTTGATGAATTAGCAGAAGATGAACGACTTGCAGATTCCGAAACATCTTTTAAAGTAGAGGTATTTTATGCCAACCCTGATATTGTCATTCAACAGATTGTTGGCCTGGGATGAGCCAAGTGGTAAAGAGATTTTTCTGTTTAGATCCCAAAACATTATCAAAGTTGAATGACGATCAGCTTTATTTGGAAGCTGCTGGCAATCTTGCTGAAAATTATTCTGAAGATTTATCGGCAGATTTTCCCCGCGAACTTCTGTTACTAAGAAATTTTTGAGCACACAAATAATAGAAATTGCAGATTCTTCGGTCTTTTATTTTGCTATATTCCCTATAAAAAATCATAAAACTTTACTGTTAAGTGTTCCAAATGTTTTCATTGCCATAAAATTATTCTTAACACTACCAGTTCCTTGTACTGTCGCCGGTTTAGGTGCGGGCACTCGATCGTCGAAGTTAAGCTACAGCGGTCGGGTCCAGCGCATGGATGGGTGAGTTCTCGTTCAGGTACGTCAGTCTATGTCATGAGCTGAATAGCCTTGGCTGGACTGAGACGACTTGGCGAGACAATAAAAACAAGGACTGATAACTTTACCAAAGAGCT
Source organism: Stenurella melanura (assembly GCA_963583905.1). Classification (NCBI taxonomy): domain Eukaryota; kingdom Metazoa; phylum Arthropoda; class Insecta; order Coleoptera; family Cerambycidae; genus Stenurella; species Stenurella melanura. The sequence continues at coordinate 9,447,642 of OY757309.1, read as the reverse complement.
CCTTATCAACAGACTCGAAGTCTTGTGAGGACCATGTCTGGATAAGGAGCTCTAAGGTATAAAATGGAGTACTACAATAGACCTATACTGGTCGCAGTAGGCAAGGCCAATCGCCAACTCCTCCATCTAAAATCTAAAATCTAAATCTAACACTACCAGTTACTGTTGCTACAGCTGAAAAGTCATTTTCAAAATTAAAGCTTATTAAGACGTTTGTACGAAATTCAATGACTCAAGAAAGACTGTCAGCATTATGTGTATTAAGTATTGAGAAAGAGAGAGCAAGGAAGTTAGATACTGATCACATCATCGAAGACTTTGCTAAAGAGAATGTACGCCGCTACCGAAAAACTGTATAATTTAAGTGAGTTTTCTGTGGGGGCCCCGACCATACATTTTGCGGGGGGGGGGGGGACATTTTCAGCTACGCCACTGGATAGAATTGTACATTGAAAGAATAATTTTGAAATTTTTTTGTATAAAATGAGAAAAAAACAGTCACACGCAGCTGTCATCGAGGTCTATACGTGACGTAGCACCTGTCGATTCAAATGAGCTAATCTATCTTTTAGTAAGCCTGGTCAAATTCATTTAATACGTACCCAACAAATTCCGAAATCGTTTCCTCTGGATGTCGTGTCCCTTTAAATTGGAGTTCACAACTGTCTTCGTCTATTTCGTCTTCTCCGTCTGATTGTCCTACCTTGTTAGTTCACTAATCGTTGACTTTAATCTGTCATTGACGGGCTGCCAACCCGCATGCTTCTGTGTCTCAAAAACGGAGAAAAGTGGGTCCGAAATTGCGTTCACAATTTTTTTTGTGGATCTATCTAAGTTTGTGATGTTTTATATAAAGGTATTGAAATGATATCTTGCTTTTGTTGAAAAATCTCACATAGTTAAGTATCGATTAAATAAAAAATTATTGCCCTTTGTCTCTTTTTAGTAATTAGTGAACTTTGGCAGCATGTATGATAATACCACATACCACAAGCGACTTTCAAATTTATTTTATAAGACTAAAATTCGACGCCGCAAACTACCTTACATTTTTTTTCTCTATGAGAGTATTTTTATTATTTTTCCAGTCAATAGAAAGTTTTAATTCTTTTTGTTGTACAAATTTTATAACGAAAAAAAAAAAATCAGAATATCAAAAGTTAAACTAAGTCTAATACTTACACTAATAATCAGAAATGGAGATTTATATAAAAGTACAAAATCAGCACAATAAAAAAACCCGTAGCATTTCTCATATAATAGGTATGGTGGGTCATATAGATACCAAATGACTGGCATCGCATTACCAAACACCTTGTATACTGAATGTTTCAAAATGTTTAAATTAAAATTATTTATTTTTATATGTTTCACGCATTACCTGACGAATTTTACGAGATATATTTGATATTGAATAGTAAACAATAATAGAAAGACTCGATATATTACCGATCAACTTTAATAATAATAATAATAATAATCTTTATTGTCCATAATAAATAAATGATCACAAAAAAGTGATATAGGACTAGTCAAATAAGTCACATTTAAAAGAAAAATCTAAACTACTAAAACAACACATACAGAAAAAAATATTTTAAAAACATGGGTCAGTTAAATATTCAGTCACATTATAAAAACACTTTTGTAAAAGAAATTGGCTAACTAACTTTTTAAATAATTTTAAATTGACGACACCTTTAATTTCAACTGGAAGATGATTAAATAATTTTATTCCTATGTACCTGGGGCACTCCTCATATTTTGTCAGGTAATGTAATGGAATACGCAAGTTTTGCCCATTTCTTGTGTCGTAATTATGATGAAAATCATTAGTTTTAAAGGAATCATGGTTAGATTTAACATAATATACTATTTCTAATATATATATGCATGCCAAGGGTAAAATTTGTAATTCTTTAAATAAATTTCGACATGACGTATTTCTTGCCGCTCCTACCATATTCCTAATAGCCCTTTTCTGTATTTTAAAGATTCTTTCAAAATTGTGAGAGGCGCCCCAGAACATTATGCCATACTTCGCTCTAGATACAAAGTTAGCATGATAGTAAGCTATTACAGTTGACATATTAGAAATGCTTTTTAACCGATACAATACAAAACATATTGACGACAGCTTCTTTGACAACAGAGTTACATGTTCATTCCAGTTTAATCCACAATCAATGTGCACTCCTAGAAATTTAGTGCTTCTAACTTGCTCAATTGACTTATTATCTACTTTTATCAAATAACTATTATTGAAAGAAGTGAATCTGGGTGTAAAATTAATAAAAACTGTTTTGGAGATGTTTAGAAATAGTTTAGAATTTTGATACCAATCTGTGCATCTATTGATCATATTTTGAGCTGTTACTAATAATTCTGGCACAGTTTCTTCTGAAACAATTAGAGAATTGTCATCTGCAAACATTGTTAAAGTATTTTGATCAAAAATTTCAGGTAAGTCATTAATATACAGTAAAAATAATAAGGGACCCAGAACAGAGCCTTGAGGTACCCCAATTTCAATATCGATTTCCTCAGATCTAATACCATTTATTTCAACTACCTGCCTTCTCTTAGAAAGATATGAGGTAATCCAGCATAAAAGGCATAAAAGGTTTATTTTTATTTTAATACAATTTTATTAACCATATTTCAAAAATAATTTATATTTCACAACTATATAATTCTAACGACACGATGTGATAAAAATGAAATTCACCATAAACTTATAGCACAGGCGGTGTAGCGAATTTTATCTATAAATCTTAAACATGTTCGGTGGCAGATTATTTATTTTTTTATGAGTGTAACTAATAAAATCGTCTAACGTATACATGACTTTCAGACAGGCTTCATTAAAAAAAATCAAAAACTTTTTTTTCGGTAAATGTGTGTGAGTCGATGTGTGGGAAAATAAAAAATATTTTTAGAAAAAGCATACATTTCAAGGCAAACTGTTGGTACAGTTGTTTCTATAAAAGTCACAGGTTTTCCGTAAAAAAATATAGAAGTAGAAGTAGTGGAGCAAGCGAGGTGCGAATCTGCGTATGGCACATATTTGCAAAATATTGCCTCCGGTACGGAATATATTGTGAAATTGGCAATATTAAACAATATTTGTTTTTCTTCGTCAATTTCTTGGAACTTCCTGCCACATGTATTTTTTCTTTTTAAGCGGTGCTCGGGGAATCTACAAAATATCACAATTAACTAGTATATTGCTGGTAAATTACCTCTACGCCTGTGACTTTTACGTCAAAGGATCAGTTAGAGGTTGCTTTTAAAAAAATAAACAACACAAATAAGTATAAAAACTTGAAATTAAATACTTCGTCGACGCGATGTTTCGGAAATCTAATCTGTTTCCATTTTCAAGAATTTTTTTGAAAAATCTTTTTTGCTGTGTATAATAAATACACAGCTCTAAGAATGTTTGTTATATTCAATATCCATAGATACTTGCTATTTACATAGAACTGTTGATATAGTTAACAGTTTTTTAGTTTTTATACAACGTTAAGTTTGTGAAGTTCTTCTTTCAGCATTGGCAACCAAGTTGTACACACATCGACGGAACAATTCGACACGCATCTATCCTCATTCAATAACATTATCGCGGATTCTTTAACTTTTCTTTTTTTGCTATCTGCCTCTTTTTTTACAATTTTTGCCGAGTCCCAGTTTATTCTATGTCCATTCTCCCAAGCGTGTTCGCAGATTTTGCGCCTCTGAATTTCATTTTTTCTGATTTAATTTTGATGTTCGCCCAATCTTACACTAAAAGGTCTGGATGACTCACCCACGTATTGTTTGTTGCACTCACACGGAATACTATAAATGCAGTTTTTTGAATTTTGCTCGTGGTTCTTAGGTTTCGTCTTTATCAGAATAGAACTTAAAATGTTGTTTGTTTGAAATACCGTCCTAATATCAAATCTATCACCGATGCGGCGCAACTTCTCGAATAATCCACATACATAAGCAATTAACGCTCTGTAAAGTCTTTCAGGTTTTTGTCGTACCTGATTGTTATTTCCAATATTTACGAAGGTTTTATCAACAAAACCCCCAGGGTATTGGTTATTTATAACAACTTCGCTTCTGAGTGTTTAGTACTTCATCGTAAGAAGAAATGATTTTGGTCATATCACGGTATTGAGGTACTAGATAGTTTTTTGGAACATTTAATTAATAAAGAATTTTCTATTAAATTCACTTTAAAAAAGGTAACTAGAAATGAATTACCATTTTTAGATGTTTTAGTTAAAAGGGTAAATGGTACAATTGAAACAAGTGTTTATAGAAAACCAACACATACCAACAGATATTTAAATTTCAACTCAAATCAGTCGATGCACGTTAAGAGGAGTGTTGTAAAATGTTTGTATGATAGGACCAAAATCATTTCTTCTAATGATGAAATACTAAACAATGAGAAGCGGTTTATAAAGGAAGTTCTTATAAATAACCAATACCCTGGGGGATTTGTCGATAAAACCTTCATAAATATTGAAAATAACAACAAGGTACGACAAAAACTTGAAAGACATTACACAGCGTTAATTCCTTATATATGCGGATTATCCGAAAAGTTGCGCCGTATCGGTGATAGATTTGATATTAGGACGGTATTTTAAATAAACAACACTTTAAGATCTATTCTGACAAAGACGAAACTGAAGAACCACGAGCAAAATTCAAAAAACTGCATTTATAGTATTCCGTGTGAGTGCAACAAACAATACGTGAGTGAGTCATCAAAACCTTTTAGTGTAAGATTGGGCGAACATCAAAATTATATCAGAAACAATGAAATTCAGAGGTCCAAGTTCTGCGAACACGCTTGGGAGAATGGACATAGAATAAATTGGGACTCGGCAAAAATTTTAACAAAAGAGGCAGATAGCAAAAAAAAAATAAATTAAAGAATCCGCGATAATATTATTGAATGAGGATAGATGCGTGTCGAATTGGTCCGTCGATGTCTGTACAACTTGGTTGCCAATGTTAAAAGAAGAACTTCACAAACTTAACATTGTATAAAAACTAAAAAAAAAAAAAACTATTAACTATATCAACAGTTCTATGTAAATAGTAAGTATCTATGGATATTGAATATAACAAACATTCTTAGAGCTGTGCATTTATCATACACAGCAAAAAAGATTTTTCAAAAAAAATCCTTGAAAAAGGAAACAGATTAGATTTCCGAAACGTCGGCGAAATATTTAGTTTCAAGTTTTTAATATTTATTTGTGTTATTTATTTAAAAAAAGCAATCTCTAACTGATCTTTTGACGTAAAAGTCACAGGCGTAGAGGTTATTTACCAGCAAAATACTATTTAATTATGATATTTGGTAGATTCCCCGAGCACTGCTTAAAAAGAAAAAAATACATGTAGCAGGAAGTCCCAAAGAACTGAAGAAGGAAAAAAATTAAGATAATGCCACAAATAACATGTAGACAATATGTACATTATTTGTTCCACAAATTCTGAAATTACGAAATTATAATAATTTCAGAAGTAGTGTTTATTTAAACTACCTACATTATCTTAAACAAATGTAAGCTAATGAGGTTCAAACTGATGCGTTTCTCGAAAGTTTCCCGTAGACCAAAAAAAAGTTCGAACATTTCCTACGGATTATCATACAATATACAAAGATGAGATCATATTCTAAATATTATTTATTAATATTTTGATTATTTGCTCTATATTTTAGCCTTTTAATATACAATTATATGCATAAGAAAGGTGAGACTTCCAAGTTTAAAATGATTCCTTAGCCTTTTGATTTGGGTAAATTTTGTTTTTCTAAGCAAAGGGTTTTTCTGCAAAATGCCATTCGGGCGCCGGCAACCTTGCACCGCGCATTATCCAATAACTCCACTTCACTCATTTTTTATGGAAAATTAGAATTTTTTGTACATACATTTTTGTATGAAAATATATGCTCTTTCAAATAATATTTATTTTCCCATACATCGACTAATATTAAACATTTTAAAAAATACTGAAATAATAGTTTTTGATTTTTTTTTTGCCGGTCTAGAAATCATGCAACTTTACGTGATGTTATTGCTTGGCATCCAAAGAACTCATTAAAAATAAATCATCCGCCTCCGATTTGTTTAGAGATAAATAAATATCTCTAGTGAAGTGACTGGGCTAGTAGTCTATTAAATTGTTTCAATCATTTAGTGAAACAATGTCTGTCTAAGAAACATTGTTCGCAAAGGTGGGGTCTCCTGGAACAATTGGCGCAGTAGGTGTTGACTTGTTTCGTTTTCCTGGCCGCTTCAATAGGTCCAAATTGCTTGGTAATTTTCAAATAGCATCCTACACATCTTCTACGTTTATATTCGGATCCACTGAATTTTCCTAATATATGAAATTTTAGATCTACAAAATAATAAGTTTATTGAAGAATGTTATTTTGCGTATCTAGCAGATCATTTTCATATATTCAACATCTAATATTTAATAAGATAAACAATAAATTATCTATTCTTTATTATAGAAGATCGACATGCACACTTTGGCCCAGTTCCCAGGAAAAAGAAAATGCGGCAAAAGCTGGGAAAAAATAATTCTTATGATAATATTTTACATTTTATAGACTTTTAGCTGAACCTAGTTGAAAAGTATTTTAAAAATGTATCGAGGCAATTGTGGGCGGAACTTAAAAGAAAATAGCGTCAAACCTAAAAACAATGTTTGTTTTGGATATAACTTTTAAAAAATGAAAAATACAAAACTATTGTGCAGATGACAATTAAAGATTAGTAAATTTTACAAATAGAATGCCTTTATTCAAAACAGATATAGAATATGGCTATCACCATGGTGATTTTAGATATAGAATGTGATGTATTACACACTAGTGACAGAACATTCAAAAAGTCACTAGTGAGAGAATGTAAAAAAATATTTATAAAGCAAAACATTCATTCTAAGAGTAGCACTAATCATTCACGCTAACTATTAAGGATTGACAGTCAAAAAGTGGAAAATACATTTAATTATATAAGAGCATTGAAAAATAAAGTATAAAATGCTTTCGATTGAAACATTTCATTTGTATTCTTAAAAGTGAATTATTATTTGTTTGCTTCAATTGTGTTGAAACATATTCTTTATAGGATTTTGCAAGCATCAGAAAAAATAACTATCTATCAGACATTCCCAAGATCACTTTAGAACTTATATCTTCCATTTAAGCTTAATCTGTGGGTTGAGAGGGAATAGGTGTCAAATACTACAACAATACATCAAGTATTGTACCTCATCTAGCATCTCCATTTTTTATTGTTAATTTTTGTTTTGGTTTTCACAATATTTTTTGTTTGTACCTTGATAGTTGTATGCTAGTCTACAATCTTTGAATTATAATTACGTCCACCTGTTTATGTAGTGGTCGTCTGTTCAGATCTGCCAAGGGTTATCTAAAGTCTAGACATAACTTTTGTATTGCAATCTCGATTTGTGTTTGTAGTGATACTCTCACTCACTTGGAGAAGCTACTATATCTGAAAGTGATATTTACCTACCATGAAAAACACCTTGAAAATGATTTGTCTGATTTGTATATATAGTTTGAAAGAAATTGGTTTAGTGGTAATTGCGGTGTCAATACGAAAAATAGAACAATTTTTACGAAAAAAATAACGACGAAAAATAATTAATATTTCCCTGTGGTCTTCATCTTGGATAAGTATATAGATGTACAGGTGTCCGAATAGATTTATTTGTCTACATTAAATAGAAATGTTTGCAATATCTTCTAAAATATGTAATTATACAGGGTCCTGCAGCTCACCTCCCGTCTTCTACTACACCTAAACGATTTATTTTAGAAAAATGATTCAAACGGGACAATAGACTGTTTGTTAGAGAGCACATTTTTAAAATATTTTTGAATATACAGGGTGTTCCAGAAATTGGTGGTGCATCAAAGTTGTATCTTTTTAAATGGAACACCCTGTAGTTTTATTGATTTTTGGGACCCTTTCGAGCTACTGTACATATCCCTAGAATATTATCAAATTTGATTTGATAGTTCCAGAGGAATAAATTAAAATCGAAAAAAAAAAAAAAATTTTCGTCATATTTTAAAAAATTTATAAAAAATAGAAGAAACATCTTCAAACCAAAACTAAGGAACAGGTTGCTTATAATAAATCCTACTATGAATATCGTAAAAATAACTTATACAGGATGTTCAAAATTCAATGCCAAACTTTTCAAAATGTAATGCTATTTTTCTCCATTTTTTCAAATGGGACACCCTGTATATTTTTATCTCATCGGATGCAGAATTAAAAAATGAGCATATTTTTTAATTACAATTATCTCGACTATCTTAAAGGTTTCACAGATATTCGTCAAAAACTACTACAAATCGTAAAATTATTATCTAATAGTTTTACTTAACATTTTTCAAATCAATAACTAGAACTTAAGTTCAATATGTGTTCCGTTTTATCATTTAGCTCCTCTAATGTTATTAAATAAGCAAATACCTAAATTAGACAGTTTCTCATATAACTGTCTATGCAGTTCTCCTCTTGAAGGCGTAAATGAAGGGGAGTAAACAGAAATCATATTCCTGTTGTTTCTTAACCATAATAAGGTAATTTAGTAGATAGCCATGGAAACAAATTTGCTTACAAACTGTCATACAAATAGACATATGTCAATATTTTAAATTACGTATTAGTAATTTACAAGTTTTAAGCATTTTTTGTGATGGAGTACAGCAGAGAAGAGCTAGTAGATATGATTTTCATATTAGGAGAATGACATGTAGACTATACAAAACCAGTTAGAAATAGACCCGCTCGAAATGAAGAAAATGAATTGTCTGTGCTATTATCTGTTACGGAAAACCCTTTCGTTAGTCAAAAAGTAGTCGGTGATGCCGTAGGTGTAAGTGAGAGAACCGTTCAACGAATTTTAAAGGACAACCGTTTTCATCCCTACCATATCCAGTTTCATCAACAACTCTTCGATGCAGATTTTGAGCAACGTGTCGAATTTTGCAATTGGGCGCAAGCTAAAATTAGGATAAATTGTGAGTTTTTTGATAAGGTTTTGTTTTCTGATGAGGCCACATTTCATAAAAACGGATTTGTGAATCGCCATAACTTTCATTACTATTCCGACCACAACCCAAGGATTTTTAGGCAGGTTGACCAACAACACAGATGGTCAATAAATGTGTGGGGGGGAATTATTGGTGAACATGTTATTGGTTCTCACTTTTTTAACGGACATTTGAATGGTGCTATGTATCTTGATTTTTTGCAAAATCAATTGCCAAATTTATGTCAAAATTTACCAATACCTTTGAGAGATGCAATGTGGCTGCAACACGACGGAGCCCCAGCACATTATTCATTACAAGTCAGGGACCATCTCAATACAACCTTTCCAAACCGGTGGATTGGAAGAGGAGGGCCATGTAATTGGCCGCCCCGATCACCCGACCTCACTAAATTGGATTTCTTTTTGTGGGGCTACGTTAAGGAAATCGTTTATCAGGAACCTCCAACCACACCAGAAAACATGCAGCAAAGAATCAGGAACGCATTTCAAAACATTACACCCGACCTATTAGGAAGATCATTTCATACCCGCCTTCGTTTGTGCCTCCAAGAGAACGGAAGACATATTGAACATAAGTTCTAGTTATTGATTTGAAAAATGTTAAGTAAAACTATTAGATAATAATTTTGCCATTTGTAGTAGTTTTTGACAAATATCTGTGAAACCTTTAAGATAGTCGAGATAATTGTAATTAAAAAATATGCTCATTTTTTAATTCTGCATCCGATGAGATAAAAATATACAGGGTGTCCCATTTGAAAAAATGGAGAAAAATAGCATTACATTTTGAAAAGTTTGGCATTGAATTTTGAACATCCTGTATAAGTTATTTTTACGATATTCATAGTAGGATAAACTAACCTTTTATTATAAGCAACCTGTTCCTTAGTTTTGGTTTGAAGATGTTTTTTCTATTTTTTATAAATTTTTTAAAATATGACGAAAAATTTTTTTTTTCGATTTTAATTTATTCCTCTGGAACTATCAAATCAAATTTGATAATATTCTAGGGATATGTACAGTAGCTCGAAGGGGTCCCAAAAATCAATAAAACTACAGGGTGTTCCATTTAAAAAGATACAACTTTGATGCACCACCAATTTCTGGAACACCCTGTATATTCAAAAATATTTTTAAAATGTGCTCTCTAACAAACAGTCTATTGTCCCGTTTGAATCATTTTTCTAAAATAAATCGTTTAGGTGTAGTAGAAGACGGGAGGTGAGCTGCAGGACCCTGTATATTTAAACATATATAGTAATTACATGTATTATATAGTTTACAGACTATTATCGTAGGTACTTTTTAACATATCGATATAAAGATGACTTCGGTATTTGATACATTTGTGCGGCCCTTCTAATTGGCCATCCAGACTTGACTGCATTCAGAGCATCTTGGATCTGTGATGAAAGTACCAAGTTTCCTGAAAATGAATTCACTATGTAAATTGGTTTTATGCTTTGTAATTTCTAAGCTTTCAAACAGTATTGCCTGACAATTTTGTTTATAATACTCACAAACAGAAACGAGGGTATACTGCATTCTATCAGCACATTTCTAAAAACATATCAAAATCAAATCATATCAAAAGAAATATTCAGATTATGGAGTTAGTCATCGAATTCTGAAAAGCGGTCAAAATATCCACATGTCTGTTCATCCATCCACTTGTCTGTCCGACAGTATGTCTGTAAATGTGAAAATTCAATATGGAAAAGACCGATTGTATTGAAATTTGCCAAATTAATGAGGAACTTCATTGTTTTTGAAAAAAATCGATACATGAAACATTTTGAGGGGAAAGAATGCATAAATGGAGAGTGTTGCAACCGTTGATTGATAAAATACTAGAAGCACAAAACTGTTGCATAGTAGGATTATGCATGTTTCGCCAATCATGACATCTTCAGAAGTAAGTTAAAATTACAAATATACTATAAAATATTCACTAATTATATAGAAAATCATCCGATGAAGAGTTTAAAGTTTACACCTAGTTCGTTTTACTATTAATTTGAAGGAAACAGATTTAGCAACAACTGAGCTATTGAGGTATCCAGCGAGACAGGTTATTTAGGTTAAAAAGTTATGGCCAAAATTCAAAAATACTTCTCTATTGATTATTCTTCTTGTATTTACAAATAGATAGATACATAGATATAAATTTATTTGTCAATTTTGAAAACAAATGTTTATAGCACATTCTAACATATGTAATTACATATTCAGTATATGTAGTAGAAATATAAAACAAATATATGTACCTAATTATCACAGTAATAATTATAGACCAGGCAAATGAAGGAAAAACGGACAGAATTTTTAGACAAATTAGTCGCAGTGTGGCTTTGGAAGAGGTAAAGGGAGATGCTTCTCATTTCGAGAGTAAAAACATTTCATTTTCATCATAGTTTTTTATCAACAATTACAGCGGATAATCAAATTAGTCTTCTTAAAATAATGGAAAAACTATCGGTCGGAGAATGGGTGATTTGTATGTATGGTCATTTTTAAATTATTAATATAGCTTTATAACTCGTTGTTAAAAAAAAAAGTTCTTAAATAAGTATGTTTTATAGTGCTTTATAAATGTGTAAAAGATGGTTGTCGGTGCAATAGTTCAGGCACAATCCTATTTGCTTTTGAAGCTGTGGGTCTAAAGATTAATACCAGAAAAACTCAATTCATCACAAATTTGATAATAAGCGAACACATAGCCCTGGGCGATAACCACATAGAACAAGTAAGCTCATATAAATATCTAGGCCACGAGATTCGCATAGGAAGAAACAACCAATCCTGTGAAATAGGGCGCAGAATTGGTTTAACTTGGGTAGCGTTTGGGAAACTTAGCATCGCGCTAAAGTCGAACATTCCAACTTGTTTAAAGAAGGTCTTCAATCAATGTGTACTTCCTGTGCTTACTTATGGAGCAGGAACGATCACGCTAACAAAGAGGGCTGTTAACAAAATACGTGTTGCACAAAGAGCTATGGAAAGATTAATGTTGGGGATAGAGTCTCAAATGTAAGGCCCCAAATGTCTGGAGTAACAATGATGAAATGGAACTGGGCTGGGCACGTAGCAAGGATCACAGACGGACGATGGACGAAAAAAATTTTAGAGTGCAGACCGCAGGAAGACGCGAAGTCGCCCGCCAATAAGATGAGCGGATGATATAAGAAGAATAGAGACAAACTGGATGAACGCAGCACGTGATCGCAGAGGATGGAATGTACGGGAGGCCTATGTTCAGCAGTGGACGCAATTGGGCTAATTGATGATGATGATTTGTTTGTCCCACAGGCACAGAGAGGAAAAATGGAGCTCGCGGAGCTCGAAATTTTCAACTGAAATTCACAAAACATTTCTGTAATATTCAAGATATAACTAACCTTCTTGCGAAAAAGAGCAACCAATTTTCGTAAAGCATGGCCGTGAACTATTAAATTAAAAAAGGCATACTGTTTTTATTTTTTAAGCTTCGTTCTTGCAAATTAAACCAATGAAAACTTGGTTAAAACCATTTACAAGACATCTAATTAATGTCTTTGAATGATTTTTATTTCCTAAAACTGTACAGGGTGGCCAAAAACTATTTTTCAATTAAGAGCTTTTTAAGCTGAATTTTCTTAATTTTCTTTCAAATGCAACATCCGTATATTATTCAACGATGTGATGTAGAAATGAAAAACGAACAGTTTTTATAAGTACTTCCCTATGGCTAATTGCAACCGTTTTCGTTTTATAAATAAATAAGTGTCAAATTCAAGAATAAACTTAAAAAAGAGGTTCCCTCAAATAATTCATTAGAAAAATTTGCCATTAATAAAAAAACTAACAATTTCCGCAAAATTCTGGAGGTAGAATTTTTTGTTGACACTGTTTGGAGGATATTCCAATAGGTTTCATAAAAATATATGAATCGAGGAATTATTCCGAAGTTTGGGTAATTTTTTGTCTAATGTGCCTCCCGGATAATAAAGTTGACAGGATGACAATAAGACAATAGTAGCGGGGTTACTTTCAACGATATTTTGTTTTAAGCTGGCATGTCTCATACAGGTAGCGAATAAAAAATTGAAAAAAAAATGTCGCGAACATCTGTTACAACTTTCTACTGATCGTACGATAGCCCATCGACAAACGTGGATCGGGCACCGCAGTTGTTGTAGGCATCTGTAGGCACCATTTCCCCCCCAACGGTAGGTCACGTGACCACGCCCTCTTCGAGAGAGACGCAAAAAACAAAGGGCTGCTTGAATGTTGCCAAAAAATTTTGCATCTTTTATCTCTTGGTGTTTTTTCCAAAATGCTACCATCTCCCGGAAAAAAACAACAAAAAAAAAACGTTTTTTTGGAATTTTTTCACGAGAGAAGAAAGCACTTAAAGAAAAGGTTTTTAACAATGAAGCCTGTGTTTTATAGTTTTTTTTTTGACAAGAACAGTCAATAAAATTTCTGTTTTAAATTCTGACCAGAAAAAAGTTACGACAACATTATGAGACTCGTGTATATAGGCCAGTGCCTGTATACACGAGTCTCATAATGTCCGGATTTAATTGTTCACAAATGACCCATTCTTCACTTTCCTCTACGACTTAGAATTTTTCCAATATTTTTAGAAAACTGATTTTCCGCTCCAATTATTGTTAAAAAACGATGATGCAAATGAAATGTTTTCACTCGAAATAAGAAGCCACTCCCATTACCTCTCTCAAAGTCCTTCTGTAAAAACATTGCGGCTACTAATTTATATACGTTAAAACCTTTATTTGTTTGGTCTACTATCTATTTAAAAGCATATAGTTAATACATACCAAAAAATACTACCGGGTGTCCCATTATATTTTGACCCTTTCTAAACCTACATAACTTTTGAAAAGTTTTTTCCTGAATCATCTTTTATTGCCCACTTCCGGTTTAACCGGAAATGATATAGTGTATTTTCGGGGATAGGGCAACTTTGTTATTTCAAATGGAACACCCTGTATATTTTTTAACAGTCGGAAAGCCTATTGTTTCCCCTTTCCAAAAATGCCATATCTGTCATGGAAATTATACAGATTGATGGTTTTATAAGATGTTAAAGTGAATACTGCGTTTTGTCGAATTGCTACGAAAAAAATAATGATTCACAAAGTAGACTATGGAAACGAAAGACGACATCACTTGTAAATGTCAAATTAGTCTATTGTCTACTCGGGTACTTGAGTTACTGTAAGTAAAATGTTTGCTTTAAGTGAAAAAGCTAATCTTCTTTGCTGAAACTAAATCTTACAAAATAACACAAAGAACTATGTGTAACAAGGGAACCTCCAACAAAAAATTCAATTAGAAAATAGTGTAGAAACTTTTGGAATTCGGGTTGTATTGACCGTAAAAAAAGAACTTCAAATAATGAAAATGGGCTTAATAATGCAATTGAAATTTTGGAAATGACACAAAATGATTCTTCTTTTTCTACGAGAAAAATTTCTTCCGCAACAGGTATTTCGAAAACTACTGTTCATACTGTTATGAAAAATGATCTAAAATTGAATGTTTATAAAATTCAGATTCATCAAGAATTAAAGGAAACTGATTTTCCAAAACGTGTACAATCTTGTTGAAAGATTCTTGATTTAAGTAGAAGAGATTGGCATTTTCTTGATAATTATGCCAGACGATGCATCATTTCACTTAAATGGCAAGGTGAATAAGGATAATTGTAGAATTTGGGCATCAGAAAGTTCCATCAATATGCCAGAGCCTCTCCAGAAGTTACAGTTTGGTGTGCGGTATCAAAACAAAAAAATTACGGTCCCTTTCTTTTAACAATCCAATTGTCAATGCCCCATCATATTTGGACATGTTAGAATATTCCTTTTATCCTCAACTTGAATAGGATAATTTGTTGAGGACTGTCTATTTCCAACAAAACGGTGCTACGTCTCATTATGCTATGATAACTAGATTCCCTGAATGCCATCTTTGGAAGTCGTTGGATAGGAAGGGGAGGTCCTACAGCATGGCCCCCTCGATACCCAGAGCGCACAGTTCGAGATGTCCATATGGGGGTATGTGAAGACAGTCCTATGCCACAAAATTTAGAAAAACTTAGAGAAAACATTCGAAATGTCTTTAATAACATTACCCCCGAACAGTTAAGTAGAAGCTATGACAACTTTGTAAAGAGAATAAATAAATGTATCCAAGTTGACGGCCAGCATTTTGAATATCTTTTGTAATTAATGTGTATTATTTTGTTTAGTTCTTATCTGTTTAACAAATATTCTGTTAAACTTTGTTATATCGAATTTCATATGTACATTTTTAATATTAGCAACTTTGAAGTAAAGTGTTTACGAAGTCAATTGAAACTGGTCAGTGTTAAAGCACAGGACCGTGCGCACTTAATTGAATGATATTTTGTCCTATGTATTTAACAGTGGTATCGAGAATCAAATATTAGTTGAAACTGTGCAGGCGAGCCCGAGACTGGCAATGTGATCAGCCTGAATGAACCATCTACGACTGCACTAGTTTAAAGATAATAAAACGGATAGGTCCACTAGCATAAAAAAAACTTGTAAATCGTTTCTTGGCAGTCAACGTGGACTTGTGTCATTGGCCTGGATTTGAGGACGGGTGGCGACGATTGACCGGCACCCGGGTATTCCTCAGTCCGATTGGTCGGTCGGTGTTTGAGCTATATCAGTCATTAGTCAACGTGGACTGGATATTTCTCAGTGCAGTGCGAAAAATAGTTTTCAGAACAGCTTTATACCAAATATTCCGCCTAATTCGGTAATTGTATTAGATAATGCTTCTTATCACTCGCGAATATCAAATAAAATACCAAACACCAGTACAAGGAAGACATTTTAAAATTCATGAAAGAAAAAATATGGAAATTCCTGTAAAAGTTCCAATAAAGCGCGAATTACTGAAATGAATAAAACAACAGAATTTCAAAAGGGAATATGTTATTCATAACTTATCCAATGTACACGATCATACACTTTTGCGGTTACCTCCGTACTATGCATATTTAATCCTATCGAGATGGTTTGAGCAACTTAAAAGATCGTTTGCGAAAATATCACGACTCTTCAACGTTAAGCGCGGTAGTAGTTGATCATATAAGAGAAGTAATAAATGACCTCGACAATACTGATTTATGGAAAAATTGCGCTAAGCATGTAATTAAAAAAGAAAATCAATATCCAACACTACCCCCCGTTGCGCCAATTATAATTCAACCGGATAGTGATTCCTCTTCAGAAAGTGAAGATTCGGACGCGTCAACTTTTAGAATTTAACTTTTTTAATATATGTTTTCAGAATAAAACATTTTGCTGTTATATTAGGTATGAACTTTACTTTTTTATTGTTACATTTCTTGGAATATATTTTATTTAGTTGACAAGAAATTTTAATTTAAGTTACTTTGTTCTAGAGACATATTTTCTATTTATGTTTTATCTATACAAGTATTTATTTTTGTTGTACTAATTCTTTGCTTTGGTTAAGAATCTTTTATTTTTATTTTTATTTTAGAAGAAACAATTTTATTTTTACTATTTAACATCCTTGCCCCTCGCCAATCTAACCTATCCCATTTCCTCATCCCGGCAAAGATATGTTCATACCTTCTCGTTGTTCCTTGCTGAGCAATAACATATTTCAATATAGAATGGGATAACTTTAAAACTAAACCCAATAAATTTAAATATTTAGACTTTATATCTAAAACTGATATAATACTTCAAAAATATGTTATTGGATAAATGAACAAAAATAGCCTATCTAATAAACAGAAGATAATACAAATTAATACAATTTTCAAATATTATAACATTTTCTTATGACAAGCATTTCTATTTACCTACGCCCATGTACAATAAAGAGTTGCCGACTGTTTTGGCCGGCTTTTAGTTTTTATACGATTTCAATTGTATACACTTTAATATGCAACTGTTAATAAACTAATTTGATGTTTACAAGTAATGTTGTCTTTTCTTTCCTTAGTCTACTATGTGAATCATTATTTTTTCGTAGCATTTCGACAAAACGCAGTTTTCACTTTAAAACCTTATAAAACCATCACTCTGTATAATTCCCTTGACAAATATGGCATTTTCGGAAAGGGGAAACAATGGGCTTTCCAATTGTGAAATAATATACAGGATGTTCCATTTGAAATACAAAGTTGCCCTATCCCCGAAAATACGCTGTCATTTCCGTTTAAACCGGAAGTGAACAAAAAAAGACGATTACAACTAGTTCAAAAGTTATATAGATTTAAAAAGGGTCAAAATATAATGGAACACCCGGTATCAGATAAAAGCTAAAATTTCTTTACATAGATTATCTTCTGAGAATTTTCTATTATTATCCTAGTTAGATACTTATTAACGTATCGATGTAAAGACGTCTTAGATATCTGGTACATTTCAGCCGCTTTCCTGATCGAACATCCAGATTTGACAGCATTCACAGCATTTTGAATTTCTGACCAACTATGCCTTCGTCGTGGAATAATATTGCGAAGCATTAAGTTTCCTAAAATTAAGCAAGCACATTCAGTAATTATTTTACTTCTCTCTGGTTATACTACTTAAAAACTAGAAAAATATTAAATGAATTTATTTGTAAAATATCCATTTATTGAATCGAAAATAAAAATCTATTTAAAATATTAGTTTCTTGTCACACAACCCACACCTGGTTATGTTAAAGAACAAGAAGGCGAGCGAGCCTTTTAGGCAGTTAGTACTTTCATAAATATAATAATAATAATATCATTTATTTTACATTTGTGTAGGATTAGGCAGTATTTCAATATAATCACTAGGTATGTCAAATTTTTATGAAAATTTAGCTGAAGTGTAAGTAATAACAAAGGAAACTATTACATGTGCTCTTTCTAATTAAAAAAGTGACAAAAACAAAAACTTACAAATTAACGCGTACACAAAAAATCCGATATAGAATAAAAAACAAGGATTCAACCTTGGCCCATTATTATTCTTGCTCTTCATTAATGATCTTGTACAGATCATCGATTGTGAAAAGGTGCTATTTGCTGACGATCTAAAAATCTACTATACCATAGAGAATGATAAAGAGAGATTTATTCAGAACCAGTTGAGAAAGATTGAAGTTTGGTGTGACGAAAATAATCTTCATTTAAATACTCAAAAACGTAAAAGCTTAACTTTTACACTAAAGAAACCTTACACTGAATTTACCTATCAACTGAAGTCCACAAACTTAAGCCAATGTTAATCCATGAAAGATCTTGGTATAGTGTTTGGCCCAAAACTGTAATTTACTGACCATATTAACAAGACTACAACTTCCGTATTAAGAGTGTTAAGTTTTGTAATACGAAACATGATCCCACTGCGTTAAAAGTACTTTATTTTGCTTATGTCAGATCAAAGTTAAAATACGGTTCCTCAATCTGGCATCCGTTTTATAATGTACATGAACTGGCCGTTGAAAAGATTCAGAGGAAGTTTCAATATAAAAACTCAGGAGTGTACCCCGAAAGGGGCTACTCTCTGCACTTGTTAAATTCATTGAGTTGTCAATCCCATCATCAAGAAGAGTATTGCAGTAGTATTTATTTACAAAGTTTTGCATAATAAAATTGATTGCATAGGCCTTGTTAACGAAATAATATTTCGAGTTTCGCGATTATCCTCAAGAGTCTCGACTACTTTTCACTTATCTATCGCTAGAACTAATATATTGTTACGATCACCTGTATATATAATGTGCAATAGTGTTAATGGCGTTGCTATGTACTGTGATATACACCACAATAACTTAAGCGAGCTGACTAGAATTATCACGGAACCTCAACCTCATTAAACATTCATTTATATCCTTACCTAGCTTAAGTTAGTTGACTTAATTTGATCCATTTTTTGTTATTTTATTAATTTTGGCATACTTTTTATTTGTTTACATATATACATATTTTTTTTCTCTTCCTTTCTCTTCTTTTCTTTCTCTTCATATTTCTTGATCCTAATTAATTCGTCTTAATATATTAACTTAATTTATATAACTTTAACTTAGTTTAGTTTATTCTTGGACAACCCTCGGCTCAGATTTATGTATTATCATATTCTCTTTAACTTTCAATTGGACTATTTTTCAATAGAGGCATTGTTTCCAAAGTTATCGCCGAAAAAGTAGTTTTTGCAAACTTTGTGTGCAAATATCTCCATTCAACCTTCGAGTATGAGACTTGTGATTTTCAGTGAACAATTTCATAACACATACTTATAATATGGCTGATAGACTCGACCTTTACTTGGTGAAAATCCATTATCACTAAAGAAATAAAAAACACTAAACTGTTTTTCACGTTTTCACATGTATTACGTCAACATGACGATCGTTTCGCTAAAACATTAGCTTCATCAGATGAGTGCACTGTAACACTACTCACAAATTGAACTTATTGAACCTTAAATACATGAAATTGAATTACCTGAAAACTAATTTGCATAAAATTGTGATTATTTACTTATAATATAAAATGTACTACTAGGAAATGGAATTAAAATAGATTAACAAGTGGAGAATTATTTATGTCTAATTGATCGTTAAGTAAAATATTATCGTTTTTATACCTATTAATTTCTAAGCTCTCAAGTAACGACAACTTTGATCCCTTACTAGCTGTATGAAGGATATCAAAATCGTCGTTAAATAAGTGCTTTTCTTCCAAAAGGTGATTCGACCTGTTTGTAACAGGTAGAAATTAAAAAAAACGGATAATGGAACATAAAAAATCTTTTTTGAATAATAAAAATAATTCTACCTTTGCAAATCACCTTTTGGAAGAAAAGCACTTATTTAACGACGATTTTGATATCCTTCATACAGCTAGTAAGGGATCAAAGTTGTCGTTACTTGAGAGCTTAGAAATTAATAGGTATAAAAACGATAATATTTTACTTAACGATCAATTAGACATAAATAATTCTCCACTTGTTAATCTATTTTAATTCCATTTCCTAGTAGTACATTTTATATTATAAGTAAATAATCACAATTTTATGCAAATTAGTTTTCAGGTAATTCAATTTCATGTATTTAAGGTTCAATAAGTTCAATTTGTGAGTAGTGTTACAGTGCACTCATCTGATGAAGCTAATGTTTTAGCGAAACGATCGTCATGTTGACGTAATACATGTGAAAACGTGAAAAACAGTTTAGTGTTTTTTATTTCATTAGTTATAATATGGCAAAAAAAATTTTTTCAAATTCCATTGTTGGCTTCCAAATCCAGATCCGTTCGTTGAAGTGCAATTTGAAAATATTACATCATTAAGGAATTGGGCCAATAAGGAAAAAATATGACATACCTTTGATGAATACATTAAAAAACAACATTTTATTAAAAAAACATAAATATATTTAAATTAGA
The DNA here is from genome assembly GCA_963583905.1 of Stenurella melanura. Taxonomy (NCBI): domain Eukaryota; kingdom Metazoa; phylum Arthropoda; class Insecta; order Coleoptera; family Cerambycidae; genus Stenurella; species Stenurella melanura. Next base: position 9,427,085 of record OY757309.1, on the reverse strand, counting down.
ATCAAACAACTATATAGTTGATAGACGACCTTTGGTGAAAATCCATTATCACTAATGAAATAAAAAAAGTGTTTTTAACGTTTTCACATATATTACGTCAACATGATGATCGTTTCGCTGAAACATTAGCTTCATCACATTTGCGCACTACTACACTACTTACAAATTGAACATATTGGACCTTAAATACATGACATTGAATTATACCTGAAAATTAATTTGCATACAATTATAATTATTTACTGATAATATAAAATATACTACTAAGAAATGGAATTAAAATAGATTTACAAGTGGAGAATTATTTCTGTCTAATATAACAGTTTTTATACCTATTAATTTCTAAGCTCTCAAGTAACGACAATTTTGATCCCTTACTAGCTGTATGAAGGATATTAAAATTGTTGTTAAATAAGTGCTTTTCTTCCAGAAGGTGATTTGCATAGATATAATTATTTTTATTATTCAAAAAATATGTTTTATGTCCCATTATCCATTTTTTAAATTTCTACCTGTTTGTCCCACATATATCTTAGGGTACGTCCCACAGGTTAGCTTATATACTCCCGACAATTCTTTTTTATTCTTATCTTTATTGCTTTTAATAATAGAGCCTAAAGTATTATTAGTTTTATAAGCTATATTCAGACCTTGCTTCTTTAAAAATGTACTAATCTTTTCTGACGGGTCGCTTGGATAGTTTTTCAGATTACATTAATTCATTACAATCGAATATTAAATTCATTATGGAAAGAGAAAGTGCTTAATACTTAATATTTTAGATTTAGAAATAAATAGAGTTGACAACACACACCAATTCTCCATTTATCACAAACCTTCACATACTGATACCACGATAAAAACCGCTGCCTAAGGAATCACTACTTCCACATCCAGATTCATCATCCAAGTCACTTTAAAGGAAACTTCTTGACTATATTTGCACTCTAGTATGTGGAAGTTATTGGTCATAGAATTTTAATATTTGGGGCAGATGTCATAGAAAAGTTTGAGGAGTTGGTTTGTATCATATACGTTAAAAATGAAGTTTCTAGTTTACCCTACTTATTTTCCACTATTCACAACCTACCACCTCCCACCCCTTGAATGCAGTCATCTCAATCAGATGTCACTACAATACATACGTGTACTAACTTTCAGGTGAATATCTCAATTTGATGTTATAAATCCCATTAACAATGAAGCGGAGGTGGTGGAGTTTGAAAAATATTAGAAAGAAATCTCTGAGGCCTTGGTTTCTAGTATATACACCAAATCCCAAATTTCTGTACTCTTACCAGCTTGATTTACTTATTTTCCCCTAGTCCTCCTGTTAACCCCAACCCTTCTACGGAATCATCCCAAAATATATTCTAGTTCCAGATGTCATTATAATACATACGTCTACCAAATTACAAGTGAATATCTCAATTTTATTTTATCAACCGCTCTAATAACGTAGTAAGGGTAATGGAAGGGTTGAAAAATATTATTAAAAAACCTGAGGCCTTAGCTTCTAAGACATACACCGAATTTCAAGTTGCAGTACTCTTACCAGCTTGTTTTACTTATTTTTCCCTATTTACCTCTACTTACCCCCACTCCTTCAACACAATCATGTCAAAATATAATCTAGTTTTAGATATAGTTATAATACATAAATGTACCAAATTTCAAGTGAATATTTAAATTTAATTTTATCAACTCTTTTATTAAGGGAGTGGGGGTGGTGGGGGATGGAAAATACTAATAAAAAACCTGAGACCTTCGCTTCTAGTATATACACCAAATCCCAAATTTCTGTACTTTTACCAGCTTGCTTTACTTATTTTCCCTTATATACCCCTATTTAACCCCCAACCCTTCAACGGAATGATCTCAAAATATAATCTAGTTCCAGATGTCGTTATAATACATATGCGTACTAAATTTCGTGTGAATATCTCAATTTTATTTTATCAACCCCTTGAATAATGAAGTAGGGTGGTGGGTGGGCTGAAATATATTATTTAAAAAATCTGAGGCCTTGGCTTCTAGTACATACACCGAATTTCAAGTTTCTCTACTCATACCAGCTTGCTTTACTTATTTCCCCCTATTTACCCACTAATAAACCCCAACCCTTCGACGGAATCATCTCAAAGTATAATCTAGTTCCAGATGTCGTTATAATTCATACCAATGAAGTAGGGGTGGTGGGGGTTGAAAAATATTGTAAATAATCTGAAACCTTGGCTTCTAGTACATACACTGAATTTCAAGTTTCTGCAGTCTTACCAGCTTACTTTACTTATTTTCCCCTATTTACCCCTATTTAACCCCCAACCCTTCAACGGAATCATCTCAAAATATAATCTAGTTCCAGATGTCGTTATAATACATACGTGTACCAAATTTCAAATGAATATCTCAATTTTATTTTATTAACCCTTTTCATATTGGAGTAGGGGTGGTGGGGGTTGAAAAATATTATAAAAAAAATCTAACGCTTTGGCTTCTAGTACATACACCGAATTTCAAGTTTCTGTACTCTTACCAACTTGTTTTACTTATATTCCCATATTTACCCCAAATTAACCCCCATCCCTTCAACCGAATCATCTCAAAATATAATCTAATTCCAGTCGTCGTTATAATACATAGGTGTATAAAATTTCAACTGAATATTTCAACTTTATTTTATCAACCCCATTAATGGGGTAGGGGTGGTGGGGGGTTGAAAAATATTATAAAAAAATACGAGGCCTTAACTTCTAGTACATACACCGAATTTCAAGTTTCTGTACTCTTACAAGCTTGCTTTACTTATTTTCTCCTATTTACCCCTATTTAACCCCCAACCCTTCACCGGATATCCTCAAAAAACAATCCAGTTCCAGATCTCGTTATAATATATACGTGTACAAAATTTCAAGTCAATATCTTAAACCGTTCCGGAGAAAACGTGCGGACAAAAAAAAGTTACAGACAGACAGACCGACAGAATTTTTTTTTTCGCTCAAATTTAAAATCTCGACGTGTCGTGACATTCTAAACCTATTTCACGAATAAAAATTTTTGAAAATTTTTTTGCAATTACTATACTTCCAATCCACTACGTGGATGTGGAAGTAATTACACCCTAGACAGCATAAGCATGCAGCTTACCATAGTATGTTACATAGGCCATTAAATATTCCCTTATCAGATTACGAATTTAATAAGGAGTTTAACTTAATTAAGCAAATCGCGGTTAACAACGAATTTCAAGCCTCTTTTATAGACAACTTATTGCACAAAAAACGGTACAATAACGCGATAAATGCAGTATATCCCTCCTATAAAGATGATAATTCAAAATCTAATTTCAAGTCAATAACATTCATTGGCGACCCGTCAGAAAACATTAGTACATTTTTAAAAAGCAAGGTCTGAATATAGCTTATAAAACTAATAATACTTTGGGCTGTATTATTAAAAGCAACAAAGATAAGAATAAAAAAGAAGAATTGTCGGGAGTATATAAGCTAACTTGTGGGACTTGCCCTAAGATATATATGGGATAAACAGGTAGAAATTTAAAAAAACGGATAATGGAACATAAAAAATCTTTTTTAAATAATAAAAATAATTCTACCTTTGCAAATCACCTTTTGGAGGAAAAGCACTAATTTAACGACAATTTCGATATCCTTCATACAGCTAGTAATGGATAAAAGTTGTCGTTACTTGAGATCTTAGAAATTATAGGTATAAAAACTGTAATATTTAATTCCATTTCTTAGTAGTATATTTTATATTATCAGTAAATAATTACAATTGTATGCAAATTAGTTTTCAGATATAATTCAATGTCATGTATTTACGGCCCAATAAGTTGCAATTCCATCAAATTATACAAAATTGATTTCTTATAATGCTATGTTGATATCATTTCATCTGAAATTTCATCCTTAATATTCTCAAGATATTCCTTAGTGTTGTTGAGTGTTTCACTGACGTTGTACTTCTTAACATATCGATGCAATGACGTCGTAGGCATTTGAAACATTGTAGACACTGCCCTGAAAGTACATCCAGAATTTATTGCACTCACGGCATTTCGTATTTCTGTTGGAGTATGTCTTCGCCGCCGGTCTTTACGAAGTATTATGTGTCCTAGAATTAAATATCAGGTTAGTATAACAAAAAAGCAAATCAACGACATAATTCTGAAATAATAATAACTTTTTTTTTACCCGAAAAACACCAATGAGAGAACTGCTTACCTACGCGGGTCCTCGTGTAGCTCTGAGCAATATGTCAGCATTTTAGCCCTACCTCGAGGACGCTCGATTACATCGCAAACCACATCATAAACAAAACATCCGTTCCCTTTGAAAGTTATATTAGGGCTAATGCGTCTTAGTGGAGAACGTGCTTAGTCGCGATGTTATCGTGTACTGGGTTCGATTTCCAGCTCCGAAACTGGCAATGTCGATGGGTAGTGGATGTTGTCTGTATTTTTTCAAATGTGCAGCCCCCTTCCGGGCAGCCTAGGTCTTGGATTTGGTGGGTTGTCTACTATGCACGATGAGTTTATGTTTATTAAAAAATTAAAATTAGTAGAGCAGTATAGTAGTACTCAGTGTAGTACGCGTGTGGCGAGACAGTTGTCATTTTGACAATACAAAGTAAAAATCAAGACTAATATACTTTTTTTCTCAATTGTTATTACGGACTTTCAAGTAACGGCCTAATCTGTTCGATATAAAAATGAAAATATAAAATTTGTTATTTCATGTGTTAAAGAATAACATTGTCACAAGTCCGTTCAGATGACAGTTATTTACAAATATTTCACTTCTCATTTTGGGATCCTAGTCTTTAGTCCAGTTGGTAAAATAAGAAATACACCAGAAGCTCGCAAAAAATGTTTCCGAGATTTTCCTTCAGTAACTGTTAGTGGGAGGATTAAACATCACAAAACCACAAAGATCAGTTCCAGGAGTGCCACGCAATCCCCCCAAAAAAAACACCACTTCGGGGAAAAAGCCTTATTTTACTGATAACTCGTTAACCGTTGAAGATATAAAAAAATTGCTTATTATAAAAAGAAAGCTTGTGTAATTGTCTCAAAAAAAGTCGTCTTGTAATTTTCTTGTATATGCCATGGTTTTCGAGAAAATCGATATTGACAAAAATTGCAAAATTTTTATTGGGCGCGACTTGTCGTTTATTTGAAATTTCTTGTGCGCGGGGCAATAGAAAAAATGGAATTGCTCGAAAACCAAACAAGCTAGGAAGAAAACTCAAAATGTGTTTTAAAGGGGATATAAAATACTCTCTCGTGCTGCCATTTTTTATGGCTATTCGTATTTATTAGTATATAAAAATACCAATATAATATAGTTATCTCCTGATTTTTTGTACATCTAACTATTCACAGGCCCAAAAAAATAACTAACTTTAACATAAGTTATAAATGATTATCTTTTAATTTAGGATAGTACTTCAATTCAGAAAAAGTTAGAAATAAAAATATTCACATTTACAAATTTACCAGCATGTTGAAGTTAGCCAAAAAAAAAAAAAAAATCCAAAAAAGACTGCATATTCAATTTTTTTATGATATTTTTTTATGCAGTTTTTAACTATTAAATGATTAGAAGCAATAGTTATATGATAAATAAACTCAGAAAAAAAATTTAAACTAAATTTTCAAGACGTTTGGGTCTTTTTTTATTTTTAGGAAACAATAAAAAATTAGCCAAAATTTGGCTAATTTCAACATGCTGATAAATTTGTAACTGTGAATATTTTTATTCCTAACGTTCTCTGCATTGAAGTACTACCTTGAACTAAAAGGTAATGCATTTATAACTTATATTAAAGTCACAGTGGGCCTGTGAATAGTTAAAAGCGCAAAAACATTAGGTAACTAACTATATATTTTTATTTTTATATACTAATAGATATCAATAGCCATAAATAATGGAAACAAGAGAGTATTTTATATCCCCTTTAAAACCCATTTTGATTTCTTTTCCTAGCTTGTTTTCGAGCAATTCAACATTTTATATAGGCCGCGCGCAAAAGATTTCAAATAAAGGAAAGTTCGCATGCATTAAAAACACAAATGTTGTTTTTTTCGATGTCGATTTTCTGGATAATCATGGCATATACAAGAATATTACAAGAGGACTTTTCTTTAGGAAGTTAGTCCAGCTTTCTATTTTATAATGAACAACTTTTTTACATCTTCAACGATTAACGAGTTATCAGTAAAATAAGGCTTCTTTCTCGAAAGGGGTGGTTTTTTGGGGGGTTGCGCGGCACCCCCAGAACTGATTTTTGTGGTTTTGTGATGTATAATCCCCCCACTAACAGTTACTGAAGGAAAATCTCAGATAATATTTTTTGTAATGGAAATCTTTATAATTATTGGACTATTTAGTTTTTAAAGATCATCGGTTTAGTGGCATAACGCTTACGTTATACGTTTGCAAGTCCTAGGTTCGAATCCGGGTTAGGGTATATTTAGTAGCGTTTTTTTGTGTTACCGGAAGTAGTGGGTTAAACCACTGTTGATTGGCACAATACGTCTAGTCGCTGTTATCTCTGCTTATTTCGGGTCTCAACTGCGGCAAATGGCAATGACGCGGAGAATGGTTGTTACGTTGATGTCTATGTATACGTGTTCTTGTTGAATATTGAAATATAATTAAGATAATGTAAATATACAGGAAAATTATGCTTTTTAATGTTTCAAAAAGTTTTATTAAAACTCTACACGTGTTTCGGCTTATTAGGCCTTTATCAAGAGTATTATCTTGTACTCTTGATAAAGGCCTAATAAGCCGAAACACGTGTAGAGTTTTAATAAAACTTTTTGAAACATTAAAAAGCATAATTTTCCTGTATATTTACATTATTGAAGAATGTTTCACAAGGAACCAACCGTAGAATCAACCCAATGTAATAATTAAGATATTAAAAAAGAATAGCAACCGAACACTTGTCTGGCCTCACCACACATGTAAAATATATAAGAGTTCTGGAAGCGACTAGAAAAACCGCTGTATAAGGAATCAATACTTCCACTTCCAAATTTTCCATCCAAGTTTCTTTAAATATCGAAATATTTCGGTTATTATTGAACTTATTAAAATAAGAATCAAGAATATTTCCTTAGAGCAGTTTACAATGTTCTACAGGCCTGTAGAGTCCGTTTTTTCTGCGACTTCTCGACTGTCAACAACTTTAAAATTTTAAATACGGACCTGGAGCTTTTTTTTGAAAGCATTTTACAATACGAAATCAATGATGTGTCGCACTTAATTATCTTCCAACGTCCAATTGCACTTAAACCTATAATACTTAAGTGTAACAGGTTACCTGAATGCGGTCCTGTAAGTGTTGTTTGTTAAATTAGATTTTACTGGACCATGCATTAAGTAAGTAAGTAATTGATTTACTTGACATTTGTTATTGATTTTTTATAATGGCATCGACATTTTTAAAAGCTAACTAATGAAGGATAACAAATTACAGAAGATTTTTAATTAAATTCCCAATCTCATTGGGACATACGTTTATTCTTCTGTCGATGTCATGTACTGCACGCCAAGTGACTTTTCTATGCAAACAGGCGAAATATTTTGGAATTACTTGCCTTGAATTGTCCATTATTGATGCATTCCTTCTATCTACACTTTGTTTTGTAAAGTACCCCATAAAAAATAATCACACGGTGTTAAGTAAGGTGGCCTGGCTGGTCACCTCATTACACCTTGATTGTCGAATGGTTGGAAAATTGTTACGCATCGTGTTACGCTTTGTTAGTTGATTTTTAAAAATTTGCATAGCTCGTGTCATGGGAATAAAGAAAACAACCAAACCAAAATTTCTAGGTTAGTCCATAGTCCACTGAAACGACCTTGCATTTTGGGCAGGACAAGACTTTTTTTATGTAGGGGGCTCAGTGTGGGTATAAAACTCGGCTTTCATTTGGCCGCCATCTTAAAAATGGACAGTTTTTCCGAGGTATCTTGAGTAAGTTTCACAAAAAAATGTCCAAGACATTTTTTGTAGAGAATTCAATTCTCTACAATTTTGATCTAGATACTTCTTACCGTAAAACCGAAAATAAAAAAGGCACAATTAAAAACAGACTAAAATTTTCAGGAAAAATATAATTTACGGGAAATAACTTTTTTGCTATTGATTTTATTGAAAAAACAAATCAGATTTATTTGTAGATCGTGTTATTGCGAACAATTTTTTCGACTTCTGTTTTAAATTTCTCTTCTTGGAGAGGTGTTAGGACGTTGCTAAGGGATCAAACCAAGTAGTTCATTCAAAACGCGCGAAAAAACACCGGTCTGAAAGTTTATACTCACACTGACCTCCCCTACACATAAACAAAAACTTGTCCTGCTCAAAATGCGAGGTTCGGCCATAATTTTGTAACATTTCAATGGACTAAGTGTTAATTATTTTTTTAATGCAAGGAACAGTCATCATAAATGAATTTAACGAAGTGACAATGGCTGAGCGAGCGTTGATGTTCTACGTTGTTCGACTTAATTTAGCATCGAAAAAATATGAGGCTTTCTGGTGTACAGCGGATATTTGTAAAGGGTATTGCACGTTTCGTAGGCATCGAAAGTCTAGACAGGTCTAGTTGTTAGTAACTTACCTTTTTAGGAAATGTCAAATTAAAAAGCATGTATTTTTAAATTAAGATTTTATTTCAATTTTCTACATATTTTAAGTATGGACATGAATTTATCGATCCTGCTCGTTCTAAAATTTATTTTCAGTACTTGTGACATTCAGAATTTATAGAGGGAGCTAGTAGCGAAGCTTAAAAATAAAAATCACTTCAGATAAACTGGTTGTCGTTATGGAAAGTACACTGTAACAAATGTAACATTTTACAACATCTAAATCATTACATTGCCCTATTGTTTCTTTTTTCAGCAGGGCACTTTACTAGGCCAATCATAAAAAATTGGTGATTAAACTATATGACTATATGAATGAACGATCAGCAATAAATTGGATCAGCTATTTGTCAACATATGTGAGTATATAACATAATCGTATCATTTCTTTCTAAGTATGGGAGTTCCGCTGAGCGCAATATTGGGCTGTGGTATTCATATTTTATATTAATGAGCTTGACTTGACTATATGTAATGATTTCCTTGTATTCTATTGGTAAACTGATCTTTCTATGATTATTTTCAATCCTACGCATCATGTGTTAGAAAGAAATGTAATAATGTTGTAGAGAAAGTATATACATTTTAACTCAGTTTCATAATAGACAGAAAAACTGCGAGTCCATTCCCTATTAGGTTATTAAGTCATTTATAATAGGTACCTATGATAGAATAAAATGTTTGGGGGTTAACAAATTAATATTTATGCCGAGGTTTTCCGTGAACATATTTTATATGGAAAATAGACAAAAATATATTCATTTAAAATATTTATTAATTGATTTAAACTAATAGAAATCTTTATAAGTATATTTATCCAATAACCCATTAAATATTACAATCAAGTCTAGATCTGACTCAAGAAGTCTCAATTACAAGTACAAAGTATCTAACATTCACACTAAAACTATGCCATTAAATAAACAGCTAAATTGCTTATGGACAGCATTGTAAATTACTGAAAAGGGATAGTAAACGCAAGTATTGGCATTTACTATCCTTTTTGTTACACAATTTCCCATTGGTGATGAGCCCATGGAATATCATCAGCTTTCACTTAAGAACAATTGATGCCGAGTTTCCTTTAATGTTAAATCTCTGCAACAAGAAAAAATGTATCAGTAAAATTTCTTCTAATTTTAGAATAGTTTATATCAAAAATATTTATTATATCCTCATATTCCTGTATTGGTCTAGGACATAGCAACATACCGGGTGAGTCACGAATTGCGCTCGCCCCGATATTTCCTAAAATATTTGGAATAGAAAATTTAAATTTGGAGGCCTTATTACACGACTTAAATGCCATCTTTTCAATAAAAAATCAAGTTTGGTGCACATCCGGTTTGACCGGAAATGCCCACAACTTTCGATTTTTAAATAGAATACCCTATATATTTTTACATTTTTGGAATCTAGAGGAAATTTTGAATACAATACGTCCATTTTGGTCAGTTTTTGATAAACATTAAAAATTTTAGTAAAAAATCTATTTCTGAATCCAGAGTGCTGTGGTGCCCAAAATATATTTTAGTTTGTGTGCTACGTTACTATAAAAATAAAAAGAGCAATATGATTGCATTACTTAATTTTCTAGAGGCGTTTAAAATTTTTAAATGTGATTTTTACCCACTAACTCGGTTTTTTTTAAATGAGAATTTAATCGTTCACCAACATTTTTAAATACCTCATTTTCGTACGAATCTAATGATACCAAAATTTTGAAAATCCGCTCAGAAATATTTGAGATTTCAGCCAAAATACAATGCAACCAAGCTTTTAGAAACATGCGGCTAATAGATAATAGATTAGTGGGCTTTGGAAACTAAAATGGCACATTTCTGTGTAAATCTGGTAACCTAATAACATTGGAAAAATCATAGTAGCCATTGAATGTAATAAAACAATATCAGCTGTCAGACAGATACAAAATAAAGCGTTGCGGAAATCTCTTTGAGTAAAAATTTAAGAAAATGAATAATTTTAGTAGAAATGAAAAGGTCGATATGTTACTGATATATGGAGAGCGTCTCAAAATTTCAACTGCAGCTGCAGAACTGTATCAGCAATGATATCCCAATAGACGTCATCCAAGCAGACACTTGTTTGCCAGAGTGGAACAAGAATTAAGAAACGAACCCAATCAACAAGATGACCATCAAACATTTATTGTAAGTGAGGACAAAGAAATTGATGTATTAGGATTTGTGACGGTACACCCAACAACATCAACAAGGGAATTGTCAATGGAATGCGACATTAGTCAGTCTTCGGTTTGCAGAATTTTAAAGAAACATAAGTTTCGGTCTTATAAATACCAAATACACCAACATCTTTATGGACATGATAACGACAGGAGGCTAGTATATTGCAACTGGTTCTTAAATGCAGTACAACAAAACCCAGGTTTTCCTTTTCATATTTTATATTCAGATGAAAGTAGATTTACGAACCAAGGTATGTTTAACAGAAATAATACTAGGTACTGGGCTCAAGAAAATCCGAGGTTGGTAGGGCGGGGGAATATTCAGGAAAGATTTGGGTTTAACTGTTGGTTTGGAGTACTTGGAGATCGAATAATTGGACCCATATTTTTTGACGGAACACTTACTGGCGAACGATATTTATTCTTTTTACAAAACCAGACAGCAGAATTTCTTGACTTACTTCCTCTTGCCTATTTACAAAATCTGTTTTTCCAACAAGATGGTGCTCCCCCACATAATTCCAGAAGAGTGATGGAATATTTAAACAACTTGCATGGTGAATGCCTTATCGCAAATCAAGGTCATATCAGGTGGCCTCCTAGGTCAGCTGACTCAACACCTCTCGACTATTATGTATGGGGCACTCTCAAAAATAAAGTTTATAAAACTTCTTCAAATACCCGTGAAGAGCTGCAAAATAAAGTTGTACGGGCACTGAATGATGTATTGTATTCAAAATTTCCTCTAGATTCCAAAAATGTAAAAATATATAGGGTGTTCCATTTAAAAAAAAGGATGGCATTTTAGTCGTGTAATAAGGTCTCCAAATTTCAATTTTCTATTCCAAATATTTTAGGAAATATCGGTGCGAGCGCAATTCGTGACTCACCCGGTATATGGGGCCTGGGATATAGCATGTTGGCAGAACAGAGTATAACACTTCGGAACTTGGTGCTAGTGGAAGAGGATATATTGGCGATCAACATTCGATGCATGCCAACATTTTTTCTCCGTGCAATTAGCAGCACTGAGGACATCAATTATGACCAACATTGGAACGTAGTATAACACTTTCTGACCAGGCAGAAAATTTTTGTTGTCAATGCTCATTGCTGGAAAACCATTTTCTGCTTGAGCATTTTCCAGATTTTTAGCCATCTTTTGGCCAAAAATTGAACTTTTGTCCAAAAACGAGAAAAAACTGATGCTTTTCAAAAAAAAAAATGTTGGCACCTTCTCAAACTTGTAGTTTTTGTACTAAGGAATAGTCGCTGTGAGTCCCAACATTTCTTTGGCAATGTAACCCCACCAAACCATCCCCAAAACCTATAAAGAATTAAATATAGATTATTGTGCCAAAAAAGAATACAAAAACGACACATTTAGCGAGTAATAACCGATAAATCATTTATTATTTATTTATTTGGTATTTGAATGTTTGGGGGGGTTTGGGGGTGGTTTGGGGAGGTTACGTTCGGCAAAAATGTTGGCACTTTGGCACTTGCAGAGACTATTCTTTGGTACAAGACGGGGCCAATTTTTTTTTTGAAAAGCACCAATTTTGGCCCATTTTCGACCAAAAGTCCAATTTTTGGTAAAAAATCTGGAAAATGAGCAGAAAATGTTGGCATATGGTTTTGCAGCAATGAGCATTGACAACGAAAATTTTCCGCCTGGTCAAAAAGTGTTATACTACGTTCCAATTTCGGCCATAACTGGTCGCCAGTGCTGCCAATTGCACGTAGAAAAAATGTTGGCATAAGCATATCGAATGTTAATCGACAAGATATCTTCTTCAACTAGCAAGCCTCAAAGTGTTATACGTTATTCCAAAATTGAATATTTTCTGGGGCAGCTAGCGCCAAAACGGGTAGGAGGGGAGGTCTGATTCACATAAGATAAGATACTCAGCAAAATATTGGCTAAAACATAATAGCAATACCAACGTGTTATATCCCAAGCCTCATATATGTAGCTATCTCCTAGACCATATCTATTAAGCTTCGTCACTCATCGAAAATGTTATTGGAAATATTGTTGATATAAACTTATGTTTGCAAATGTTTAACATTGTCCATGTCTAACCGTGATATAAAAAATTATGTTGTTCAGAGTTGATCATGGAATTTAAAACTGCTGGTTCAGCTTATGTTATCACTTTGTAATGACTATGTCAATCATTTTCTCGGCGAATAGGGAAAACGACAGGTAAAACTTTATGATATCGATATCGGAAGTTCGAAATTGGCGTTTTGACGGCAACGTAAATAGCCAAGATCGCAAATTCAAGCTGACAGGAATAAATGAAAAACTACATTTTTTGACGTTTGGCGCATTTCCAACTCAAATGGAAACCACACAATCATTACAAGAGCCTGACAAGATGAAAAGCAGTTTTATTATTTCATGACCATCTCCGACGAAGATGTTACCGTAGAAGGTTGTTAATGTAGAATTTTCACGTACAGATTTTTTATTATTGGCGATGATACCAAAAGTATTAAACTAGTGTGGCACTTTCTACAAGTTTTAGCGGTTTTAGCAATAAAATTATTTACTATAATATTTTTTTCAGAATTTCCATTGTTATATTGAGAATAATCTTAACCTCCTTAACAAGAAAACATGCTCCTAAGTACAACATGAGCGTTAAACTAATTTTTACTCACAGATAGACGATACCGTATCTTGTTCATTTAAGCCAAATTAATGCGATTTCGAACCACCGTAGTATCTCTGAAATCAGATATTTTTGTTAATTGCTCGATCCCCCTTTTTACGTTAATATAAATCTTAACAAGAAATATGCTATTCAAGACGACATGACCGTTAAACAAAATTTTACACGAACCGTAGTATGGCTTCAGATATCATTAGTAAAAGTTCGGTCTCTTTTTTGTTATATTGATTAAAGTCCCTTTAACAAAAATTGTCCTCAAAGAAGAATGACAGTTAATGGTCACTGGACTCTTAAGACGGCCCTGCCTTCGAGGGAAAATTCGTATATTTGTGATAGAATAGTTAAAATGTAATGAAATAAAAATGTATTAAAACTTGATATAATTCTGATATTTTTCTTTCCCAGCTTTCAATCGGATTTGAATATTATTAAAATATAATAAATCTATGTACGGTGTTATGGTTACTTACTACGTAGTACGCAGTAGGTTGTGACCAATGATCAGATGTCACAATTTATGAGGGATGTACTCAGACTAATTTGCATGAATGTTTTTACGTTGGATATAATATAGCTTGTTTCGTTACGTGATTCTTTTCTTTAACAAAATGAGTTACAAGTTTGTTTAGATATGGATGAACATCTTAAATATACTTTCAAATTTACGCTTTGACAAACATATTTTCTTTGCTGAACTGCATCGTGCGAGTGAAAGTCAAGGTTGCCTTGCCACTGACCACTGTCAACACAGACAATTATTTGCAGATCTGCATCAAATTAGAATAGTTTTCAGTCAGTGGTAGATATGGAGAAAGCGGTTCGACTCATTTGGCATTACATGCGCAGCCACTTAAAAAACATACCACAAGAAAATAACGTTACTTTGGAACGATCACCAGGTAATGTTCTCGAAAGACGTGCAGGCGCGCGCGGCCAATCTCCTACCCATCATCGTTCTCTACGAACAACCAGTTGTTTCAGCATTGAGTAACTCAATAGTACGTTACTTAAAAATACCTCGACAAAATAATGGTCCGAAAATACCGATCTATCATGGTCACCAATACGTTGTAAAAATGGTGTAATTATTTAAAACTGCGAAACTTTATGTTTATCAAAGTTAAAACATTCTTACAAACACGTTTGAGTACGCGCCTCATAAATTGTGAAATGGTGCACTGGCATCCGACTTCCGCTGATGATTACATGATAACATTGTTATTGTTTGACATTCTGTATTATTTCATTAAAATGGGTTACACAAAAGCAGAAAATATACATATTTGGAGCATATTTAATTTCTGATAATCAAAAAATATCACGGCCAGACCTATCAAGCCATAGGATGTCCCAGCTCTATTTAGACAAGCATTATCTAGAAAACTGTGACAGAGAAAGAAAAGTTATTCTATTTAAAAACATGCATTTAATCATTTTATTTTCAAATGTACAAGGCGCCTCAAAGAGGCTGTAGGCTATGGAACTTTACTTTTTCATACCGAACACCCTGTACATTATTATATTTCAGGATTCTGCTTTTATTTTGGAACAAATTCCACTAACCTTGTCCTATATTTGCCATTAACCATTGTAGAGACTAGCAGTTAAATTTTTTTTATAATGTAATCATAAGGAATAATACAATAGACAACTATCATGGTTATTATAAAAGATTCACAAGTTGTCACCTATATTCTATTTGATATAACTCTTACCTCCGTAAAAGTTCTCGTGTACAAGAATTCCTTATAACTTTTGGGTTTTTTTTGGTGGCAATAATTTATGCTTTTGGATTGTAATCAAGGCCTTATTAGTTTAAGCACAGCCTCCTCTACTTACAAGCGATGCACCTATAATTGGCAACGCTGTAAAGTAGACATCATTTATTTGGCGAGCGCATCGTGCCCCCAAATATCAATAATTGAAGGAAATAAAAAGATATTTCATTAATTACATAACTTCATGAACAATCCAATTAAATTATACAATAGTTAATGCAGTTAATGGCCAATGTTTTTACGGCACTAGTAGGAGTGATGAAGAAATATTTTGTAGGTATCTCTTCTGAGGCAGTAGTTATTAAATGTTCTCGTAAATGATTGTAATAAGCCGGTGAAAGAGTGAGAGCCATAAATGAAAAAGTACTGCTGAGGGTTGATGTGGTGTCCTCTTCATTAACATGAACTTAATCTGATCAGAAATTAATTCCAAGCTACTTCTGTACTCACATTTTCCGGTATTTTTAATAGCTGTCAAACCCTTTTCCAAAAATGCACTTGCCTTTTGCAAAAAAAATATCAGTCACTGGGGAATTATTTTTATTTAAAAACTGATACCTACTTAATGTATTCTGCACTTGTGACCACTTCCTTATTTTTAAATTGGGTGGCAAAACCCAGTTCAAATCATTAGATGATATCTAATTAGTTTCTATAAAAATTTTAATGTATAGTTCTTTTGAAATTACATAACTGCACTGCACTTTTAACTCATTTTCAGTTGTCTCCACATTATCAATATTTAGTCTAGGCATCCAGACAGAATCGGACATTACTTTAATATGCCACTGTGTAACTCACGTTATGTTTTTCTGAAAGTTGTTTAAAAAATGTTCGTAGTCTTTAATACAATCATTCTCCAAAGCTTTTACCATTCTTCCATGGCGTTGCACTGCATTATCTTTTCGGTCACTGTGATCTTTCCGAGAAACGACTTCTTTTTGAAATAAATAGGACATATTATCGAAAATTTGTGGCACTGCATTATCAGTCAACTCATACTGCTTTAAAAATAATTGCTGGACTACACCAGTAGTTTAATTTTTATATTTTAGAGTTCTAATAAGATGAGGTTCATTAAAGTGTTTGATACACACAGAAGAACTAGTTGATGACAGCTAGTTCTGTCGCGGAATTTTCCGAATACAATGTTTCTTTTGTTCCTCAGGAAAATGACGAAATTACCACTTCGTCATTTTTTAACGAACTGTCGTAGTTTGATTTGCTGCGTTCACAACTTATATTGCATGATGTCACACGTATAAATAGAAGTCTCTCTTGCGCTGCCAATGTAAAAGTAAATGATAAACAACTAAATTATACCACCATAACTCGACGATACCACAGCTGCGCCATTTGTCAACTATACACAACTCAACTACCGGCAGCGTTGCTACATTTCTACTTCATGGCTTATAATTAGAGGAGGCTATGGTTTAAGGAAACGGAACACAGCGGAATCAAGATTAAACTGTTGATATATTGTAAACCGTTAATGATAGGTATAGGCCATGGTTAATAAAATTTGCTCGGAAATAAAAGGAGAATCGAAAAATATAAACATATACAGAGTGTTCCACTTGAAAAAATAACGTTGCATAACCTGCCGCTTTTTAAGGCGCCTTGTACATTTGAAAATAAAATGAGTAAATGCAGTAGAATAACTTTTCCATTTATCATTTATTTCTATAGCCCATCGATTTGCAGATAATGCTTATTTGACACACTGTATATCTGAAATCAGGAAAAAAATATAAAATATAAAGATATAAAATAGAAAATGTAAAATGTACCTCGAGACCTTTCAGACTACTGTTTTTTGTTTATTTTAAAGATGTAGATGGAACCTTACAACTTTTCTATTTAACTTTTTTTTAAATTCTAAATTCAAAAGAGTTTTAAGGAGGACGCCAATCTATAATGAACAGCTCTGTACAAAAGTGAAAACTCCACAGGAGCAACCTATATCAAATGTCCAGCACACCGAACAGAACTACTCATTATCTTACCATCTTTTTCATTCCCACCGCTAGGCATTTATTAAGTCGGCAAGCTTTGCATTCGATTCTGCAGATCTTATCAATCACGCAAGATCCTTTTTCCCGTGCTAAACACTCATACTGGAGCTCTCTTTGCATAGATCTCTTGAAAAATCCAGCACAACCATTACACGCAAAAACATTGTAATGCTTTCCAGAAGCGTAATCACCACACACCTTGCAAGGAATCTTAAAAATGTTAACTAAAACAAAAGGGTGAAGTAAGTTGGACGTATACTTTGTAACAATGTAAAAACTTTATTTATTCGTATCATATTTGGCAAAAGCTAGGCGTTACGACAAAAGATTCGCTTGCAACTGGTCTTCGGAATGGTTAACATTTTCATAAGAATTAGAATTTATTTTACCAATTGTTGATACAAATATTATGTGCATTTGGCATGTCTAAATAAATAATATTTATTTAAGTTAATTCATACAAATTAAAAACATAATTAATTTGTCTCGTTACAGTAATAAAAAGTAAGGCACATAAAAACACATAAACTTATCAAACACATAAATATACCTACAAAAATATACATTAATAAAAGAATGTATAATATATATATTGTATATGTATAATACGTATAAAAAAACAAACTTCATACAAAAACTCTTTTAATAAAAAAATATATAAGAATAGACCGAGAATGAAAAAAAAAAGAAAAATTTTATTTATTTAGGAATTCATCAACGATATAATATGCATTTGTTATTAACAGTCTTTTTATTTATTTTTTAAATGAAGATAAGTTTAGTTATCTCATAGTTTTAGGAACATTGTTAAATAAAATAATACAATTATAGTGAAGTGAATTTTGAAATGTCGCTGTTTTATGCACTGGGATCACCAACAGATCCTTATGTCTTGTATTATACAGATGATTATCTGCGGAGGTGGAGAATGTACACAAGTTAATTTTTGCAAGTATCATACATTTATAGATATAGATGCTAGAGACTGTAAAAATATTGTATTTTTTAAATAATGCCTTACAGCTGCTAGCTCTATTATTTATATTGAAAATTGATCTTAGCAATCTTTTCTGGGAAACAAAAACTCATTGTATATGAGTTGATCGTCTTCAGGTTAATAATGACAAATGTGAATAGGCTAAAGCCTAATACACACATAAGAGTAGTTGTAAAATAGCAAAGTAGGCTTTATTTAGCAATTCACCAATGTCATCTATATGCAAATGCAATTCCCATGAAAATCTGCTGTCTATGTTGGAATGTAGGTGTCAAGAAATTTTGTTGATTCGTTAAAAGTTATGTTATCACTAGACGTTAATGCTCATCTAAAATTAAAACCGTATTTTCATCATTCAAAATGAGCTTACTTCTCTGGCACCGTGAATGCACATCGTCTAGTGTAACATAAATTTTATGATATAATTCCTCCTTTGTGACAGCTGATACCGAAACAGTGACATCATCTTCATACATCGTGATAACATCATGTTGAATATAAATTGACAGGTCGTTAGTGTATATAAAAAGATAACAGAGGGCCTAATATTGAGCCTTGGGGAACTCCCCAGCTTTACATCATGGATATTCGATTCACTTATATATGATATCCACAACTGAAGAGAAGGGTAGTTCCGTCCCTTTATGCAAGGACACAAAACAATCTTTCATAAAAAAAAATGTTTCCAACAAGGGGTTGTCATTATCGAGAGGTGGTTGAAAAATGTGTCTATAATGATACAAGAATATTGACGTAATTGGCGTAATGGGGCTAGGCTCTTTGTTCGCACTATCTTTATATTTTGCAAGCCTCCAAAGAATTATTTATAGTTAAAGTTATTTGTGCATCGGGTAATAAGTTGCATCAACACTTAGGAAAAAACTGAAAGGACAAAACTGAATCGAACCAACGGTTCGCGATTTATGAAATTAGTTGTACAGATTCTATTGAAGCACGTTGGACAAACGAAAGTCCCATTATAACAAGATCCAAGGAACATGTGGCCCATCTAAAAACTGGTAGAAATGAAAAGTCCAGCGTTGAACAAGTTGCCTTTGATAAAAACCATAGAATGAATATTAGTAACTTAAGGTTAATTAGAAACGTAGTAAACAATGAGCAGCTGAATATTTTTCAAAGCATAGAAATTGTAAAATATAAAAATGATGTAAATAGCGACAAAGGATCTATCGTAAGTAGTCAGCTTTATAGGTATTTATAGTATCTCCCGATGACGACAACTTCGTTGGCGAAACGCGCGTCGAGTGTTTTGGTATTTGTGGAAGCTACTTCAGAGACAGGACATAGACAGTATGAGGCACTACATATCTATAAAATATGTGGTAAAAAAAGACTATCAGCCGGTTTTACAATCGCTAGTTAACTTCCAGTCAGAGTTTACTTTCAGGTTATTATAGAAATTGGGTTTTACAATAGCTGGTCATTTTCGATGTTGTAGTTATCTAGTAGTTAACTTACTAGCAGATGAGGTGTGGGTAAACTAGAAGTTGGCAGTTTACTGGCAATTTATAACCTATAAAATAACTGTCACAAAATAATTTTTTGATATTTTGCCTAATAATGGATATGTACGAAATAAATGCATATAGCAGTGATGAGGAGCTAAGGTAATCATGTATAGACCTAACTTTTTCGAAGAATACGATGGAAGAGATTTTTTAAATAGATCGAGACAAAATGCTATCTACTTACTTAGTTATAGACCACTAACTCATAAATTGCTTCTGACATTTATATTTGATAGCAGGTGACTTGACTTTGACCAAAATTCATACATTTTATGTATATTACCCATTTTTCCAGTACCAACATTATAAATTTTATTCACAACCTCTCGTTTACAAATCATCACTTAGCTTTATATTGAAAAACGCAAGTGTCGGTAAAGTTATAGTTAACCTGCAAGTAAAAGTCAACTAACATGAAAGTTAACTTGCGATTGTAAAACCGGCTGTATAACGTTCTCTTGAAAAACCACAACAAAAAATTGAAAGATGTAATTTCGGCATTTCAAAAGCTTTATTTGTCAAAAAATACACATTCCTACAATCTATTAACACCACCGTCTAAAATAATAACGAACCGATTGTTAAAATAATATTTAACATATAAATACGTACGCTGTGGCAAGCATGGGTATAAATCACTACGGATTGCCTAGCCAAAAGATCCATTATAAAAATACATATTTAAAATATAAATATTTACGGTTTAAAAAGGCATGATTACAAGTTGCTATGAATTGCTTGAACAAAAGTTTTAAATTTCTACTTAACTTGGGGAAATAACTGACAATTTTATATGGAGAAGAAATAAACAAACGAATAAACAATAAATCCAATCTAATCCAGGTACATATAAAAGCAATTCACCTTATATGCAACGACATCAGTACACGTCAATATCATCAATATCAAAAGTTTAATGGAAATATTCACACTATCAGCCACCGTCCGGCGTGGCCAGCAATACGTACTAATGGAATTCGGTACGTAGAAACACCGCCAAGACAATGCTCCTTAAAACTGTAAGTTATAGCCGGTATTCCTCGAGGTTCAATACTTTGACCAATTTCTTTTTAGTTTCTTAAATGACTTGTAAATAAATATGAGATCAAACGGAAGTATATTTTTTGCTGACTGCACAACTTTTATTTCCTGACCAAACAGCACAGTTTAAACGATGCTGCTAAATGGTTTGAGGTCAACAAATAAAAGGAAATTCTATAAAGAAGCAAACAATTATGTTTTCAAATTGTTAAACTACATATGTAAAAATTCCATGCATATGTATGGAGCAAAATAAAATTGGGACCAACATATTGACCATCTAGTCAAGAATCTAAGTAAGATCGTTTATCAGATAAGGTAATTAATGCATCTAATCACTCTAGACATAGTTGTAACATTTTACTAATGCGATTTCCATAGTATTATGACTTATGGCCCAATTCCTTAGAGAAATTCATGTGACAGCAACAGAATATTTAAACTACAAAAAAGACTTGTGAGAATTTCTACATCTGCAATACACTAACACTTTCAGTGCATAAACATTGTCATAATGCATCTTGGGCAATACATTTATTATTGTGCGCACTACTGGTGGCGTCAAAGTACGGGAACAGCAGGACAACTTGAGATATACGAATCCTAGAGAAAAAAACTTTAAATACAAAAAATGTAGGAAATGGGACCCCCTACTTTTAACCGCGGAAATGAAACGAGAGGAAAATTCTACGTTCGGAGGTAACCTTCGCCATAAAATTGTTATGTAAAGATGACCTTTAGAGGTCAATTTTGTAAGTTCCGAAGATCATAGAATATAACATATTCCGCTCGTTTCATTTCTGGGGTTAAAAGTAGGAGCTTTCATTTGAAAAAATCGACTTGACTTGACGACTTGACGATAGCCAGAGAAATTTCCTACAACTTCTGTATTGAAATTGTTTTTCTAGGATTCGAATTTTTCAAGTTATCCTGTTATTCCCATACTTTTATGCCACCCGATATATATGATAATTATAATAATAATAATAATAATAATAAAATTTATTTCCCAAATGATACATATGATAGATAATATAGTTAATACTTAATAATAACAATATATCTATTTCTTATACATGTAAATGACAGGTGTTATTATTATACTTAATGAAATAATTTCTTTTGGATTTGCATTTTCAATTTGCCACTTTGAATATTCAGATATTTGTACCACTTCCCAAATTTGTATTATTAACTAAACTATTGCAAACATTTCACTTCGCAGAATAATTTTGAAAATTTGGTAGGGCAGCAGTGATTTGACAAAAATACGAACAATGAGAATAAACGACTAAATTGAGATGATTTTGACGGTATGTACTGTAACGACATCATTCTATATATTGCGATTCAACCTTTAATCTAACTGTTATGGCGTCTAATATTCGCAGGTAAATACTCATTAAACCAGTACCTAAATCAAATATTATGATCATAGCGTAAATGTCCAACTAAAACAAATTTCCCATAAAATTTGTGAAAGCAAAGCGGGCAGTTAAATGGTGGATCTTTCCCACAATCGCTTTTGAGATGACATCGGAGTGATTCCCATTCTTTGAAGGTCGCATGACATCGATGGCAAACATTGGTTTCCTGACCTAGTACATCAACTTTAATGGGATTGTCATCGACTTTAGTTGAGTCTTCCTTGACAGTTTTTGTAGCGTTATGTTCCTCTTTATCTTTGCTTTCTACACTTTTCCGACTACAATCCTCTGCCGCATCATTATCATACTCGTGCACCACGCTTGTAAGAGGAGGACTTTTACTTGTGACAAGTAACTGAGATTTTTCACTCGAAACCACATCGTTTCTTTCGTGATTGCTATCATCTAAACGGACCTTTTCTGTGGTATCTCCTTCACTGTCTTGATCTAAAAATTATTCTGTTAGTATGTATAAACACAAATATAATAATAGCACATCACTGTAGACTTCATAAAATGAAACACTCAATCATTGCATGAGTTCTGTAATCACAATAAACATATAATTGTACAATACAGAGAAAATAAAATTACGGTGGAATCACCCAAATATCGTGATGAAAAATATTTTAAAATATCATTTACCATTTTTAAATGTTTACTTGTACGCCACTGGTACCTGGTCAACTGTACTGAAATAAAACCAGTACAGAGTAGCTGATAAAAGGTCGTAAAACAAAGCTGATAGCAGCGAGGTTAACAACAAGATTCTGACCTATGTACAGTCGCCCAACTAACTATTCAATACTACTATAGCTTCAATATTTCTCTACTCATATCCTCTTACAATTCTATTAGAGTTTTTTGATGATATCAATACCAATTTTGAGGGTGGTTTTCTGTAAATGCCCGTTTCAACTGCATCTTCTATTTCTAATGTAAAAATAGAGTAGAGTATTTTATAGTTTAAAATTTCTAATAAATCAAATCTGTGAGGACAAACTGCAAAAATATCAAGAACATATCTCCACCAATTATGTGTGAGTAGTAAGTATCTATGGATATTGAATATGAAACAAACATATTTTTAAAGCTTTGTATTGAATATGCACAGCATATAAATGAACCTAAAATTCTTTTGATCCAGTTGTCATTCGAAGTGTTTATGATAGTAATTGTGACACACCCTTTTACTGTCTAAGGACCGATTTATCTATGTGAGGATATCCTATGGGTAAAGTTAGCCTATCGTTAAAGCCTATGTCTATGTTTTAAACATAGGATAACTTTAACCTCGCATAGATAATCCGGCCCTAAGAGGTAGTTATCGCATCCACTTGGAAGCACGTGTTTCTTGTCGGTCGACACCCGCACTGTTTACGTTTTCTTGATTCCAGATAATAACCAGCTGCTAGCTGTCACAATTACTAGTCACACGATAACCAGTGTATAGGCTTCCCTTTGTCTAACACAACTTTTTTATGGAAAATCTTCTTTTTCATACGGTTTTTCCCTTTTCTCAATGAATTCAAAGTTAGTTGTTTCACTTATTATGTCAAACTCCTTAAATGCACGAATGCACCACAAATGTCTTTCTGTATTCATATCCGCTCAGATATCGGAGTTGAAATATGAATTTTTAAATGAAGATTGAACACACAGGATTTCCCTGCTTCACACACTATCATATAGGTATAGTTTGTAAATGACAGTTTTATGTAAAAAATTGCTACAAGACCTCTGAAGATACTAGGATTCTGCAAAGTTGTACCTTGTACAATATACTAGTTAAAAACAAAGTACGCACGGTAGCTCAGCTGGTTAAGGCTGTTAGTGGTAAGCTCGCTTGGTTACGCTGTCTATTGTGTACTGGGTCTGATCCCTAGCTCCAACACTGGCAATTTTGGTGAATAATGGATGTTGTCTTTTTCAAATATGTAACCCTCTTTCGGGCAGCCTTGGCTTTTGGTTCGGGGGTTGCCTAGTTATGTGTGCTGTGTTTATGTGTTTATTGTGTACGACATCAAATTGCACATTTAAGGTTTAAATGGTAATTCATTTAATAAGCACCAGTTAGAAGTCTTGTTCAGTTATTTTCCAGCTCTCAACATTCCTAACTGTATTAAATATTTTTAAATCATGTATGTAAAAAACAATTCTCATCAAATTCATGACGATGTCGTTAATAAATAATAAAGATACCTATAGTCCACAAAAATATGAACTGGTTTCCTGGAGGTTCCATATATTAATTACACGAAGATTCCTGTTTATACCCTAATATAAACTACTAGCGCGCTAGCTGTAGTGTTTGTATGAGGTTATAAACAGGAACCTTTGTGTAGTTAATACATAATTTGAAAAGCAGGGGACCGAGGATAGATCCTAGGGGAACTCCCGAAGTTGCAAAGTATTCAGCAGACCTAAAACTTCTAAATACTACAAATGGTTTACTGTAAAAGATATGATACAAATAGCATTATAACTGGAGGATAATTCGTAATATACTACGGTCAAGCCTGTCGAATGCCTTAGAGAAGTACATTTAGCGATGAATTGTGTAATAAAAACTAAATTTGTGGTAATGGATCGACCCTTCATGAAGTTATGCTAACACAGTGAGACTTTATTGCAAGCACGATGACACATATTGTTATGCAGTAACAAATCAAGGGCCTTGCCAAACTACTGAAATTGGACGAAAGTTCTATACATCATGTACTTCCTTTCTTTTTATATTATTGAAAATTTCAAACTTATTCTAAGACAGCGATAATAGATTTTGTCCTCAACTATAAAAATTGCTAGAGGTATACACCACATTTCTTTAAAATCATTTTATTCATAAAAAGTTAACCACATAAAAAATGAAACACTGATTAACGGTTACAATTATAAAAAAATGTTATTTTCTCTCCAGGAAAACAGTTGAAGGTTATACTCATCACCAGATGATGGGAACTTGATTAACGAAATATGAGTGGATTAAGTCCAGTATATTAGTGTTTATGGCGGCTACTTCAGTGTTATTTTGTTGATAAAATTAAATTCGTTTATAAATTGTCAGTATGAACTATTATTCATCCTTCTCATCTTTGCAATTACATACTCTGGATGCATTGCCCGGCAGTGTATTTTCATGCTGTCGTTTCTTGTAAATTTTTTTCTGCAAACGGGACAAGTAAATTGAGGAGGTTTGCCACACTGATGGTGAAAATGGCGACTTAACGATTGAATAGATTTATATCCCTTACCGCACTTAGAACACACGTACGGATATACGTTCTGATCTAAAAAAAAATTCTTTATTATAAAACATTATAAGATATGAATGAACATATTATAATGCAGAAAATTTATTTGGCCTCTTAAATATTATAACACTGTTAGTGCATTCTGACGCGTTGTTTTGGATTTTCTTTACCTAACTGGTATGTTAGAATATCCAGTACAGAAAACTGGGTAATACTATATTATACATAAAAAATGTAGAAAGCTTTTGACTTGCTTAATACCTAACCTATCCTATAGTATAGTACATAATTAATTATATATCTTAAAATCGTATTTATCAAATAAATAGTAAACAGCAGTAACATAACTTCAAAATAATTACCTTATTTTTTCTCTCAAAATAAAAGTGCAATTAGCATTATCAACCCAAAAAATATGATTTTTTAAATTGCAGCGTCTAATATTTTATACTACAATTGAATCCTTATTTTATTGAGAATATTGTGATAGATTATTCTTACTATTTTACATATGGCTTCTCCATAGCAATTTCTATGTAAAATATTCTTGACCTAGTGTGATCAAAATATGCATACACCAATGTTTTCATGAGTATCCTGAATGTTACTTGACATTAATTTCAAATTTCATTCTTAAAACAAATAAGAGAGGCCCAAGTGCATTTCCTTGAGGAACTCCAAAATTATTTATTTATGAATTTGACTTAGTATTGTCTGCCCTTGGGAATTGATGACTAGAATGTTAATTTTCATGCCACTGAGAATATTTCAGCTATGAGCAATGACTTGCCCGGCAAGAAACAGGAAAGAAACACGCAAAAATGTTATATAATTTTAAAAAACTATAAAATATATTGCATTGAATACATTTTTCTTAAATGGAAAGAAACACGCCTTAAGCTTTTAAAATTAGTATTTATTATTAATTAATAATTAATTATACATCTTTAATATCATCTTTGGGATGTTACAGGGTTGGAATGATTTTAATTATCGATTTAATAATAGTTATATATACATACATTTTCATTCATAAATTGGCACATATTTATCTCTAGAAAATAAATTATGTTTTGGTTTTTATATCTACATTTAAAATATAAAATGTTTGTATAATAAAATACAGATATAAATTTCTCATAATTTTGTTAATAGTTGCGTCATTTTAGCATGAAAAATCTGAAAACCTTAAGAAAAAGGTACAGGGTCAATTGGCTTCGTTTTTCTTGAAAAGAGTTCAGAAAGGCATTTAGAAAAAACAGTACCTTTTACTTTCTGGCGGAAATGTTTGGTTTGATTTTTTTCCGATAATTGGCCAATATTAATGGCCAATTTAACTAAATTAATTGAAAAATTTGTTATCATACACAATATGCCATAAAATGAGACGAAAATGGTTACTCGGGGGTTTTTGGTGTTGCTGATCACCAATCTGAAGTCCAGTTTGGGAAATTCAAAATGGCGGACCGGAAATCGGGCCATTTTTCTGTACTCGGTGATTTTCGGGGTCGCCGATTACGAAAGCGAGGCCTGATTTGGCAAATATAAAATGGCGGACAGGAAGTAGAGTCAATTTATCAGGAAAAAATCGTATTTTTTTCGTTCTTTGGCTAAAAATGAGTACTCGGGGGTTTCTGAGGTCGCTGATTACGAATCAGAGGTCCAATTTACGAAATTCAAAATAGCGGACCGGAAGAACAGTCAATATCTCCGGAAAACCTCATATTTTTTACTTTTTTGGGCTGGGAAGTATGAAAAATACCAGTATTTCCTGAAAAATATACTACTTCCGGTCCGCCATTTTGAATTTTCCCTAACTAAACATCAGATTCGTTATCAGCGATAACGAGTACCCCCGAGTTCCCACTTTCAGCCCAATAAAGATAAGAATACGGAGAAATGGACTGTTATTCCGGTGCGTCATTTTGTATTTCGTAAACTAGACCTTTGATTCGTGATCAGGAACCTCTGAAACGTCCGAGTACTCATTTTCAGTCTAAAAACGAAAAAGATACGAGTTTTTCTTGATAAATTGACTCTACTTCCAGTCCGCCATTTTGAATTTACCAAGTCAGACCTCGGATTCGTAATCAGCAACCTCGAAAGCCCCCCCCCCCCCGCCCAGCACAGATTTTCAAGGCCAAGATATCCATTCTCAGTTCTTGTGAAAAATGGTGCGATTTCCAGTCCGTCATTTTGAATTACCCAAATTGGACTTCAGACTGGAGATCAGCGACACCAAAAACCCCCCGAGTAAGCATTTTTGTCTAATTTCATGGCATATTGTGCATGATAACAAATTTTTCAATTAATTAAATTGAATTGGCCATTAATATTGGCCCAAAATTTAAACCAAGTATTTCCGTCAAAAAATAAAAGGTATTCTGTTTTCTAAATGTCGTACTGGACTCTTTGCAACAAAAAAGAAATGCCAAAATGACGCGACTATAACCGAAGTTTAAATATTGGAAAACTGCCATAAAATTTGTTTTCTGAGGCAAATAACGTGCTTAACAAATAAAATGGGGCAAAGAATGTGGTCAATTTTGAAATAGCTTGAGAAATATTGGTCTAATTTTCGATGAATTTATGAATTTGGGGAGATACGTTTCAACTCTGTGCATTCGTTATCGTAACAACAAAACTGGCAGAAACATGACCCTCTGTTAAAAAAACCAACGCATTATAAACATTAATAAATTGCGCGAAAACGACACTAACGTCATTCTATTTGCCTTGACTCAGTGGTGCATTACCATGAATAAAAGATAGTATCCAGAGTACTTCAGCGTCAGTCGAAATATTTATTCAGTAACAAAGCAAATCATGTTAATGTTATATTCATTGTACAATGTAGATATTAACACTGAAATCGTAGTTCAGTCGAAAATATCGCTAAAATGGGAGACACTTGTGTATTGATTGAAATTTACAGTTCTGTTTCTCATTCAATAAATCTGAAGATACTATGAATAAATCCAAACAAATCATCTCATAGAAAACATTGATCTTTCCAAATCCACAAGTATTATAAGAGTAGTTAATTACATTTTTGCTTTATCTCACCCTTTTTGTTTCTCCACATGCCAACATGTATTACCAATATAAACATAAGTATATATTACACAAGTATTATAAGAGTAGTTAATTACATTTTTGCTTTATCTCACCCTTTTTGTGTCTCCACATGCCAACATGTATTACCAATATAAACATAAGTATATATTACACAATGGACACATTCATTTTCAGGATAATGGTAATGATATTTTATGAGGTAAGTTGACAATAACTATGTTTTATTCAAACGACTAGAAGAAACATTTAATAAGTTTTATGCACTAGCCTTAGAAAATACGTTGTAGACGAGTTGGAACAAGATACTACAACATCGTACACACAGAATTGTTGTTCAACAAGTAGTAATTTCTGAGGAAAGACAATTACCGTATGGAATATTCATTTTGCCTTTATTTCATTTAATAATCAAAATATTAATATATTTATAAGACAGACTAATTAAAAGTAAATTAATAGTTATTTATTGTATACGTGTTTTAGCTAGCGTTTTATCCACGCAAGAAACTTTAAACTCGAGAACGAAGTTCGTGAGATTAATAATTTTCTTGAGCGGATAAAACGCGACGAAAACACGAATGCTATAAAACGTTTCATCCACAATCACGGTTATTTAGAATCAGATTTCATCAAAAATGATTTGACATTTCGCTCTGTCAGCGGCTGTAACGTCGAAAATTATTGGAATTAATTAAAAAAAATTTGGAAGGTGTTGAATGGTTGCTACTTAGTTTTGATTGTTTAGCGATTCCATTTGTAAAAATTTGTGAAGTTGGTGAAAAATGCAAGAAAGCAATTTTTTCCTGAGAGAATTCTTCGGAATGCTGAAGAAGCAACTCTCCAATTATTACCTTCGAAGACCAGGGAATATGTTGAAAAGGTATTTTTCGAATTTAATGAATGGAAAGAAAAACGGGGGTTAAGGACAATAAATGAGGAAGTTTTGCTATCATATTTCTTAAATTTGAGGAATATGCAATTTCATCCATGTGGTCGAAGTATTCGATGCTGAAGGCCGCTATAAAGGTCCATAGAAACATAGACAATGGAAAATATAGTAAGCTCACTGCCTATTTGAAGAGTGAGTCGAGAGGGCACAAAGCGAATAAAGTTGCGTTATTGGAAAGAGCACACGTGGAAGAATTTCTGACAAGGGCTTGCGTTAAAGAATATTTGATGATTAAGGTAATATCTCTTAACCTTTTAGACACTGTAGATAATAAACTTTGAAATATATTAGGTTGCACTAATAATGGCGGTGTCTAGTGCCTGTCGTTGCTGTGCATTGACGAATTTGAAAATCAATGATGTAGAAGACAGGGGCGCATATCTGCTTGTTTCTATATCAGATACCAAGACCGGCGTCTCACAAAAATTCACAATTATGGAAGAAGGATTCTCTATTAATACTGTGGAGACGTGTGGAAAATACATGTCCTTGCGTCCGAAGAAGTTATCCAACGACAGATTCCTTTTTACGATACACTAATCAAAAATGTACTTCACAACGTGTTGGAATCAACACTTTGTCGAAAGTTCCTTTAAGAGTTGCTTCCTTTTAGAATATGGCAAACGCATAAGCTTATAGCGGCCATTGCATGAGGCGCACTTCAACAACTTTACTGGCTAATAAAGGTGCTGACCTCACAACAATTAAACGGCATGGTGGGTGGAGAAGTTCCGCTATAGCAGAAAGTTATATCAAGGATTCTATACCCAATAAGCTTGATATCGCAAGGAAAATTCAAAGTACTCCTGGTACTAGTCGTTCCTTACAAGAGGAGACATCTATTGTTTCTACAGATTTATCAAAAACTTCGACAAGCACTATGCGTTCTGAAACCGATGACAACTACAAATTTGTTATTAATGGAAACGAAGTGAAATATGATAAAACAAAAAAGGACTTGTCTATTAATATCAATGTTAATATTAATAATATTAATAAAATTTAAATAAAATGTAATTGATTTAAGATGTATTTTTCAGTATTCCACTAGTGGAATAAAGTAATTTCATTATTCCACTAGTGGATAAAGTGTTACTTTATATGCTTCATAAGTGTGGATAAAACTCCCATTATAATGTGATTGTGGATAAAATTAGTTTATTCACAACCATACACCAATAATAAAATTCTTACATGTCAAAAGTTGGAACGCATGACGTTTCAACTTCATTCGACAACTGAACTAAAATGTGACATATCAGGCTGGAAAGTGACAATTCAGGTTGGAGAGTGGCCACTTTCTTACCTGTAATATTTACATATTAAGAACCACGTGACGTCACTTTGGCATAAGAATTTTTTTCTTTATTGACTACTTAATAAAAACGTAAAGCGGTTTATTGCCTTTTTGTTCAATAAGGAGGATGATTGTGTGTATAATACTATACAAACCTTGGTGAAAAGTTTCATTGCTGTCTCGAGACACGCCACTTCGCGCCTCAGTCAACTATCTTATCTCTCAACAACAATGTAACTTTTCCATCTCGGTCTGTAATATACTGTTAAATAATTCAATTTCTAAAATCAAGAGTAGTTCTACTATATACCCTTAAACCCTTTTTTCCAAAAAATTTTTCATTTTCAAGTTGAGTCTATCTCCCGACTATCTGCGTAATCATTGCGTAATAAGAAAAAAACTAACAGCCAAAATTAAATTCTAGAAATTGTGTTCGTATACCGTATACTTAATTGTTAAATTACAAATTAGAAAATAATTTATAATATTCTTATAGGTGTAAGTCCCCAGAATACACACAATTTTATATAATTTCATGACACAAATATATCTCAGAAAAGTCACGAGGAGAAAAAAGTAAGACAACGACTAGGCCAAACCTTTGGCCATCTGACGACATGTAGAAGAAACAACAATACACAACAGGAATATACATACCACTGCAATATTGGATCAAGAAACTTGAAGAAGGGAAGCAAAGAAGGAACGAATATAATTAATAGAACAAACAAATCAGTTGGTCGTGGTACAAGTCATCATAAAAAGGACCACCTGCTAGAATGAACGGCTAGAGTGAGAAGAAATACTGCTCGTGGAATAAACAAAATAAAATAAACAATGAACTAGGCCGGAGAAGACAAAAGAGCAAATCTTAGAAATTATCACCAAGGGCATAAATGGAAATCACACCCCTTAACTCAACACAGAGTCAACGTAATTGCATAAGAATAATAATTTTCTGCAGCATAGGATACAAACGTTATGCACAATTACTGTTCTAACAACTAGAAAACAAATTAGAAAGCCACCAAACTACCAGAGAGCATTGACCAATGACAAATCAACGGACGATCACATATAACATACAGGGTGTAATTAGTTTCATGTCATTAAAAAAAACGGGTGGTAGGGAACGACAAGACAAACAAAAAAACCTTATATAACATGGGGTCTAAAGCTCATAGTTTTGGAGAAAAAAATAAACAAAAATTTCGCAAATTTTCAATACAAATTTTTGAGAACTGCTGGAATATTGAGGTAGGTTTAGATCTAGATCTGATCTGAAGAAAACTATACTCTAACTCTCCCTTGTGCAATATTTTAGTTACTATCGGTGTTTCGTTATGTACACACGTCCAACCCGCCGTTCGTTGTTTTTGTTATTTTTGAATTTCACGTCATTGTGTATTTATAGTTAAGATTTATTTTATTGACTTACCGTTCAAGTTGTCATATTCTTGATTACGTACAGACACAACTTACTTGTTCGTTCTTTTTGTATTCCTTTTTGGCTTTTGTACCAAGTTTTTATTTAATTTTTTTTATTGACAACGTTACTTGATAGTTTAGTGTTTAGTGCTGAACGAAGTGCGTATGTACTTAATTCGACGTACCGAACTGTGTATTGATACAGATGCAGAGATTTTGAATCATTTACGTAGGTAGTAAGCTTTTAACCCAGGACACTTATTTATGTTACAAATGTTAGTAAACCACATTTAAATTTTCTAAATTATAAACAAGCCAATATTTTGTTCCAAATTAAAAAACACACATGTAAAAAAATGCTCTGTTTAAACCTCTATGGCCATTATTTGCTTGCAATTGTGCACGAAGAGAGAACGAATTATTTACCTCTTTATACTTGCCTCAGTTCAGTTGAGGCGGTACATCAAAGGCGGTCGATGATCCTTTGACACCGCGTGTGCCGGCCAGCACTTTTTTATGACAATTTAAAAGTTGTATAATTGGGAAGTACAAGTCCATCGACCAAGAAAAGCAGTGGTTCTCAATAGTTGTCTACCATAATATTAAATTTGTTAACCTAGATCAGTGTTTTTCAAAGTGTCCCTAGAGGGAAGAGTCATAAAGGTTTTTTGTTTGTCTAGTCGGTCCCCATTACCAGTTTTTTTTAATGACATGAAATTGATTACACCCTGTATAACCTGTGTATAAAGAATGTATACATAAAGGCAAGAATAAACTCGACTAGAATATTTTGTATCTATAGTCATACTTACAATATTCTTTTCTGAAAAAATTTCTAAGACAAATATAAACTTATAAAAATCTGTGAGAGCCGTAACACAATTAGGAAAATACCTATTTAAATGAAAATCAAGAAAATTGTAATTTTACATATAGGATAGTGTTCATCTTCGGCACTTTATTACTTACCTACTCATGCGTTTATTACTAAAAAATCGAAATTATACTAAAATTCCTATTACAAACAATATATACATACAAGCAAGAATAAACTGGACTACTTAGTATATTTCGTACCCAAAGTCATACTTATAATACTGTCTATTTAAAACATCCTAAAAAAAATAAATATTTATTAAAATAAATATTAGAACACATAATAATAACCACTTCTCTTAGTACAGGTTATCTGATCTGGAAATTATTTTACGCTTTGGTATGAAGAAAAGTAAACCTTTTATTTAAATGTTTTGTCTATTTGACAAAAAAATCAGTCATGAGTTATTTGCCTGACAACGCGATGATGGATACTTATATGGTTAATAAATAGAACTGCAAGGGGCGGGGACCTTCGGTGTGACGTGCTGGCTTTGAAGATGAAGTCCCTACAAACACCAAAACTCTTGAACACAACACTCGTTGCGCGTTTCGCAAACAACGCTGGCATCATCAGGAAAAGATAAAGGTCAAATTACTCCCGATGATGACAACGTGGTTGGCGAAACGCTCGTCGAGTGTTGGTATTCAATAGTACAGGTATTTACGGTAGAGGATGAAACTCCTTCCAATGAGTAAACAGGGCGGACTCTGACTTAAACCATAAGTTGCAAAAACAACAGTTAAAGTTAAACGTTTCATTTTGAGGGGGGACAAACATATGACCAAGGCAGACAGTCATGTGCCTCTTCAGATGATATTTCCTCTTAAATTTTTTCTTACATTTTTCGCATTCGTGGAAACCCCCTTCGTGCTGTTCAGCATTGTGCCTCCTTAAATGCTCTCTCCTAGAAAACGCCTTGAGGCATACATCGCAGAAGAATCCGAACTTCCTACCTAAAAATACATCTATTTAATAAAAGGGAAAAAAGTAACGAGTGACAAAAACAAACGTTCAAATACATTGCAATACTACTTATCTCTTCTAAATCTTACCTCAACATCTATTATTAGCAAACATACCTCATGCGACAACAGTAAAAACAGAATCACAAAAAAATATTCGATTGGGATCGGATGGTACCAAGAAAATAGTCACTTGCTGCTTGTTTATTGCAAATGAAGCTATTTCCCCATTTTACATTTTAATTCTAATTAACATTATACCGGGTGAGTCACGAATTGCGCTCGCCCCGATATTTCCTAAAATATTTGGAATAGAAAATTGAAATTTGGAGGCCTTATTACACGACTAAAATGCCATCTTTTCAATAAAAAATCAAGTTTGGTGCACATCCGGTTTGACCGGAAATGTCCACAACTTTCGATTTTTAAATGGAACACCCTATATATTTTTACATATTTGGAATCTAGAGGAAATTTTGAATACAATACATCCATTTTGGTCACTTTTTAATAAACATTAAAAATTTTATTAAAAAATCTATTTCTGAATCCAGAGTGCTGTGGTGCCCAAAATATATTTTAGTTTGTGTACTACGTTACTATAAAAATAAAAAGAGCAATATGATTGCATTACTTAATTCTCTAGAGGCGTTTAAAATTTTTAAATGTGATTTTTACCCACTAACTCGGTTTTTTTAAATGGGAATTTAATCGTTCACCAACATTTTTAAATACCTCATTTTCATACGAATCTAATGATACCAAAATTTTTAAAATCCGCTCAGAAATATTTTAGATTTCAGCCAAAATACAATGCAACCAAGCTTTTAGAAACATGCGGCTAATAGATAATAGATTAGTGGGCTTTGGAAACTAAAATGGCACATTTCTGTGTAAATCTGGTAACCTAATAACATTGGAAAAATCATAGTAGCCATTGAATGTAATAAAACAATATCAGCTGTCAGACAGATACAAAATAAAGCGTTGCGGAAATCTCTTTGAGTAAAAATTAAAGAAAATGAATAATTTTAGTAGAAATGAAAAGGTCGATATGTTACTGATATATGGAGAGCGTCTCAAAAATTCAACTGCAGCTGCAGAACTGTATCAGCAACGATATCTCAACAGACGTCATCCAAACAGACACTTGTTTGCCAGAGTGGAACAAGAATTAAGAAACGAACCCAATCAACAAGATGACCATCAAACATTTATTGTAAGTGAGGACAAAGAAATTGATGTATTAGGATTTGTGATGGTACACCCAACAACATCAACAAGGGAATTGTCAATGGAATGCGACATTAGTCAGTCTTCGGTTTGCAGAATTTTAAAGAAACATAAGTTTCGGTCTTATAAATACCAAATACACCAACATCTTTATGGAGATGATAACGACAGGAGGCTAGTATATTGCAACTGGTTCTTAAATGCAGTACAACAAAACCCAGGTTTTCCTTTTCATATTTTATATTCAGATGAAAGTAGATTTACGAACCAAGGTATGTTTAACAGAAATAATACTAGGTACTGGGCTCAAGAAAATCCGAGGTTGGTAGGGCGGGGGAATATTCAGGAAAGATTTGGGTTTAACTGTTGGCTTGGAGTACTTGGAGATCGAATAATTGGACCCATATTTTTTTATGGAACACTTACTGGCGAACGATATTTATTCTTTTTACAAAACCAGACGATTTCTTGACTTATTTCCTCTTGCCTATTTACAAAATCTGTTTTTCCAGCAAGATGGTGCTCCCCCACATAATTCCAGAAGAGTGATGGAATATTTAAACAACTTGCATGGTGAACGCCTTATCGCAAATCAAGGTCATATCAGGTGGTCTCCTAGGTTAGTGGGTAAAAATCACATTTAAAAATTTTAAACGCCTCTAGAGAATTAAGTAATGCAATCATATTGCTCTTTTTATTTTTATAGTAACGTAGCACACAAACTAAAATATATTTTGGGCACCACAGCACTCTGGATTCAGAAATAGATTATTTAATAAAATTTTTAATGTTTATTAAAAGTGACCAAAATGGATGTATTGTATTCAAAATTTCCTCTAGATTCGAAAAATGTAAAAATATATAGGGTGTTCTATTTAAAAATCGAAAGTTGTGGACATTTCCTGTCAAACCGGATGTGTACCAAACTTGACTTTTTATTGAAAAGATGGCATTTTAGTCGTGTAATAAGGCCTCCAAATTTAAATTTTCTATTCCAAATATTTTAGGAAATATCGGGGCGAGCGCAATTCGTGACTCACCCGGTATAATATACATATTTAAGTTTACTTTTGTTGTTAAATTTTGTCAAATACTGCGCTCAAAAAATGTACTATTTCACTGTCAGAGGACGACATTCAAGTACAACAAAAGTATTTAAAAAATATGTGCACCGGGTGGCACACGAGTTATGGAACCGTATGACTTTTTTTATTTTCAAAATAAAATTTTGAAATTTGAATATGCTTTAAGGTAAAAATACTCACCATTCACGGGCGTTGTAAGAACTCTTCTAGAAAGAAATATTGATAAGCTACTATTCTATACACGCGTTTTCTGCTACTTCTGTTTTAGTCGAAAGGTTTTCAGTGCAATAAAATTTAAGAGGAGGCTGGAAAATGTTATAACTTAGATAGTGTTTATTGAACAACTACAAGTGTGCCGTCCTAAATATATATATTAGAATATACATAGCTAGCTAAGAGGTCTCAAAATTGCAATTGCGTTTATCACAGCCAATCCAAATCCTTCCAACCCCAAACCTAAATTTACAAAACATGCTTTAAGGAATTCGAATCTATTCTTGTCAGATGATTGTTACATTTAATTCATTGTTGTATATAGTAGTGACAACACATTCTCGAGATGTGTCCCACTTACCGTGGATGGTATGTAACTTTTATACAACTTGGCCGACAAAGCTACTGAAAGAGGTAAATATTCAGGTTGCTTTCCTATTGACGAGAATTGTAAAGTACTAGGATAAATCGTTCTCCAGCATTTTCGATTTATGACGACACTGGCATACTGAAATTGCCTACACTTTCCAGGATGCTTATGCAGAAGCACAGGAACGTTTAAATTAGCTCGTAGGATACGAATGTGACGCTTTCAATGTAGCCAGAAAAGATACAAGCGTCTATCCAAAAGCACACTTGACCAACTAGATTAAGAAAATACCAAGCCCGTACAGATTGACAATCAACTCCCTAGTTTGATGGCTCATTACTTGAAAACCATTTTGTCTGCCATCAGTATGCATAGGACTGTATTTATAGTAAAAATGTTCTTTGTGAGTATGAAATATTCTGGCGACCAATTACTTTGCGGAGAATTTCCAAAAATGCGAATGATTTCCGAGCGACAAAACATTATAATTTACTTCTCGTATGTTTCCTAATGTCAATAAACATGAAGCGCTGTTCGATCGAGCATCAACCTCCTTATTTGATTACTCATTGTTCGAAACCCATTGCGACCTTATTTGCAGTAAAACTTTATATATAGAATTTTTTCAGTGAGTAAAAATTTTCTGTGGGAGCATCTATTTCACTAGAAAATACGAAAATGGGGTGGTTTTTAAGAAGGGTGAGCGACCATTTCCGACTTGGAAACTCCTAGCTTCTGAAAATTCTTCTGAAAATTAGCCAACGACAACAAAGTATGATTTCCGCTATTTCTCCTAATTACAATGAACTAAAAACACAACCTTAATTATCTATTGAAAAAGAGTGTCACATATGAATTACTTATTTATATTATGTGAATTAAACTTTATGTAATGGCACTGAAAGCACCAAAATAAACTCTATTAATTTTGTTACAGCGCTTCCCCTTTTCTTCTGAGCACCTTCGGAATTATTCATGAAGGTAAGTTATGTTGATAGTTAATTCAAAGGGGGGGAAATTTTCTCGTTTTGATGTGTGTCTGAATGTGTATGTATGTAGTAAAATACAACGTAAATCCCTGCGGATTTTTTAAAATTTCTCAACGTATAGCCTAAAACTGATTAACCTCCAAATATGTATGGCGGCGTTGCTGAATAATGAATTTATGAAAGCAAACAAATCTATTGTATAAACGCCGCCCCGTACAGTATTAAATCACCTATATAGTCCAGTAACTCTGGGCTTTTACCTACAAAAATTATTAACCGTGTAAAAATCGGAAATTTTAGGTAGAATTCAATGATGAACGTGCGTTCTTTTCAAAATGGCTGCCAAAGTTGTCGAGAAACAGTTTGCAAATTTTTCTTCTTAAATGTAAACTAAACTTTTTTCATGGCCCTGATGGAAAATTCAATTTTCTTTACAGTCTTGTTTTTGAAATAAAGAAAGGAGAGATCTAAGAAATTCAGTTGAAAAATCTTTCCACCGGTATGATAGCGCTGCGGGCGAAGACGTATTGTTTGAATAGCATGCCTAATCACACGATCTATCGTGGGTTCGATCCCCCAGCTACGACATAGATAAAATCAATGGGCAATAGATGTGTGGCAGGAAGGCAGGCAGGCCAGCTGGCAGACGGACAGGCGGGAAGGCTGGCAGGCGGGCAGCCGTGCAGGCGGGCAGGCCAGTAGGAGTGCACGCGGGCGGGCCGTCATGGAGCAGGCCGGAAGGCGGGCTGGAGGGGAGGCAAGCTTGGGGCAGGCGGGACGCGGGCCGGCTGGCAGGCGGGGAGGCCAGCAGAAGGGGGAGACGGGCTGGAGGGCAGGCTGGCTGGCGAGCAGGCAAGCAGGGTGCAGGCGGGCTGACGGGCCAGCGGGCAGTCCGGTAGGCGGGCGGGCAGGCTGAAAGGCGGGTAGGCGTCGTGCTAGCCGGGGGCAGGCGCGCGAGCGTGCAGGGACAGGTGGTCAGGCGGGTAGGCGGTAAGACGAGCAGGCGGACAGGCGGGCCGACGACAAGGTTTGCAGGGGGCAAGCGGGTAGGCGGGTAGGCAGACAGACAGACAGACAGACGGACATTCTGAAAGGTGTTCAGAATTCGATCACCAACACAGTGATATGAAATTTTTTTCTCTACGAGCAAATTACCTGTTTTAGAAATGTGCCGACCTCATGCAATATATTCTTCGTTTTGTGTTTTCGAAGAGAATAATAATAGTGATTATGGACACCGATAAAAACACGAATCGTTCACAGAGAAACGGCACTGAAGTCAGGCAAAAACCTATACCTCGTGGGTGGAGTAGAAAAGAGTTCGAATATGAGCAACTGTATTTGGTAATTTAACGCGCTCCTATACCTACCGGTGACATTTCTCGCAGTGAAAATCCTAAACTATTAATCCTACAATAAGAAACTTTAAATAAAATTTATAAATAATTGTGTGCTCTATAAGACTGATACTAACTTTTTTCCATAAAGTCAACAGTTTGTGATATATTTTGAAAAAAACATTAAAAAAACTTCAACACCCTGTGATTCAAAAACTACTGATTTTGCAAAAAAAAAAATTAAAAGAAATGGAAAACTAAATTCTGAAAAAAAGGTTCCCCTAATAATTTTATCGTAGGATCAACGGGTTCTAAGATAATGGCGAAAAACTGTTATCCAATATGGCGGTCAACGCTGACAACGCCCTACAAGGTCAAATCTTTTGTTCTACACTCAGGAAGTATCCTCCTACTAATACCTCATGCTATAAACGACTCTAGAATTTTATTAAAAAATTTATTAATTTGACTGGACGACTGGAGTGTTATTTTAATTTATAATGAAGATAATTTTAATTGTAACTTGTGATACAAGCTATTATTTTGTTTCATGTGCAAAATATGTACAAAAAGTGTTTCAGCTGCAAATGGCGTCAATTGTATAAATGTACAATATTGGAATTAGTTTTATTTTCAATAAGTGTAAATTCGTCTTTTCTCAAATGGATGCTCGCGAGTATACATAGTTCGTTTAAAATGTCCATTTAACTTATTCACCGAAGTATAATCGGCAGTATTTGGACGATAGGCTTGGACAGGCTAATGTGTTGATAGACCACTAACACAAATATCACAATGAAGGACCAACACTTTGATGAGGTCTGTCACAATTCAAGAATGCTTCTTGATGGTAAAATACGTCCGTTAATACATTTAAGTTTTTCAGATCCATAGCATTCTCACTCGGCCGAAATCTTGATAAACGCATTTGTACTTTTGTTGTAAACAGTTAATTGCATATTAGTTGAGATAAAACATAATATCTGAATATAGGTATTTGTGAACTATGACGTAAGTTATAGAACAAAATTAGCTGCTTTTGCAGCAGTAAGTGTCACAGTTTTAGCAATATTGCGAAGAAAGAAAACTCGTATTAAATGGATGAAGAAATGGATAGCCAAAAGTGAAATCTTAAGTCATTTACCATTATTACAAGAATTGAGAGAAAGCAATCCTCTTGATTTTAAAAATTACCTCCGAATATATGCATGAAAGAGCTTTCCAAAAACTACTTTGCTTAGTAAAACCAAGCTTAACAAAATGAAAGACACGTATGCACGAAGAAATTCCTCTTCATGAACACTTAGTAGTAACATTAAGATACCTGGCAACAGGACGACCATTTACTAACATTACCGTTGACGTGTAAACTTGATTACTCCGCGGCAGTGAACTGTAGCGGGAAGGTATTGTTGCCTTCCAAGTATACTGTTAATGTACTGCCAGCTATTTTGTTTATACTGTGCTTTATAAGAAGTAAAATAATTAAAATACAGATTACTAAGTAACTATTTATTGAATACATTCGTTACACCATAAATTAAACAGGTCAACCGAGTATCAAATATCTAATAATAAAGATTAACATAAATATATCTTTAGCCTAAATATTCATAAGTAACAAACATGTTACTGGACTTTAACTAACTCAAACATACAAACTCAATGGCTAATGATTTTCATATGGAATAGTCGAGACTTCTCTTAGAGCAGCCAGTGAAAGATTACTACAACTGCCAACAAATAAAAAGAAAAAAAAGACAGTACAAATATAACTGGAAAATTTTTTCTTTAAAACTATAATATTTATTATACCCATGCATTTGTAACATTTTTTCTTTTACAGTTTTTATATCTTGCTCATTTCCAATGAGTAAATAATTGTGGCAATAATTTATAGAATTTTACCGATAGGGAATTTTCAATAAGAATTGAGTGGAGTTCTTTAAATGTTTTTGAAAATGACATTTCTTCATGATCATTTTAAAGTTTATTTTACTATAATAGACCAAATGCTATTCCAAATATTCACAAATATACTTCAGTATCTGCCCTCTTTAATGACAGAAATACATATTTTCATAATAACAATACATGGTTTTGTGTCCATGATAATTTAAAGCCAAAAGTTAAAGTAAACTAAAAAATTATAAAACATTATACTAAACCAATAAAAGACTAACATTAACTAAGACAAACTAATATAAAATGTACCTAAAAAGATAATCTGCAAAAATTTAATAAACAACCATGTGCAAATTGTGCAACTTCTTCATATGAGCTATAAGTTTCTCTCTACTTTTATACACTAACTTGCAGGCCATGCACTGGTGGAACATGGACCCACTGCAATTTTTCTCATGATTGTCCATAAGGTACCTCCGCTTGAATTTTCTCTTGCACTTTGAACA
Source organism: Stenurella melanura (assembly GCA_963583905.1). NCBI lineage: Eukaryota > Metazoa > Arthropoda > Insecta > Coleoptera > Cerambycidae > Stenurella > Stenurella melanura. The sequence goes on along the minus strand of OY757309.1, from coordinate 9,385,235 downwards.
TTCATAGTCATTTTTTTGTACGTGTAGTTCCATATAGTGCCGATGAACATGATCCTTCCTGTTAAAGGATTTGAAACAAATAGGACAGGTGTTATTTGCGAAGTTCAAAGTTTTTAATGCATCACTGATATTTGAACCTAAAATAAAAACGTGTCTAGAAAAAGTTATCAAAGCATGCGGTAAATAATGACGAATAAGCTACGAAGCGAATATTAGACTAAAATAGAGAAATGGCCATGCAGCTAAGTATACCAGTACTCATTTAGTTAGTCGTGTCACTAATAGTTCAATATAAGTTAGTGAGGAACTAATAATATAGTATACAATCTACAATGACAATATATGAAGGACCAAAAATGTATGTCGATTTAGTTAAATCATTAATCTTACGTTTTGTCCTTAATTACAAACCTGTTTATTAGAACGGTCGACGTAAAGTCAAAATCATCGATTTTGTTCGGAAATTTAAAACAGCAATTTTATTGACTTTTCTCTTGGGAAAAAATTCGCAAATCACGATGATGAAATTAAAAAATTTATAAAACACAGGATTCATTGTCAAAACAATGGTATTTTTAGCGATAATTCGCAGGTTTTTATGTTTTTTGACTTTTATCGACAAAAACGTGTCGGACAAAAACAAGTCAAGATATAAAAAATGAACATTTTATCAATACACGTCCTTTGACCTCAATTGTTATAAACAAATTAGGGGTTCTAAATTAACAATGTTTTTCCTATTCAGCAAAAGGTCAGACGAATACTTTATTATGGTCAAAATGTTGCATTTTGTTCATAGAATTTACAGTTCTTTGTTTGTGTCGATATCTCGGGTATTTTGCAATTGTTTAAACAAATAAGCTAATTTGTTTATTAAGGATTTGCGACTCATGGCATTTCTTGCACTCTGCACCCATGGAAATAGATAAACAAAAAATTGTAAATTCTATGAGCAATATCCGTATGACCTTTTGTTGAAGATAAAAAAATTGTTAATTTAAAACCACATTCTAACATTTTAAGGGCCAAAGATAAAAGGTCGCTACTAGTCTCAAACGACGCTTATTGATAAAATTTTCATTTTTTATATCTTGACTTTTTTTCGTTAAAAAGTCAAAAAACATTAAAAAATGAAAATGTTCTCTAAAAACCGTTGTTTTAACAATGAAGCCTGTGTTTTATAATTTTTCTAATATCACCATCGTGTTCAAAGCAATTTCTCCAATAAGAATAGCCAAATAAAATTGATGTTTTATGACCGGACATATGGTATATATTTAACCGTTGTGTTAACTCCTACATAGGTTAAACCACGAATATTCCCATTCAAAAATTGAATGGACATAAACATAAAGTTAAAAAATATCACAGTAATAAGTGTCTCCATTTATTTCATGCATTTCGAGTCGTTAATAAAAGGTGAAATAGATTTAATTAAAAAATATTAACGACAAAGAAAATAATAACCCTGCATCCTAGTGATTACAAAATGCAGTGCCTAATGCTTCTAATGATACAATAGGTATTAGCTTTCTAAATTGAGAATATGGTTAGGAAGGCCTAAATATTTGAGGAAGGGGCAGGGGGAACTCTGAAAGTTAAAAAGGGTTTTTGAAGATATTTCCAAAACTACGAATTTTGTTAAAAAGTATTGCCACAGCTTGGAGCTCATGAATTACCTTTAATTTCTAGTCTCATACAATTTGATCAACAATTGACCCAGATATGATTTTTTTATATTTTATGTTTAATATTTTTTACCCCTTTTTAAAAGTCAGGTTTCAACGTATTTCGTGATTAAGTTCAGGACTAAGGGTAAAAAAAAAGTTGAAAGGTAATTCAGTTACACATAATTTGATTCTTCTTAGCACACCTTCATCGATGAAAATTGGCTATTTGTTGTACGTTTTTATGAAAATCCAAATTTAGAAATTCATTAAAACTTTTTTGTATAACAAAAATTAAATGGCTCAGCCCATAGGAAGTCTTTTGTAACTTTTCAGAAGATCAATGGATGATTCTTAAATCTGGTTTAGTGATATGGAACAAAATTTTCAATTATGTGATGTATGAGTTCCGGTTTCGATGAAAATCAAACTTTTAAACAGTACCTAATACCTATAAATTTTTGCATATTATTATTATGCTGACGAAAATACACATATGATGCAACCCACAGATATTGACTTAGTCAAAATTATTAAAAGTCGGTCTGCAAACACCTGTAAAATATTATCTCTTCAAATATTAAGATTAACCACGATGTACTCTTCATTAAGTTCAGCGATATTAGTTATTCAACAAAAACTATTTTTCTTAATGGAACTACTATGGGACAATCTGTTATTTAATTAGACCTTTCAAATACGAAAAGAATAATGTGCATAATGTTTACTTTCTCTTTGAAATAGGTCAGTAATTAAAAAAAGAAATGTTTCGTAAATCAATATTTTATAATAACTATTTTGAATGAGTTGAGAAGGTTTGATTTCTCAAACCTACTTAGTAAAGAGTAAATCGTAATTAATTTTAGTAATTGAAGAGATAGATAAATGAATAAAAGGAAGACCGAATTTCAACAATTTTTAGTAAGTCATCTATCAATAAAACTAAAAATAACATTTTTTGAATAATTATAATATAATCCAAAAAATCAATATTTTTTTATGTTTGCATTTGAATTTGTTATAAACAGTCATCTTTAAACAAACAAAATATTACAAATTTCTGTCATGAAATAATTTTATTCAATAGATTCTTAGTTATTTTTCAAATAGGGCCAGTCGCGTCCATTTATCTTAACTGTATAACCTTTTATAACCAGTTGAATCCGGTGACAGAAAAAAACAATTATAGTTTCTTCAGAGCTTTGAAAATAAATTTCGAGCGTATTAACCGGCATAATATTACATGACAAAGTTCATAATAGTTTAGCAATGTTACAAAGATTTCTCTGGTACCCAGAGAAAATTGTTAAAAAAGTAGTTTCCCATAATTATGTATATGCAATTTAAATAACTTTAATAACATTTAATATTAGTCGAGGAAATATAGCATTCCACTGTGGAAGCATGTGCAGTAAGGCGGATCAAAATGCTGCTTTTTGCATTCGATTCCTTGGTGCATTTATTCAATTTGTTACCTATTTTAATCTTATACAAATGGGAAATTGCACTTGTCGATTGCAGTTCTTGAGGTAAATAAAGAAAAATCATTATTCGGTAATCCATGGTGGAAATTAGCCCAATCTAGTTACACGGGGTTTTTTGGGGTCACTCATCATGAATGTTCAAGAAGTTCTTTGAGGTACCTGGGGACCAGGAAATCCTGGTATAAGGCTCATCCCCGTAGTTTTTCTCTAAATTTGCTCTGAAATCCAAACAACTTGGGGTCGCTGATCGCGATTTTGATGTTCAAAATCTTCCCCAATATACCTGGAGATCAGGCCATCACCTGGACATTTACGCGAGTTTTCATTGGAACACATTGAATTTTGTCACTCCAATCCAATGGAATTTTCTTCAAATCCGTTTTAATTGAAATGAATTTATTCACGTGTGGGTTTTCGAGGTCGTAGACCATGAATACGATGTCAAAAATGTTCGTCGACGTACCTGGGGATCAGGATGACCCGTTTATCGAGACATCTACGGGAATTTGGTTGAAAGAGTGACCGCAAAAAAGGCCTAAAATTCGCCTGTTTTTGCATAATAGAGAGCGGGCCAAGGGGAAGAACAAAATAAATCCTATAGGGCTCAAATTAAGCTTTGAGAAATTTTAAGGTTAGAATATACTGTAACGAAGCAAACTTTATTCTGAAATATTTTAGCACCAACCTCCGTTTATTTTTATTATATTTAGATTTTATACTAGGCACAACACATAAACACTGTTCTTTAATTATTAAATATACAGAAAATCCGCCAGGTGGAGTTAGGGCCCCACCACCGACCAGTATTAGCGCCGTTGATCAGTCGTTCAACCCAGACAAGCTGAACAATAGAATCCGCTAGATGGCGCTAAGGACGCACCGCCGACTGGTTTTGTTTCACCGTCAACGAACACCTCGCCTAGCTAGCAGTATGGGCATTCATTAATTTGAATCATATTCATTCAGTTGAATTACTTTCCGTTGTGAAGTGTGTAGTGTCCGCCCGAAGCCGCCGTCAATAGGAAGTAAGTAAACCAATAGTTATTTGGTACGCAACCTGGCCGAAACCATTGACCCCGAAGGATCCGCCGACTAACCGTAACCTGCTCCGCCCGGTGTCCGCAAGGATACTTTGTTTGGCAACAGGTTCTCGTGTTTGCCCTCTGGCCTAGCCCCCAGACAGCCAGAGGACAGCGAGAATCTGAACGGTCACGTGCATGCTTCCTGGCCTAGTCCCCAGCCAGCCGGGAAGCCACGAAGACTTCTGCTAAGCAAAGTAATACGCGGACCTTGTCGGTTTAGTGCATTCTCTGAATGGGCTAAACCGTTAAGGAAACACGAGCAGGAGTGGGTTGGTCAACAACTGGGAAATTCTCGGCGGACAACAGGTACCGTGTTTGCCCTCTGGCCTAGCCCCCAGACAGCCAGAGGACAGCGAGTACCTGGGAAGTCCCGTGAATGCTTTCTGGCCTAGTCCCCAGCCAGCCAGAAAGCCACGTGGACATCCGTCTACCGAAAATAACGCCCGTGACCAGGAGTGAGTCCGTGTGTTTGCTAACCGAACCCTAGCCAGGTTGCATAAGCCGTATTGCATAAACCGTATTGCATGTGATTTTTCATTAGTTGCTTCCTCCCGCTTGGTATCTGCGCTGCCCTGTCTGCCTGTTTATCCGTAGTCGTGGCCCGTGCTTCCTGTACCGTTTGTTTTACTCCGCCGTCACCGTTTTGTGCTTTTAACTATTTTTAACCGTTAATAACCGCCCTCTTGCTTCGCTTAATTAACAGCTACCGTCACCCCGCTTTTGTTTTGTTTCTGTATTAGTTTAACCTGTAATTAATATTAGGTAGTTAGCATTGTACAAAATAGGCATAATAAATATTTGTATATAGCTAATTTGAACTTTGCCTTTTGCTTTGGTTGTGTGTGAAGTCCACTATCCCTATAGACCCCTGGATATACCGTGTCTCCTCTGAGGCTATCCCAGCCCTACTGAAACAGGCTGTGTCAAGAGGCTATTGTGGGTCCTTTACCCCACTTGAAATAATTGTAAAGGTAGCGCCCGAGCTACTGTACCGTGCCGAAAGCTCGAGTGTCAAGGTGTGACGCAAGAATAAAACGTCACATACTTTGGCGCCCGAGCAGGGACCGTAAATAGGGAAAGTAGTTGAGACTTCACATTCGGCAGTCACCGAAAGCAACCGAATTCTCCGAACAGGTACTTATAGGCGTGTGAGGTGTCATTTTCAACTAAACCGAGCACGAGGAACCGATTCCGACTACTGCCGAACCGCTCCGACTTCACCCGAAGGTGTTATTCACCATATAATAACCCCTTTGGGAATTTTTCCGAACCAGAGGTAGTTTCTGTGGAGTTGACACACGGGGAGGCTGCACTTTTAACAAAAACCCGAACTCCGACCGAACACTTCCGAAGTCCGCCGAAGGTACCCGAACACTCAAAATATCGTGTGGGGTATCGTTTTCAGGGTAATCAGACCCAAGGAATCGATTGGTGACGTTTGCAACCGGATCCGACCGTCCGTTCCGCGGAAAAGTGTGCTACAGCCAAGTTACGGGTCTGAATTGAGTAGGGCCCATACTAGGTGATAAACGGCACCCCGACACACCTTCTGCACCGACTTTTACCGACCGCCCGGATTCTGTCCGGAATACCTGACCACTCCGGAGACTGGAGTTACTAGGCAAGTGACCCCTCATTTAGCAGTAACTCAAGGACGCTGAATCGATTGCCGCTGGTTTCGTCACGATCCGACCGTCCGTTCCGGAAAAAAGTGTACCCTGGGGAAGGGGAAAGCCGAAACCAGTAAAAACCGATAGGAATCCGTTGTCCACACCACCAGACACCGTCTAAATCGACCCTCACCGGATTTTGCCCAGAGTCTTAGAAACTTCGGTAACAGGGGAGATATAGCTTGTGACCCCTCCCGACATAGTAAATCGAGTACGCAGAAGCCAACGGAGCTACTCGCGACCCGATATATAAAGCCGTTTAGGAGTTAGCAGGAGGCACTTCGTCTTGGGAGACCGCAGAGAACGAAGCTCTCTGAAAAACCAATCAGGCCGTTCGTTGTCCGCTGCTGACTACTGTTACCGTTCACCGACCGTTACCGTTGACCACCCGTTACCGTTTATTACCACCTTGTGATAGAAGAAGTTACGAAAGATGTCAACCGAAGAAGATATAAAAGACCAGAACTTGGGACCTACGGAAGACACCGCTACCGCAGAAGGGGTAGAACGCCTCAGCTGGATATACAAGCTGAGGAAAGACCAGCTTGATGCTGAACTCGGGAAATTCCGTCTAGACCTCTCCGGAACCGTAGAAGATAAGAAACGCCGTCTGGTTAAGTTTATAAAAGACGGCTGTACCTCGCCATTACCACAAGGCTCCAGACCGATCTTTCCGCTACCGGCACCACCACCACTAACCGTTCCGCCCCTACCGATACCGCCTACTATACCGTCTTCATCCGCTCAAGCTATGAATACGACTTTGGATCCACTGAATGTCCGTAAATGGGGCATTCAGTTCAATGGGAAAGGAGATCCCGCCGCCTTTCTGGAACGAATAGAAGAAGTCTGTTCATATACTGGAATCCGCCCATCACAACTCCTACCGGTGCTACCAGAATTACTCCAGGGATCGGCATTATTGTGGTACAGAAATAACCGTGCTCACTGGCAGACGTGGGAGGACTTTACCACCGAATTTCGCATCTTCTACTTCCCTGTCAATTACCAGGAGGAGATAGAAGCACAGATCAGCCGCCGTCTACAGCGACCGGATGAACCTGCAGGTACATACCTGACCGAAATGCAAACACTCATCCGCCGGCATGGGGACTTCACCCCTCAGCAGGAACTCCGGTGGCTTTACCGAAATCTACTTCCCGACTACAGACAGTACATTCCGAGATCCGGATTAACGAATGTACCCGCTTTGACCACAATGATCAAAGAATTCGAGACGTTGAGGCAAGAAGTACAGCAAGTCTACCGTCCTAATAACACACCGTCGTATTCGACTGCACCCCGCCCGGTAGCACCTCACAAACGACCGTTACCACCTCCAGACAACTCACTGCCATCATCATCCTCGATTAACCCCACCAGACCATCACCACCGTCCCGAATGGAGCAAAATACGGTCAGGAACAGCCATCAGGATTCACAAAGGCCAAGGGACCAGGCTCCACCCTCTAACCGTGAAACAAATAACGGAAATATGCCATCAACCTCTGCTGGCACAGCTCCTATAATCGGAGAAACCACCTGCTGGAGATGCGGGAGAACCGGACATTTCCGTAGCCAATGTCGCTTTCCGCCGAAGCTATTCTGTTCCCGTTGTGGGCGACCTGGTATCATGACCCGAGACTGTTCATGCCATAAAATGGGAAACTAGTCAGGAGCTGCACCGTCCCGAGGCCCGTACAGCTCCGTGATACTACCCCCTCGGAAAATACCGTCCCCGAAGATGGCAGACCCCACATCCAGATAATGATGTATGGCCATACCATTTCCGCCTTATTCGACACAGGAGCCGCCCGATCCTACATAGACCGTATAAAGGACTTATGCCGTCAACTGGGAATACCGTCAGTCTGTGCAGCCGTTCCGTCCGCCCAGCTAGCCAATGGCAAGCTAGTAACTATCAACGAATCATATGACCTAGAGTTTACGATAGCCAAAACACTGTTCCAGGCGCGGTTATCTTATTTCCCGAATTTATCATCAGATATTGTACTAGGAATGGATATTCTACGTACACAGGACGCAGCAAGTTGATACAACATCATATCCGGCTTACACAGCCGGAACCGATTAAGCAAAGATACCGTCCACAAAACCCAAGAATGCAGGAGGTCATCAATAAGGAAGTGGACGAAATGTTGTCCAACGGTATAATAGAACCGTCCGATAGTCCATGGAGCTCCCCAGTCGTCATAGTCCGTAAGAAGGATGGAAAACCTAGGTTTTGCATCGATTTCCGGAAAGTAAATGAAGTCACCGAGAAGGACGCCTATCCATTACCGTACATCAATGCCATCCTGGATAAACTCCGCAAGGCCAGGTACATCTCGAGTATTGACCTAAAACAAGGATACTGGCAAATACCTCTGTCTAAAGAAAGCAGACCAATTACCGCCTTCACCATACCCGGAAGAGGGTTGTTCCATTTCCGAGTAATGCCGTTTGGACTACATTCCGCTCCTGCCACCTTCCAACGCCTACTGGACCGCATAATCGGGCCGGATATGGAACCATATGCCTTCGCTTACCTCGATGACATTATTGTGTTGGGTGAAACTTTCGAGAACCACCTGGAAAACCTACGAGAAGTATTCCGCCGGTTAAGAATTGCAAACCTACAACTTAACCCCGAGAAATGTCAATTTTGTAGGAAGTCACTGAAGTATCTAGGTCATGTGGTAACCGCAGAGGGAATAAAGACCGACCCAGACAAAGTGGAAGCAATTGAAAAATTCCCTACCCCTCGGAATGTCCGTGACGTCCGCCGATTTCTTGGCATTGCCTCTTGGTACCGGCGTTTTGTACCAACTTTTTCCGACATCGTAACTCCGCTGACCAGATTACTAAAGAAAAATCACCGTTTCAAGTGGGACAACGAGCAAGATCAAGCTTTCAAGCAATTGAAGACCCGTCTCACGGAAGCCCCGGTATTAATCTGTCCTGATTTTGAAAAACCGTTCACCCTCCAGACTGACGCATCCGACCAAGGCCTTGGTGCGGCTCTGACCCAGGAAATTGAAGGGCATGACAGAGTCATAGCCTATGCTAGCCGTACCCTGTCAGCGGCCGAAAAGAACTACTCCGTAACGGAACGAGAATGCTTGGCAATCGTATGGGGGATAGAAAAGATGAGGCCATACCTAGAAGGATACCGTTTCACCGTACTGACCGACCATCAATCCTTACGATGGTTACACAGCATCAAGAGTCCGACCGGCCGCTTAGCTAGATGGAGCGTATTTTTACAGCAATACGACTTCGAAATCAAGTACCGTAAGGGAGTCCTAAATCGGGTAGCCGACGCGCTATCCCGCCAACCATTACAAGGACCTCTACCCAAATCTGATACCAATGAACTTTGTGCCTTGAACGAAGCACCAAATTGTTCATGGTACAAACGAAAGAAAACCGAGGTCGAAAGGAACCCTGCAGCGTTCCCGGACTTCTGTGTACGAAATGACCGGCTGTTCCGTCACTTTTGGGATCCCAGCGACCTAAGTGAGCCAGACATGTCCGACCCATGGAAATTATGTGTTCCTACACCGCTACGCCGCACCGTCCTGGAAGAAAACCATGATGCTCCGTCCGCTGGACACATGGGGATCGCCAAAACCATTGCACGTATCTCACAAAAGTACTATTGGCCAGGGATGTTCCGTGACATCGCCAGGTATGTACGTAGCTGCATGCAATGTCAGAGATATAAGGTCTCTCAGCGACAGACACCAGGAATCATGCAACCTTCCGTCAGCCAACAACCATGGGAAACCGTCAGCACCGACTTAGTAGGACCGCTACCCCGATCTAGTAAAGGGAATAACTACCTGGTAGTTTTTCAAGACCGCTTTAGCAAATGGATCCAGTGCCGTCCCCTACGAAGCGCTACCGCCCGCACCGTCAGTCAGGCTCTCTACGAAGAAGTCATCACCCGTTTTGGTTGCCCCCGTATCGTAATCACCGACAATGGAAGCCAGTACGATAGCCGAGTCTTCCGAGAATTATTAAAGGAATTTGGAATACAGCACCGCCTAACACCGCCGTACACTCCGCAAGCGAATCCCGTCGAGCGAGCCAACCGTACCATCAAGACCATGATAGCCCAATATTGTGAGCAAGATCATAGAAAATGGGATCAGCAACTGAGCGATTTCCAATTGGCTATCAGTAGCTCCAAGCACGAGTCAACCGGATTCTCGCCAGCTTTTCTGAACTTTGGCCGAGAATTATCCCTACCGAACACTGTTTACCAAACCGATACTGGAAATACCGCAGAACCGAACGAAGAAAACAATATACCGCCAGCCCATACCGACCGTCTGGAAAAGCTAAAAGAAGTGTTTGAGTTGGTTCGACTCAAGTTAGCGCAAGCCTGCGCCACACAAGGTCGATATTACAATCTCCGCCGCCGGGATGTTCAATATCACGTAGGAGACCGAGTCATGAAGCGTGACCATCCTCTTTCATCCGCCATCAAGGGCTTTGCCTCCAAACTAGCACCGAAATATTCCGGGCCATATACCGTTACCGACGTCGTTTCACCGGTTGTGTATAATCTTAAATCAGATACTGGGAGGAAGCTCGCTCGAATCCATATCAAAGATTTAAAACCATATTTCTCTTCCAGTGCCGCCATCCCGATTACCGACCGCAGCCCGGAGAGAACCTGGGGAGCCACCCCGGGGAGCGGTGGTTCCTCCCGTGTACAATCTAGCCCGAGGCGCCGCCTTGGCACAACGCTCACGTCTCATCACGCAGGCTCGCGCCCGAACTCTGACGACCCCCGAAGTACGTAGACACACTCGGCCACAACGCCCACCGACTTCCGGCGCCGCCCTGGTCTCCGAAAAAGGAAAAATGCGATCTGGTCGAGGCACCCCGCCGCAGGAATCCGCTAGTCCGCTGACCGCTATCACCACACCGCCAACCTCTACCACTGCCCGTAGCGATAAAATAAAGATATTGCAGATGGTGATCTTTCCGGCTCCGTCACCCAGGGCATCGCCCACCACGAACCTCCGTAACGCCGCTTCGTCGACCCCCGCCACTGCTACGATAAGCCGCCCGCACTCCCCGGTTGCCAACATACCACAATCCCGAGAACCAGAGGGTACCGAAGATGACCTCTATCTAGAGATCGTCAACTATACCTCTAGCCACGAATGGCCCGAAACATTGTACCGGAGAATGCAAGAACGACGGCCATTCCACGTGGACGCTGGTAAATCCTGGCGATGCCGAATCCGAGGACCGGGGGCAAGTATCGCTGGATAAACATCAAGCCCCGGCCTTAGCAACAAAACCGGATCGAAAAAGGGGAACGGGGGGAAAACGAGAATTTTCATTTTTTTTTTGTTGTTATTATCGCTGTTCTTACTACCTATTTTTTTTATATATCTGTGCAATACTGAAAGTACCTTGTTGAGTTTATTAGCAGAAAATATATATGTTGTTTCCAACAGTGAGCTTAATTGATCCGCCCTCATTCTTTTTTTTTTTAATATTTCTAGATGACCGAACGCATTCTGCCAGACGCCGCATCTTCAGACGACGAAGAATTCCTCCTAATGGACCCGGAGGATATCTCTCCGATAGGGAGCCCTCAATCGACTACCTCACCAGCAACCGCCATGTCCGAGGTCCCTTTGTATATGGAAACATCCTCAGGGTACAGGGAAGATTTACGCCGCGAATTTGAAGCTGAGTGGGAAACCGCCCCAACCCTAAACCCACTGGGAGTGTATAAGGAGTACCAACCCCAAGAGGAAACCGCAACCTCCCAGCCAATAGATCCGACAGACAAAAGAAGCCCGTTTTTTAAATATCCGTCCCCGTCCTCCACTACGCCGCCGTCTTTGGAATCTCTCCGTAGACTACCCGTCTTCCTGCCTGTAGATCAATGGGTACTATGTTGGAGATGTGGCTATCCAGACCATGACCGCCGCACTTGTCGGCGACCCCCCAGAACCTTTTGCTCCCGATGTGGGTTACTGGGTATTATGTCCCGGGACTGCCCATGCACGGCCCAGCCCCGTACCCGCCGTCGTCTATACAGGAACACGCAGCAGTGTCTACGTTCAAACCGACCACAGAAGACTGGGCCTAGGACACCCCCGCGTCCCGGCACCCACACAACCCGAGGAGTGCAATGCTACATGCTCCCTCCAGCCCGTGTACCGCTGTTCACCAAACATAGAATTATGATTCCTTTTTGTTTTTTTTAGTACGACCATTTTATTATGCATCCTAGGACCGACAAGAATCGACTCAGTCCAGGAAGAAGAGGATCCGCTTGTTTATTTGTTATTTCTTATTTTCTTTTTTTATCTGTAACTAAAGAATTGTTTACTTTTCAGTTTAGTTTTGCGATTGTAAAAGACGTACTTACTCCTAAATAAAGTTTAAATAACCAGTGTGGAGTAAGCGCCTTAATTCCGATAGGGACCGTCTTCAGAATTAATTCCTTTTGTTTTAGCACTCAATGAAACACAACTAGAAAAATAATAATAATTTCATTTTTATTATTTTTTTTTACGATGTAAGAGGGGGGTGTAACTAAGCAAACTTTATTCTGAAATATTTTAGCACCAACCTCCGTTTATTTTTATTATATTTAGATTTTATACTAGGCACAACACATAAACACTGTTCTTTAATTATTAAATATACAGAAAATCCGCCAGGTGGAGTTAGGGCCCCACCACCGACCAGTATTAGCGCCGTTGATCAGTCGTTCAACCCAGACAAGCTGAACAATAGAATCCGCTAGATGGCGCTAAGGACGCACCGCCGACTGGTTTTGTTTCACCGTCAACGAACACCTCGCCTAGCTAGCAGTATGGGCATTCATTAATTTGAATCATATTCATTCAGTTGAATTACTTTCCGTTGTGAAGTGTGTAGTGTCCGCCCGAAGCCGCCGTCAATAGGAAGTAAGTAAACCAATAGTTATTTGGTACGCAACCTGGCCGAAACCATTGACCCCGAAGGATCCGCCGACTAACCGTAACCTGCTCCGCCCGGTGTCCGCAAGGATACTTTGTTTGGCAACAGGTTCTCGTGTTTGCCCTCTGGCCTAGCCCCCAGACAGCCAGAGGACAGCGAGAATCTGAACGGTCACGTGCATGCTTCCTGGCCTAGTCCCCAGCCAGCCGGGAAGCCACGAAGACTTCTGCTAAGCAAAGTAATACGCGGACCTTGTCGGTTTAGTGCATTCTCTGAATGGGCTAAACCGTTAAGGAAACACGAGCAGGAGTGGGTTGGTCAACAACTGGGAAATTCTCGGCGGACAACAGGTACCGTGTTTGCCCTCTGGCCTAGCCCCCAGACAGCCAGAGGACAGCGAGTACCTGGGAAGTCCCGTGAATGCTTTCTGGCCTAGTCCCCAGCCAGCCAGAAAGCCACGTGGACATCCGTCTACCGAAAATAACGCCCGTGACCAGGAGTGAGTCCGTGTGTTTGCTAACCGAACCCTAGCCAGGTTGCATAAGCCGTATTGCATAAACCGTATTGCATGTGATTTTTCATTAGTTGCTTCCTCCCGCTTGGTATCTGCGCTGCCCTGTCTGCCTGTTTATCCGTAGTCGTGGCCCGTGCTTCCTGTACCGTTTGTTTTACTCCGCCGTCACCGTTTTGTGCTTTTAACTATTTTTAACCGTTAATAACCGCCCTCTTGCTTCGCTTAATTAACAGCTACCGTCACCCCGCTTTTGTTTTGTTTCTGTATTAGTTTAACCTGTAATTAATATTAGGTAGTTAGCATTGTACAAAATAGGCATAATAAATATTTGTATATAGCTAATTTGAACTTTGCCTTTTGCTTTGGTTGTGTGTGAAGTCCACTATCCCTATAGACCCCTGGATATACCGTGTCTCCTCTGAGGCTATCCCAGCCCTACTGAAACAGGCTGTGTCAAGAGGCTATTGTGGGTCCTTTACCCCACTTGAAATAATTGTAAAGGTGGCGCCCGAGCTACTGTACCGTGCCGAAAGCTCGAGTGTCAAGGTGTGACGCAAGAATAAAACGTCACAATACATATTTGAAAAAAATGCAAAACACCCCGATTGAAGGGTAGAAAATATTTGTGTGGTTAGGATTTACGAATTGTTTCTTTCTGGGTGTGGTTCTCTTATTATCACAAGGGGTAGGAGGGAGGTAGCACAATTTCTTCGTAGATGTGAGTTCGACTAGTCATAACAATAATTCTAGTTAAAATCACATTTCGATTTTATCATGTGGTTAGGATTTATGAATTTCTTCGTTTTCTGGTGTTGGTATTTTAATTATTACAAGTTGTTACAGGATTGTAGGACAATTTCCTAAACGCTTCCGAATACGCTATAGAATAATACATAATCCGTAAAAAATCCATACAATATAAAACCTGATTAATAACAGTTGTTTTATTTTTTTAAATATTCATTATAAACTGCCTTTTTAAATATTTTCTACCCTTAAATATGGGTGATTTTTGCATTTTTCCAAAAAAGTAAGAATGATTTGAGCCCTTTAGGATTTATTTTGCTCTTTCTCTTGGCCTGCTACCTACTATGCAAAAACAGGCGATTTTTGCGGTCACTCTTTGTTTCAAAATGCAGTAGAACTTTCACTCGGGGGTTGTCGTGGCCGCTGATCATGAATATCGCTTCAAAAATGTTCCTCGATTGATATGAGGACAAGGGCGTTCTTGCTGTCTGCTTCATCTATGTAACTTTATTCTTAATCAATTTTTGTTCTATTTTATTTCTATTAGTTATTCTTATCAATGATATCCAACATGATTATAATATATCATTATTTAAAATTGTTAGACAAAATTAATAGAAATTTAATTTTTATGACTTTTTTTCGAAAATTATGAAATTATTATAAATAATTTTATACAAATCGGTTATAAAATTTGCGAAATTATATCTTGATTTAAAACAAATCACATCACTTATAATACTTATTTGAAGGACTCTGGGAAAAAAATTCGTGAAAAATAAATTTATATTTTTTTATTACATATATAACATCCATTTTTTAAAAAGAAAATATTTTTTAGATAGACATTTTTTCAGCGACTCAAAAAATTTTCGAGTAACAAAATTGGGCTAATTTCCACCATGTATTTCCGAATAATGATTTCTTTTTAATTACCTCAAAAGCTGCACGCGAAAAAATGCATTTTTTCGATACACAAGTGCAATTTCGATTTGTATAAAATTAAAATAGGTAACAAATTGAATAAATGTGTCAAGGAATTGAATGCAAAAATCATCATTTTGATACGTCTTACTGCACAGGTTTTCGATAGTTTGGCCTATTTTTGTGCTAAATTTCCTCGACTGTATGCATAAACACTTGTTGCTTAATTTATATACACGGTATCTATTAAAGAATGGGCCATACCTCAACAGTAGATTCCTTGAGTAAAAATTAGTCGTTTTAGCTAAACATACCTTTGTACCATGTTGATTCCTTAAAAAGTTATGACATGGCAAAGACAATTAAAAAGGAAAATGTGTCATATTCTTTCACTATTTTTGTGATTTGATCCGAATTTAGTGTATAAGGTTTTTTTAGAATGCTCAAAACAGCCGTGTACATAATTTAGACGAATAACATAGAGGGCGCTGGGAACCTTTAATTTTTGTTTTGTTTTGGTCGTTATTTATTGAGGATAAACTTTCTAATAAAGTAACATATTTTTTTAATGCAGTACTAAATTCTACGTAAAAAAGGTACACTTGTTCAATATCTGTTAAATACACTGTTTTCGAGAAACATGCATTTCGATTTCTTGCCGCACAATGTTCCCAATTGTTTGAATTATTTTTATCTAGTAGGCACACGACTAAATCTGACAGTAAAATAATTTGGAATAATAGTTAAAATGCAGTTATTTAGAAAATAAGGTTACATTAATTTATCTAATTAACCAATTAAGTAAATAAAAACGATATCAATAGAAGTACAAAATGAAGCAACAAAATAATCATAATAATAATGACCAAAACCAAACAAGAATTATATGTTTCCAGCGTCCTCTAAGTTATTCATCTAAATTATTAACACGACTGTTTTTAGCATACCAAATTTGGATCTAATCGTGTAAATAGTGAGAGATAAAACACAAAATAAACTTTAAAAAATTGCATTTGACGCCTTTGTCTATTTACGGAAGCAACTAAGGTATGTTTAGCTAAAACGATTAAATTTTGCTCAGGGAAGCTTCCTTTGAGGTATAGCCCATTTTTTAAATGGACACCCTGTAGATACCTATTAAATATGATACAGGTAACGATTCGATTTTCCATTATTGAAGTAAATAATGAAAGATGTAACAGATTTATTAAAATAATTTAGTATGCATTAAGCTTAGGTATATTTATGTAGTTAAATTCAACAATGGACACATTGGCGGCAAAATATTTAAGCTTGCAAATCGCACATAAATAATTACCACCAAGGTGGGTACAACGACCCGAGGATCCGTACTTATAGATACCCCTTCTGATTATTTGCACTAACCTTCCTCAAGTTATGGTAAATAATTTAAAAACAAACATTATAAATCAAACCTGTTGCCTTCATAAAAGTTTGCAAGACAAAATAATACTTTGAATCGTTGGGTTGGTAATAACTAATATAACACGTGATCATTTAACAAATACACATCATAAACACAACACAAACTTCACTAAAAAAATTACACACAAACACCAACTACAAACTAACCTTTAAAATTGTGACATATGCAGTAGGCACGTTGGCCAAACTTCAACGTTGCCAGATTCACCAACATTTGTGAGATCCGGGGTAAAATGTGTAAATCAAAAATTATTATTGCAATGATTATTGATAAAAATCATAGTCAAATATTGGTAAAACATATTGATGAAAAGATCACAGACTTATTATTAGAAATAATAGTCTGGTTATCTGATTGATATCATGGGATAAATATATAAATTAAAGCAAACAAAGAACTATATTGTATTCAACGTTTTCATTACTATTATTTTTTATTTCGGGACTAATAGTGCATTTTTCAGTAATTACTAGTTTTATGTAAAAAAAAATTGTCGAAAAGCCGACCAAATAAGAATTTTTCTTTCTCATCCAACTACATCGATAAAAAACATTACACTTCACAAAATATATTCTATAATGATATAGTCGTTAACTGCTGAAAGTGAATTTAAAGTAACCCATTTTAAAATATACCTTAATAACATCTATGGCTACTTAGAGACGTCACCAGTTGGGCATACGGTTACCGTAAATTTGGCATCAGTGCAATTCGGGTACGTTAGTAGACCGTAGCAAGGCAGGCGGGGCGACAACCCTCAACAAGTTTTAAAGAGAAGGGTAGAACTCCGTGCAGAATTCAGTACCAAGTAAACCATCGCTTTCTAGTGTTTGTAATAAATTGTTGTATATCTAGGATACTGTGGGACTAGCAAATTTTCAGTGGCTTAATAACGTTGATATTTTACTACATTGGAGGAAATTATAAAGTATTTGAAGGTCAATTTTTTTTATTTAATGAAATAGTTTATGTATAAAATGAAAACATTTAAATTGCTAAACTAAATTAATTTTTTTTTTTAATTTAATTGCCTTATTTATTTTAACGTCTTGGCGAAGTTTAGCTATTGCTACTCTACCACTTAACCAGGACGGCGAAATGAGACATTTAAAACTTATAAACAACTAACTAGTGGTTTTTCTCGTGTGCTGGAAGAACGATAGAAACTACATCAAAGGTGTTTGAATACTTTCTGTTACTTATAGAATTCTGCATGAAAAATGAATGCAAAATGATCCCTTTGTGACAAAGATGACAGCTTGGCATTCTTTCGATAACCTGAATTTCAAATATAATACAAAAACTGTTAAAATGGCTGAGAGGCCGTAATTTTATTTCTATTTGATTTAATCGATTGCACAGAATTTTTTTTTACAACAGGCTGACTTCAAATATCGATTAGAAAATGACCGTGCGTTTACACGTTGTATGTATGTGTGTAGACCGTTTTGTAAATACGTTAACTTCTGAGACATTTATTGTTTCAAGTTTCCAATTATAATTGGGTCATGCAGGGAGATCGACAGAAGCGTGGAAACTATCATATTTCACATAAACTCTTACATTATCATTTTAAAGCCAAAAATACAAAGATTATTTGATTAAGCACACAAAAATAAGATGTACAAGACATAGAAACTGGAAAATATTACGATATATATTAGTATCACTTCAAAATGTTATTAAGATGATGTTGTCACGAAACGAAAGAAAGTTACCGTGGGAAGCTACCGAATGAATACCTTAACGACGATTAACTTATGTTAGACCTAGATTTAGTAGAATAGCAGAACAGCAGGGTAAAATAAACTATTAATCCGTCATATAAGATAATCGCCAGAGGCGTGTAAAAAATATTATTTTACATAAATTATATTTTGTTGTAATTCTGGAGTAAAATGTTACAAAAAAATCGAAGATGTGGACCTGCAGCATTAGTGTCTTTCAGATTATAACAAACGTACGTAGATTGGGTCATATATCAGCTTTAGTTAAAAAAAACACAAACGAATTAAAGTTTTCGCACGCAATGACTATTATAACAATAACCTCTGTTAAACTCAAAATTTCTATTTCAAATTCGGAATGTATACAGGTTGAGATGTTCACCATTGGGATCTCGGAATCCGTAAGAAATGAAGAGTCGGTTAAATGGGGGCAAAGTTGTGCAATATAGTACTGAATAATATGACATAAAGAAATCCGAAGTACTCCTGTTGGTTTTTGAGATATTGGAAAAAAAAAATTTTTAGATTTTTAATTTTTTTACATGTTTTATTTATTATTGCACTTATAAAAAATCCAAAAATACTTTCTTAGAGCACTTTGCGATGCTTTACAGGCTTTCAGTAACAGTTTTTTGAGGCGACTTTACGTCGCCGTAGGACCAGCATCAACTTCAAAATTTTAAATACGGACCTGGAGTTTTTACATAATTTCCGGACAGCATGTTTTAATATGAAATCAGTGATATGTCATACTTAAATATTTTCCAACATTTAATTGCACTAAAACCATTACTTAATTAATAACCGGTCACCTGGATGCGGTCCTGTAAGATATGCCGTGTACGCATGTGTGTTATCTCGTGGTCGAGTTATACACCGCATGTTGTGCCTTATTCTCAGTGTTCACTCAGTGTTTAACATGGATTTTTCTAATGACCGAGAATCTGGTTTCAGCAGGATGGCGCTCCAGCCCATAACTCAACTGCTGTAACTGAATTTATGGACCAAAAATTTCCCGGCCAGTGGATTGCCAATTGAAGTGAAGTGAGAGGCCTGCCAGGTTACCTAACTTAACACCATGTGATTTTTATTTGTGAAGTACTTTAAAAAACAAGTGTACAAAGAACCCATCAATAATATTAAAGAACTGAGACAACTAATTTCAAATTCATTTTCCTCGTCGCGTAGACCAGACATTACATCAACAATAGAGTAAATAATTGTTAATAAATTAAACACTGCTTTTAGATGAATCAATCAATATATTATAAATACTCTACATATGTTTCGGCTTATTAGGCCTTTATCAAGAGTATTACATAGTGAGTATAGTGAGTATTACACAGTATTCACTATGTAATACTCTTGATAAAGGCCTAATAAGCCGAAACATATGTAGAGTATTTATAATATATTGATTGATTCATCTAAAAGCAGTGTTTAATTTATTAACAATTATTTTCAAGATGTTTCACAAGGAACCTACCACAAGTTCAGTTCAGTGTATTAATAATAGAGTAAATGTATGCCTTCTTGAAGATGGAAATTTAATTGAACATCCTCTGTAACTTGTTACGCTTCATTTTCTTCTAAGTTACCTTTTAAACATTATTGTCATTGTAAAAAATCAATAAATAATCTAAAGTAAATCACTAATTTATTTACTAATAATATTACCAAGGTACCGTGAAATCTAATTTAAAAAAAAAAACATACAGGACCGCATTCAGGCGACTGGTTATTAATTAAGTGATGGTTTTAGTTCAATTAAATGTTGGAAAATATATGGTGCGACATGTCACTGACTTTGTATTACAATATGCTGTCCGAAAATGACGTAAAAACTCCAGGTCCGTATTTAAAATTTTTAAGTTGATGTTGGTTCCAAGTTGACGTAACGTCGCCAAAAAAAAGTGATACTATAGGCGGGTAGAGAAAAGAACTCTAAGAATGTATTCTTGAATTTTTTATAAGTGCAATGTTAAACAAATTATTTCGAAAAATAAAAAATTCCAAATTTGCATTTTTTTCCAAATCTCAAAAACCAACAGGAATATTTCAAATTTCTTTACGCCATATTATTTAGCACTATATTGCGCAACTTTGCCCTCATTTAGCCGACTCTCCATCTCTTACGGTTTCCGAGATCCCAATTGTGAGCATCCAATTTGACTCACCCTGTATATAAAAGAGCAAGGTAGGAACAAGGAAATTGGATCATTCGGTAAACTTTTTCAAGTTTAGGTCGATTTTCGTACACTAAAAAAAAGGGAAATTTATTTCTAGTGAGTATAATCAGGTAGCTGTACATTTCATTTTCAAAATGTCTTCTCATAATTCTTTGTACTTATTACGAATAACACACCAATTATTTACATAATCTCTACGAAATTTTCCCAGTCGATAACATTGTGTTTGAGCATGTGCCTTTTCATGCTGCTTCTTCTTGTTATTCTTTTCCCGCAATTTGGAAAGCGACATGCCATAACGGGCTTACCGCAATCATATTTGGAATGGTATATAAATGAAGAACGTTTATCATACCATTTGTTACATCTCGGGCAAGAGAACTCTGCAAATAATGATTATTAATAAATTTAACCAGAATGCAATTAAATTATAAAAAATTTTAAAAAAAAACGAAATACTTAACAAAATGATTTTTATTTCCTAACTAGATGGTTCACTCTTGAAGTTGGCGGCTTTTGCGAGAAATAACGTTGTAACTTACCGAAACTCGAATAATAGTGGAGCCAAGGAGTCGAACGAATATATTACAAATGAGGAACGCAACCAGGTCACCCCCCTCCGCCCCCCGTTTTCGAGGGTACTGAACGCGAATATGAGGGTAAAAAAGTTTTTATTCAGGGCAACCCATTCAAACGGCCAAGAACCACCCCCTTTATCGGTTTTCGTGCACGAACGCACGACAGCAAGGGTTTTAATAAGTTTAGATCGGGACATGACAAAGGGCGAAGATTAATGACAGAGACATGCAAGTAACCACCCTTGGGAGTTGAATTATTATTAAATATATCTTCTCGTTGAAACTTTTACTACCTAGTTGTCGAAGATGCTAATGGTGAATAAAATACTCTTAGGCGGCTTTGACCTTTTCTACCCCCTCTCAAATGATCAAGACTCACCCCTTTCGCGCGTATGCTTTCATTAGCGCTCGGCAGTACTTAGTTATAGGGGAATAGATGAAAACTTAATAGTAGTCGAACTATACGAGAAGGGTGGCGCCCAGGGAAGTATGGGGCAACTTTTAAGGCTGGATTCTACCTTCCCAGGGGGTGTGAAAGTTATTCGACTCTTTTTTCAGTCTTCACGTTTACCCCTGGATGCTGATGACGACCCCACTCCAAATGAGCATTGTCGGACATTACTGGAAGGATTCACTTGAAAGGGGTGGCTTTTATCCATTCACGAGGGTAGGAAAGGTCAAACTCATCTCAAAGTGTCTTTTCACCATCAGCATTCACAACAACGGGGGTAAACGTGTAAACTAAAAAGAAGAGTAAAATCACTGTCCCCAATCACTGTAACGGTCGTGTCTTTGAAATAATCTTCGCCCCTTATCATGTCCCGGTTGAATCTGCAGATATTTGCATTAAAACCCTTGCGGTTGTATGTCCGTGCACCAAAACCGATGTAGGGGGTGGTTTTTGGCCGTTTGAAGGGGTTGCCCTGAATAAAAACTTTTTTTACACTCATGCTCGTGTTGAGCACCCTCGAAACTTGGAGGGTAGATGATCTGGTTGCGTTCGCCATTTGTAACAAAATCGGGTCAAAATTCCCACTCATTGACACCAGTATAAAGCCCATTTTCTTAGGTAGCTGCCTGGCCGGGGCACGCACACTAGCTGTCGCGGCATCAGAAATATACCGAGTTAACGAAGCAAATATGTCATAATTCTCTTTTAATGTTGAAATGAATAGAAAATATTAAATTCATACATTCCGGAGTTTAATTATTTCGTCATTTTTGTATGCATAAAAAAATGGTGTTATAATAATAATTCTTTATTTTCATTAGACTTATAAAGATACTACTGACAAGATGCAAACCGAAAGTACAAGTAATCAAACAATCATAAAACAGTCTTAAATTTGGGCAATAATACATAATATACATGGGTGAAATACAGGCACATATTAAGACAGATTAAGACAGACATATTAAAACAATAAGATAAAATATATAAATTAATATTTTTGTCACTTATTCTTCCATATTAGGACATTCCAAGAATTCCGCAACAGAGTAAGAGTTATTCTTCTCTTACTTTTTATTGGGTATTTTGCCACTGAAAAATATTTAAAAAATTTTAATGAAAAAACCTCTGCGCCAAACGGATCAGACAGAGGTTGGTTCTTGGGTACTTGACTGTTTCAAAAGTCTCGCACCTAAAAATATATAAACTAGAACAATGTTATAAATTAAAAACTGAAAATCAAAGCTATAGGTAGTTAACGTTTCGGGAGAGAATCTACTTCCGTTCTTTGACAAAGAACTGTCATGGTTGACGGCCAAAAAAGTTTTGAGAACGGAAGTAGATTCTCTTCCGAAACGTTAACTACCTATAGCTTTGATTTTCAGTTTTTAGTTTATAACATTGTTCTAGTTTATATATTTTTAGGTGTGAGACTTTTTGAAACAGTCAAGTACCCAAGAACCAACCTCTGTCTGATCCGTTTGGCGCAGGGGTTTTTTCATTAAAAATTTTTAAATATTTTTCATGGCAAAATACCCAATAAAAAGTAAGAAAATCTGAATATGCCACAAATAAACAATTACAGACAATAGTAAGAGTTATATTTTAGCAGCATAATTTTTACTTTATATTTGAAAATTTTATTGTCATTAAGTATATTTGAGAGAAAGTGGTAGTTAATTGAATAACTTACGTGACATGATCATGGGCCCATTAGCCATTAATGATAGTCTATGTTGAGGTACATCGACACGTTGGTCTTAAGGAATAATTATGAGATTCATTTCTTATGTGGACTGCACTTTAAATAACAGACACACTTTAGAATATATAAACAAGAAATGGTTAAATTGCCTACATGTGAGAATAAATTCCTATAGGAGTGTTGTGAGTCTTTGTATAATATTGTACGTATTATTCTATTTTGCAGTGATCAGTTCATTAAGTTTGTTGTTGTTTCTCCAACACATTATACAATAATTCAGTCTCGATTGAACGTATCCAAAATAATACATTTTAAGAACGCCTAAACTAACATGACTTCTTAACTGATATATGGAGAAACATGCGACTTTAATTTTGTTTATTAAAAAGTCAATACGATATCCCCAAGATAGATGGGAGTCGAGGTAAGGCCCTAAAACCTTGACATAATTACTTTGTTTTACACTTTGTCCATCAATTCTGACGAGCAAACTTTCATTAAGGTTTTTTAGTGAAAATAACAGGTAATCTGTTTTTAAGTTATTAAGCACAAGTCCGTTGTCAATGCAATAGTCTTGAATCGACAATGTAGCTGAATTTACTTAATCTCTAATATCATGAAAATTTTTACCTAAAACAGACGATGTGGTATCATCTGCAAATATTGTAATGTATGTCCCATCAATCATATCGGCTTTAACAATATCATTAATAAATATAATAAATAAAAGAGGACCCATTACATTTCCCTGAGGGACTCCGTTGTGAGTGGAACTGGGGATGATTGACATAGTTTCTCGTTGTACTTTAACTGAACCTCTTGTGATCTATCTTTTAAGTATAATTTAATCCAACACAGAGGAGAACCTCTTACTCCAAGATTGTCAGCTAACAAGTTATGGTTTATCGTGTCAAGTGCAAGTCAAAGAATACCCTGGCTGTTCTTTCTTTTGATTCAAAATTATTCAACACGATATTATACAGCGTTAACGCTGTGTAGACAAGCCCTTTCTAAATCCAAATTGTAACTTTTCATCACTTAAGAATTTTGACAATCTGTTATAATATGCTCTTTCATAGACTTTGGAGAAGATGGACAGAAGTACCACACCGCTATAATTAGAAATTTGAGATTTATCAGATATTTTATGAATGATATCACTATAGATTTTTTGAGGGCACTATGGAATGTTCCTTCACAGAGGGATGCATTAATTGGTGTACTTAGAGGACTACAAATGTAACCAATTATATGTACTAGTAATGAACCGGTGACATAATCGAAACCAGTCGAAGTCTTGGCGGCTACGGATCTAATAATATCGTTAACTTCATCATCTGTAACTGGTGTTAACTACAGACAATGATTATTAAATTCTATGTATTTACAGTTATTTGAGATAACCATATCCTTAGTTAATGCACTTATCGAACTTATGAAATAATTATTGAGGCGCACGGCGGCACTTTTGAACTGTTATAGTAATATCTTCTGTAATACCGGTAAATGATGATGGGGAACATCCATAAATTACGTAAGACGAATTTCGACGTTTTTCTGCCCTCCACCCAACCCCATGTAAGAAACTGTAAGAGATAATTCAAACAATAAAAGTTAAATAAGAGAGTTGTAGGTATGGTGCATTTTGTGAGTCGTATGGAACCTCGGAAAACATGAATTTTTCTTAGCCCAACGAGACTATGTCCCCCCGTTTTCGAGGATGCTGAACACAATGGTGGGGGGGTCAATCTCCCTCCGAGGTCACCCCACCCCTAAACGGACAAAAACAACCCCCGAAACCGCGGGTAAACCGCGTATCCGTCGTCTCCTACCAGCCAAACCTGCATTACCCCCGAAACGCGGATAGGCCGACTTCTCTCAGCCAAACGCGTGTTACCCACCGTTTTCAAGGATACTGAGCACTATGGTGATGTCGAAAGGATGCTGAGCTCGATGGTGATGTTGTTCTCATGTTCAGCCGCATATGCACACTCGACTTCGACGCTGTTTTTTATGGATTTCACCAATCAGATGATCGCATTTATTTTTATTTTTTAGAATAAGTATTGAACAACAAATTTTATAAATTTCAAGCGTCTGCAATAAATAGAAACGACGAATTTTTATAAAAGAAAAATTATCTCGCCTCTAGATGGTCGTACGATTTTTTCTAAATACGTAAAAAAATGTTAACGATTGATTGTCACTATATTTTTGTCCTTTTTATTCAAACACAAACTGAATGCTTCTGTCTGAAGATTCGAAACCAATGTTTTCAAACCGTGGCGCAAGAAGTAGCAACAGAAATCTGTGTCACGTTTTTGAGAATATAGTGAAAAATAATTTACTCTGCTATTACCAATACTTTAATAGAAAACTAGTATATTATCGTTACAATAAAATCAAAATAAAACGTTACTTCTCATCATCTCTCGTTATGAATGTGGTATCTATGTGTCTTCAGAGATCCTTTTAATGTAAACGTCTTATCACAAATATGGCATCGGAATTGTGGTTTCTTATTGCATTGGTACTTAATGTGTAAGTACACAGAAGAGTACCGTTTGTATCTCTTGGGGCACACCTTGCAGCAAAACCAAGTGAGTCCATTATCTTCATATTTGTAATAGTTAGTCACTAAAATGTAACAGAGATTAGTTTATTTTCTTCTTAAAACAATAACTAATTAGTATGTTTTATTTATTTGTTTACCAACAACCATCCAACTACAGACTAAACTAAAAAAAGGAAACTAAAGACAAAAAACGTCTAAAGCAATATCGATGACATCACTAGAGATGTGTAACACTGTTGAATAGCGCTTTTGTGCTGACACCTATTGGCGTGTCACATGCTTGCATGACACAGTGACACTTTAATAACACACAAAATGGCGGGAGCTGAACTCCTAGTGCGGTAGCACGGATCACGCACAGTGGTTCCAATTCAAATTCTAGCAGGACAAAATTCAAAATATGAAACTTCTCAGAAATCGCCAAATGTCTGCATAGCTCAAGCTGAACAATAGGGGGGTAACAAATCATAAATACTACGGCCGATGACGAACCCAGTACACAGGTAGCGGAAGCCAAACTCACCCTCATCTCGTGAGCGCACATTATTCGTCTTATATACGCTGCGAAGTCAACAGTCCTGTTTGGTGTTTACAAGTGCACCTGTTATTTTACTGTAATATAAACTTTCTCTAAAGGTATGTACTCGCCTAATCCATAGAAAAAAATCAATTTTATTCCATGTAACATTTGTTTTATCTTGTGTGAAATGAACACTGCCGCTTTTAATGATATTACTGTGTTGGGCTTGCCATACAAAAAAATATCTGCACGTATTCGACGAGATCCTTTATTGGGCCAATTGGGTAGATATCTGGGAATATGTAAACAAAAAATTAGGTACTACTTTGTACAACTTTTTTAGTTATACAGTTATTTGTTGTAGCTATGCCAGTACCTCGAATGGTCCTGTTTAATGCATGAAGGAGTGAAGATAAGGGCTCGACTAAACCTCTCCGTGTATTAAGCCATGTTTTCGAGTTTCTTGATTTACAAGAGTCTACAGAAAGTGATAGGCGGTATATAAAAAAAATCAAACAATTTCTGTGCGAAACTGAAAGAAAAATGGATCAAAAGCAGGCGAATTTTAAATAAATTTTTAATAAAAAATTCAACGTGGCTCAAGGAGGATCGAAGAAACTTTTTGGAGATCGTAGCGAAAAAAGCAAGAAGAGAAAAATACAGTCTTTAATTAGTGGCACAACGCATGAAGAACTTACATTGGCTACTCAAATGAGCTTACGGTTTAGAGGAAGAAGAGATGCGGCGCAAATTTTAAAGCAAGTTGCTGAATTTTCTCCAATGAGGGCAACAAAAATCAAGAACTCATTTACAGCTCCAAAGACAAAAGTACCCATTAAATTTACACATGAACAAGCTATAGCATCTTACGTTGATAAAAAGCTAACTAAAAGTCAATATATCGCAATTCGTCAGTGATTTATCCAATAATTAATAAGCCCCAGATGTGGTGCAACCGCACAAAAGAAGGGTGATTTCACCAACAATCACCAACAAAAAAGGCCCCTTCTCCAAAAGTTTCGGAAGAAAATAATAAGTCAATTTAACCCAATAAAAGATAGATTTTTTTTCTCAGCTTAAGTGCAATATTTTCAGTTGAAACGCCCAATTTCAGATTTTTCGAAGGTAACATATATTTTCACCCCTTAAAAACTACCCCTAGGCATAATAGAATTTTTTTACTGTTTTTCCCAGATTGACTGCAATATTTTCAGTTGGAATGCCTAGTTTTAGATTTTTCCTAAGTAAAAATTAATTTTCACCCCTTAGAAACAACCCCTATGCATCGAAGATTTTTTTAACTATTTTTCCCAGATTGACTGCGTTATTTTCAGTTGAAGTGCCTAGTTTTAGATTTTTTCTAAGTAAAAATTTATATTCACCCCTTAAAAACTACCCCTAGGCATAATATATTTTTTTTACTATTTTTTCCATATATTTTGCAATATTTTTAGATGAATCAAGAAGTTTCAGATTTTTGTCCAGCTAGAAGTTGAATTGGAACCACTGTGTCACGGTGTCAATGACCGCTACGGACTCTCGCACGCAGTTTAATAAATGGAACAAAGCAACCATAAACATAAAAAAATATACTGAAAATAAAAATATTTCGTTGATCCATTTTGGATATAACAAAACTAGAAATGTGCATCAAACTGCACGAAAAAGGAAAATAGACTAATTCTTATTGTTTAAATTGTAATTTAAGAAAATCACTTGATATATTTTATTTTTTAATGTCTCTCGTTTTTCATTGACTATCATTAACTATAGTTTTTATTTCGCGAGCACACAAATATTAGCTTCATCAGATGAGCGCACTGTTACACTACTCACAAATTGAACTTATTGGACCTTACCTGAAAACTAATTGTGATTATTTACTTATAATATAAAATGTACTACTAGGAAATGGAATTAAAATAGATTAACAAGTGGAGAATTATTTATGTCTAATTGATCGTTAAGTAAAATATTATCGTTTTTATACCATTAATTTCTAAGCACTCAAGTAACGACAACTTTGATCCCTTACTAGCTGTATGGAGGATATCAAAATCGTCGTTAAATAAGTGTTTTTCTTCCAAAAGGTGATTTGCAAAGGTAGAATTATTTTTATTATTCAAAAAAATAAAAAATTCAATTTTTTTATGTTCCATTATCCGTTTTTTAAAATTTCTACCTGTTTGTCCCACATATATCTTAGGGCAAGTCCCACAAGTTAGTTTATACACTCCCGACAACTCTTCTTTTTTATTCTTATCTTTATTTTTTTTAATAATAGAGCCTAAAGTATTATTAGTTTTAAGCTATATTCAGACCTTGCTTTTTTAAAAAAGTACTAATCTTTTCTGACGGGTCGCCAATGAATGTTAATGACCTGAAATTAGATTTTGAATTATCATGATCTTTATAGGTCGGATATACTGCATTTATCGCGTTATTGTACCGTTTTTTGTGCAATAAGTTATCTATAAAAGAGGCTTGAAATCCGTTATTAACCGCGACTTGCTTAATTAAGTTAAACTCCTTATTAAATTAGTAATCTGATAGTGGAATATTTAATAGCCTATGTAACATACTATGATAAGCTGCGTGCTTATGCTGTCTAGGGTGTAATGACATGTAATTTATCGTGGTATCAGTATGTGTAGGTTTGTGGTAAATGGAGAATTGGTGTGTGTTGTCAACTCTATTTACTGTTAAATCTAAAACATTAAGTTTATTACCAATTTCTCTTTCCATAGTGAATTTAATATTTGAATGTAATGAATTAATGTAATCTAAAAAACTATCCAGTTGTTTTGTACTGCCCACAGAACAGGTTAAAATGTTGTCTACATACCTATACCAATACAAAAAGCCTCTATGCAGGAGCATATTTTTATGAATAATTTGTTCTAGATCATCCATAAAGATTTCCGCTAGCAGGGGACTTAATGGATTTCCCATAGTTAAGCCGTCTGTACAGGTATAAATATTATCGTTGAATTGGAAATAATTTTGCTTAAACAAACTTTTAATAAATTTAATATGTCTTGTTTTTGTATTATGTTAACTCTATTTTTATCTAATAATTTTTCCACTATATTAATAACGTCTTTAGGAGGTATGCTCGGGAATAAGTTTTGCACATCAAATGAAATTAGTTGTGCATTATTAAGTACTGTCACGTTTTTAATTTTCGAAATTAGTTCATAAGAATTATTTATACCATACTTTGAAGAGAAATTACATTTTTTTTAATAATATTAATAAGAAATTTAGAAATTCCAACTAATAATACTTTAGGCTCTATTATTAAAAACAGTGAAACATTAAAAACAATAAAGATAAGAATAAAAAAGAAGAGTTGTCTCCTTCTTCCAGCAGGAAATGATTTTAATGTATTGTATCTGTTGTAATGTGTATGTATTTTCTGAATCCGGAGGCCGTTTGTGTGTCTGTTTGTTTGTGGGATTCAATGTATAAATCTGAATATAACCATGGCACACTATATTCGATATTGATATTAATTTAGCAATGTTTCTGAATAACTTCAATTAACTCAAAAACCGTACACTTTAGCTATAGGGAATGTCTATATAGGTTTACAGGTAATAAAAAAAGGAATCGAATAGAAATATAAAATATAGTATGTTCCATTTGAAATAAGCGAGTTAATGGAGGTCGAAGTTGTCGAAGTTCGACCTTCTTTTCTGGACACACTGTACATTTTGGAGCATTCGTAGTTCATGCCCATATAAGTTCCATCCCTCGTAGACACATGAGAGAAAAATTGGTTTTTGGAATTTAATACAGGGGAAGTTGTTAATTTTCAAATATGAGTAGGTTTTCGCGTAATATTTACTTAAAATCAAAATATCTCAAAAACCGTTGATTTTAGAGATAGGGAAGGCTATTGCAAGTGACCTTATAATAATGAATAGAATTCTATTCCGGTATAAAAAATATGGTATGCCATTTAAAATAAGGAAGCTGATACCGACTTCCGGTGTAACCGGAAGTGTCACATATGTGGCATTATTTTCATTAAATAGAGCACCCGGAAAAACACCTGTGTGCAAATTTTCAGTTTCAAATTATTTGCAGTTTCTCGAAAACGTCTAATAGGCCACTCACAGCGAAGCACCCTGTATGTTGACTTCACTGTAGAGGCACATCTACAGTAACGCCAACATTTTTAGAAAAATGCAATTTATCAGGGTTTCTCTTGTCCAGTTATTATATTTAGTATATTTTTCAGTGGTAAGTTTTAAACCCTCTAAATTATCTTTCGCAAAGAGTAAAAGAGTAAGGGCCGTGGAACTTCCTGCTTTACCTCTAGACCATTACTGGATGCACAATTGGGAATTTGTACAATTTGTTTCCTGTCCTTTAGGTATGAGGACAGTAAGCATGGAGATCCTATTACTCCATATCTACAAAGTTTAGTTTTTAGTAGCTGATGGTCAACACAGTCAAAAGCTCGAGAAAAATCTATAAAAATCCATAACACGAACTTTTTGTTATCTAGTGTATTAATCACTTTATCATGAAAGACACATAATGCTGTCTGGGTGATTTTATTACTAGTGAAGCCATGTTATGATTTGGAAAGCAATAGACAAGGAGCCGGATGCTTCATATGGCCTCCGAAGGAAGGTATTTCCACTACACAATTCCCGTCTTAAATTGCACAGTTTCTACGTATGCGCTGATATACAAGCTGATAGAAGGATATGGGAGAATACTGCATTTCCCTAGATATTCAGCCATCCAAGAAGTATCAACCGCTTGAAAGCGTAATAGCTTAACATTTCCCATCGAAACTCGAGTATAGTCAAGACGTGTCTACGCTCGCCGCACATCACAACTTCCAGACTTATGGCGTCATTAATTCGAAAAATATATCAAAAGATATTTGATTAAAAATGAAAATCGATTTGTCAGTAATTTTTTTCAAGAGTAGCATAATTAATTTATTCCAAACTTTAACAAGGTACTGTACAAATAGTAAGAATTACATATCATGTTTATAAATAGAAAAACAAGGATCTACACATAATCCGACCTCGTTGCCCCATATATCTCTACAGACCTGGCAGACGTACCACGTTGACATTCTCTTCTTTGCTTTTGCACAAACTCGACATCTTCTCCTTTTGGTGATTCTCTTAGGAAAATGATTATGTGACTTATCTGTCAAAGTCATTTGTTCAGAAACAGATATTGCTGCAAGCCCTAGAGTGAAAAAAATGTCTATAAATCTATTATTCCAAACTTATCTGTTCAGTATGCAGAATAGATTCCACAATTTTTATTCAGATTTCTCTGACATGTTTCGGCCTTTCGACCATTAATAAAGACTTATAACAACTAACCTAAAAGTTACTATTACAAGATATTTATAGGATTTGAGAGGTATAGATAACCTAATTAACATTTTATTACTTATCTCTAATATAGCTACTATTAGGAATTTAATTTAAATTTTTAATTACTATTTCTGGGTATGTTTAATTTTAGTATGGTGTCTATTTTGGGGGTATTATGAAATTTAGTTTGTGTATTAGTAACATTTTTTTGTTTATTTAAGACCTTCTTGAGTTCCAAAATTTCAGCATGTCTAATCTATTCCCTTATTGACATTGTGCAAAAGTTTAATACTACTACCGTTGAAAAAATGGTTTTTATCTATACAATGTTCTGAGAAATCAGTTAATTTTTATTCTCTAAAACAGACTTTCTGTGTTCATTTACCCGTACGTCTAAGCTTCGACCACTCTGACCTAAGCTTAGGCGTACGGGTAAATGAACACAAAAAGTATATTTTAGAGACTAAAAAAACATTTTTCAACGGTAGTGTAATGAAGCATCCTAAAGTCATACCTCATTACTAAGAAGTTTCAGTGTAGTGCCGTGTGCACATTTGCCACACGACGGCGATTCATACTCGATATACTAAATTTGCACACCGCCCGACACCGACCGTCTCAAAAAGGAGGGATAGTTTCGTGTACAAAAGCCCAGCCGCGGATCGAGAAGAGCACTGGGTACATCTCTCCGTAAATTGCCGATGGCGCGCTGAGCCGAAGACACTTTGCTGATTTATGCACCAAGTGACGTGACTCTCCGGAGCGAATATATCTTGACCTAGAAAAGTTCTACGGCGCGTTGAACCGAAGAACGGACCTCGTGCCAAATGTTATTTAGTCCAGCGATGTCCCGTCGTCCCGACGAAACCGACACGGAGCAAATATAAATTAACAGGGGAGTGACCCGGCGAGTTGAGCCGATCGCTTGCTCGGGTTGACGGTTATTAGCCCGCCGCCGTTTCCGCCGTCAAAATCCCTACTCGTCGCATCACTGCATTACACTCTCGTCGTCTCTCTCATTCATACGATTTAAATGTCACCTGATTACCAATAACCGTAAAAGATACGGACCTGAAAACCGATAACCTGTAACTATTGTATATTATGTAAACCTGCATATTTTACCTGTTGAAGATAATAAAAATTGTTAATTTTGATTGGGTTGTCTTATTAAACTAATCTGGACCCTGAACTAATCTCCGACTCCAGCTACCCAGAGCAAAACACCGTTACAGTAGTGGTATTAAACTTTTGTACAAAGTCAATAAGGGAAATAGGTTAGACATGCTTGAAATTTTGGAAATCAAGAAAGCCTTAAATAAACAGAAAAAAGTTACTAATACACAAACTAAATTTCATAATACCCCCATAATAGACACCATACTAAAATTAAACATACCCAGAAATAGTAATTAAAAATTTAAATTAAATTCCTAGTAGTAGCTATATTAGAAATAAGTAATAAAATGTTAATTAGGTTATCTATACCTCTAAAATCCTATAAATATCTTGTAATGGTCACTTTTAGGTAAGCTGTTATCTCTTTGATAAAGGTCGAAAGGCCTAAACATATGTCAGAGAAATCCGAATAAAAATTGTGGAACAGTAATACCAAGTGTTTTTAATACTTATTCTATTTAGTATGTTTCACCAAGAACCTACCGCAGACTCAGTTGAATTAAGTTTATTATGCTATATTGCTCTTCACAAAAAAATTTCTCTCTATAGAAGAAATACGAACCATGCATTTGCTGCGTGTGACTGCTAAAACTAATGAAATTCCGTACTCTGAAACCCAAGATGATGGCGAAAAAGGAAAATGAGTACTAGGTTGTGTTTTGAAAATTAAATTCCTGTCAGACCTCTTTAGTTGAGCGCCATGAACAAGGAAAATATGGATGTAGTTTTATTTTTGATTAATTTCTCGAAAAAAAAAAAAAATGACGACTAAACTTCTTTAAAAACAGACTTGGCGCACCATGTACAGGATTGAAACATATTCGTCATAGGATTTTGCAAACAGCAGAAAAAATAACTATCTATAACTAAAAGAAAAACTTTGTGTTTTATCAGTCAATGTCAAATATAATTATTTCACACTTATTCATAGATATTTTCTATGAAACATCTTTATGAGTGGCTTTATGTCTTTCTGATGAGCTCCGGAATAAGGGCGAAAAACGTTTCAAATGCTAAGCATTTCCAAGAAACAGAATCATAGATTTCATGAAAATGTAATCCATTAGAATGAAACATTTTTAAGACATGGTAGATGAATAAGCTCATTTTAGGCCTTTGTTTTCATTTTTAACTGAATCTTCATGATCGTAGGGGGTTATGTAGATACTAGTTTAATCTGCATGGCCGTAGGGGACTGTGTGGATGCTAGTGTTAGAATGAGAATTGTCAAATAAAAAATTAGACAAATATATTTTAGGATTTTAATTTGCTAGCATAACCAGAATTTTAGTTATCGAAAGAATGCAAAGATTTCATCAATATTTTTACACATAGTTTTTCTTTTAGTTATAGATAGTTATTTTTTCTGCTGTTTGCAAAATCCTATAACGAATATGTTTCAATACAACTATAAGCAAACAAATAATAATTCATTTCTAAATGTACAGGATGAATCAATTTGTTTCGTTTTGTATTAGAATGGCGTTTTTACCAGCTTGACACTCTCTTAATTTTTGCCTTGCAAAATGATGTTTAATGTGTTTAAAAAACATGATTTTATTTATTTAGGTTTGCTTGGATATTTTCTTCTCCGATGGATTTAAGTTAATTATAATACATTTTGATGTGAGTCGACTTCTTGAATGGATTTTAGTATGATTTTAAGGTTTACGTCCCTTGCAACGGATTTTAGTACATTTTCGACAGTTTGTAAAAATGACTGAAGCCCAGGAACCGAGTTTTGCAAGAGTCAAAAAGCCGTATTTATAAAATTGTACCAGTGGTTTAGCTCTATAACCTAGGTCGTATATTATGGTACTATCGATAATACAAGAAAAATATTTTTTTATGTTTTGATTTTGTGAATTTAAATGAAAATATCTAACAAAATAACTGGTTTTAGTTAAAAATTAAGGATTATTTAACAACGGCACCAGATACTCTAGTAAGTTAAAGAAACTCGCAATATGCATACTAGGGTAATGCCAAAAATTATTTTTACGAAATATTGAGATATTCAGATATTTCAATATAGTTGGCCACAGAGACCTCGTGGAAAATATTTATTTATTTATTTATTTGAATACAACCACCCAACAGGTAACCAATTACAGGGTGGGAACATTACAATATAGAATACGAAAACAGCATAATAAACTAAAAACTAATTAAACTATCAGGACATAAAACATTGCATATATGTAAGTAAAAATATTATAATAAAATAGATATAAGATAATTATAGGAGAAGTACAAAAAGAGAACGCTATAAATCATAAATTAAGTTGTTTAATTGAATTAATATTACAGTTAAATATATCTAGCTGATCTTGCTATAGATTGTAATTTTTACACATGAAATATAAAGGTGAAAATTTTAGTAAGTTAGTTCGAGGGGTAGGAAGATAGAAAGTATCACGATTCCGACTTGTTATACGAGGTATGTGAAAATTTATTTGTTCTAAAATGAGAGGGCAATCAAACATGTTATGAATAATTTTATAAAGAAAGACTATTGAATGTATTATTCTTCTATTTTCCAAGTTAGACATGTGAAATCTGTCCAGCATAATATTTTGCGAATAACCAGTTATTGGGTAGGTACTATCTTCAACAAAGCACAAATACTTAACAAAACGGCGCTGAACATTCTCAACATTATTTATGTAAATTGCATATCCTGGAGACCATATCAACGAGCAGTATTCCAATTTTGATCGTACAAATGAATAGTATAGCAACTTCATAATATCAGTGTTGCTGAATCCTTTACAGTTTCTTATTATAAAACCTAAACTTTTTAAAGCTGACGCGATGGTGAAAGTAATATGCTCCTTAAAACTAAGGCACTTATCAAAAATAACTCCAAGATCCTTTACTGTATCAGGTCTCTGCAATATTTGACCATTTATATGATAGTTGTAATAGATGGGATGACGCATTTTAGAAAAGGTGAGTATGTTACACTTGGATATGTTAAGAGGCAAGCAATTGGATAGGCACCATTCATTAACGATATTTAGGTTATTCTGAAGATTTTCACAGTCATTTCCGTTTTCTATTACGCAATATATTTTCAAATCATCGGCATATAAGAGGCTCTCTACATTGAGATTAGCCATAATATCATTTATGAAAACAACAAACATAAGTGGGCCCAGTACAGAGCCCTGGGGAACACCGGAAGTGGCGAGAACGTCAAACGACCTGTGACCACGGTATTCCACATATTGACGCCTGTTCTTTAGATATTATTCGCGTCCAGTTGCTTGGAAATTTATTGCGTGATACATGCGAGGTTAGTCTTAGTGGATCTACCGGGAACAAAGCCATGTTGGTTAGATATAATTTGGCCTTGTACGTGATTAGATAATGACGTATGCAAAGTGATCTCGAAAACTTTAGCAAAATTGCAGATAGTTGTAATGGGCCTATAATTTTCAGCTACCCCCTTGTTGTCTTTTTTAAAAACGGGACATAAGCGATAATATTTCCATACATCGGGAAATGTACATGTTTTTAGTGACAAATTAAATATTGTTGTGAGAGGACCAGCAAAGATGGCAGCACGGTCCTTGACAATAAAAGCAGGGATGTCATCTGGCTCTTTAGTAAACTTAGCTCTGATTTTCTTCAACGATTTAAGTACTTCTATCTCAGAAAAGGGCGTCAATGGTAAATTTGTACCATTACTACTGGTGTCTTCGTGAGAATGATATTTTTCTTCGTCATGGTTAGGTTTCAATGCAGTTTGAAAAAAAATCTCAAAAGCGTTGACAATATCCTGTATATATGACTGTTTAAGTGAACTTTTCAGTGTTACGTTCAAATGCACCTAACATTCACTGTATCTCGGCAAGGATGAGCCTAGGCAAATGTATCTTTAATGGATTATTTCATAAGCTAACTTATTTATGACGAACTTTTTTAAAAATGATCCTCTTTCGGTAATTTCCTTAAAGCCTTTGAAAAATCAGTTTTTTTTGCCTAAAAATCAACGTTTTCAACACTCTGTAACTCGGCAGGTATTAAAGCGAAAATAACGTTTCGGAGGTCTTTTCCCATAGTCACTTTTTTTTTCGAAATCACTAAGTTGGAATGAAACTAGTCCCCAACGAAAAAGCACCCTTATGCTTTTTTAATATCTCATATTTGACCCATTTTGAATCAAACTATCTGAAAATATTTGAATTTAAAACGGCTAGGTATAGAATTAGTCCGAAGCGAGATCACCATGTAACTGTACTATTATATAACAATAATAATAAATTAAATAAATTATTAACTGCTATGAACCCTCACAATGTGGAATTTCAAATACCCCTTTTGGGTAAATTTCTTTTTACAGACATGACAAGCGAACTGAGGACTCTTATTACATGCTTGATTATGCAGGTACATGGAGGTATGTCGTTGGAATCTCTTATGGCAGGTTTTGCAGCAATACCAAGTAAATCCATCAATTTCTGATTTGTAGTATTTCGCTGAAATGAAAAATATATTTACGTTGTTTATTTATATAAACACATGCGTACACCCAAACGAAAGAATTAAGCTGTGTAAAATATATTTAAACTTAATTAAAGGAAAACAATTATATACATTGGTTTTTCAGTTTATTTACAAAGTAAATATGCATTAGTTAATGCAAATATTAAAGTTAGTTTAATTACATCATTTGACTTAAAGAAACCTGTTCAGAAGTATCCAGAGGAAGTGGTATCATCATGTAGAAAAACATGAAAAAAAATGAAGGAAAGGGGGTGAATCTTATTTATTATGCATCTGTTTGTATTAAATATTCCATTCTGAATGTTACTGTTCTATAAGAAAATGCTCCAGCCTATTTGTAATATAATTTTATTTCGAACAAGTCGTGTGTCACCCTGAATGATTCAGATGACAATAGAAACACTTTTCAGTGGATTGAGATTCCTTCACAGTAGTGAGTGGAATGTCTTGTTCATTAAGACACGGTGGACGAGATTTTAAATTTTTCCTACTTGTACTTTTAAACAATTTTTAACTTTAAAATGTAACAAATGTTTTACTTATGATGTATTTAGTCACACAGCAATCTAGTGAGATATATTTTTTGAGATTGATAGTGACATTCTAGGGGGAAATGTTATTAAATATAAAACGCAATGAAATGTTGACTTGTTTATCTTGCTTATTTTGGAAGAAGACATGTTTTTATCCTGCTTCATAAAGCTGTCTCTAAACCAGACTTATTCTCTCTTATTCCAAAACCAAATTAATGTTGAAACTAATTATATGAACTGAACAATTTTTGTAAATATACAAACTTTTTTCTTCTTCTTCAATTTTTTGGGACTTCCTGCCACATGTATGTTTCTTTTTAAGCGGTGCTCGGGGAATCTACAAAATATTACAATTAACAGGTATGTTACTGGTAAATAACCTCCACGCCTGTGACTTTTACGTCAAAGGATTACTTAGAGGTTTCTTTTTTAAATAAACCACACAAATAAGTATAAATTGAAATTAAATATTTCGCCGACGTTTCGGAAATCTAATGTTTCCTTTTTCAAGGCTTTTTTTGAAAAATCTTTTTTGCTATGTATGATAAACACACAGATCTAAGAATATATGTTATATTCAATATCCATAGATGCTTACTATTTACATAGAACTGTTCATACACAGAGAGAAATCGCTTTGGAACATTTTGCACAATGTTGTGGAACAACGTCTTGTTGCATTTTTTTAAACAATTGTAAAATTTTAAGGCACAACGTTATATAGTTTTATACATTTTAATTGTACATAATTCTTGTGCGTTTTATTTATCCAATATAAAGATTTAGTTACGATGAATTTCGACCAACAAATTGGCGAAATTTAGAGTTAAATTTATTTATTTTTTCTCAACAAATCATAGCAAATTTAACTTAATTAATTGTTAATAGTATCTTCAAACTATATATTTTGTTGCCATTCTATTTACAATTAGTTAATTCAATTCAAAGTCAATTAA
The DNA here is from genome assembly GCA_963583905.1 of Stenurella melanura. Taxonomy (NCBI): domain Eukaryota; kingdom Metazoa; phylum Arthropoda; class Insecta; order Coleoptera; family Cerambycidae; genus Stenurella; species Stenurella melanura. The sequence continues at coordinate 9,346,455 of OY757309.1, read as the reverse complement.
GTAATTGTTTAAAGGATTTGCACAACTTGTGTAACATAAAAGTGTGATTTTATTTTATAAACGGTTGTTGACAAACTTGTGAAAGTAGGAGTCCCAATATAATATATTTTGTCCACGACTAGTAAATAATGTACTCATTATGTATGTGTTTTCTCAAGGATAATGCTATCCATTATTCCTTGCAGTGAATAATGATTTCATTATTCACTGATTGCAGTGAATAATAAGGACAGTCAATTGTTTATAAGAAATGACATTAGTGACTTTTTACTAAAAATTTAAAATGTCAAAATTGCAGCAACCAAAAAACAAGTGTTGTTTTTCTAAGTTTTCTAGGAAGCACTCAAATGGTACATGCAGAAGAGGTACTTTAATGAACAGTCAAAAGCTACATTAGTAAGTTTTTTTCAAAGCATCATCTATTAGCAACACGTGGCAATCCTCATTGTTTTTGAAACCATTTAGCTACGTGTCTACAAACTGTATTATTTTATTAGTAAGCCATGCCAATGTGTCAAAGCGTATTCTGTAATTAATTTGAAACGTCAAAATTTGTGCGATTTCAACGCCAACGTTATTTTCAATAATTTTACATATTAGGGACTCAAGACGAATAATATAATTAAATAAATTGATACTGACAGTGAAAACGAGATTTATTTGACACCGTCAGAGATAATGGAAGCTGCAAAAATCGCCTCATTAAACTTGTTACCCGAAAAATCGGAAAATTATATATAGTGACTTATGAATCTTTCTTAAATAGGAGAAATTAAATGAAGATGAATTAATTAAATATTAAATACTTATTTATTAGTCGTGGACAAAGTATAGTATTCTACTCGCATATAATGGCTATTATTCACTCTGGTGGTTTACGACACTCGCCTGCGGCTCGTGTCTTAAACTTCACCATCGTGAATAATAGCCATCATTATATGCTCGTTGAATAATATACTATATTTCCGCTGAACAATAATAGTAATCTATGCCGCCCGCACAAATTGCACAAAATAATGACATACTGTTCACAATCAGTTTGGTGATATTGTTTTAAAATTTTGTATAATTGTCTCATTTGTTTCACGTAAATTTTATTGGTTAAAAATTGTACTGACCGCGCGCCGGCCATGCTACGCATATATACGCGCAGGCAATTACGCATTAGATCTAGGTAATATTTCGCTAAGTGAAGACGTTCACTTCAGAAATATACAAGTACTTACATTTGTGATGGAATTTGTTGAAAACTGTTAATAACCGAGCGGGGTTTCCTAGATCTAATCCCAGCATTTACAAAGGTAAGTACTTCACACAGAGTTACAGCTTTGCATATATGTTTTCTTAAATTAACTTTGTTCATATATAAATATAAAAATGGTTTCTTCTTTATATGCGAAGATGATACCTATCTTCTAATACTTGATTTCGTTTACAGCTTGAGAATAATTTCGTTTTCTTATGCGAAGCGACAGAAAGCTGTTCCTAAACTACTATACCCAAAAGGTAAACTTGTAAAAGAACTGCTTCAAAACGAAAATAACACTTCTGATGGTAAGCAATACATTTGATTTTGGTGATGAACTGATAAATGTTATTTTTTTTAAGAATATGACGTGACTACGACATAAGATTTATTACTACAAACTGCGTTAATAGAAGCTAAAAAGAAGAAGCACTGGAAGCCTTCCAAATTAGAATTATTAAATGGATTTATTTTAAGCATAAATGTAAGTCACCTACTTCTTTCCAACTAATACTTTATGCATATAAAATTTACCTGTATTTAAAAAAATAGAAATGTTTTCATTTACCATATGATAATATATAAATGCATGCTCTATTATGTATTGTTGTTCTGTTAAAATAAAATATTTATTCTTTAATTTTTTTTATTGAAATCCTTTAGGAAATAATATTTCACAATCTGTGTTACAGAATAATACAATTAAAATGAAGTGGATACATATAGTGTGTGAAACGAACGGTGAACCAAAAAATATATACATAATTTGGAGATTATAGAGTAATAAATTGTGCAAAACTAACCCCAGTTCATACATTACTGAATAACAGCTTCTTTTAATTAAGTGTTATTGTGCAAAATGAATTATAAAGTTGACAAAATAAACATACAATTTGTGGATTTCTCATTTAGAAATTGTGGAAAAGTAAAAACATATTCTCTTAAAAAACTATAAACATTGTGTCACTTAAGAGCACAATTTTTTGTAAATATGTTTTACAAATGAAGAGGTTTAGATGTGAATGTTTGTTTAGGAAACCTTCAGAATATATTTAAAAATTTCGCACAAATTGTAGAAACTAACTTAATCTGTTCAGAGATTTGTTCCATAAGTGGAATAAATTTTTTATATTTTTATGCAACCATAATTCAAATTTGTAAAGAATTCAATTTATGTGATATTTAAGTTTGTACAAAAATTTCACACAATGTTAATGCATAAACTGTACAAAATCATTGCCCCAATAATGTATTATTTATTTGCACAAATTGTTCCTGTCACCATTTTAAGACCAATTTGGAGTACAATTTTCTACAATTGTGGTAAAATATCACACACATTTTTCTCTGTGTATAGTTAACAGTTTTTTTAGTTTTTCTACAATGTTAAGTTTGTGAAGTTCTTCTTCCAATGTTAAAAGAAGAACTTCACAAACTTAACATTGTATAAGAACTAAAAAAACTGTTAACTATATCAACAGTTCTATGTAAATAGTAAGTATCTATGGACATTGAATATAACAAACATTCTTAGAGCTGTGTATTTATCATACACAGCAAAAAAGATTTTTCAAAAAAATCCTCGAAAAAGGAAACAGATTAGATTTCCAAAACGTCGGCGAAATATATAATTTCAAGTTTTTATACTTATTTGTCTTGTTTATTTAAAAAAGAAACCTCTAACTGATCCTTTGACGTAAAAGTCACAGGCTTAGAGGTTATTTACCAGTAACATATTGGCTAATTGTGATATTTTGTAGATTCCCCGAGCACCGCTTAAAAAGAAAACATACATGTGGCAGGGAGTCCCAAAGTATTGAAGAAGGAAAAAAAAAATAAGATAATGCCACAAATAATATTTAGACTTTAAATATACAAACAGTATACACCTCACATACTATTAAATGTCCCACACAAGCACGACTGAAACATTTCGTAGTCAAAAAGTCCATTCTAAAGTATTTCCAAAAAAGTTTCCTTTGGCCATATGCAAGATGGTAAGTAACACTTTCTCAGAAAGAGCGTTATAGTACAATCATTTTAGACTATTTTTCGCGAAATAGGAAAAAAAATTTATAGAAGGCTAGATTTTGGTACAGATGCTCGGTTAGGCCTGTAATTTAACATACTAAAAGTCCTCAATGATTCCGTGTAAGCTTCGACCGCTATGACCTTGAAAATGTTAATAGAAATATATTGATATTTCATTAAAAGTTGTTTGACCACGATTTATTTTTAAATCTGGAATAACTTTTACTCAGGATTCTGAAAAAAATTGTCGGAAGCCGCAAAATCAAAACTACCCCTAAAAACGGGCGTTTTTCCTCATTTTCTCTGTTTGTAATGGAAAATTTAAATCAATAGGCAATTGAACAATATATCTGAGGTAGCCGAATTATTCTGTGGGCAAAAGGAGCTGATGGAGCTGTATACCCAGGGGTGAAAACCACCACTTAAATCGTATATTTGTGCTTTATGGGAGAAATTATGATTTTTTTGCTTTATTAATATATTCGTGTTGAATGAAATATGTGTGGAGGTCGAGGGGATGGAAGCCACCCCCAGAGGTGTAAGAATCGTAGTTTCGTGTTTTTATGTTCCATTACTAACTGGGAAAATGCGAGAAAACACCCCTTTTTAGGGGTTGTGTGGATCTTGCGACTTCCGGCTCACCCGAGAATGAGATAACCTGATGGAAATTTGTGGATTAGGCTTACGAGGGATACTACGTTTAAAAAACGTGCCGAATGCCGTACCTCCAAGGTGGTGTGGAAATAAGTAAGCAAGAAACAGTGATCCGAGTATGTCCTCCTCATCATTATAATGTTTATTCATACCTTATTTACTACATTATTACACACTAGTACTAGCGCAATAAATAACTATTAAAATAAATTTTGATGAGAATTTCTCAGTTTAGCGATTTTAACAAAATTGCTGGATTTAACTCTCGTGAATTTTAAGAAGAAAGGAGTGGACCAGAAATAAAATTATTATAGATAATTTTTATATAAAATTGAATTTTCTACATCTTTTGAGTAATAAAAAAAATTCCTAAGTGCAACCGTTAGCAACCTATTTGCGAAAAAAACAATTTCAAGGTCATAGCGAAGAAAGCTCACACGTGTGTTAAACTACACGCCCAACTGAGCATCTGTACCAAAATCCAGCTTTGTGTCATTTTTTCCCCTATTTTTCCTATAATGACTGTATTATTACAAGTTAACGCTCAAACATGTATGAAACGGGCCAACTACGAACCCCATAATTGTGATTAATTTGAATAACAGTTTAAAGGCAAGTTTCCTATTATACGATTAAGGACCGATTGAGTGATTAGATGGTCGGCTGGACCACCTGACTTTGCACTTCTTGAATACCTATTAATCGAAAATATCTCTCCTCTATTTATGAGCCGCTTTGACTCTCAAGAATAGTATCCGAAAATATTTTCTACGACTTTCCGAGATGATGCAATACTTTTGTCGTCGCTTGCATCCAGATTCAACGCTTCACTATATTCGAATCGTTGGGAAGGATTTGCGGACACACATGTTTATACATCTTGCATTTATTACTTTTGAGTATATAATCACCTCTAAAAATCCTTTATAAGCATACAAGTAAATGTGAATGTTGGTATCCAAGGCCGTATCCAAATATTTTACTGTCATCTTGTTTAAAAACTAAAAAAGAAAGCTAAAAAAATATGTTTTAAACATTTCAATAACAATAATGATTTCTGGAGTCCTCTGTCACGTGTCCTTATAGTCCGGAGCTAGTTGGCTTTCTGTAAAGTATATTTTGTTGTTTTGAATTGGAGAAAGAACTTCTAACGATGAGTTTGGAGTTTTGAGATAAAATATGCAACAGAAATCTGAATTTCTTCCAAATTTAGAAACATTTTTCCTTCTAGAATTAACTGACACGAATCTCTTTCTGGTAATATTTGTCTATGTTCAAAATGTAGCAAGCAATCTTCTAACACATAGAAAATGAATGTGGTTATCATGAAGAAAATTCACATGTACCTACATACTTCCACCTCCCACTCCAAAATTACCAAGACAACTCTAAAAATCGCTCAACCACACAGCCCTTATCCACATATTAATAACACTCGCTATGATCTACAAAGTCAAATTTAAATATTTTCCTTTTCTCTCGCCTGCGAAAACCATATATTGACTTGCCACCCCTAAGAATCAAAAACTTTATTACTTTCATATCCATGTAGTGGATTGGGGAAAATAAATGAAGCAAGCTACTAAGGGCTCAGAAACATTATTTTTGGAGTATATGCTAGAAACCAAGGTCTCAACTATTTTTATGACATCCGTCTCAAATAATATTAAAATTCTATGAACAATTAGTGGGGAAATCTGGATGTGGAAGTAGCGACTTCTTAGGAAGCGGTTTTCTTCCGGTATTTTCCCAAAATTTTGAAAATGAGTCAGGGTAGGAGAAAATAAAAAATATTTATAGAAAGAACATATATTTTCACACAAAAAATATATCCACAAAAATATCGTCTAATGCCACGGATTTTCCAAAGAAAATTATTGGAGTGGAGATACTGGATGAAGCGTAGTGCTAGGCTGCCTGCGCCCAAACGCGCTTCTTGCAGTACCTGGTGCGCGAAAAACCACTTAGACAAACAATATTTACAAAAATTAAAACTAAGGAATGATTTTAAAGTTCTAAGTCTCATCTTTCTTATGCATATAATCGCATATAATATAATATAAGGCTAATATACAGATTCGGAAAATGCAGTTTAGGGTATAGGAATAGCGATGTAATTGACCACGCCTCGCTACTTCCATAAATCGTGAAAGCAAAAGCACATAATGAATTGAATTTAGTACGACATGAACTAAGGATGGGTGCGGACGTAGGTAATAATTTCTAATAGAAAACGAGACAATATCTCTTTGTCAAAAGCGAAGAAGTTATTTGTCACATTTTTGACAAATAATTTCTTCTATTGAAATCATTTCTGCAGTTTCTTTTTTAGCCGTAAATACTATGGGAATAAAATAATAATTCTTATTAAAACCGAAATGAAAATAGAACATTAAAATAAAATTAAATAAGTCGGAAACTAAAATCAACTAATAATTATCAAAAAATAAATTATTCTTATTAAATTACAAAAATAGAACATTAGAATAAAATTAAATAACCCTCAGAAACTAAAATCAACTAATAATTGTCAAACAATAAATTAATGAAGTAAGGATTCAAACAAACTACCTTCTTGTGCCAAACAATAGCCAAACCCATTATACAATAAACCTCTCATATCATTGAGTTGATTTGGAGTAATTGCACAAAGTTGGATAAGTTTTTCCCGTAATTCAACTAAATTATTGGCTCGTTCAAACACATGTTTGTACGCGGTTTCCTTTAAAAAGCCCCACAGAAAGAAATCATGGGGTGCTAGATCAGGTGACCTGGGGGGCCATTTTATCATTCCCATCGTAGCTATTAAAAGATTGGGAAATGTTCTTTCCAGAAAATGAATAACAGTTAAGGTATTGTGACTTGAGCAGCGGTCTTGTTGAAACCAAATGTCGTCAAAGTTGACAGGAAGATTTTGAACTGCAGGAATTATTTGGTTTTGTAAAAGCTCTAAATATTTATTGCCATTTAAATTGCCATCGATTAGCAGTGGGCATATAAGATGATTATCTAAAATTCCTATCCGAACGTTCAACTTTTGAGTATACTGAGTTCGCACAGCAGTACTCAAATGTTTATTTTTCCGCGACCAATATCGTACTACGGATGGATTGTATTTCCCTCGGTATTTCCTATGTAATGAAAAGGATGATTCATCTGTAAACAATATATTCTTTAAGTTTTCATTCTCATTCACTTTATTTATCACGATTTCACAAAATTCCATCCGTTTGAAATTGTCCTCGGGAAACATTTATTGCGTTATTTGAACTTTAAAACAACTGTATCCATTTCTTTTCAAAATATTTCTTACAGTTCTTTCCTTAATGTCAACTTCATCAGCAATTTGCCTGCTAGAACAAGGTTCACTAGTTTCCACAAGTGCATAGACATTAGTTTCGCGAATTTCACGTTCTTCGCTCATTTGTTGATGACGGGGTTCGGGTTGACAGCATTTTTTACAATAATTCACGACACACCCGAAATTCTTAAATTAATTAATAATGTATGAAATTATACTAGCTGAGGGGATTGGTCTGTCTTGATATGCCACAGTAAATAAATTTATTGTGTCTTCAGTGGAATGGCCCCCGAAGTATCACTTCAGAATTTGCACTTTTTCTGCAGTTGTATAAACACACGGCATTTTAATAACTAAATTGAGATCAATTTATTTTATTTCCACACGTCTAAACAGCTACGCTATTAAAAGCAGAATGGGTGCGCTGTTCTCAACTCGACGCGGTCAAGCGATGGCGCTATTGTTTTATACCAATGCCCTGCATTGAAAGAAACAAGTTTACGTACCTTAAACTAAATTTGCTGAATCTGTATAGTAGTGCAGGTGCTCACAGTATTATCGTTTGCAAAATATGAGTGATGCATTCTGTCTTTTTTATTGTCTTCTAACCTTCATGAAAAGTTATGTTGCCCTTGACCGTTGTAATTTAGTTACTCTGTACAACCCCAGTCCATGCTGGTATGTTAGACAAGGCAAAAATCGCTTTTTCTGTCCCGAATGAATTTTTATGTTTTTTTTTGGTCATTCTAAACAGAAAAGGCCTCTTGTCATTTTTTCGTAAAGTTGACCATCTCCGACTTATAAACAATTTAATGTTTGGAAAAAGGCAAAAACGGTCATTTTCAAGGCTGAAATACAGTATTAAAAAATAAAATTTCTGAATTGGCCGAAATTCTTATACAATCTTTGACCCCCATTAACAAAATCCAGAATAGTAAGTGCCGATTTTTTCATTCTAAAGCTTAAATGTTTAATTGTTAAATATACGTTTTTAGCCGGGTGCGCAATCTTTCAATAGGGATGTTCATAAAAAAATTAAATCCTGTGTAAACATCATAAAATTGTTCAAAATAGTCTTATAATAATATCCACAAAGTTTTACAAAAATCAACAAATCCGTTCTATAGGAAAACCCCTAAAGAAATACGAATATTCATTTGAATGCGCGAAACGCTCCTTGGTTGGTGTGACGTCATGTTGCTCATTGTTAAACGCGTGCGAATATAGTAGCTAGGCTTTCATGCACGTTTCATATGAGAATTTGGGATGGCAAAAAAATTTAATATATCGATATTATGAATCATTTGATATATCACAAGACTTAGATCAATATATTCGATATATTAACAAAAAATTATCGATATTTCTATGTATCGATATATTTTGTAGATTAACATTTAATGTAAAAAATTAATGAATATTGCTTAAGGCATAACTTCGGAAAGCGAAAGGTGGCATTCCTTGCAGTACAATATTTATGTCGATTAAAATTTCGAAGAGCGGAGGGTGATATTCTCGCAATAAAATTTCTATCGATTGAAATTTCGAAGAACGGGGAGGTAACATGCAAGTTGACCCTTTTCAATATATTTAGAAAAATTTCGATATTTCAACACGATATATTGCAACAAAAAAACGATATGAATATATTCATGGTTTAGGATTAATATATCGATATTTATTTTATATCGATACAAGGCGAACTCGTATAATCTGCTAATTGTGGACGTTTGAGAATTTTTGGCCATGGTGATAGACTTCAATCAGCCTCAATCTAGTGGTGTAAAAGCGAAACAGTAAGTACTGTTTTATATAAATAAGTAATAAGTACTATATAATACCAAAACTTTAGTAGTACATTATATAGTGTGTTCCATATTAAATGTGCTTTGCTACGTTGGAAACAGGGAAGCGAAGACATTGTATGATCGGAGACCGATTTTGATAAATGCGTTTAAGATAACAAAAGTTTAAAAAATATATCATTGGTTTAAAAAAGAACCAAAGCTGCTTTCTTTTTACATTTTGTGGCACAGACATAAAAACCTTTTCTGGGTTATTTACTGATGTATTTGTACATCCAGGAACAAAACAACACTTGTTTCTATTAACTTTCACACTTTTTGAGTCTCCCATCATTACAAAAACAGCGGCTAAAACAATACTGAAACAGACAATCCATATCACGTTGGTATACGAGTTGCGCTATGAGCATTATGACATCACGCGCGCTACTCTCACTGCAGGGATCGTTTACTAGTTTCGTTAATTTCGGAGTTTTTATTTTTAGTTTATTTCCACGAAAAAAAGTTTTTAGGCGTTTTAATGGTTATTAAGTGTTTCTGTAGCCTTAGAACTATCGTTTTTTAATACAACTAGAAAATAGAAAACATCCCTATTGTTGGTAGGTCGGAAGCGGTCAACTTTACGGAAAAACGACAGGAAACCTTTTTTTTACGTGAATTATTTTTTGTTTGCTTATACTTGCAATGAAACATATTCTTTATAGGAATTTGCAAACAGCGGAAAAAAAATTCATAGATTTCGCAATTCTTGCAACCATCGGGACATTGGAAATGACAACACCATACATAAAACATAAACTTTTTCCAGACATCTACGATCCACTCTCGATTGCGACACCGCTGTATTTCGACTTTAAATGAAAACTGATAACTCGACCCCCTGTAATATATGGAATCCATATTACATTTGCATATATCAGCCGTTGCATATACGACAGTCTCACTCGACCGCGACACCACTGTCTTTTGACCTTGAACGAAAACTGGCAACTCGACCCCCATATACGAACATAAACATTTCCATTGTTACAGCTATCTATGAGAACTAAAATAAAACTATTTGTAAAATTATTTATTTACAATCTTTGCATTATTTCTATAACCTGAATTCTGGTTATACTAGCAATTAAAGTCCAATTTTTCTCTCTTATTGGACAATTCTTATTCTAACACTAGTTTTTACACAGTCCCCTACGGCTATGCAGAACAAACCAGTATCCATACAACCCCCTACGGCTATGAAGATTCAGTTTAAATGAGAACAAAGACCCCAAATGAAATTATTTACATACCTCGCCTTTTGAAAAATTTTTCATTCAAATGGATTACATTTTCATGAAATCTATCATTCTGTTTTTTGGAAATTGAAACGTTTTTCGCCCTTATTATGAGCTCATCAGAAAGGCATAAAGCCACTCACACGATGTTCCATGCAAAAACCAAGACAATGACCTTTTTTGACATTGTTCGACATTGGCTGAATTTTTAAAAATGAATTATTATTTGTTTGCTTATAATTGTATTGAAACATTCTCTATAGGATTTTGCAAACAGCAGAAAAAAAAAACTATCTATAACTAAAAGAAAAACTTTGTGTAGAAATATTAACGAAACCTTTGCATTCTTTCGATAATCTGAATCCTGGTTATGCTAGCAAATTAAAATTCTAAAATGAATTTGTCTAATTTCTTATTTGACAATTCTCATTCTAACACTAGCATCCACACAGTCCCCTATGGCCATGCAGATTAAACTAGTATCCACATAACCCCCTACGATTATGAAGATTCAATTAAAAATGAGAACAAAGACCTAAAATGAATTTATTTATCTACCTTGTCTTAAAAAATTTTTCATTCCAATCTTTATGAATGGCTTTATGACTTTCTGATGATCTCCAGAATAAGGGCGAAAAACGTTTCAAAGGCTAAGCATTTCCAGGAAACAGAATGATAGATTTCATGAAAATGTAATCCATTAAAATGAAAAATTTTTTAAGACAAGGTAGATAAATAAAATTCATTTTAGGTCTTTGTTCTCATTTTTAACTGAATATTCATAATCGTAGGGGGTTATGTGGATACTAGTTTAATCTGCATGGCCGTAGGGGACTGTGTGGATGCTAGTGCTTGAATGAGAATTGTCAAATAAGAAATTAGACAAATTCATTTTAGGATTTTAATTTGCTACCATAACCAGAATTCAGGTTATCGAAAGAATGCAAAGATTTCGTTAATATTTCTACACAAAGTTTTTCTTTTAGTTATAGATAGTTATTTTTTCTGCTGTTTGCAAAATCCTATAAAGAATGTTTCAATACAATTGGCTGAATGAAAAAAACATATTTTCATCTATGTGTTACCTAGCTAGTAATGGAGCCTATATACTCTATACATGTTTAAAAGTGAATTATTTTTTGTTTGCTTATACTTGTAATCGAAAGAATACAAAGATTGCAAATTAATAATTTTACAAGTAGTTTTTATTTTAGTATTTTAGTCATAGTAGTATTTTCTACTGTTTGCAAAATGCTATAAAGAATATGTTTCATTACAATATTTTTGTACGGAAAACCTGGGACTTTAATAAAAAACATTGTAGAGATATTTTTTGCTTAAAAATGCGTGCTCTTTATGAAAGTATTTTTTATTTTCCCATACATCGACTCTTGTTAAAAGTTTTGAAAAAAATACCGGAAACAAAAGTTTCTCATTTCTTTTTCTTAATGTTGCCGGTTTAGAAATTATGTAGACTTTAGATGAACTTATTAATTACACTTCAGATAACTCATAAAAAAATGAATCATCTGCCTCCGAACGTATTTGAGATTTACAGACAAAATTAGCTATACTGCCTGGGCCAGTACAGCATGTAGTCTATGGTTCTCCTATTAGATTCCACATATTTTCCTAACATCTCACTACCGATTCCTCAAACATTTCCAATGTTAAATTCTGTAATCATCACGTACTATAACTCCATATTTTTACAGCGTTGACAACTCGTGGACACACCTGATGAGAGGGGCCCCACCAGAAGTCGATCTTGTGAATCGTTATTATGCATAAAATAATAAAAATATCTAACAGAACATAGAACGATAACGTACCGGCTCTTGTACTATTAAACGTTTTCATTTCTTACCCCAATTTCAATTGTGGGGTTCGATTTGGTCTCGTGGGAGTAATTTTCATCATAATTAAAAATAAAATAAAACTATACTTATATTAGGTGAATAGGTGCCTATATTTTTCATGGGTGTTGGAAATGTGGTACTTCAGGGAACATTTTCTTGTGAAACTTCTACGGCAAATCTCGCATCGAAATTGAGGACTTTTATTGCATTGTTTGAAGTGTAGGTAGATTGACGTTACCACGCTGTATCGCTTGTGACAGGTCTTGCAGCAATACCAAGTAGTTCCAGAATCTTCATGTTTATAATATTTCGCTAAAAAGTAAAAAGTAAGCTCGTCTATTTATAAAAATAAACATTTTTGATCATGTTATAGTTATGCCTTTAAGGGCACTGTACATAGTCAATATTTTGGTATAGGTCTAAAAGAAAATACTGTGGCAAGATCAATATGAGGGTGCTCAAAAATATGACGATACAGGGTGTTTCAGGTATGTGGTTATTAATTCATTGAGGGTGATTCTATATAAAAAAATATGAAAAAAGTTCATACAAACATGGATCCGGAAACGCCTAATAAGAGCGCTGCGGGTCTTTGAAGGGGCACCCAGTATTGACATATTATTTATTTAATGTATGCTATCCCCAAGGGTGAACTGAATCAGGGATGTACAAAATTGGAAAGTGGGGACTTACTTCTCCCCCCAAATTGTTTAATTGTGTGTTTTTTCCTCATCCAATCGGTGTTTTTTAAAAATACAGGATTATGGTGGATAGATTAGACCATCATATCATGTATAAAAAATTTTAAGTACTTGAATAAAACGATTAAAAAAAGAAGCCAAGTTAAAAATTTAGCAAATATTAGAAAATCGTTTGTATATCAGTAACAAAGTAGTCCAGGGTGTTTCTCGGATATCGATGTTCTATATCTCCAATTAAGCTATGAACAATTACACACAGGCACACACAAAACATTTTTCATGCTAACCTTTTAACCAGACCACTCTACCCCTATTTATGTATTTTTATTTATTTACTTATTTATTTATTTACATACACGAACCCAACAGAATTTACATTCCATTTACAGGGCCGGAGACTTACAGACATATATTTTGAGCCACTAAATCCAAATCTGCCATCAGAATTGTGCCTACACCCAACAGTTTTTTTATAGTTAAAAAATTATCCAAAAATGAGTCAAAGAGGAGAGTTTATAAGTAAAACAACCCCTTATAGGTTATAAAATGATAAAATCCTATTTATCACATTAAAAAATCTAATGCATATATTTTTTTGGACATTTAATTTGATCACTATCTACCCCTAGGGAGCTCTAAGAGTACCCCCAGAAAAAAAAAAGTCATATGGAAATATGCGATTCTCAGCACATTCTGTATGTTACTTAAATAAATTTTGAGACACTTGATTAGAAAAAGACATAAAAAAATAAACCACTCTTAAAGAGGGATACAACCACCCCAAATGGAAGAAAATATATCCATTGCGTATTAAAGAGTAATGTAATTTTTTAAATAATTTTCTTGAATATTAAGATTGCGTGCCGATGGTATGAAAAAATTTAATTTTCTTCTTCACGAATAACCCTCGATTATTCCAGAAGATCAAAAGTAAAAGAGTTGTTTCTTTGAGAAAATTTAAAAAAAAAATGGTTTTTTTAGAGTTATGGAAGCCACGTTTGGATGTTAAAGAAGAATTTAATAGAAAGAGCAAAAAAACGAAGACTGCCACTACTCGAAAATAAAAGATTTCGCTACAATAGTAATTCTATAATTTTCTCAAATAAACATCTCTTTTACTTTTCATTTTCTGGCAAAATAAAGGGTTGTTTATGAACAAGTTAAGAGTAAATATTTTCATATCATCGCGCATCGGCACGAAAACTTAGTATTAGGGTCATGGAAACTGGTGCTATTTCTATTACCGGTCGTAAACTGGGACATAAGTGCGCTGTCAGCAATTTTTTTCTTTAAGTTCAGAAAAATCACTTCATTTCATATTTTGAACAATTCTAAGCATCTTTTGACTCTTGATATTTTTTACCTAACCTCACTCTTCTCGAGATATAAGCAGTAAAAAAAAAAAGAAAAACGTGTATGCTTTTTTCAAACAACTAGTATTTATTATTATTTTTGGGTGTTTATTATAAATTAAAACATGTGAACTCCATATTTTGAACAATTCTAAGTATTTTTTTGTCTCTTGAATTTTGACGAAAAAGCTTATATATACGTTTTTCTTTTTTTAACGCTTATGTCTCGAGAACGGTGAGGTTAGATGAAAATTGTCAAGAGTCAAAAATGCATAGAATTGTGCACATGATTTAATACATAATAAACACCCATAAATAATCGTAAATACATTTTTTTTCAAAAATGAAGCTTAAATATACGTTTATTTTCAAGAGTCAAAAATTGCTTAGAATTGCTCAAAATATACAGTCCACATGTTTTAATTCATAATAAACGATCAAGAAAATTTTTAGAAATTGAATACACTTTTTTTCTCCTCTAAACGCCTATATCTGCGGCTCAACCACCCATATGGCATATTTCTGGACAGATTATTAGCGATTCGACACATGGCTCTGATTACACGATATCGTTTTATAATCTTCCTTTCTTCTAAGGTGAATTACTTTTCTACTTCAAACAGATTTCGGACATTTTTAGCCAGCTTTTGTTTTGGTTCAGGTTAAGGATGAACCTTGAGGTGTCGCAGTATGTTTGAATCCGCAATGAGATTCAATACCTCAAAAAACATAGACATGCAGATTGCAGAGTTCTCGTCTTTACTTCGACATTCAAAACAGATTATATCCAATAAAAACTGTATTTTTATACACTCGACATATGTTTGGGTTTGTTAGGCCTTTCTCAAGAGCATTACAGATGAATACTAAAGCTATGAGGGCGGTTGTTCTAAAAATAAATGCAGTAATACCCAAACATGTGAAATTACGGGGATTTCAAGTAATAAAACTAAGGATATACCTATCGGAATAATTCAATGGGCTTTTGTTAAAACCTTGTCTATTATAGGAGTGTTTATGAAATTTAGTTGGTCATTGGTGGTACAAAAATCCCTTAAAAGCAACACTTGTACCACCAATGACCAACTAAATTTCATAAACACTCCTATAATAGACAAGGTTTTAAGAAAAGCCCATTGAATTATTCCGAGTAAGGTAGATCCTTACTTTTATTACTTGAAATCCCCGTAATTTCACATGTTTGGGCATTACTGCATTTATTTTTAGAACAACCGCCCTCATGGCTTTAGTATTCATCTATAATGCTCTTGAGAAATGCCTAACAAGCCGAAACATATGTCGAGTGTATAAAAATACAGTTTTTATTTGAAACATCAAAAAGCATTGTTTTTCCCCTTTCTAAAAATAATTGTTCTAAAGATGTTTCACAAGGAACCTACCACATACTCAATCCAGATTATATCCATTTCTCAACTGATTTATGAGGCTAGGGACGCATTCCGGTACGATGGGCATTGTTCATACGCAGGCACACAAAAGCAAACATTTTTCTTTGCTTTTGTGTGTCTGCGTATGAAGAAATAATCACTCCGTATTGGAGAATCGACGCATTTTCATGGCTCGTGTTCATGAAGGCAGTTGTTCAGAAAGATCAAAACTATCAAATTACCACAATTCCAGCTAATTCCACAGGGAGACAATTTCCATAAAAATGGTGCGGGCTCCTTTGAATTTAAAAGTTTTGTGCGTTTTTATGTTCTCAGTTTAATCGAATGGTTTCATTAAATGATAGTATTTTAACATTTTATTTATATAACTACCTACAAACATTCACAGAAAATAATAATTTACATAATACATCTTTTGAACAGTTCAAAAATTGAATAGTTATTTAATTTAGTAATTTTTATATAAAAAAATTTCGGAATCGAAGACGGTCAAGAATTGAAACTTCAGTGCGCGAAATTTGAGGCATTTTCAATACAAAGAATAAATAGTTTATTAAAATCAAGAATATTTTCAGCGAATGCTCGTCTTAATTTGAAATTATAAACACGCATTGGTAAAGGCTACTTTATCCGTTCTTTTTTTTAAATGGGACACGGTGTATATTATGGTACCGAAGGACAGCCCTGCGAAGGAGATTTTCAATAATATTGATAACATGGGTCGTCTATCTGTATTTGGTGAAAAAGTGACAGAATTCAAAATTTATTGAAAAAGGATGATCAAGCCTGAGTTGTTTATGGATTTTCGGTAAAATCAGTTCTTTTCAATGAGAAAATTTCGAAAACAATCATATATACGTGGAGAAAAAAAAGTATTTTTTTTTTAATTTCTTAAGTATAACATAGGTACTTGAAGTCAATGCCTGAAATAGTTTAAGTACATTGTTCCTGAAATTAACAATGTTTGCAAGAGTAAATAGTTCGTAGCATTATAAGTATTTGGAAAAAAAGGGGGATCAATGAAAATTTGTCTCTAGCTGAAACTAGAGCTAAGGCAACTTCTTCTTTAGAGAGAGTACTCCAAAATAAAGTTATTTTTAAATATTCTCTAAAATAATGGTCATCTGACACCTACGTCAGTAGAAAGTTCTTTCAAAAGGATATTTTTTAGTACTATAGCATACAGGGTTTCCCATTTAAAAAAATGGGAGAAAGCAGATTTGCAGTCTGCCACCTCAACCGGTATAAAATAGACGATTTCGTTAGGTCTCTGCTGCTAGTAGCGTAGAATAATCAGTTTTTAACGGTTTCTGTCAAGAACGTCTAGTTTGGAATGCTCCATTGTTACGTCTCATTGACAATTCAAAATTCACATGTTTTTGGTACGAACTCACCCATCAGAGACCCATAAAATAACTTATCGTTAGAATCATGTTTGAAAGAATAATCCAAATATGTAACAAGATACGGATAGTCTCATTAATAAGCAAAATTTTATGACGTGACGCCTAAACGGAACATCCTGTATATTTCAAAATATCTTTAAATTATACGTCTTTTTGCCCAACCCATTTCTCAAAATTTTCCACGTCTTTTAGAAAGAATATTTAGAAGACGTTAGGCTGAGACAGAATAATTTATCTACACATTATATATAAATAAACTATCTTGTCAAATCAAATCAAATCCTTTTTTGCCATATACATGAGATATGGGTGAGGTTCGTCACATAAAGGTGATAAACCACCATACGTACTTAAGCAAAACTAACATACATAAATCATATACAAAAATTTAGGTGAACGTTGACTACTTCTTGACTACACTGACGACTAGATAAAACTTTAAGACATACTTAGACAGATATGAATGGACAAAAACAAAAAACAAGATCTTCAATTTAATTTTTATTTCGTGTTGAGTATTGGTAAATGTCACTAAACTTTATGAGATCAGCCCGTTTGTCGTGTATAAAAAGCATGAGTTTTAAGATGTAAATTCCTGTTATCGTAAGTATATTTCTCGATCTACAAGATTGTGTGTATGACAAATTGAACAGGAGTCAAATTATCCTTTTTGAATAATAAATACCCGTGAAATTTCAGTTGCCTGCCCCATGATATAATATTGTAGGACATTGTAGAGTATACTGTGGCATAATAAATATTTAATAGCGACTCTTCGCTTAGCGCATTTTTTAAGGTTGATAAAGCAAAACAAAATACGATTATTCAGCATACACACACAATCGATGTGTTCATTTCAGCTCACTGAACTATCTATCTAGGTCCCTAGAAACTTTCCCGAGTTGCTTATGGATAATATATTATTGTTACCATTAAATTGTAGACCTGAAGATGCTTTTCTGTATAACCCTGTAATTTCTAGACATGTGGTTTCTTCTAGATTTATGATTAATCTATTTCGTGAACACATTCAGAAAATTGTTTTATTGTATCATTCCATTTTGACTCTAGTTCGTCTTTGGACTTGCGTAGATTGGGATGGTCGTGGCATCTGCGTACGTGAATACTCTCGTATATAGAGTGGCAGGTCGTTCATGTACAGCAAAAATCTAGTGGCCCAAGTAGACCCCCCTGAGGAGTGCCAATTTCAGAGTCGTAATCGTTCGAGTATAAGTTTTCGATTTTTACTTTGAATGTACGATCTGTGATGTATGATACTAACCAGTTGTTAGTAGGGCCTCGTATACCCATTGCATCTAGTTTTGTATTCGAAAAAAAAATCACCCTCCGAGATTTTTTCGGATTTTCACGTTTCAGATCACGTAGATTGCGAAAATATAGGTTTTTCCAATTCCGTCAGTCCGTCTATCTGTCTGTCTGTTGGTGCATTAACTAAAAAAACTACTTGACGGAGAGCAGTCAAATTTGGTAGGTAGCTGACGCTACTGTCAGCGAAGAAATGGTTCAACTTTCACTGGAAAATATACAGGGTGGACGCCTAAAGGAATAAATAATGAAAATTTTTTTTGCTCAAATTTAAAATTTCCACGATAGAACAGACGATGAAAAAAAATTTTACCACTAGATTACATGAAGAAAAATTTGTTTGCTCAAATTCACTCAGTCTTCACAAACACTTAACATCTTAACTAATACATGTGACGAGCGCTCAGTTTTAATAATATTCTGATGATTCCAGCATGGATGACGAAACTGACATAGAGTATAATATTTCAGGGTTTGTGAAAACTATTTATTTCGGATGGTCTAAAAAACTTCAATGAACTTATAGCATAGATGATGCCAAATAATAACAAGCTAACCATTATTACCCTTCGCCAATTTACTGCACATTTTATATAATTGTTGCACATTCTATAGGATACTCTTCACAGTTTTTTTTTGTAAATAATATTAGTTTTAGACATTTTTAGTTTAATTACAAAACAATATTTTTTTTATTTAAAAAATTAATGCCTTTTTTATTTGTTGATGGATTTTTTTCAAAAACAATAGGGTTCTTCCTCCAGCTATGAGTAACTTACTGTCCAAATTGCAATACAATCGGACTTTTCGTTCTTAAGTTATCGTGCTTACAAGAAACATGACGGATGGACAGACAGACAGACAGACAAACAGACGGACGGACGGACATACAGACGGACAGGCAAACGGACAGACAGGCGGACGGACATTTTGAAAGTCGTTCAGAATTCGATCATCAACACGTGACATGAAAATAATTTTTTCTCTACGAGCAATATTACCGGTTTTAAAAATGTGCCGATCGAATGCACTATACTCTTCGTTTTGTATTTGCGAAGAATATAATAATAATAACTACATTTAACTTAATTTCTGAAGTATTGAAACGAACTCAAATTTCAAGCGTCACGTTTCAATTGAACATTAGTTTATTAAATTAGGAGCGGTCAATATCTTGTAAATTCAAAAAAAAAAATAAAAATCCGTTAAATAGGATGTAACTTGTGGCGACGCAAAATGTGGTACTTTAGGTTTCCTTTCCTCGAGCATTTCTTTTCACAAATATGACAACCATATTGGGGGCTTATATTGCATTGTCGACTATGTGCGTAGATGCTGATGTAACGGTTGTATTTCTTATGGCAGAATTTGCAGCAATACCAAGTGACTCCATCAATTTCAGATTTGTAATACGCTAAAATAAAAAGAATTAGTTCAAATTGATTTTGACAATGCATTTTGAAGATACAAATTAAATGTACAGTATTCTATCCAAGCGCATACGAAGTAAAAATAATAAATACACAATAAATATAATAATAAACAAACAGTAACAATTTTAAATACTTAACACAATAGGTGGAATCTTGTAGTTAACTGCC
Source organism: Stenurella melanura (assembly GCA_963583905.1). Lineage (NCBI taxonomy): Eukaryota > Metazoa > Arthropoda > Insecta > Coleoptera > Cerambycidae > Stenurella > Stenurella melanura. The sequence goes on along the minus strand of OY757309.1, from coordinate 9,326,487 downwards.
TATTAAAGGAACTCAACACTAAAGGATTCCAAGCCCAAAAAAGATATGCTAATGGCATATTCATCGTAGCAAGGAGAAAGTTCAACAGCATAGACAGGAATCGACAACAAAAGATCCTGACTCTAAAAAGGCTGTCAATCCATCAAAAATTCACATCGTCCCATTTACCAGAAGGAAAAATCTGGAGGGTTTGTGTTCCCCTAGTTCTTCAAGACGAACAGCTGCAGATGTCGGGGGAAGTCAAATATATTGGAATAATGAGACTCTAGACTTACGTTAAACCAACACCTAGACAGGATTATGTATAGATCAATGACCATACTGGCAACTGGTGATGATCCTAAAGTAATAAATGGGGGTTTAAACCTGATATTTTGCAGTGGCTCTATACATACATATGATGTATTAGTCTGGTGGCCAAGGGCATCTCAAATTACATCAACCAATCATCTGAGTATAAAAACTGGCCTGCTTAGAAATTACGAATGCTATATAAGTACTTAATACTCAACTTTGAAGACCCTATTTCATCTACCACCAATTTAGTACAGTGATTCAAAGGGAGGCATGAATGGGGGCATACAGGCTATGAAGTTCAAACAAACCGAATCTCTATCAAGCCAGTTCGGGGGGATAATCAACATGAGGTCAGACTATATGACACGAGAAATAACTTTTAACCAGCCCTTTAACATCACTATCGTAGACAGGAAGGACCGTTCAGTAGGATTAATTACGTAAAGGCATAAACTGGTATACTGACTGATCTAGGACGAAACAAGAAGCTGGAGCAAGCATTCATGGTGAAAGACCAAAGGTAACTTTAAGCCTATCACTGGGAAAGGGATACATTCCAGCAAAAAACTCTAGGTACAATTCCACGAGAATGTGAAGAGAATTCCGGAACACTCTTAAATAGACGACAATGAGACAGCTGGTGAACATGCTAGACCAGGAGAAGCTAATACATTCTTTGGCTCAGAACGCGTGCTGGGTATCACCAAAATCTCAGCCAGAGGAGTGATTAGAGATAGAGTCAACAGCAACCACAAAGGCCATTGGAGGAATATGTCAGGAAATCGAGGTGGGAAAGCACTCATCAAAATACGTTTATGTTTATCTTATTTTTACTTACTTCGTCTCTAAGATGAATATAATTTAATGTCTCACGTGACTATGGAAATACATAAACAAAGAACTGTCATGGTTGACGGCCAAAAAAATTTTGAGAACGGAAGTAGATTTTCTTTCGAAACGTTAACTGCCTATAGCTTTCATTATCATTTTTTAGTTTATAACATTGCTTTAGTTTAAATACTTTTAGGTGTGAGACTTTTTGAAACAGTCAGTATTCAAGAACCAACCTCTGTCTGATCCGTTTGGCGCAGAGGTTCTTTCATTCAAAATTTTTAAATATATTTCAGTGGCAAAATACCCAACAAAAAGTAAGAAAATATGAATATGCCACAAATAAACAATTACAGACAATAACTACTATAGGTATCTAGAAATAAACATAAATATGTCGCGTCATTATTCAAAATTTTTGCCACCAGCTTCAACACACAGCTCTAGTCTAGCTTTTAGTCTTCTATAACTGTTTTAGAAGTCTTGAATTCTAAAATATTGTCAAAATTAAATGCATAAACTTTTTCTTTTAAATAGCCGCATAAGTAGAAGTCCATTATCGTTAGATCCGGACTTCTAGGTGGCCAACAATTCGGTCCGTATCTCCAATCTATTGTTCTCGAGAATGACGGCCTAACCATTATCTGACAATGATTGCAGAATGTGCAGCGTATCCGTGTCTTGCTGTGGGAACAATTCCATCCTTGCGATATGGGTATATTTTCGAGTTGATTCGACAAAAAAGTATTTAGCATTTCCAGGTAAGAATGTTGATTTACATTTTCTTCAAAGAAATACGGACCAATTATTCCAAAGTATGAAATCGCATACCAAACATTCACTTTCTTGGAATATTGGAATATGTAGATAACGACAAAATGGAGAAAAATGAAAATCTGACGATAAAATGTTTTCAAAATAGCTTTAATAAAAACACAGTTAATAAAATAAATATTTATTTTCTATATAAAAATACAAAAAGCAAAATACATGTCAATCGTACTTGTTGTGGATGTTAAACCTATGTTTCTTAAGACTCCCCTTTTGCGTAAATTTTTTCTCACAAATACTGCAATTAAACTGAGGAGTTTTATTGCATTCAAATTTGAAATGCTTGTAGACAGAAGGATATTGCCTATATCTTCTATCACAACTTCTGCAATGGTACCAAGTACCATCGTGCTCGGTTTTCTTGTAATATTTACCTAAAAGGCACACAGTGTTAATATCTATACATTTAAAAAATTGACAAACAATTCCTTGTCTTTCAAACTGTAAAAATTCAGCAAATACCAATATAATTTTTGATTAGCAAAAAAATATTTTGGAAAAAACTGAACTGCCTTAAAAAAATATGGTCACCAAAAATTGTGAAATAATAAGATTATACCGTGTCGTTCGGTTAATTGGGCCGAACATCGATTTTGAGATCCGTTAAAAATTCGTTTGATTTTGTTATTTGTTAATTTTTACACCGACCCGAAAATCGACAATAGGTAATAAGGTTTAATAAACACAACAAAACGATGAAATTTTATTTCAGAATGCTTAGTAACCGTTTTAATAAGAGCGGGACAATTAAAAAAAAAACCTTTTTATCGGCCCAATTCCATGTAAAGCTGCAATTATGGCAGCCCCATTCAATTTGGCCATTTTGAGTAGTTAACTTTTGACATCAGATTCAGTATCAGCTACTCAACTTCAACTGGCGCCTCTACCATATTTTCGAATATTCTCGAATAGAAAGTACTTCTATTGAAACATATTCTTTTTAGGATTTTGCAAAAAGCAGAAAAAATTATCTATCTATAACTAAAAGAAAAAGCATGCGTAAATTATAAATGAAATATTTTCATTCTTCCGATAACCTGAATTCTGGTTATCTAGCAGATTAAAATCCTAAAATGAATTTGTCTAATTTCTTATTTGACAATTCTCATTCTAACACTAGCATCAACATAGTCCCCTACGGCCATGCAGATTAAATTAGTATCTACATAACCCCTTACAATCATGAAGATTCAGTTAAAAATGAGAACAAAAACCTAAAATGAATTTATTTATCTACCTTGTCTTAAAAATATTTCATTCTAATGGATTACAATTTCATGAAATCTATCATTCTATTTTTTGGAAATGCTTTACCTTTGAAACGTTTTTCGCCCTTATTCTGGAGCCCATCAGAAAGACATAAAGCCACTCATAAAGATGTTTCACGCAAAACCAAGACAATTTCTATGAATAAGTGTGAAATATTTATATTTGAGATTGACTGATAAAAACAACAGATCTTGACCCATCTATTATCAGTCAATCTCAAATACAATTATTTCACACTTATTCATAGAAATTGTCTTGGTTTTGCATGAAACATCTTTATAAGTGGCTTTATGTCTTTCTGATGAGCTCCAGAATACGGGAGAAAAACGTTTCAAAGAGCATTTCCAAGAAACAGAATGATAGATTTCATGAAAATGTAATCCATTAGAATGAAAATTTTTTAAGACAAAGTAGATAAATAAATAAAATCATTTCAGGCTTTTGTTCTCATTTTAAACTGAATCTTCATGATCGTAGGGGGTTATGTAGATACTGGTTTAATCTGCATGGCCGTATGGGACTGTGTGGATGCTAGTGTTAGAATGAGAATTGTCAAATAAGAGATTAGACAGATTCATTTTAGGATGTTAATTTGCTAGCATAACCAGAATTCAGGTTACCGAAAGAATGTAAAGATTTCATTAATAATTTACACATACTTTTTCTTTTAGTTATAGATAGTTAATTCTTTCTGCTGTTTACAAAAGCCTAAAGAATATGTTTCAATATAATTATAAGCAAACAAATAATAATTCATTTTTAAAAAGTACTTCTTTCCGATTTTTGCTCGCCTAATACTAGATATATCTTGACGAAACTAATATGGGACCACGCTGAGTCATACTTTACAGTTTGTAAAATGTTTCATAGGAATTGCTTAAGACTTCCTTCAAAAAAATTTAAAGTCGATTAAAGATAAAATAAATAAATAACCTGCCTGCCCCTGGACGTTGGTCTCCATCATATTTACATCGTCAATCACTGGTTTTCAACTCAACAGAAATAAAAACGTATTCCTTACAGCATTATATCAAACACGTGAACAATTATCCGGAAGAGGTGACTATTTCAGGTGCCCGGTATCGCTACTAGTCCATACTTTCATGGCATTTTAGGCTACCTCACATGACTATGTTTAATTTGTAGCAAATATACCAGGAAGAAAGCTTATACATTATACTCTTCGCCAATTTACGGCAGTTTCTATACAACTGTTGCACATTCTATAGCATACTCTTCGTAGTTAAATAAACGAGTGACGGGCTTGTGTCACTGTGAAATGAATGAAAGCCGCCAAAGCTTGGTCTATAATCTTATCACATTTGTGATAGATTTATTGCTGTTTTGATGAACATTAGGGACTACTGCCTAATTAGCCGGTTCTGCAATGTAACAAAATTATATAACATAAATATATAAATTTAATATGTTTAAATAATTAATAACTCTTTTATTTATTGATCGATTTTGTTAAATAAGCTTCTTCCTCTAGCTAGCACCAACTTACTGTCCAATTTTCAATATAATTGGACTTTTCGTTCTTCAGTTATTGTGCTTACAAGAAACGAGACGGCCGGACGGACAGACAGACAGACAGACAGACAGACGGGCAGACGGACGGACGGGCGGACAGACAGATGGACGGGCGGACAGACAGACGGACGGGCAGACAGACATACAGGCAGTCATTTTGAACGTTGTTCAGAATTTAATGACCAACGCAATATGAAATTTTTTCACTACGAGCAATATTATCGGTTTTAGAAATGTGCCGATCGAATGCAATATACTCTTCGTTTTGTATTTGCGAAGAGTACAATAAGACTCCAGTAGCCGACCGAGTGGTTTACGTTAATTAATATTTTTAAGGAATTTTTGTAATCACTAAAGACAATAGGTTTCTTTAATAGTGAATTATTATTTGATTGCTTGATTGTATTGAAACATATTCTTTATAGGATAGTTATTTTTCTGCTGATTGCAAAATTCTATAAAGAATATGTTTCAATAGGTTTCTTATTTTGCATGGCTACTCGCTGATTTTTAATATAATCAAATATATGATACATAATTTAAGAAACATTTGGTCGGACGCGGCCTCGAGATTTTAGTTATTAAATACCTGTCACACCTAATTATATTAACTATCATTGCTACGTACAACACATATCTACTCATCCATTTTTTACCAGTGAAAGATTAGATCTTCTATAAGAAAAAAATTGGTCGGCCTAATAAAAAATATTAACGAATATGGTCGACTTGATTTTTAACAAACAATGGGGCGCGCGAGAATGATACTTTGTCGTAGAAATTTGAATTCCAGAACTGTTTGGAAATGATTGCTTAATTATTTTAAGGCATCTTATTGATTAGAATTCTTATTATTATTATTATTTAATAGATTAGAGATTAGAATCTATTATTCAATAATTATTTCTAATAATAATTCTTATATTCAGGAACTTTCACGTTGCTGGTATACATGCATAAAGAGTTAAGTAAAATAAAGAAATATAATAATTATATTTTTCTCTTCATAACTACTTTTCCACATCCACTTAGTGGATTGGAAGTTTAGTAATCGTAAAAAAAAATTCTTGTTGAAATAGGTTTAGAATATCATGAAACGTCGCGATTTTAAATTAGCGCGAAAAATTTTCTGTCTGTCTTGTCCGTCTGTCTGTAACGTCTTTTGTGACCACGTTTTCTCTGGGACGGTTCAAGATATTGACTCGAAATTGTATTCACGTATGTACTATAACGAAATCTGGAAATGGAATGGTTTTTGAACTTAGTGAAGGGCTGGGGTAAATAGGGGTAAATAAGTGAAAATAAGTAAGACAAGATGGTAAAAGTACAAAAATTTGTGATTAGGTGTATGTACTAGAGGCCTAGGCCTCTGATTTTTTTTTTAATATTTTCAATACCACCCCCACTCCACTATTAAAAGGGTTGATAAAATAAAACTGAGATATTCACTTGAAATTTGGTACATGTAGGTATTATAACGATATCCGTAATTAGATTATATTTTGACACAATTGCGTTGAAGGGTTGGGGGAATAAATATGGGTAAATACGGGAAAATAGGAAAAGCAAACTGGTGAGAGTACAGGAACTTGGGACTTGGTGTATGTACGAGGAGCCAAGGCCTCAGATTTTTTTATAATATTTTTCATGCTATAGAAACACCTCAAATTTTTTATGACATTTGCCTCAAATATTATTAAAATTCTATGACGAATTATTTCCACATATTGGAGTGCAAATATAGTGAAGATGTTTTTCTTTAAAGAGACTTGGATGGAAAGTCTGGATGTGGAAGTAGTGATTCCTTAGGCAGCGGTTTTTTTATAGTAATGATAATAATATTAATTTTAATATTTTTTAATAATAACTAATAATATACTCTACACTATTAAATATTTTCCTTGAAAATTCAAGCGGCTCTTGAATTTTTTAACAACGGCAAATGACGTTAGAATTTCATTTGTTTTTATGAACTTATTTTGATTCATATGAGTAAACGAATTTTCAAAAATTGTGTTAGATTTTGCAGTGGTAACTGAATTTTCAATATTGTAAATCTCTAGTGCAATATTATCTGAAAAATGGAGCTTATAATTAACAAATAAGGATTTTTACAGAAAACTTAACTTCCATCATTATTAAAAATATTATTAATTATTATTAAAAACATTAAAATGTTTATTATTATTACTACTAAAAATTACGAAAAGGAAAAGATAATAATTATATTTGGATTGAGTATGTGGTAGGTTCCTTGTGAAACATCTTTAGAATAATTATTTTTAGAAAAAGGAAAAACAATGCTTTTAGATGTTTCAAATAAAAACTGTATTTTTATACACTCTACATATGTTTCGGCTTGTTAGGCCTTTCTCAAGAGCATTACAGATGAATACTAAAGCTATGAGGGTGGTTGTTCTAAAAATAAATGCAATAATACACAAACGTGTGGAATTACGGGGATTTCAAGTAATAAAACTAAGGATCTACCTACTCGGAATAATTCAATGGGCTATTCTTAGAACCTTGTCTAGTATAGGAGGGTTTATGAAATTTAATTGGTGGTACAAGTATTGCTTTTAAGGGATTTTTTTATTTCTAATTGTTCAAGGAGGTTTAAGCGTTTTCCTTTTCTTTCTGAATGGATTAAATTAATATTCTCTGTATCAATAAAATGATTATTTTCAATGCAATGTGTTGACATTCCTGTGTTTTGGTGTTATTTAAAATGGATTGTTTATGTTCTTTTACCCGATTAGCTATACTTCTACCACTTTGGCCAATATATACCGCGTTACAGTCCTTACATTTAATTTCATACCCCGATTTGTTGACTTTACTTATTTTTTCTTTATTGTTAACTAAAATACTTCCTAAATTTGTTTTGTTTACACTTATTGTGGAGATGCCTAACTTATTTAGTTTTCTACTTATTTTATCACTAAACCTATTAATTTATTAATTATATTCCTAGGTTTAGTGATAAAATAAGTAGAAAACTAAATAAGTTAGGCATCTCCACAATAAGTGTAAACAAAACAAATTTAGGAAGTATTTTAGTTAACAATAAAGAAAAAATAAGTAAAGTCAACAAATCGGGGGTTTATGAAATTAAATGTAAGGACTGTAACGCGGTATATATTGGCCAAAGTGGTAGAAGTATAGATAATCGGGTAAAAGAACATAAACAATCCATTTTAAATAACACCAAAAACACAGGAATGTCAACACATTCCATTGAAAATAATCATTTTATTGATACAGAGAATATTAATTTAATCCATTCAGAAAGAAAAGGAAAACGCTTAAACCTCCTTGAACAATTAGAAATAAAAAAAATCCCTTAAAAGCAATACTTGTACCACCAATGACCAATTAAATTTCATAAACACTCCTATAATAGACAAGGTTCTAAGAATAGCCCATTGAATTATTCCGAGTAGGTAGATCCTTAGTTTTATTACTTGAAATCCCCGTAATTCCACATGCTTGGGTATTACTGCATTTATTTTTAGAACAACCACCCTCATAGCTTTAGTATTCATCTGTAATGCTCTTGAGAAAGGCCTAACAAGCCGAAACATATGTAGAGTGTATAAAACTACAGTTTTTATTTGAAACATCTAAAAGCATTGTTTTTCCCTTTTCTAAAAATAATTATTAATTATATTTATTTATTTTACTTAACTCATTATGCATGTATTCCAGCAATGAAATAACAAAAATTATAACGAATAAAATGATTGAGTAATCATTTCCAAACCGTTTTGGAATTCAAACTGCTGCGCTGTGGTGAATAAGTATGATTCTGGCGCGCCGCATCTCTTGAAAATTAAGTCGGCCATATTTGTTAATATGTTTTATTAGACCAATGTTTTCATATATATCTAACGTTTCACTGGGAAGAAGAGTCGTGTGGGGTAAGTAACATAATGATAAACAAATTAATGTAATTGGATGTAACATGTGTTTAATAATTCAAATATCCGGGCCGATCAAATTTTTCTTAAATTATATATCATTTTTGATTATATCAAGATATTTCAGCGAGTGATCATAAAAAATAGGAAACCTCTTGTCATTAGTGATTACTGAAATTCATCAAAGGTAATAATTAACGCTTGGCCTATACGTTCTTGCTCTGTTTAGTATTACGCTGTACTTAAACTGCCGTTAAACGGTAGCCTACTAAAATGCCGTTAACAGATGTGACGTCATTGAAATGACCAGCGTGTGACGGCTTGTGCTTAAACTGCCGTCAAACGGTCGCGTACTAAAATGCCGTTAATCGATTTGATTCGTCCCCTTTGCTTTATTATTGTAGTAACAATTTGTGCTAAATGTTACAAGCTAATTTTAAATAAGGTGTGAATCTTTATATTATTGGTTTAGACTGAGGTGAGTGTTTTAGTTACTTTTCTGATTGTTGATTGTTGCGTTATACCTAGTGATACATTTATAGATTAGGTATTGAAGTACACGGCGGTAATGCGGGGAATGCTGAAAGTTGCCGACAGATTAAGCTCATTTGCTGAAGCAACGAAATCGGTTGAGGATCTTGGTGAAAATACGTACACAATATTTTGGAAACGAGATGCATGTACTATTGCAAGCTGTAAAATTGAAAAGCACTCGAAGTAACGTCGGTTCAGACCAAGTTCAATCATGTCACTTCAAAGGTAAGTTCGATATTTTCATAATACTGTTCGAGCAAAAGTTCTAAACTCTTTATCTCAACTACTCTGCGAACTTACCTTTAAAGTGACATAATTGTGCTTGGTTTGAACCGACGTTACTTCGAGTACTTTTCCATTAGACGATGCCCTGAATCTTACATGTGTTGGACAACCTTCTTTAAATGTATAAGTATAATGTATAATTTTTTTCCCACTGCTCTTTAACTTTTTTCCAGCGTTATTACATGCCTATAGAAATTGATATTATATCAAAGAGCTTTCTATTGGTCTCACAATTTTACTGCTTGTAACAGTACGTGCATCTATTTTCCAAAATGTTGTGTACGTATTTTCACCAAGTTCCTCAACCGCTTTCTTTGCTTCAGCAAAAGAGCTAAACCTGTCGCCAACTTTCAGCATTCCCGGCGTTACCGCCATGTATTTCAATACCTAGGTAATCTATAAATGTATCACTAAGTATAACTTAACAATCAGAAAAGTAACTGAAACACTCACCTCAGTCTACACCAATAATATCCAGATTCACATTTTATTTGAAATTAACTTGCAGTATTTAGCACAAATTGTTACTACAATAGTAATGCAAACGCGACGAGAATAACATTCCAAAGCAACAACAATTCGAAAACGGCGTCAAATTGATTCACGGCATTTTAGTACTCGACCGTTTGACGGCAGTTTAAGCACAAGCCGTCAACGCAGGTCATTTCAATGACGTCACATCTATTAACGGCATTTTAGTAGGCTACCGTTTAACGGCAGTTTAAGTACAGCGTTAGTATTATGGTATGGATTTAGGAAATGTGTTCTATATTACTAGATGGCAACACTAAATCAAATCACTGAATTTTACCCTGGTGTAAGTACAACTATCACAGATATTAGTTTAGTTGCATATAAAACACAGTTCAAGCTAAAAAGTATTTATTTCATATAAAATGTTGACATGACTAAGAAAACTATTTACATTATTTTCTTAAATAAATTAAAAAAACTTTTTACAAAGTCATCTCTATACATATACAGACGAGGTCTTTAGGCGTTAGCTGGACATGGACATTTTAAAATATTTTTTATAAATAAAAATAACCTAACTGAACTGACCTGGAAAATGGCGTAAAAAAATAAATCACCAATTTCGGATCAAATCAAAAATTTACAAATCGGTAAAAAAGGAACAGGGAAATTGACAGAAAATAATTCTAGATACGAAAATTATTAAAATTTTAAATGAAATTATTGAACTATTAACAAGTTTTAGTCTTCTAAATATTGTCTAAATGTTGTTTGTTTCTTCTTCAATTCTTTGGGACTTCCTGCCACATGAGTTCTTTCTTTTTAAGCGGTGCTCGGGGAATCTACAAAATAACACAATTAACCAGTACGTTACTGGTAAATAACCTCTACGCCTGTGGATTTTACGTCAAAAGATCAGTTAGAGGTTGCTTTTTTAAATAAATAACACAAATAAGTATAAAAACTTGAAATGAAATATTTCGCCCACGTTTCAGAAATCTAATGTAATTCCTTTTTCAAGGCTTTTCTTGAAAAATCTTTTTTGTTGTGTACGATAAGTACACAGCTCTAAGAATGTTTGTTATATTCAATACCCATAGATACTTACTATTTACATAGAACTGTTGATATAGTTAACAGTTTTTTTTAGTATTTACACAATGTTAAGTTTGTGAAGTTTTTTTTTAACATTGGTAACCAGGTTGTACAGACATCTACGGAACAATTCGACACGCATCTATCCTCATTCAATAGTATTATCGCGGATTATTTAATATTTCTTTTTTTTGCTATCTGCCTCTTTTGTTAAAATTTTTGCCGAGTTCCAGTTTATTCTATGTACGTAGTACAACGAGAAGCGGTTTATAAAAGAAGTTCTTATACATAACCAATATACCCTGGGGGTTTTGTCGATAAAACCTTCATAAATATTGAAAATAACAATCAGGTACGACAAAAACCTGAAAAACGTTACACAGCGTTAATTCCTCATGTATGCGGATTATCCGAAAAGTTGCGGTGCATCGGTGATAGATTTGAGACTAGGACGGCATTTCAAACAACACTTTAAGATCTATTCTGACAAAGACGAAACCGAAGAACCACGAGCAAAATTCAAAAAACTGCATTTATAGTATTCCGTGTGAGAGCAACAAACATTACGTGGGTGAGTCATCCAGACCATTTAGTGCAAGATTGGGCGAACATCAAAATTATATCAGAAAAAATGAAATTCAGAGGTCCAAGATCTGCGAAAGTGCTTGGGAGAACAAACATAGAATAAACTGGGACTCGGCAAAAATTCTAACAAAAGAGGCGGATAGCAAAAAAAGAAAAATTAAAGAATCCGCGATAATATTATTGAATAGGAGGATAGATGCGTGTCGAATTGTTCCGTAGATGTCTGTAAAACTTGCCAATGTTAAAAGAAGAACTTCACAAACTTAATATTGTATAAAAACTAAAAAAACTGTTAACTATATCAACAGTTCTATGTAAATAGTAAGTATCTATGGATATTGAATATAACAAACATTCTTAGAGCTGTGTGTTGATCATACACAGCAAAAAAGATTTTTCAAACAAAGCCTTGAAAAAGGAAACAGATTAGATTTCCGAAACGTCGGCGAAATATTTAATTTCAAGTGTTTATACTTATTTGTGTTATTTATTTAAAAAAGCAACCTCTAACTGATCCCTTGACGTAAAAGTCACAGGTGTAGAGGTTATTTACCAGTAACATACTGGTTAATTGTGATATTTTGTAAGATTCCCCGAGCACCGCTAAAAAGACAAAACACATGTGGCAGAAAGTCCCAAATAACTGAAGAAGAAAAATAGTTTTAGTCAATAATGTATTGGATGTAATCTCGTTCATCTCATGCTAGCTGAATCTCGTACCGGAGATGTTGTAAAGTTTGTTGGGGATAAATAAGCTATTCCTTTACCCATGATATCCCATAAATGTTCAATAGTCGTGATGTTGTCACTACAGAATGTAACTTGAGTACGTTAAAATATTTCTTAGCTAGTTTTAAGAAATAGTTAATAGAATATTTTTTTCCTTTTTAATTTTCTATTGGGCGTTACTATTTTCTTATGTCGAATTTGTGATATTGACTACTCATATCTCAGTCATACCGTATCTGATTATATCGCGATCTAAATTTGGTTTAAATAGCTGCACTAAAAAAATCGAATTTTCTATAAGAGAAAGGACTCCGTACAATCCTTATGAATTTTGGTTCTCCGTCAATTTTTTTTTAAACTTTAAGAAAATGTTCTCCTCAACGTCCCGATCAAAAGTCTCGATGGGCCCAAAGACAGATAACACAGACACACAAAAAAATGCTCTGTTACCGGGACGCGTAATTTCAAAACATACTTCAGCACAACACCAGACCCGCCCATCCAAACGCTCATTGGTTATTTCAAAATATACTTACGCACGACGGGTTTCTGCAAAATGTACTTCGTTTCAACACATTTCATAACTCACAACATTATCTGCCAAAACATACGCCAGCACAACGAGACCTTTCGAAACATACACCATTACAGCGCTTCCCAAATGATTGCGCTATTAAAGAACTGTTATTCTACCGCAAAAACAATATAACCTAAAAATATTGCAAAGTTATTGACAGCGTGGAGAAGTATCGCTTGTATTTGTTTTAGTGAATTTTACCAATAATTACTTCTTTTAACTAGTGTTGTCGGCAAACAAGGGAATGTGGAAATATTAAAATTTAATGTTGACTCCGATTATAAAGCACGCTTGAAGTTGAAACTGCAAGGATCTGAAGACAATTATAATAACCAGTGTAATGTGTGGGTCCAGAATTTTTTTACTATATCCAAAAGCCAATGGGTTGTGCGAAATACATGGCCCCATTTACAAAGAATGGTATTTAGAAAAATGTGTTACTGCCATCATACAGACGTTAATAAACCCACGAGATTGTGAATCCAAAGCACTCCCTTATTGCCAATATTTTAAATAATAGGCCAAATGCTAAAATACATTAAGTATTTACCTATTATTCATGGTAGCCTTTAAGTTTTGTTAAAATTTTAATACCTTTCAGTTACTTCCTTTGCTTTCACTTTTACTCTTAAAAGTAAAAAAGTTACTTTTGTCTCGAACGAATTATTTCCAACTTGTTAGGAAAATCTTTAATTTTAAAACAATATAAAGTTGCAATAAATTGATAAGATTTTGCATTACAGCCAGTTCCATAATTTGACTTTTATTAAAGCCTCCTTAAAGCTGATTATGGAATTGGTTGTCAATTTTTTATTTTATTATTTAAGGCATGCAAAGACGATTTTTTTGTGCTGTAAGGGTGTATGTTTCTAAAGGTCTCGTTGTGCTGGCGTATATTTTGGCAGGTAATGTTGTGCGTTATGAAATGTTTTGAAACGAAGTACAATTTGCAGAAACCAGTCGTGCGTAAGTATATTTTGAAATAACCAATGAGCGTTTGAAAGGGCGGGTCTGGCGTTGTGCTTAACTATGTTTTGAAATTACGCTACCGGGACCCGACATAGTAATCCCTATGTATTTCGACGTGCTAAACACGAAGCCGGTGTCCGTTTAGCTTCATCGCCTGCCAATTTTCTGTAAATGACGAAAATAGCCTAAGAACCCTGATTTCTTTAGGTTATATTCGCTAATTTACAAAAAATTGTTGAGTGATTGAGCCAAGCAGACATCGGATTCGTGTTTAGCACGTCGAAATACAAAGGGATTACTATGGTCCTCGAGTAATTTGAGTTCAGATATGAAAGCTTATATTTTAAGATGAAATTCAAGTCTGTTCCATTTATCAAGGTACATGTATTTAAGATTACCATATCTAGGAGTTTTCTGACCCGCTGATCCTAAATCCCAGGTCCGATTAACGATGACGGCGGTTCACAGCACTGTTTACTGATAACAGATAATACTAAAATGCCCCCAGATGGCCCATTATTGAGAATGTTGATGAGAAAAAGGTATATCCAACGACTTTAAGACCTGCTGCCGTTGGGGAGAAAATTTTTCCAAAATTTGAAACAAACTAGCTATTATGGGCTTTGTATTTTATTACGTTGCAAACTACATAGATATTAGGTTAGATACTTAGTACATATAACATAAATAAGCTACTGCGCTATTTATATAATTGTTGCACATTCTATAGGATTCTTCCTTTAGCTAACATTAACTTGCTGGCCAAATTCCAATACAATCAGACTTCTCGTTCTTAAGTTATTGTGCTTACACGAAATGTGGCGGACGGACGGACGGACAGACAGACAGACGAAGGGACATTTTGAAAGTTATTCAGAATTCTATCACCAACACAGTGATATGAAAACTTGTGTCGATCGAATGCAATATACTCTTCGTTTTGTATTTGGGAAGAGTACAATAACCGAGAACTAAATTCCATAAGGATTGTGCCGGGTCCTTTCCACCTATCTCCAATACGAACAATTTTGAAACACTTTTAAACTTTTTTCTTTAACATTAGCTACGCTGGAATATTTTAACGTTTTTAAGTTTCACCACATTCGTTATTTATCACTTTTTGTCCGACCCATGGGTCATATAGTCCTGGAAGGAGATCGTATAGTCCTGGAAGGGTACAGGTTTCATCTCCTCAAAAGTAAACGAATTGTGATGTTTAAAATAATGACTCTTCAAAGTACTTTTCTGTGTGTAAGCTTTAGGACAATATTTGCAATGAAACTGGGGGTTCTTACCACACTCGTATCTAAGATGTCTTCTTAAATTGTTCACGTGCTTGTATTTTTTAATACATTTCGGACATTGGTACATGTAATCTAAAAAATATAAACTGTTTAATATCGAATAAACAAAATTAGATAACGAGTTATTTATTAGCTACTACATAATAATATAATATGATTATATCAGAGGTGCCTCAAAGCACAGTCCTTAGCGCTCGTACAACTGCTCGAAGCACTATGCTTGCGAGTACTTTTCAATATCGGTGCTTAGTGTTTCAACCACTTTATCAAAAGGTATAGGGCTTAGTAATCCTAAAGTACTATTTTTGTCTAAAATAAATCAGTGAATATTGTTCAATATTTCAAAAATTGTATGGCGAATATACAGGGTGTTTTCTGAGTGACTGGCCATACGCTAGTGAGGGGTACAGAACCCTAAGACGATTTAAGAATGACCTTTATTAGATCTCTGCCTCTAGTTTCTGATATACAGCGTGTTTTCTATTTTTTGCTAATATTTAGATCGGCCGTATTTTTTTAACGGCTGTAGCAATTTTTACCAAATTTAATAGATATGTTTTACTAATAGAGGTCTATATAATTCAGTATCGAAACCAAAAAAAAAAGTCAGGGCCTGAGCCAACTTTTTAAACTTTGGATCTTACCTAAAAACATCCTCTATATGGATTTTTGCAATGTACAATAAAGATTTTCAAAATAGTCTAATAGTGTGCCTGAACCATGGAGTTAGTTTTTTTGGCACACTTTTAACGCCTCGGGAATTAACAGCTGAGTTTCACAATAAATCCATTTAAAAAATATTTGGGTGACTTTTGGTCACAAGAACATCAGTAACTACCTACATGGACGATATTAATTTTGTGGGGAAAAATTTAATTTTACTGTCTGTTTGTTAGAATTTGCTTCAACGATAAATAATGTAAAAATATGTAAATGTCAATAAAAGTCAAAAAAAAAAAATATAAATGTGTAAAAATGTGAACAAACCAAATATTTACTTATTAGAACAAATACAAAAGAGTAAAAATTATATGGAAATAAAATAACTGAGACAATAAAGCTACTAAATTGTTAGTACAATTAGCTAAAAAGAATTTAATCCAATACAATTACACACCTAAAATGTAACGAACAAAAAATTAGAAAAAAAACGACTACAACAAATTTTCAAAATGTCTGCCTCCAATCTCAATACACTTTCTTGCGCGTAACTGTAATTTATTTATAGCATTTCTAGTCATCTAAGGGTTACTTTTTATTTCAGTTCATTCCCGTTCTATGCGTTCCCTTAATTCCTGTCTAGTGGTAACTTCGGTAGCATACACTTTAAATGGCCCCATAAGAAATAATGCACTGGAGTCAGGTCTGGGGACCTTGCAGGCCAGGAAACTGGACCATTGCGACCGATCCACCTATTGGGGTAATGGTCATCTAAATGTTGCCTCATCTCTCGTAAATAGTGAGGACCTGCACCATCGTGTTGGTAATGAAGTCCTCTAATATTTATACCTTGTAATAGTTCTGGTAATATATCTCGAAAAAAAACTTAAATACATTTCACCATTTAAAGTAGCCTCGAAGAAATGGGGTCCAATTAAATTATTATCTAATAGTCCACATTAAACATTTATAGAAAGTGTGTGTTGAGAATTCTTTTAAGATATGCCGTGAGGATTTTCTTCTGCCCTTAAGTGCATATTTCTACAGTTATAAATACCATCTCTGGTAAACTGAGACTCGTCAGTAACAAAAACTCGAAATTGTTCTTCTATGATTCAACATCCAACGACAATACGCTCTTCGGGAAATATCATCTCTTTCTTCAAGTCTTTGAACAATTTGTAAATGGAAAGGATGCAAATGGTAGTTTTTTAAAGTTTTCCAAACTCTTATATGAGGGACTCTTAAAGCTGCACCTACTCCTCGTGTACTAATTGAAGGATTTTGCTGCACTATCCCCAGAATTTCATTTTCTTCATTTACATCTTGTCGAATAGGACGTTCACGTTGCAAAGGAGCTGAAGGAAATTGCCCGTGTTGTTTTGCATAATTGTGAACAGAAGTAAATGTTGATTTATTGGGAATTCGTCGATTGGGAAACCATCGACGATATTCTCTAACGGCAGCCCTGGAGTTCCCATTACAAAAACTATAAATGTAATTAATGTCAACGTACTCTTCATTAGAATAAGACATTTTAACTTTAAAGAGTAGTTTAAGAGCTGCTTCAAATAAACAAGAGCAAAGTTTTTGACAGGTACTTTGAGTATTGTCTGTGACAAATGTTTATCAAGGCTCATGAGATTTTTGAGATGGATTTATATGGTTAATGGGCTTGTTCAGCATTTTTTTTTTTATTTCATAAATCGAAAGTGCAAGTATAAAATAATGGATCTGCAAAAAATCAGAATCTTATTCGCACGTTTAGTATCTTAAAAACCATTACAAATCTCCACCTCCCGAAAATGGGGCGTGGCCAGGCGCTACGTCACTATACGCATAGATTCGGCGATCTCAATAGACTTGATGCTCCTTTGTTGTTATAATTATAAGTGTTTTCGAAGTATTGTTTGTTTTGCTAACTTCTTGACAGTAGGGGAGTACAATTTGGTGAAATGTCAAAAAATTACAATTTTCTCTCGTTCCTGTCGTGACGAATTTTCGATTTTGACCCTGCAGTTTACGATTAGGATTCATCGCCGACCTTCTCCTTTGCGTAGAGACATAGAACAAACTTCCACTCGGCGTATTTATTTAGTTACCAGCGTTTGAAAATTCCTGTTTTTCGACTTTTCAGGTTAAATTTGAAAGGTCCCAGAAAGCCACTCTTCTTACGTGACTTGCGTATAGTGACGTCACAAATGAACGCTCGGTTTTTGCAACTATTACTAATTTCAGCTTCTTATATCTCGAGAACGGAAGAAGTTAACAATACGAAATTTTAAGTGCATAGCAAGAATATCGAGTACTATATGAAAAAGTATAAAAACCATATAAAAAGAATATCATGGAACAAGCCCATTCTCGAATCATTAAAGCTGTGTAAAAACTGACTAAATAGTTTAATTACATTATTATAATATTATGTTGAGGTTGGAGGCAGACATTTTGAAAATTTGTTGTAGTAATTTTTTTAAATTATTTTTTGTTCGTTACATTTTAGGCGTTATTTTAATTTCGTGTAATTGTACTGGACCAAATTCTTTTTAACTAATTGTACTAACTATTTAGGAGCTTTATTGTCTCAATTATTTCAACTCCATATAACTCTTACCCTTTTGTATTTGTTCTAATAAATAAAAAATTTGTTTGTTCACATTTATATATTTAATTTTTGTTTTTTCGACTTTTGTTGATATTTTTGCACTCTTTTATCGTTGTAACAAATTCTAACAAACAGACAGTAAAATTAAATCTCTCCCCACAAAATTAATATCGTCCATGTAGTTACTGATGTTTTTGTGACCGAAAGTCGCCCAAACATTTTTTAAATGGATTTATTGTGAAACTCAGCTGTTAATTCTAGAGGCGTTAAAAGTGTGCCAAAAAAACTAACTACATGATTCAGGCACACTATTAGACCATTTTGAAAATCTGTATTGTACATTGCCAAAATCCATAATACAGGATGATGTTTTTAGGTAAGATCCAAAATTTTAAAAATTGGCTCAGGCCCTGACTTTTTTTTGTTTTCGATACTGAATTATGTCGACCTCTACTAGTAAAACATATTTATTAAATTTGGTTCAAATTGCTATAGTCATTAAAAAAATACGGCCGATCTAAAATTTGGCAAAAAATAGAAAACACGCTGTATATCAGAAACGAGAGGCATTAGAGATCTAATAAAGGTTATTCTTAAATCGTTTTAGGGTTCTGTACCCCTCACTGCCGTATGGCCAGTCACTCACGAAACACCCTGTATAAGTTATTCTCGAAGCTAGTGTAGAATTAAAATTTTGAAGGAACTGTCCTACTACAGCAATATTTTCGTTGGAAGTTGAAACATTATAAAAAGTGCATCAAGAAGCTTTAGACTAAATTAATGTTCACATCAGTATGAAAACACATCCCCTAAATTTTCAAAATGAATACCAATATTTTTCTCAATCGTTTCCAGTTGTCTTCAATTCATTTTCAGTCATTAGTCCAGTGTTTGACGGTAAAAATAGATTATTACCTCAGAATTTTTTTGGATAACACCGATTGACGTGAAAGTTGGACAGTAAGTAGGGAATGGTTCAAGGAACAAAAGTTATACAGGCTTAGAGGATCATGGTATACCCCAATTTCACCTTTAGTTTTGAAGATAATTGATCGAAATTTATGATACACTACATACATCATAAGCGGCACTTTTTGACATACAATTGATTTTTTTCTTCACTTCCGAACACCCTATATATTATTGCATTTTTGGATTCTGCATAATTTTCTGAATCCAACGATGCCAAATAAGTCACATTTCCAAAATAAATTTCTTTTACAACATAATTTTTAGTTTTCCATTTAAGTGTGCCATGACGGTTCAGATTTATTCTAAATGAACCGTGTAATGCTACAAAAATCGAAATCCTGTTAGAAACACTAAATTACGTGATTTATGAACATTTTGAGCATCAACTGATTAATAAAAATAAAAAAGTAGTTAAAGTTTACTATGTTGTTTTAGTTAATGATTAAAGATAATTTCACATATTCGGAAAATCCACATGATTTAAGCTCAAGCATGCTTTTTAAAGATTCGCACAGTTTCTCTTCAATATTGCATACCTCAGCGAAAAGCTAATAAACCAGGGAAGTTTTTAAAATAAGTTGCTCATGAAATGTGTTGCCAAATCTTGGATATGTTATGGAATTTTAAGTTGCTTGTTAATTTTCACGCTAACTTTTCTGTGTTGGTAGTCTTTTAATATTAAGGTTATTGTTGTAATTTTGATTTAATCATGATAAATGTTGCTCTTCAAAGTACACGACTGAAATAAAATACTTCGCAAAAAAGAAAGGAATATTTTAGTATTGAAAATACTACTGAGCGCATGATATAGGACCCATCTTACGAAAAACGTATCGAGAGCGACAGATCTGTCTAGGCCGCTGCGTCGGAATTGTAGTAGAGTAACAAGCTGCCTCTATTGTGTCATTCCGTTTGCAATGTGTCGCTAAAAGCTACGACCTCAGCAATAATGCTAATGATTAAAGGAAACACCCACATGAAATTTAAAAAACTGTGGGATGAAACTCATAGTTGTCAGTTGGCCAGGGATCTGCTTAGATACCCTGGCAAGGATACAACGATGATCTACCTGGGAATGTCCAGGAAGAACCTGCGCTTCGCGACAGAAATTCTTACTGGTCATTGCCAGCTGAGGAAGCACCTTTATAACATGAAGTTAAATGACACACCCCTATGCAGAGGTTGTGAACAAGAAGACGAGACTGTCCAACACGTACTTTGTGAGTGCCCGGCAGTCTCCTCTAGCAGAGAATCAATTTTGGGAGAACGTTGGCCTACTTTGGCCGACTTGAGGGATATTCTCCTAGGCAGCATCACCACCTTCTTCACAAGATTAGGATGGTTGGAGGCCTAGGTGGAATCTTGTATCCCTCGGGAGGATGTACAAGGGGCCCAATGGGGCCTAGGTGCTGCGGTCACCCAAATGTGACTGCCCTCCCACAAACTCCAACTCCAAGCTACGACCTATTTTAAACGATGCCCCATCAAAAGAGAAAAAGATCTGACTTGGTCGTGGTAAAATCGCCCTGTACAGGGGGTTGCAGGGGGCGATTTTCCGAAAAAGTTAAAAAAATCTTTGTTGTATATTTGAAATTTACAGCACGTCAGCTTTGTTTTCACGTAATATTACGTACACATCTTAATACTTAATATTTTTTTCTAATTATTCAATATTGTCTGCGCTATGCTTTCTTATTTAGCGCCTTAATGAATTAACGCTTGCCCTGATCGTATCAATTCACAAATCCTTTAACCCATCATAACTTGAAGCGTGTTCATTTTTCGAAAAATACCCCTGAAGTAAACGTTGTACGCTTGTCATCGAGGATTTAATTGTTTTTTTGAAATGTATAATAGGATTTACCGTTTGATTTGTGGGAATTTTTTGTGGACCGTTGTCGGATCTCGCCGACCCGACCACGGACATACGAGAAAGGTTCATAATTACCGAACGTCCCTACTATACTCGTCCTTATGCTGTTGAGCACGCATACAGTCGATTTTCGTCCGATAACTGTTTAATCGTTGCCTTCTCAGACCGTTTTCTTTCTAATTCTTTCTCTCAGCGGTTGTACCTCAATTATAGATATATATTATCGAAGGTATTTAATACATCATTATTCAGTTTTTCGTAGTATGATTAATAAAAATAATATTAATAAAAAATGAAATACAGAAAATAATTTGGTGTAATTTAGCAGGCATATGAATAGGACGATCCTATAGGACTTCGACCTAGAGCAGTATACTTGCATCTGGTATTTTCAATACGCTTAAGATACTTGTGAAAGATGCAAGATCTGTGAATTTTTTTAATTACGACAATATCTACGCGGAGAGCATTTTTTTGAAAACACACAAAAATTGTAATAACTCTGAAACTAATGACGTTTGGATAATGCACAGTTTGGGTCACAATATGGTAAATTTCCCCTACTATCTCGTGTTTAAAAGAATCCGTCGAATTACCAGTATATTTTTGGACATGGTATTCAAAAATTAACCTTTGATTGATCCTCTTAATGCCTTTCTTTCTTGTTAAATATCAAGGTAAGAAAATATTTAGTGTCACTTTCACAGCGAAGTACAACCCTTCCCAGGCTTCAAACTTTATTATACTCTTACAGATACATTCAACGTTCTCACTTCCATGCTTTAATTAATTAACAACTAACATTTGATACAAATACTGTCACTATTAGCTTTAGTTAGTACATTATATTATTTTATCTTCTACACACATAACCGAGTTATGATTTTTCATATAATGATTCTTTAAATTTGTTTTTTGAGTATAAGCCTTCGGACAATATTCACACGCAAACTGTGGATTTTTTCCACACTCATATCTAAGATGTCTTCTCAAGGTAGTTGCGTGCTTGTATGTTTTTACACAATTGGGACAATGATACAATGAAATTTGATCTAAAAATAAAAAAAAAATGTTACTATAAAGAAGATAATTACAGTGAAATAAATAAAACAACTTGGTATAATAAAGTATCTATATCGTAATATAATAAAAAATAGGGAAACTACTAGAGAATTCTTAATAGAAAAATAAAAATATCTAGAGTATTATGTACGTGTTTATTTGTATTAGTAGACGGTTTTTAGTGTATAGAATTTTAATCAAATTTACAGAAAGTGGAGGCATGGCATAATTCAGTAATAAAAGAAATATATCAAAAATTAGTACAGGATGTGCTCAAGTCACCATCTTGGAAGATGGCGACCTAATTTCAAATCTTCAAGAATAAGTTTAGCAACTAAAAATACAGGTACAAACACTTTTTATAAAAGAAGCAATCATGCAAGTTTTTTTTTGACAAAATTTAAAACAACCACATTATATAGTTATAATTCTCTATTTCAATGCGAAATACGAAGTAAACAGGTTTTATAAGTAGAGAAATACATAATGTACTGTAAATAGCGGTTGAAGGAAGAATTAGTATTAATATTTATGCTAATATATGCAGATATAGTGCACCTTCTGTTCTTATTTCTCTTTATTTTAAGTTGGAACATGTTAAGATACATAGAAATATTTATTATCTGTATGTCTACTATAGTTATTAATTTTGAACGTAATATAGATTACGGGTAAGCTTATAAGTATGTTGTGTGTTCTAACAAAGACGATTACTATTATTATTATTATTTTGATTTAGTCATGGCAATCGTCACGTCATCAGCATCATCGTCGTCATCTAAGGGTCATCTAGTGGCATCTTAATGAGGTAGGTCATGTAGGTACTTCTTTGGTATCCACGCTTCGCTCACCACAGCAATATTTTCATTTATTACCCTAACTCTTCATTGCTCTAAACAAGTTTTAGCCTCTAACTTGCCAAGGCAAGAGCAAATAATAAACCTTCACAAGTCTCCCGATAGTGTATTTCTCCATGTAAATGTTAAAAAATTAGTTTTGTTGGGACAGTCGTGCCATTTTCCGGGTTTGAGAAACCAAAATCTTTTGCACAAGACAATCACCAATTTGTGTGCCTACTATCAAGGACAAAGATCCACCAACGCCTCTCAACCTTCTTACATGAACAAGGATTGAGGGAGTCAGCTACGGGAATTGTGATCAGGGACTGACCACAGGGGGGAGTTCTATCGATCTTGCTGTGGTCAATGGTGATGGATAACTTGCTCCATAAGCAGTGTCATTCTGACTTTAAGGTCCGTGGATATATAAGTCATTGAGTTATTGTTCCTTTTAACAAAAGGCGAGAACTAAGTTTGATAGCTTCTGTGATAAATAGAGCAATGCTGAACATTTTCGGTAAAATTAAACATCCTGAAATAACCCTGGACCAAACACTTACCTGAAAGTCACATCTGGAAAGAATAGAAATACCTACAATACCCACTACGGCTATTTGGACGCGCCGCAGATTTTTTGGTAAGACTTGGGGTCTGAAACCGAAGATGATCTACTGGCATTATTTTTCAGTTGTAAGACCCACGGTAGTTTCTGCGTTATGTGTGTATGGTGGCCAAAACCTGGAGATAAATTAACGCATGGAAAGTTGCAGGAATTGCAAGGCCTTGCCTGTATAGGAATTACAAGAGAAATGTGCTTCTGTCCCACAGCGGCTATGGAAGCAATACGAAACCTACTTGTTCTACGTCTGTACGTGAGGAACGAGGTAGCACCTAATGCCATAAGACTTCAGCAGATACTCGCATTCAAACTACGCAGGTCACTGCGGACTTTGGAGCTAATTCAAAGGAGTTCATGGTCAAACATGTTGGCTCAATGCCAACCAAGCAAGAGTTGGATTAACCTTTTGATGACAAAGCTTCTAGAACTCAGAACTCTGACTTAAGGCTGATCACAGGTCTTCTAATAAGCCCATAACCCTTTGTGATATCATCTTCAGAATATGGGCAAGGAAGAAAATGGTAAATGCAGATACTGTGATGTTGCAGCAGAGACTGCGGTAGATATTCATTGCGAATGCAAGACGTTAGTACGCCTTACGTTGGAGCACCTAGAAAGGGTGAAATTAACGCCTGAAGACAAAAAGAAATTAGTTTCCAGAAAAACACAAGCTTTGTGAAAAGTTTGAGGGCCTTGGTCAACTACTAACTGAAGGAAAATTCACAAAATACCTTTCACGTCGAAGTGAAGACAAAGTCGAAACATCTAATAGAGTTTACAATCTATTTAATAAATCTGCCAGCTAGGATGCACCGACAGATGCAAGTGTATATAGTCTAGTCTGCTGTATTCAACAAGGTGTGGAGAGTGCCAAGGATTTACCTACGAACCTCCTAATCGAGATGTCACTAGATAGCTATATGATCCTAGCATAGAAAATAACATCACCATCGTTAATCACTATTCACAACACATTGCTGGTTTTTCTACAAATGCCTGTTTGTACTTTGTGTGTCGCATTAATATACAGAATTATAATAATATAATCGAGTATATATTTAAAAGTTGCATGTAAAAAATATTTGTTTTCTTATGAAGTATTTGCACTCTTATATTTATTAGTAGCTGTGGCGGTACTGAAATTATTGGCGAAATCCTGAAATTAGATTTGTTTCATTATTAAACATTACTTGGACACAAAAAATAGTTTAGATAACTAATTAATGCAGGTATCGATGAATTTTATGCACTGGAAAATGTACTAACATATATTAATAACATAGACAGTACACAGAAGGTAACACAGAATGATTAGGGAAAAACAGTACACTCTTGATTATATTTCCTGTCAAAAATCAATAAACTTGTAAGTACAGAATCTCGGCCCTCTACATTAAAAAAATAATAAACATGGACAGGAGTCTTGAGAAAAATTTCTAACTACCAACATTCGGATGCTTTGATTTCATGTGCTTTTTCAAGTGATGCTTCATCTTAAATTCCTTCAAACAAATCTGACACGAAAACTGTCTGTCTTGACCGCATTCCAGTCTCAAATGCCTTAGCAACGTCCTGCTATGGGTATATCTTCTGAAACACTTTGGGCAAAAGTAGCCTGAAACATAAAGTACTTGTCCGTGTTAAGTATATCGGTGTTTTTGAAAATTAACGTCGGGATCTAATGAAAAGTACCAAACCTCGTTTAAGTCCAATTTATTAACGAACACATCATAGATTATAAACAAATAAACATTTAATCCAAGTAACAATATCGTAACAAAAATTATGGCCACATTTGTTAAATTGAAATAGTCCCTACGGTAAAAAATATCATGAATCGGAAAACTGTGTGCTTGAACGGAATAATGGTAGCAAACATTATGGATTCAAGACAACAACACAGCTTTATTTTTTGGCTAACGTTTCATTTACTAGGCGTAAGCGTCCTCAAGACTACAAATTAAAGAATAGTTAGGACTGTTTGTAATTGCCACCTCAAGAACTGTATTTAGACAAGACAAACTATACAATCTACACCAGAAAAGCTAGTATAGAATTGGCATTCTTGTGTAATCAACAGAAGGACAGACTCCGAGGTTTGCAGATTATAGTGTATTCAGTATGCATTCGACACGAGAGAGGTGAAGACTAAAAAAGTGTAACGTGGACGTCAAGTGTTTTACTGATAAAAGAGAAGCACATTACATTGGCGATGAGGTGAAAGAGATTTATAAAAAAGAAGAAAATAACAAAAAGTGCTAGCGTGAGTTATATTTAGAAACAATTCTGACAACTGTGAAAAATGTAAGGTTGTGCGCTAAAATATTTAAAAGGTTTTGAATAAACCCGACGTCTGTTACTATTGTTTGAAAAAACAGATAAGTAGAATTAACGATTAAAAATAAGACTGAAATTACTCAGTCGGCCAAAAGGCTCAGAGCAAAAGTAAATAAGACAAATAGTTAGTAAGCTTGTAAAACTAATAACTAAATTAATGAATCGAATAACTCGGGAAACCTGTAGGCTCGGTAATACCAGTTTCACTGGAATTAAGCAAAATTTGACTACTAAAAATTGTATTATAATATTATATCTCGGAAAGTTCATAGTCTACTCTGGAAATAGATAACATAAAAACTGAATAAGTTAATAATAATATTTATTTATTTCAGAAAACAGTGAAAAAAGCATATAAATTTTAAAAAATTCGTCATTATACCCGATCTAAAAATAAGCAGTTTAGGAAATCTTCAGTTAAAAGAGATATAAGTCAAATTCCATTTGGGAAAAAAACAGCCGAGTACAGTAAGTGTTTTACTAGTAAAAGAGCAGTACATTACAACTTTCATAAATATAAATTAGGTTCATTAATATATGCATGATTATTAAAAATTAACTACATTACAGAATACTTTAACTTGAAAATATAGATGCCATCGAATAATTAAAAATATTTAAGTAATTTATTATAAACGGTATTTAAATTTTCTACATAAGTCCTGAAATTAACTACTGATTTAACATGTTTATTCATAAGCATAAAGCATTTTAGAAATTAATGTTGTTTTATAAAGTCGACACTGTTAAAATTAAAATATCCAATACAGGTCACAATTTTAGTAAATCGATATTTTCAATTATTTTCTTTACTAACAACACTTGAAGTTGCCACAGGTTGTCAACGTTACTTGTTAAATTTGTCGGTTTTAATTTGTAGCCCACTTGAGGAAGTTTTCGTATATAGCAAGCGAAAGGTTGGCAAAATAATAAAGTTGCTTTATTATCCCAAACCGAAGATTATTCCTACAATTGTCAAGAATATTTCGAAAAATCATTTTTAACTAACATAATCGGAATGCACATATCTCAGGTGATCTTTTACGTGATGTTTTAACTTAAATTTCTTGAAACAAACATGACACGAGAATTGCCTAACTTGGCCACATTCCAGTTTCAAATGTCTTACTAACGACTTGCGGTGGGAATATCTTCTTAAACAATTAGGGCAAAAGTAACCTAAAACATAAACTGCTTCAATACTACGGTAAGTTAACAAACCACAGGTTAAAGGAAATAACCTGAGCACTTGTTTTGTTTATAGTATTTTTAGTATATTCATTTTTCATTTTTTTTATACATATGTTAAGTACATTTAGCACGTCCAAATAACATATTCATCATATTTATTTTATTAATTCATATTGTTACGTGTTTCCGCCTCTAGGAAGCACCCCGTACAAAATCCGTGGGTTCAAAATAATTCCTAACAAGGGATAAACACTTTATTTAATAACTTTCTGAACACTTAACAATACTTTCTTTAATTAAAATACACTTTTACTGAACTAAAACAACCATCAACAATGTTTACTACTTGATATTTACACTTTGTATTTACTTTCTATCACTTCGGATTTCTAACCTCACTTGTCAATCAAGACTTCCCAAACATTATCGTAAATAATAATAAACAGGCTAAACCTTATACTCTTCGAGGATTTATTTTGAACTTTTTATATAATTGGTGCACATTTTATATGATACTCTCCGTAGTGTGATAATAAATAATGTTAGTTTTTTCTTATTTATTACTTTTAAGTTTGTAGACATTAGGGACTGTTAGTCAGTTTTGCAACGTAACAATATTTATACATATTAAATGTTAAGATTTTCTCTAATTATTATTTTTATTCCTTTTTTTAAACAATTTCCCAGAGGAGTGGGGTTGTTTTCGCATTAGACATTTTTTTATTTAGTTAAAAGACATACAGATTATTTTTTTAAATTTAAGTAACTTTTTATTTACTGATTGATTTCAAAATGAATAGCTGCTCCTCTAGCCTCCACTAATTATTTACTGTACAAGTTTCAGTACAATCGAATTTCTCTTTCTTAAATTATCGGACTTACAAGAAACGTGCCGGACGGGCAGACAGGCAGACGAACGAGCAATATTACCAGTTTTACAAATGTGTCGATCAAATGCAATATACATACCTTTCATTTTGTATTTGAGAAGAGTATAAAAACACATCACAAATGTTTGCAAATACCAGACATTTGTAGGTATAAATGCTAAAGACTGTAAAATATTATACTTTCTTAATAGTACATTACAACTAGCTCTATTTAGGTTGAAAATTAATATTAGTAATCTTTGCTGGTTGATATATTCAATGACAAATGAGAATAATATAATAATAATAAGCATATACACATTTAAGGGGCCCATCTGGTCAATTGTATCCTTCAGAATGTAAATTAGCGAAATAGGTTTTCTTAAGCAATTTATAAATGTGCTGTAGGCATAATTCCCTTGCTAATCTACTGTCTATGTAAATGGCAAGGACAAGGAATGTTTTATTGTTATCACTAGCTGTTAATGCTCTTCTAAACGTAAAATTTTTGAAAACGGTTTTCTAATCAGTCAAAATAAGTTTATTTCTCTGGTGCCGGTGACACGCGTGTATACCATCTAGTGTAACATGTTGGTAAATCGTTAATGCAATTAAAAAATAACAGAGGGCTTAATATTAAGTTGTGGGGAACAGCCGGGGTTACATCATGGACATATGATTGAAATTCATTGCACTTTTCGATTACCAGTTAAGGCTTAATTTATCTTAGAAGAACTTTTGGATAGTATATTTCGGTCAACAGAATCGAGATACAGCGATACAACATATTTGTCCTCACTCCTCATCCAACTTTCTATAATTTGTCACAACTATACATTATTTCTTATTCGATGATATGGTATATTCGATATAGCGAAATTCTCTATATGCTAGTACAGCATTGGAGAGAGGTCGAAGATCTTGAATTGATAATGTTGATAGTAATAGAAAATCTAAACAGCTCTAGTAGCACCAATATTGCACCAATATATAATCCATATAGGACCAATATATGAATATTGATCCTATATGGATTATATATTGGTCCAATATGTTGTGCTACTAGGGAGTAAGAAATATTTTAAATCTCTTTTCAAAGTTATTAAATACATGCTACTTATATATTTAACAGTATTGCGTTTTATATCATTTATTTTAAAAAAATTACTTTTTATCAAC
Organism: Stenurella melanura; assembly: GCA_963583905.1. Lineage (NCBI taxonomy): Eukaryota > Metazoa > Arthropoda > Insecta > Coleoptera > Cerambycidae > Stenurella > Stenurella melanura. The sequence goes on along the minus strand of OY757309.1, from coordinate 9,297,048 downwards.
GAAATCAGAGTGCATATGTAATCAATTTTGTTTTAAACTTAAGCCTACTCTGGAGTATTCATATATTTATTGCGGTGTAAAGGGTAAACTGTCCCACGATGAGTTAACTTCTTCGGCAAGTTTGTCTTCTGTGTCGCTTTAGATTAAACAATCTTGAGAATAATTTCCCACATCCATTACAACAATACGTTTCTTTTGATAGTCGCACCCATCCTGAAAAACAAACTCTTAAAGATCTGTGGTAAACTTGGTCCCATTATGTTTGTCTTGCGCTATGTATAATAGGATGGACTCTCAAAAACCGCCTGCTTTGGGCACATGATTGCAAGCGGAGAAATGGACCAAAATCAATCCTGCTGATCGCAAATTGATCCTTGAGAAATTCCAAATGAGCATATTCCTTGTTTTTCGAAAAATACTGCTCCTACGCAAGAACTGGCCCGATTTGAGAGTTCAATATCATAGTTCTTTGCGGAAATACAAAAGGAATGCCCAAGGCAGCAAAAGGCCTGTCCCCTCCCGTTTTCGAAGATGAGAAAGATGATGGTGACATTTGTTCCTCACCAACTATCTCTAAATGCAAAAATCACCCCCTTTTCTGGTATTTTGGGACCGCACGGCCTGGCTCGCCTAAGAAAAACGAGGAGGTGGTTTTTGCGTTTGTGGGTGGGTAGGGAAGTCTGTGGATAAGAAAATATTGTTACCATCAAATTTTTCACCTCGAACATAAATTCGTACTCTTGCCTTTTCGATTTGAAACATTTTGAAGGTATTTCGGTTTTGAGGGTGGTAGCGGTTTCAACGATTGGGGTCGGGTGAGGTGGTTTATAGTCAACATTCCGATCCGACAGGCCTTTGCACGCGTAGCCCCGAGACACCAGAAAAAGGGGTGGCTTTTGCATTTAGGGGTGGTTGGTGAGGTTGGGGTAAAAAATATTGTCTCCATCGTGTTCCGCATCTTCTAAAACGTGAGGGGAGAGGTGATTTACTGCATTCACAATCCATTTGGGGGTCTTTATATTTCCACAACTGACTATGATATTCAATTTTTAAATCGGGGCAGATTTTTCGAAAAACCAAAGAAAATGTTCATTTTGAAATTTGACCTATTTCTCCGCTCGCAATCAAGTGCACAAAACAGGAGATTTTTGCGTTCACTGTGAGCAAAGTGGGATAATAATAACACGTATCTCAGGAACCATGAAATTCATCATATATTACTTATAAGAGGACTACATGTTTTCGTTTTGCCACAGTAGCGCCAAAATATACTGAAATAAAAATTACTTACAAGTTCTCTCTTCAAAATTGTCCAGAGAATACGAGTTAATAATTTCTTTTTAAATTAAAACCCCATAATGCCCTCTACAGGGTCCTAAATAGGACCCTATAGGGGCAAACATAGAGTATAGCACTTTTGAAGTTTGTTATTGTTTATTTGCGACTTGTTCGAATAAATTATCACTAATTAGTCAGATTCTACTTTGTATCAATATTTCAATGTTTTTCGAGTTATTTAAACAATTATAATTTATTCAAAAAATTATAGTTTCCTAAAAATGGGTCACGTGAGGGTGTAATTTAAAAAGGAATTATTAATTCGTATACTGTGGGTAATTCTAACTTATTTGAGATTTTTATTTCATTAAATTATCACGATTATGTTGCAAGTTTACGAAAAAATGTTTTTTTCCTATAAGAACTTCGTGGTATTGACGGTATGTGTGTTAATATTAATCGATTTTGCTCAAATTTGAAGATATTCTCTTTGGGATTTCGAAAAAATCTGGGAGTTTAGACATAATAAACTTAAAGTTGATTTTTGTTAAAGTTAATGTACAAATCTATATAAAAAGTCGGTTTCCAGTGTGCTGTCATGTCATATACCATTTTCATGTATTTTCTCATCTGTATATAAAAAAATTTACACAAATACAAGCATGTTTTCGGTTGGAATCAATAAAGAACTACTTTTAACCATAAAAGAACAATAGGATTTCTTCCCATAGTTGTGTTTCGAAGTTACTGCTCCTCATCATACGGCCTTTCAATCATTTGTTTACATTTTGCCAGGTAGTAATAATTAGGCACCATAAAGCCTCTATATACTAACTGCTCTCACTACATGCTCTACGTGTAGCACATGATGGGCCACTCTGCTCTGATACGCTTATAAGACTATTTTAGTTAATATTATAATTTAATTTTCATATTAGGATAAGGAACGCACAGCAATGCCTGCCTGCTCAGGAGATACTTGCCACGACAGATAGTTTTGATGTCTAAATTGAGAATATACAGCATTATGATTCTAGCTTGTCATACTAATGCCAGCAAGTTGTCCTTAAAATAAGATCAAGGAGTGTGTAGAGTTAACTCATTAATTGGAATAATATGGATGTAATTTGTAAAAATATGTTTCGATTATACTTATCAATGCTGCTAAATTCTACCACTTACTTGTCATATATGAGGGACTGTTTCACTCACAAAATTAAATATTATGTAAGTATTGAGAAATAAATAACATTACAACTATACCACACGTAGGCAAGATTTATTAACTCCTACATATTATAGTCCGGGTATTAGGGAAATAAATTCATACCCATCTTGCATTTTCTTATACCGTTTGGTGTGTGCATTGTTGGATCATTGCCTTCATGTTGAAGACAATGATCGCAACAACACGCATACGCCCTGCAGAGTGTGTGTATTGACTTCCCGCAAAGTGCCGTTTTTAATACAGGGTGTCCCAGAATCGAGTTCCCAGACGGCAACCTGTCTTCATATTGGATCCATATAACCAAACTCACCTTAATCCAAAAATTCATTCCTGAGGGTACACTCTCTTAAAGTGAGACTGAATTTTTTTTTTCCAATAGTTTCCGTTATATTGAAGATAAGATTTTCAAACTTTGATGGGAGCTGTACTTCTATAAGTAAGTACTCTATGTAAACTTGGCAACAACTAAATATCTTTTGTTTCTCAATTTTTTTTCATAATTATTAATACCTGACTTGCTGTAATTTGTTAATCTCCCTGTAAAATTACGGAATACTTGAACATTTTTACAGAGTATTTAAATGGCTGCAAAAGGGTACTCTTAAAAATTTTGTAATATCAATCAAAATACAAGAAATTATCGTTTTTTTCCTTTATTTGTGATGAACATTTATTTCCAATTCTAGAACAAAATATTTTAATAACAGAAAAGTAGTTTATTTAAAAAAAATACATTAGCAACACATGCTCCACATGATGTCGACCTGTTTCAGTAAACAAATTAATACTTTTAAAATTTTGTGTAATATCAACCAAAAATTAACAATTACCGTTTTTTGTAGGTCATACGTGCTTGTGAAACAGGAAACCTGTCATGTTTGAGAAACAAGGGATATTTGGTTGTTATCAAGTTACATACAGTGCTTATAGAGATACAGATTCCATCAAAATTTGAAAATTTTATCTTCGATATAACTGAAATCATTGGAAAACATTTTTTCTGCCTGACTTTAAGAGGATGTACCTCCCCAGGGATGCATTTTTAGACTAAGGTAAGTAGGGTTATATGGGCCCGGTATGAATTCAGAAATCGCAGGTTCTCGTCTAGGAACTCAATTCTGTACACCCTGTATAAGTCACAATATGATGTAGACTAATGGACGAACAGGGATGATTCATTTTTTAATCTGTTCTTAGAGGCGACATCTTTAGTTCTTATCTGTAGTTTGTCCAGTGATTCTTGGCATGCCGTGAAAGTAGCTACGGACTGAGCATTGGTCTCTCATAACCATTATTTTGTACACGTTTAATAGAGCTGCGACATTTGCTTCAAATATGCTAAAAAGGTTCAGACAATAGCTTTGGAAAATACGTATTAGCTTTAATACATGGTAGTTTGTTACAGAACTCAGGAGTCGTAACATCTTTGCAATTTTCGTTTTTCATTAGCCGTATTTATCGTATATGGATGTTATTCGTATAAAAGAATCCGTGTAATTGTTCCTTCTTTTTTATTGTTCTCTTCTATAGAATATAAAAATGATATTTGAAGCCAAAACAATTTTGTCTATAACTTGACCTCAAAATAACCAGCAGGTAAACTGAAATATTGTTCATCATAAGCAGCTACTTGTTGTAAATATGCAATGTTTTAGCGTATTGCGGTTGCGAAATATCTTATACAGTGTTGAAAGTTAAACTTGACCTTCAATTTATCTGATTTATACAGATACTCGAAGTCACGCGTATGCAAAGAATTATTGTATATACAAACTGTATGACACTTTCATTGTATGTCAGGTGACCATCAGCCCATAAATTTAGTGTGTCAGATAGATAAGCACATAGACTTTTCACTTTCGTTTGTTCCCACATTTTAAAATGCGCTGTATGCTTCGTGAATTTCTATGAAAATTGTGATGTAGAAAGAAATGACAAACAGTGACAAACATCATTATTTATTTCAAACCATGTAATCCTGTTGGAGTAATTAAATTATTTAAGAACCCGGTGATTGAAGCTCGAAGCATCATTGGCCCAATTCCTAACCATTATGTGTCTGTCCATGGCTAAAATAAGAAGAAGAAATTGGAGGAGCTTTCTTTTTGGTTTATTAAATTCCAACAAGTGCTGTGAAATTTTTGTTTTAGAAAATTACATTTGTTATGAATTGTTTATAATAATAACGTTTAAATTTTTAGTTTCTCGCTATCGGATATTAAAAGGCACATTTTTAAATTGATCGATTATATTTTTCACCTCAAATCTGGACAGTAAACTCCAAATTTCAATTTTATTGTGTTTCTTGAAGGATTTGAAAATGCATATTTTAGGAAACAAAGAACGCTGTCGTACAGTATGACCAAAAATACTCAAAGGAATCGGCAGTGTTAAGATTGCATAGCACAGTTAATACTTAACTGCAATGTATAAAAGATATATAAATTTTGCGATTAACATCACCAAAATTAAAAAAACTACGGTTATCAATTCAAAACAATCATACGCGCGATTTAGGAACTTACTGATTTTGTTCAAATTTCTGGGAGTTTATCTTAATTTTTTTCAATTGTTAATTGTGTCCTCGCCGTTCGAGAAGTAGCTCGAAAACAGTCATTTTTAAGCATGCACGCGGGCGACTGCAGCCTATGATAGAAACACGCTCTCGCTGGATTTTTTTTGCAGAAAATTTGATACACTACAAAAATCTCCAGGGCATTTTGGTCCAGTACATAAATATTATACAAGTTATGGAATATGCCATTCCAAACGTGTTGTAGACTATAATTTCTCTAACAAGAATTTAGAAATCATATAAAAAATTGTTCAAAACGTCACATGCGAAGCAAGAAATGAATACCTTTTGTTCCACGTAACCATAGCAACCGAACGTCTACATGTGGTTTAACGGCTTCTGATTTGTGGATATTATTTCAGTACAGTGTGTTGGAATGATACTTATTTCAATTTTTTTTTCCTTCTTCAATTCTTTGGGACTTCCTGCTACATGTACGTTTTCTTTTTAAGCGGTGCTAGGGGAATCTACAAAATATCACAGTTAACCAGTATGTTATTGGTAAATAACCTCTACGCCTTTGAGGTTTACGTCAAAGGATCAATTAGAGGTTGTTTTTTTTTTAAATAAACAACACAAATAAGTATCAAAACTTGAAATTAAATATTTCGCCGACGTTTCGGAAATCTAATCTGTTTCCTTTTTCAAGGCTTTTTTTGAAAAATCTTTTTTGCTGTGTATGATAAATACACAGCTCTAAGAATGTTTGTTATATTCAATATCCATAGATACTTACTATTTACATAGAACCGTTGATATAGTTGACAGTTTTTTTTGTTTTTATACAATGTTAAGTTTGTGAAGTTCTTCTTTTAACATTGGCAACCAAGTTGTACAGACATCTACGGAACAATTCGACACTGTACAACTTCGTTGCCAATGTTAAAAGAAGAACTTCACAAACTTGACATTGCATAAAAACTTTTAAAAAATTGTTAACTATATCAACAGTTCTATGTAAATAGTAAGTATCTATGGATATTGAATATAACAAACATTCTTAGAGCTGTGTATTTATCATACACAGCAAAAAAGATTTTTCAAAAAAAGCCTTGAAAAAGGAAACAGATTAGATTTCCGAGACGTCGGCGAAATATTCAATTTCAAGTTTTTATACTTATTTGTGTTGTTTATTTAAAAAAAAACCAACCTCAAACTGATCCTTTGACGTAAACGTCACAGGCGAAGATGTTATTTACCAGTAACATACTGGTTAATTGTGATATATTTTGTACATTCCCCTAGCACCGCTTAAAAAGAAAACATACATGTGGCAGGAAGTCCCAAAAAATTGAAGAAGGAAAAAAAATTAAGATAATGCCACAAATAACATTTAGACAATACTTATTTCCACAGAGTTTTTAGTTGTGGAGTTTGTAGTTTCTGAAATGGTGTTAGAGGATATCTATTGTCTTAAAGTGATATTTTCGCTCTAAAAATTATATCATATTTTTATTTGTCAACTGCCATGTTCTCAAAATAACAGAACTGAAGCATCGAGTTTCAATCATCCTGTACATACAAAAAAATAGTAATAAATATAATTTTGAAAGTGTATGTTACTGCAATAACTGTCACAGTTTTCTAAAAACTGAAAACGAAGATGGGCTGAAAACTGTGTGCCCAACGAAACCATGGAAAGTACATGACTGCTTCTGGTGCCGCTTTAGATTGTCCAACCTGGAGAAACAGCTTCCACATCCATTGCACCGAATCTTAGTTTTCGATATTCGTTCCCAAGCTAAAAATAAAAACGATTACAAAAATGAGGTCAGTAAAACATAGAATACACATTGTTTACTATAAATAGTAAAGAAAATTTTAAGACAATATTATTATTTACCAGCATAATTTTCACTAAATCTGTATTAGAACAATTACTCTTACCACAGACTAATCATGCTTTAAAATAAGGGTGAGAAAGAGACCTAATTGTAATATTGTGTTTTCGGCTCCTCTATCATTTTCTGGAGTTTGGCCAAAGCATATGGTAATAATTTTCTGCGTTTGGTATGTAAACTACTGTAATGCACTGAATCAAAGTACGTATAAACACATTAGGAAAGTACATGAACAGCCTGGAGATTTTCTTTTAGTAAAGCTGTGTATCTTGCACCAAAAGTATATCAATTCCTCGGTAACTTCAAACATTATTTTCCACCAACGCTTCCTAATTATTTCTCGGCATATATTTTTTACTAAGAATATGGCAGATTTCTCACTTGATACTCATTATACGTTATTGTACTCTGCTACAAATTTTACGTTAATAATTTTCCTATATTTTTTTTTCACTAAATATGTAACAGGTTCTTTTCCTTGACACGTTAGCTTATACCAAATATAATTTTCCTCCACTACATTGTTTTCATTAACCATTTTTAAGATGTCTACACTGTATATTTTTCAGTAAATGTATATCTTATTTTTTCGTTGGTAATATAGACTGGTTCACTTTTCGACACTTTTTACTTCTAGCGGCATTTTGGGTAAAATTTTGCCAATTAGCTTTTATTTACTAAATCGGATCTGCTGAACACGGACTTGATGTTGGCAGGCCCAAATCTGAAAGCTCAAAATTCAGCATGGCGGACGTTTACTCAATATTACGATATTTCCATTCCCGGGGCCGATTGTTTCATGTAAAGACCGTTTATGGGGTTATTCTTGTCGTAGAATGCGATAATAATTGTTTCAGACTGTTCAAGAAATTATTTAATCGATTTTGGTAAAAAAAATACTATGAGAAAGTCAACATTTTGAGTGAATTTCTCTTGCATTTGGTAGTCGCAAATTCCTGAAGTTGGTAAGTACGTCATATTTTGATTGCAGAAACATTACTTATCTACTTATAATAATACATCTTGCCGACATTTCTGTTTTGGTCTCTACTTTGGCGTTTGATCTAAACGGTTGAAAGAAAGAAAATAAATGTGTTGCACGAGTAGGTAAACCACGTTGGTCGAAGTTAGTGACAAAAGCAATATTTATAGTAATTATGCAAGACTTTTGGTAATTACACTGGGCGTTTAATCGTCTCTCTTAGAGTTTTTACAAAGGTCACAACAGAAACGCATTGAGGTGCAAATTAATTTAGCCTTGCGACATTTACAAAGCTTTGTATTGTATTTTTTGGATTTCTGAATTTGGCTGTTCTCATAAAAAAAAAACTTCAGAAAATTTGTTATAAAATAGATCAACACTAATTTTAACATCTTCACAGATTCTGAGGAACGACCAGGTAATGTGCAGTAGCTGCTTAAACAGTACAGTTTGTTAATTTTATTGAATATTTTACACTCGGATTAAAATGAGCTTCGAAACTGATATTGGGAGCAGAATATTTGTGTATATTTTCTGAAACCAATAATTCAATTTATTTTCCCGTTATGTACATCTCATGGAAAGTAGAGGAAGAAAACTGAAAAATCTATACAGAATTCGTTTTTGTTACTGTCAACTTCCAGTACATACTGACACTTTTAGTTAATTTTAATATTAACCACACATGACAAAGTGTGTTACGTTACGCCTTTTCTAAAGCATACAAGTGGAGAAATAATTCACATAATTGAAAATACAAAAATGTATGCATTCTTTTACAAAAGGGAGGAATTGTAAAAAACTGGAGAGGTCCCGCTTGGGGAACATCAAGGATGAATTTTATCTAATTCTAATGTATGTAAATAATTAGAAATAAGAGTTTTCACACTACAAATGGGTCGGGCATAGGGTGATCACATGAATCTCCCCAGGAAGTTTCCGTGGTAACGAAAAAAGATACTGAAATTCTGTAAGGGCCAGTCGTTAGATATTATTAGTGACTTTATTTTGTCTTTCAAAAGTTGCCAATGACAATGGCGTTCACGGCGTCGCAAGGCGACACACACGGAAAATAAAAAAATCTATTACTAGAAATTATTTTTGACTATACAGGGCGAGCCAAGACGAAATTACAGCACCAAGTGCATTTTTTTAAATGGAATGCTATGTATATCAGTACATTTTTTGAAGCCTCTTTCTAGGCTCTATTTATTCCTATATTAGCATTGAACATCTCCCAACCACTTGGATGTAATGAATTTTTTTTGTTGAACTAATGCCATCTGTAGATGGTTATTAAAAAATTTCCCACAGTCACAATTATGGGTTTTAAGAAAAACTTATGTGAATACCAGTTACGAGACATTTAATTAATGTTTTTGAATCATTTTCATTTCCTAAAACTGTATAGGGTGGCCTAAAATTATTATTCAATTAAAAACTTTTTATATTGAATTTTCTCAATTTTTTTCAAATGGAACACCCTGTATATTTTTCAACGATGTGATGTACAAATGAAAAAAAAATTGTAAGTACTTACCTACGGCTGATTGCAACCATTTTCGTTTTATAAATAAATAAGTGGTAAATTCAAGAATAAAGTTAGAAAAGGGGTTCCCTCAAATAATTCATTAGAAAAATTTTGATTGACACACATTTTTATGCAATTTTGAAATGATGCCAGTTAGTCGGGCCATTTCTTCGAATCCATTGAATTGAGTAAATAGTATTTAACAGGTCTTGTCTGTAATTGTTTATTTGTGGCATATTCAGATTTTCTTACTTTTTATTGGGTATTTTGCACTGAAAAATATTTAAAAATTTTAATGAAAAAACCTCTGCGCCAAACGGATCAGACAGAGGTTGGTTCTTGAGTACTTGACTGTTTCAAAAAGTCTCACACCTAAAAATATATAAACTAGAACAATGTTATAAACTAAAAACTCAAAATCAAAGCTATAGGTAGTAGTTAACGTTTCGGAAGAGAAACGGAAGTAGATTCTCTTCCGAAACGTTAACTACCTATAGCTTTGATTTTGAGTTTTTAGTTTATAACATTGTTCTAGTTTATATATTTTTAGGTGTGAGACTTTTTGAAACAGTCAAGTACTCAAGAACCAACCTCTGTCTGATCCGTTTGGCGCAGAGGTTTTTTCATTAAAATTTTTAAATATTTTTCAGTGGCAAAATACCCAATAAAAAGTAAGAAAATTTAACAGGTCCTTTACTGTAATGTTTTTTTTTGTAATTTTTTTGCCGTTTTCGTTGTTCGACAAGCAATAAAACCTAACTTTGGTATAAATTGTCGTGTACAACGGAGCATTTACCACAGTTATCGGTCGTTAGTAACAATTTGTATTGAATTTAAAATATTTTGAATTGTACAATATGAATTTTAATAAAGCGGAACTTGTAGACATGACTTTTGTTTTGGGCGAGTCAGACAGAAATTGTTTACTTGCCAATAGAATTTATCACCAACGTTATCTTGAAAGAAGGATTCCTGATGTTAGCAGCTTCCAAAACCTTCGCGATAGATTTCTGGAAACTGGAAATGTCGAATATAAAAAAAGTGAAAGAATAAAACGTGTTGTGAACGAAGAAAATGAGTTTTTTGTGGTGCTGGCAACGGTTGAGAATCCCCATGTTAGTCAAAGAAAAGTGAGCTCATTAGTAGGAATAAGTAGACGGTATGTGGGTCGAATCTTAATAACAAATAAGTTGTTTAAAAGTGATTTATTTATTATTTGTTTGCTTATAGTAATGAAACATTTTCTTTATAGGATTTTGCAAACAGTGAAAAGAAAAGCTATCTATGAGAACTAAAGGAAAAACTATATATAAAAATATGAATGAAATCTTTGCATTCTTTCGATAACCTGACTTCTGGTTATGCTAACAAGTAAAAATTCTGATTTGCCATTCTCATTTTAACACTAGCATCCAACCTAGTCCCCTACGGCTAAGCACTTTTCACTGTTTGCAAAATCCTATAAAGAAAATGTTTCACAACAAATAAGTTGCATGCATATCTTATTCAAATGCACCAGGAATTATCTGATGATGATTTTCAAAAGCGCCTACAATTTTGTAATTGGGCCAGAGGTAAAATACAAGATGATGTCAACTTCTTCAATAATGTTTCATTCACTGATGAGGTAACTTTTAATAAAAATGGATTTGTTAATGGCACCATTTTCCATTATTATGCGTCGGAAAATCCTCATTTTTTTATACAAGTTGATAACCAACACAGATGGTCTATAAACGTTTGGGGAGGAATTATTGGAGAACATGTAATACGGAAACATTTTTTTGACTAGAGCATTTTATCTTCATTTTTTGGAAAACTACCTGCCACAATTATTGGTAAATCCCCCTGAAAGAATTCGAGATAGGATGTGGTTTCAGCAAGATGGTGCTCCACCACATTATTTAAATTCAGTTAGAGACCACTTAAATAATACCTACCCTCATGAATGAATTGGAAGAAATGGACCCACTAAATGGCCTGCTAGGTCCCCAGATCTTACAAAAATGGATTTCTTTCTATGGGGATACCTGAAGGAAATTGTTTATAGAGACACACCAACAACAGTACAAAATATGAAGGAAAGCATAATAACTGCCTTTAGACCTATCACACCGACAGTTTTAGGAACAGTGGGAACCTCATTTCAAAGGCCCATAGAGATGTATGTCAATCAAAATGGGCAACATGTGGAATATTTATTATAATTTTTTCTATTTGAAGAAACCTCTTTTTTAAGTTTATTTTTGAATTTTGTAATTATTGCTCAATAAACTTTAGTATGTGAAATTTCACCGTGTGAGCGCCGCGCCGGGAAGAAATTGTTTCGACGACTGGAACCTTGAACTGTGGTGTATGTGACGAAGCAATGAGTTTTAAGGAACTTATTTATCCGCATAATTGTTTTATTAACGTTATTATTATCAATTATTGTTGACACTTAAAATAGTAACCAAATAAACTACTATTTGCTGAAATCTTTCATGAAACTGTATTTGATGCCCCCGTTCAAAAATAAATATATATTTTGGATTTAATCAGAAGTTGAAATAAATCAATTTCATGGATATCTAAACCAGTTTCTCTTACTATGAAAAATATCCCAAACGACTTATTATAAAGTTAATTATAGTTGTGGATTTTCTTTATTTAAAAAATATGTTCATGTTCAAATATCTCGAAATCCGGTGATTTTTTGAAAATTATACCCATTATAAAGTTACTTACTTGCTGCTGTTTCATTAAATGCACCACTTTTCAAGGTTCCTATAATCGATTTTTTTTCTGGCGTCGTGTCACCGCATACGCCACTTTCATTGGCAACATTTGAAAGAGAAAATAAAGGCACCGGGAATATCTAACAGGCTTCTACAGAATTTGAATTTCTCTTTTCGTTACCACGGAAACTGCCTGGGGAGATTTATGTGCATCACCCTGTATATACCCGCTCAATTTGTAGTATGAAAACTCTTCTTTCTAATTACACAGGTTTACAAAAAAAAAGGTGATCTGGCGATCTAGACCATGATTCCTTATGTATTTTTGGGTGCTGACGCCGAATTTCCAATTTAATAAATTCTCTACCGCGTACATTTCGAGTAAATTCCGGTTTTATTGCCAAAATATGGTTTTTGAGGGTAAGAACTGGGATTTACGCAAAATCTACGTGGTAGAAATTTTTTTAAATTGGAAATCTGGTTACAGCACCAAAAAATACATAAGGAATCATGGTCTAGATCGCCAGATCTTTTTTTCTTTTTTGTAAACCTGTGTTATTTATATGCATTAAAACCAGATAAAATTGACATTAGAGGTTCCCCAAGCGGGGCTATAATTCCACTTTTTGCAATTCCTCCTGTAAAGTGCATCTTTGCAAACAGAGTAATCAATAAATGCCCCTCCAATATACATGTCACATATATTTCAATAAATTACATCAAATTCATGATTTTTAACAAATTATCACAGTGTCTCAATTTCATATGGCTTCGAAGTTGGTCCTTTCTGTGACACCTGTAATCACATTGTATGCAGTTAAACTGTTTGTCTCGTCCACATTCATGAGAATGCCTGGTTAAGTTACATTGGGTAGTGTAACTTTTGCCACAGTGACAATGGTAACGCCTTTTATCTAAAATATGAAATGCGGTTACTTATTGCAAACTAAGGGCTGACGCGCGTTCTGTTATTCACAGGATCTTGACGATTCTTCAATCAAGTTTCATGTAACAGGTATACTTGTCTCCCTTTGTTTAGTACACACAGAAAAAAACGACCATTAAAATATCAAAGTCAATACAATTAATGCTGAAAAGGGTACTACTACGGAGCCGTACTTCAAATTTTTGGGTGTTAAGATGAACAAAATAATACTAGAGATTTAAAAATCGTGTTTTCGGTAGAAACTTAATAACGTTTCTGGTAAATTAAAAAATGTTACTTTGCATTGCCTCAAGGTAGAAACATCTTGTTCATTGGTGGACGTATTGCCCCTCCTTCGCTACATTGAAAGATAAATTCAAAGTACGGTTCTGTTTATCCGTGCCCTGGGTATGACGTTCCAGTTTATTTCTACCTTAATCATGCCAGAACGTACTTAAGAGCAATGATGATTAATAATATTTAATTTTCATTGTTTAATACATTGTAGACAAATAAATAATGCTCCAATCTCCCTTCCCTTATACAGAGTTTTTCATGAGGAACTGTACATACTTCCAGGGACGGTAGAAGACCACTTGGGTATTCAGGAACGGTCATTGCAATGCCTATCGCTCTAAATTTCTGAGATAAAGGGTGATAAACTGATTTTGGTCTAAGTTTATTTTGGTCAGAACGTCCTTACTATTGATCGGATTTTGTTTAAATTTTAGACACTTTATACGCTTATCACGGTTGATAGATTGCTATTATAATTTTGTTTTAAATTCCAGTGCCGCACTTTTATAATTTGATTATTCCGATTAAGGACAGGATCTAAATGTCAAAAACTAGTAAGCTAGTACTTATGTTAATCCTAGATGGCACAGTGTGTATCTTATCTTATTTTATTGACAAGTTTCAATATTTGTCGGAATGTTGTCCGCATTGCCACATGTACAAAAATTTCTTTAGTATAAAATATAATAAATGTTACAAATTATAATTATAAATAATACCCAATTACATAAATAGTCGTAAAATAGCTAGTATCTGGTTAGGTAAATTCTAAAATGTAGGTGTGCATAATTCATGCCATGTACAACTAATATCATATAGGGATATTGAATTTTAAAATGAAGTAGTTAACCACATTATTAATTTCGAATTAAACAGCAAGAACCTTTTATCCAAATTATGGGAACATATCAAAGTTTTAATTATTGAAAATGGCAAAAACAATATGTATTTAAATTTGGCAACTGTCCATCACCTAATTTTTATTCTACCTAACAGTTGTAAATATGTCCTTGAACGTAGTGTGTGTGAGAAGCGTCTAGGTACACCAAAAGTCCGAAGCTTCGACCTTGCGCAAAACGTGATATCATTTATCTGACTACCTATTTAATGTTTATTCCTTGTTCTAGCGTTCACCGTGAACCGAGTGGCTAGCGTAGATAAAACCATGGAAGGTCCCGGATTTAAACTCCTACGTCCGCTGATTTTTAATGATTAATATATTTTTTCACTAATTCTTTTCTATGATTTCTTTACGTTAGGTTACAGGTTTTTATTTTGCTTAAAATAATTTCATTATTTCGTGTGATTTCTTTAGGTTAGATTAGCAGGTTTTTATTCTGATAGCGCCGCAGGCAATATATTCGTCGCTGATAAAGAAATGGGGGGTGCGGGGGTATCCCCCCGCATTTTTTTCACAAAATAACGCGAAATACTTCAATTTCGACGATTTTTCGACTTGTAGAATTTATTACATATTTACAAGGTAATGCGCATGCTCGAAGCTCCGGACTTTCGGCAAAGATTAGGGAATTAACAAGATAGGACAGCCAGCGGAAAACCTTGTATCATTTAGCAATGGCGCCATTGACGTCAACATTTAAATTGGAGTTTTCGCGCCAATAATGAAAATTGGACAACACTGTCTCCTGATGGAACGACCGAACTCAGCTGCCTGTAAGTAGCCAAGGTCACTAAAAAACGGGTTGCTTAGTAATATATATCACATGAAGTATATTTCTATGTTTATATGTAAGGTATCTATTTGGTTAGGATAGAATTGAACATTGAAAGAATAATTTTGAAACTTTTTTCTATAAAATGAGGAAAAAACAGCCACACACAGCTGTCATCGAGATCTATACGTGACGTAGCACTTGTGGATTTTGATGAGCCAACCTACCTTTTAGTAAGCTTGGTCAAATTCGTTTAATGCGTAACCGACAAATCCCGAAACCGCTTCCGCTGGATGTCGTGTCCCTTTAAATTGGAGTACACAACTGTCTTCGTCTATTTCGTCTTCTCCGTCTGACTGTCCTATCTTGTTAGGTCTCTAATCTTTGCCCGACCTCTAGATATAGTGTATCATTATCCTATTTTCCAAAAAAATCAACATGCTTTTGCACATATCTAAGAAAAGAACATAACCAATATCCGAGTAAGTATATTGGGTTAATCAATCTTACATAATAAAAATTTGCCAAAACTGGCAGATATGAACCTGTAACTTCAGGGTTTAGGTTACACGTTGTTTCCTCTCGGTGAAGCAGTCACACAATGAAATATAAGATACTCTTTTCTGTGGAAACATAAACGAGATAAAGTTATGGACAGTTGATTAAGACACCAATGCCATGAACCATATTCAGGGTTCGAACCTAATTTATATATTTACATTCATTGAAAATTCACCTAATTTTTGACAAAAATGAACAGAATTTATTGTATATATTGGAATATAGTGCCATTTTAGTGCTTGAATACAGTTACAAACAGTTGACCATTTAATAATACTTTCATTGTTTAGTTTATTTAACAAATTTAAATTTGTCACTTTTCATTTCATTCATGAATCAAAATCATTACCCTTTTCATTCATAAGGCTATTGGCGCCATCTTCTAGTTACATGATGAACTTGTTCTAAATATTCTTTACAATTATTCTGATGACTCATCGATTTGTGTTGAAAATCAATTTCATACATCACAATGTACAAAAGCAATTTTATGCAATTTTTTACACAGATAAGAGATAATGACTGTAATACGCATCAAAACGACCTAATTAAATGTACTTAAATAACTCTGATTATCTAATATAGCTACAAATGTATCGTCTGATAATTAGGCAATCTTAAAAATTTATTCCGAATTTATCGTGCACTTAAAAAAAAAAAACAAACAGGTCAGTTGTATTTGGCCGACTTCTGTTATAATACTGCCCACTTTAAAACTCCGTTTGAATTACTTATAAAAAAGTTATTTATGAAATACCAAGTGTCGATTTGACGGAATTTTAATGATTATTAAGCAACCACATATACACTTCTTGACATTTCGATCCTGACCTTAATGTAAAAATGATCACCTTGTAATATTTTTTTAACATTCAGGTGCCAATTATAAAAGTTCATACATTACTAAATATAAACATGTCAATAGATTCTTTTGTCGCACCTTGATTTTATTACAAGCGACTTAATTCGGCAAAAAGGGGAATTTGAAGAAAAACAGCTTTATTGGCTTACATTAATTGTCCAAATAATTCTTCTTATTCTTCTTTAGCCCGTTCTCATCCACTCCTGGAGTCCAAATAATTAATAAT
The DNA here is from genome assembly GCA_963583905.1 of Stenurella melanura. NCBI lineage: Eukaryota > Metazoa > Arthropoda > Insecta > Coleoptera > Cerambycidae > Stenurella > Stenurella melanura. Next base: position 9,280,352 of record OY757309.1, on the reverse strand, counting down.
GATCATTTGAAACTCGGTAAATAATGTTCAGTATTGACAGAAAATTTAAAACCAAAGAAAGTCTAGCTAGGTACATTTTATAATAGGTATCATTAAACAGTTTTCCCTTAATTATTATATAATGATTAGTAGGCCTAGATAGTTTGACATTTATTGTTTCTTGTCACAAAAAGTAGAACTAGTGTACTTGATCAACTTAGCCTGCAAATAATCATGCCTTTTTACAAATGAGGAATATGCCGATATTATTTTTGTTTATGGAATTTGTGATGGTAATGGTAGGCAAGCCGCAGAGGAATACAATATTCGTTTTCCTAATACCCCAGAGAAATAAAACTTCCTCTGCGGAATGAGGCCGAACAAGCTGAATTTTTGCAGAGACCTTCGTTTTGATGTTCCAATGAAGCACAAAAAAATCTCATATGCCTACCCTTGTGCGTCTTGAGATATCGAAGGTCAAAGGTCATGAAAATCGGTTTTTCGCGAAAATCTCGCTTCCAGTGCATCTGACGTCGTAAGAACCCATAACAAAACTTACGTAAAATAGTATTCTCTACAAAATTGTTCATATAAATTTTTTTCGTACGACCAACCGTTTTCCAGATATAGCATGATAAAGCGGGAGCGCGCATTCGTAATAGGTAATACTGAATTATACTGCAGAGCTATAACTATAAAAGCACTTTTCTTAACTTCCCGCTTTATCATGCTATATCTCGAAAACGGTTGGTCGTACGAAAAAAATATATATAAACAATTTTGTAGAGAATACTATTTTACGTAAGTTTTGTTATGAGTTCTTATGACGTCAGATGCACTGGAAGCGAGATTTTCGCGAAAAACCGATTTTAATGACCTTTGACCTTCGATATCTCAAGACGCACAAGGGTAGGCATATGAGATTTTTGTGTGCTTCATTGGAACATCAAAACGAAGGTCTCTGCAAAAATTCAGCTTGTTCGGCCTCATTCCGCAGATGGCCTTTTTTTTTAACTTATTTCACTGGAGTATAACAGAAGAACACCAAATCATCAGACATTTTCAACTGTGCATCGCTATGCAAGGGAGCATGGCAGTTTTCCATCATCAAAAGTGGAACGAAATATTGTTGAAAACGTTGAGGATCAAGAAAATATCATAAATATTATTCAAGAACACCCCTGGAGTACACGACGAATAAGTGCCCAATAAGGAGTTCCTCATGTGAGGGTTTGGAGGAGTCTAAATAAAGAGAGATTACATCCGTATCATATTCAGCAAGTGCAAAGGCTTCAACAGGGTGACAATGTAAATAGGTTAGAATTTTTCCAGTGGATATTGATCACAGATCGACCACATATCGAACTATATTCACAGACGAGGCCTAACCATAACTGGGCCTAAAACAATCCTCTTGATATAAGAGAAGTCCATTCTCAACATAAGTTCTCGGTAAATGTTTGGTGTGGTATGATTAACAACCTAATTAGCCAACATATTCTTCCGGCAAAACTAACTACAGAGGTTTATTTAGATTTCTTACCAAATATTTTTATTTGGTTTAATGCAAGGTATTAATGTAAGAGGACAATACTTTCAGCATGACGGAGCTCCACCTCATTTTGGTATTGAGGTTTCATGACATTCTAAACTTATTTCAACAGAAAAGATTTTTGAAATATTTCATACGATTACTATACTTCCACTCCACCACGTGGGTATGGAAGTAATTACAGTAAATGTCATTGCTCTTGTATCTAGAAATGAGTTAGAAATTTTGAAGACATAAACGATACAAAGTTGATTTATATCAATAAAATCAAGTAGCTAACAAGGCAAGTAAGAAACATGGGGGTAATCGAGTATTTTAAAGAAATTAATGAGACAGAGTATTGTATTACTGATTTATTAATAATTTTTTATTCATTTATTAACATAAGTATCCTACTTAACGATGTCTCTCTCGTCAGCGAGGAACTGTGATTTTACATAGTCTTTAAATATAGTCAACGAAGCGCAAAAAAGGCCAAATAAGGGAAATAAGTCGTGTAGAGGGCAATTTTTGTATCGTTATCGGGGGAAGTGCCCCTGAACAACATACTAAAAGTTCTGACCAGAAAATGGTGAGCGAGGGGGGGGGGGGGTTGGTGGGCAAATGAAAGGTCCCATTTTCACGTTTTTCTTGAATAACTTGAAAACTACGCCCTCTAGCGAATAAGTGTATATACACTATGTCTCACTTTTGACTCCCATATCACAGCTCTCTTATTTACAATGCGATTTTTTTTTAAATTTCGGTGGAAGGTACTTATCCATCAGGAGATTATGTCACGGTAAAATATTTTAAACTCCACCAGTGGCGTCCGTCGTTATGAAGAGAAATGTATCTAATTTTCCAAAAAAGATATTAGGCAACATTTTAACTATAAAACAATATCATAAACTTATTCGTTGTTATCAAAAACTCACTAATACCAAATTTCAATAATACAAGAACATTTTTTTTTCGTTTTTATTAGTCATAACATTATTTTGGGACGTAATTAAACTGAAGAAAGACGGTCGTTCCAGTTAGAATTAATCAAATTTATCCTAAATTGAACTTTTTTTTATTTAAGTCAATTATTATTTGATTTTGACTGTTAGGTAAACTGACTGACGTCACGTGATTAATTCTAAATGGAAAGGCTGTCTTCCTCTAGCTAAGTTATGACTGTAATAATTGGTACTTAAAAAGGGAAGTTTTATTTTCCTATTACGTGAACACCAAGTACAATATGTTATTAAAATTCGGTTTCAGTAAGTTTTTGATAAAAACGAATAAGATTATTACATCGTTTTACAGTTAAAACTTTGCCTAATATCTTTTTGTGGAAAATTAGTCACATTTTTGCATAGTTGCATTTTTTCTCTAAAATATTTTTTTTCTTCGGCGCCCTCTAGCGCCGAGATTAGTCTGTGGAGGATAGTAACTTCTTAATGATTTTGGATCAGAATGACTCGGGCTACAACATATCAAAAATTCATACAATTTGACCGGAAGCCAAATACACCTATAAAAGTGTGCGGTGTCCTTTACTACAAATGGGTATATATTCAAAGTTTTCTAGGGTCAATAATTGACGAGAGTAAACGTTCTCAAAATCGGTGAAGATATTTACACAGAACTACATGGAGGCCACTGTAAAAAATTAATTACGAAACGACATATGAGAGTAATAATCGGAATGTAGTTTTCCCTCTTATTAGAAAGAAAACCTGATAACTTTTGTTCAAGAAAATACACAGAGTGGTCATCCAGCAAAAATTCAAAATTAAATAAAGGATGTCAAATATAGAAGGCTTGCGTAAATACTTTTACAAATTTCCACCAATTATTTTTACTTCCGTCGCATACCGAAGGGAAGTATTGTATTCGAGAAAAAATCACCCTCCGAGATTTTTTCGGATTCTGACGTTTCAGAACACGTAGATTACGAAAATATAGGTTTTTCAATTCCGTCAGTCTGTCTGTCTGTCTGTCTGACTGTTGGTGCATTTACTAAAAAAACTACTTGAAGGATAGCAGTCAAATTTGGTAGATAGTTGACGCTACTGTCAGCGAAGACGTGATAGAAATTTCACTGGAAAATATACAGGGTGGACCGTCTAAATGGAATAAATAGTGAAAAAAATTTTGTTTTGCTCAAATTTAAAATTTCGACGTTTCATGACGCGCTAAACCTATTTCAGAAAAAAAAAATTTTTGAAAATTTTTTTGCAACATTTTTGAAAAAATTTTTACCAAGAGGAAAAATTTTTTTTTTTGCTCAAATTTAAAATTTCCACGTTTCATGACGCGCTAAACCTATTTCAGAAAAAAAAAATTTTTGAAAATTTTTTTGATTTTTGAAAAAAATTTTACCATGAAAAAAATTTTTTTTTTGCTCAAATTTAAAATTTCCACGTTTCATTACGCGCTAAACCTATTTCAGAAAAAAAAATTTGAACATTTTTTTCACCAACATTTTTGAAAAAATTTTTACCACTAAAATATGAGAATTTTTTTCTTTCTTCAAATTTAAAATTTTCACGTTTCATGGCATTCTAAACGTATTTCAAAAAAAAAAATTTGACCATTTATTTACCAACATTTTTGAAAAAATTTTTACCACCAAAATAGGTGGAATTTTTTTTGCTCAAATTTAAAATATACACGTTTCATGACATTCTAAACCTATTTCAGAAGAAAAAACTTTTAAAATTTTTTAACCAAGATTTTGGAAAAATTTCAAAAAAAATATTTTTTTCTTTGTTCAAATTTAAAATTTCAACGTTTCCATAGCATTCTAAACCTATTCAAACAAAAAAAAATTGATAAAATCTCTTTCACTACTTACTATAGAATAAATGATTTTTTTTTACCACTTTGGAAAAAAAATTACCATTAGAATAGACGGAAAAATTTGTTTTTGCTGAAATTAAAAATTATCACGTTTCATGACATTCTAAACCTAGTTCAGAAAAAAAAAATTTTTTTCACACATTTTTGAAAAATTTTTAACCACTAAAACAGATGGAAATTTTTTTTTCTTTGCTCAAATTTAAAATTTCCATGTTTCATGACATTCTGAACCTATTGTAGAAGAAAAAGGAGTGAACATTTTTAACCAACCGTTTTGAAAAATTTCAAAAAAAAAAAATTAAATTTTTAACCACCACTATACTTCCACTTCACTGCGTGAATGGAACTGTCTAATGGCAATACTATTTGACATATGCTATTATACTTTGAAAAATATACAGGGTGGTCATCCCAAGAAATAATTTATGGAAGACCTGTTATTTAATATTGAACTTTTGCTGTTGGATGAGCACTATTTTTTTGACCAAAAGTTATCAGGATTTCTTTGTAATAATTACAATAACTATATTTCCATTATTATTCTCAATGTCATTTCGTATTTAATATTTTTTTAGTGATCGCCATGCACAAATAACGAGGGAAGTTCTGTGTAAATACCTTTACCGATTTTTTTTCATTATCTATCCCTTTAGACGGTCCACCCTGTATATTTTTTCAGTGAAAGTATAACCATTTCTTCGGTGGCAGTAGCGTCAGCTGCCTACTAAATTTGACTGTTCTCCGTCAAGTAGTTTTCTAGTTAATGTACCAACAGACAGACAATAAACCGACAGACAGACAGACAAACTGAACTGAAAAACGTATATTTTCGTAATCTACATGATCTGAAATGTGAAAATGCGACAGAATCTCAGAGAGTGATTTTTTCTCGAATACAATACTTCCCTTCGATATGCGATTTTTCCACCCTCTGTATCTCGCAAAGTATTGATCCTAGAAAAATAATGAATAGGAACTTATTCATAGGAAATTTCATATAATTTAATTTTGCATTTAAACACACTTTCGCTAGAGGGCATGGTTTTCAATGTTATTCAAGAGAAACCTGAAAAAGGGACTTTTTAACTACCCCCCACCTCCCCGCTCACCATCCACAGGTCAGGAATTTTAGTATGTTTTTCAGGACACTCTCTCCGACAAATTTACAAAAATTGGCCTCTACCTGACTTACTTCTCCTATTTCTCCTTCGTTAACTGAACTAATGTGTTTCCATATATGCGTCTCCCACTTTCATAAATTTAAAATATTAATCATACAGACGAATCAACATCAAATTGGTACATTCGGTGGAGGGCCATATGCCGCTTTAAATTGTCTTTCCTGTGGGTTCTTAATCCACATTTGGGGCACTGATGTCTCTTTTCTACACCACACTCCCTACGATGCCTGTAAAGGCTCTCCGGATATTTGTAGTTTTTCCCGCAGTGACAATAAAAACGAAATCCTAAAAAATAAGAAATATATCTCTGAAATTAGCAGTACGGTGCTTGGAGTAAATATTCTATTGGAATTCATTGAAAAACATTGCTAATAACACAAAATTTTATTCAAAAAACAAAGTTAATAGCAAACAGATACATTGTTACTGTTATTGAAATAAATATTTAGTAATGTAGAGTAACATTTTCGGTAAACCAAAATTGTACAAAATATGTTGGCACCAAAGGGCGGAAAACGTGCATTTGCCTGTTTGCGGTATGCAGACATGTGATTTTATCAAACGTAGACGGACTTTTTAAAACTACATCCTTTACTTCAATTATATAGTCCAGTGTATGACGGTTTTTGGCTCCTATTTCCATCAAGAAGCATCAATTTGCTTGAAATTTGAACTATAAGTAGGAAATACCTTAAAATGCAAACCCTATCATATGCGAATGTGCGCATTTACCCTAGGGGTGGATACCACCCCAACTCGGGGGTGGAAATTTTAATATTGAAAATAACTTTAGAAATCGATAGCGGAACACATTCTAAGCAAAATCCTATTTCCATCAAGAAGCATCAATTTGCTTGAAATTTAGCGGAACACATTCTAAGCAAAAAATGTTCTACAGAGTTTTTTCGAGAAATCAGTACTTTTTGAGTTATTCGTGATTGAACATTTCAATTTATCTTGAAAATAATCATGTTTTCAAACGGTCTTCCACGAATAACTCAAAAACTTTATATTTTATCAAAAAAAAGTATAAGGAGCAAAAATGTGGCTTATAAAAAAACAAGACTGCTTTTTTTATTGCTGTCGGCCTAATACAAACTGAGTAATGGCTTATTGGAGGTGGGCCTTACATATCGAACGAAAAGTTTAAAAAAATCAACATTGAATAACAGGAAAACGGTCAATTTTACGGGGAAAATACATAATACCTTTCTTAAAGTACTTTAAAAATCCTTTAAAATGAGACGTTGCAGAACTCTCTAGCATAAAAACTAAGGAAGTTACGACGAAAATAAAGTCGATTCCTATTTTTTTCGTGTAAAAAAAACAACAATGCTACCCTTGGCATTACTACCCTAATTGAAATTAAATGTAATCCATTTACAGTTCATTTTATTTAAGCATTAGTAATTTGATCCAGAAGTTTGACCGCGTTAGAATGCTTAATTTTGAAAAAAAATATGGTTAAAGTGGAAAAAGCATTTTTGCAGTTTTTTAAAAAATCGTCTCTTTTTTCAAAATAACTAAAAAACTATCGAAAATACGGAGAAATTGCTAGAGAACAAAAAGTGTTTTTTTTTACAGACAATTTTGATTTTTTTCATTTATTGTCGTAGCTTACACATTAACCGAGATATGGGCTTTCAAAGTTCGCATTAGCGTGTGACTGGTACCGTTTTTCAGTCCTTTAAATGTTTCCTTTTTAAAAATAAAGGGCTTAAAAAATTTTAAGCCCTTATGAGCTCGTAGGTCATCTAATTTCCTACAAAATGGTAAAGAAATAAACGCACTTTTTTTTTAATAGATGCACTATCACCTAGGGTGAAAAGGGTAAGGGGTACCTTGGAATAAATCCTGCTCCTGTCATTGACTGTTTGCCCCAATTGAAGTGCTCCAGCTTTATCCGAAATATTCTTATCATCTTAGTGACTGAAACATTTTCGAAACAGATACAGGAATGCATCCGCAAAGGTATTTGCACTCTTCGTGAGGGGTGGAGAAGTGTAGGAAGGTCGAAGGATGTCAAAATATAGATAAAATTCTATGAGTGAATTTCTCGTAACTGTTGAAAGGGATTATCATTTACTCCAACGCTTTTTACCTGTTTAGAGAGTGAAAAGGAGTAGAAGGGATGTGTTTTTGGGATTTGGGCAAAAAGAGACTTTTGATTTACTCTGCCAGTAGAGCAACATATCAAAATTTGGACGAATTCAACCAATGATAGATTTCCACTTGTGGTGCGCTGGGTCCTTTGCTTCGATTTGGTGGAGCCAATAAAAAAATGTGACCGATCGAGATTTTGGCAAAAAATAGAAAACACGCTGTATATCAGAAACAGAAAAGCAAAATGTGTATGAAATAAATCAGGTGCATATATCTGTAGAAAATCTGCATATTGTAGAGCTTCTGAAATGCATATTATGTTTCATATTTATTTGTTTTCCATACGCGTGTAAATGCCATTTTCCGCTCTTTAGTCATCACGCAAATAAACTCAAACAATACAATTACTCAATAGTGCTGTAACATTCTCACGTGGGTATTATAGTTACTCTTTTGTTTAAATTTTTTGCCACAAACACAAGTAAACTTTGGTTCAATTCCACACTCAAAATTAAGGTGTCTGATCAGATGAGTTTTCTGTTTGTAAGATTTTCCACATTTATAGCAAGGGAATCTTCCGCTGGGATCCATTTGGTATTTACTAAATCGTTTGTTTTCGGCAAATATTCTCCAGAAATCTAAAATTAAAAGCATAACGTTAATGTAAAAGTATTATATAGACAGACAAAATAGAACGCAAATGCTAAAACATGTACTTACAATCACAGTTACAATCACGAAAATTTTAAAATATACCATAACAATTATGTAGAACATGTATACAGGTCGACTAAAATTACAGCGAAGATTTTTCTGGTGCAAATGGTTATTTAGTAAAAATAATTGGATTTTAGGATGAACTATTGAATGATTGATAGGATCTTCTTCTTTATTCATCTATATTCTTTATGTATTTGCCAAATAAATAAATTTTATGAAAAAAAATGTAGTTCATTGGCGAACAAAATTATTTTGTTTTCAAGTTTGTGTCGATAAGACCTAGAATTTTGGTATATGTTAAAGTTAAATAAAAGGTTTGCAGAGATAAAATACCGGCTATTGACAGAACACTGTCATAATAACGGGATAATTTTTGTACATCGGGAAAATTTTTCATTAAAAATAATAATAAAATTATCTTTTTATATTTGTATCTTGTAAATAAAAAAAAATTGTTGAAACAGTACCATATTAAATTGGGGAATCATATTCTTCATCAACAATTGATCCGAAAATAATGGTAGTCTTTTATATGAACAAGTTTCCAAAAATGAATAATAAGGGTATTAATTTCAGTTTTTCTGCAATTGGTCCAGGAGGCAACTGCAAATTTGTGTGGGGAACGAGTGGACGGGATTTAGCAGTTTAGAATACTGCAATAGTATGCCCTAAACTCATAACCGCTGGTCGGCCGATCACGATCCCTGGCGGTAATGAGTAATTACGCTAATTGTTTATTGGGGCAACGGGGCGATTGTGGTGACAAAGCGGACGGTTATTTTGGTAACTAATTTGTTTATTATGATCCAAAGAATGTAAAATGCTCGGTCGGCCGACCCCCACCTCTGGCGATAGCCTTGGCCGACCATTAACAACAATGCAATTTTTAATGCCTAGCCTCCCCCAAGGAGTGATCAGGTCGGCCTTGGTCTATTCGAAAGAACAAAATTGTTCCTTTCATAAAACCCCGGTCGGCCGAAGAAACTTTTCGGCTATTGGCTGCCGTAGCTAATTCAAAAAGTTAAAATTTTATACCAGCGCGCGACCTTGATGACGCTCGCCGGCTTCACAAGGCTCAAAGAAGTTATTAAACAAATGCCCAGAAGCTGTGTTGTAATGAATATTTCAAAAATCTAAGATGGTGAAACTGTCATAAGTGTTTTGCAGACAATTTAAGTATATAAATAATTGAATTAATTAATAATTATAAAAATTTTGCATTTCAAACCGTATAATTTTTCATTTTGCAATTACTCAGAAATTTTACAATATTATCAACTCGCATATTTTTTGTTATAAAGTCGAAGATATTGCATGTTGAACACGATAATGATATTGTATGTAATCAGACTAGATAGTATTGAAATGATTTGTCAAAAATCAGATTCCAAAAGACGTTGGAACCGCCTTAAGTTATGATTTGAACACGAACTGTGAGAAATCCCATGCTGAAAGTCACCAAATGCACCAGATTATTAGATGACGATGAAAATCTTCGTAATAAAGTAAGTGATAACATTTATTGTACAACCGTAAACAATTTTTTTAATAAGAGTGTCTTTAATGTAACATAAATAGAGCATCAGATTTGATTACATTTGTTTCTAATAAATACTTGAAGTTCAAGTATTGAATTTTTTTATTGCAATAAATATATTACGATATTCGACTTCAATACAATGCTTTTATTTCAACACATTTTTAAAGAAATCAATTTGTTTATTACTTTCAAATTCATTTGATTGCATTTAAGGGGGTATTATTCCAACAACAGAATAAAACAGGGGATTTTAATTTTTTTTTACTCAAAATATGTAAAATTTGTTTTCTACAGAATTTCGAAACGAATAATATCTACGTTTATGAGATTATAACAAGGAAGCACGTTTTCCACCGGTGTGTTGTTGGTGTCCAGATTTTACCAAATGTGGCCTTGACAGGCCTCTGGTTAGTGCCATTACATGTCCTTTTATAAACAAAAAAAAATTAATAGGACCAGTCTTTCCTCGGTGAGAATCGTAAAAGTCACTAAAGGGGTTTCTAAAAACTAAAGTTGGTGGCCATATCTTACATAGGGTGGCTTAAATAGGCCCTTGATAAATCTCATCATATGTGCCCTTCCAAAACAAACAACTTTCATTCGGACAATTTTTTTCTTCGATCCAAATTTAAAGTTATTCCAAGTGTACTTCAAAATGAAACACGCATATTTATTTCAATAAATGGTATATGCATTTTTTTAATTAACATCGTAAATATTTTTTTCAAATGTAATTTTATAAAAGCAAAATGCCATCATAAACACGTGATGAATTCCGATCATACAGTCAGAAAATATTTACTAGTTTTAAGTAAATCCATTTATTTGAATCAGATTTTATTGAATCAAAGTTTTTTTTTTCTTTAAAACAAACAATTCTTTATTTACTTCAAGAAAATTGATTTATTTGATATTACGTAATTTAATATCTTAGAAACAATTTAAAAAATCATAAAACGAAATAAATAATTTACTTGAATTTTATATGATTAAATAAATGATTTGCTTAAAACAAAGAAACATTTCATAGATTCATATTTAAATTAGAACGTTTTCTTAAAACTATAGAAATTTACCTAAAACTATAATACACTTTTTCGCTGAGTGCAGTTGCTACAACGTTTATCACCCCCCCCCTCCCCTTTAAGGGGGGAAGAAGTTATAAAAGTGAAAACAGTGAGGTAATAAAAATTCTTTGATAACTCACCCTTTCGAATATTCCAAGACCGATCTGCTAAATTCGTGCGTGAGGAAAGGCATTTACAATGTTGCAAATGGTCGGCCAAGGACATCATCAGGGGTGAGGGTCGGTCGACCGGGCATTTTAGACTCTCGAGATTTCAATAGAAAAAAGTTTAAACAAAAAATCGTCCACTCTGTCACAACAATCCTCCCAGTGCCCCCCACGACAATTAGTGTAATTACTCATTAAAGCCAGGGACCGAGATCGGCCGATCGAGGTTTTATGAAAGGAAAAATTTTGTTCTTTCGAATAGAACAAGGCCGACCTGGTCACTCTTTGGGGGAGGCTAGGCATTAAAAATTGCATTGTTGTTAATGGTCGGCCAAGGCTATCGCCAGGGGTGGGGGTCGGCCGACCGAGCATTTTACATTCTTTGGATCATAATAAACAAATTAGTTACAAAAATAAGCGTCCACTTTGTCACCACAATCGCCGTATTGCCCCAATAAACAATTACCGTAATTACTGATTACCGCCAGGGACCGTGATCGGCCGACCAGCGGTTATGAGTTTAGGGCATACTATTGCAGTATTCTAAATTGCTAAATCTCGTCCACTCGTTCCCCACACAAATTTGCAGTCGCCTCCTGAACAAATAGCTTGTGACTCCCTTTAAATATCAAATTCATATTTTACACTTAGTCATAGGTCATCTGGACACTAGTTTATATGGTACCAGTAGAAACCTTCTCTTCTGTTTAAGGTTAGTTTTAGGGGGTAATTGTCAGTAACTTCTTCATAACTTTTTAATTTTTTTCAAATTTTTAAAAGTTATTGTAGGAACTTAATTTTCAGATTAGAAATAAAAAAGGTATGCTTATTGCATTTAGATAAACCAAGCCGTTCTCGAGTAACTTGTGTTTAAAAAATAAAGTGCATTTTCAACATTTTATTAATAAATTCTTTAAAACATCAAGAATGCTTTGAAATATTGCTTTAAAATTTCTGTTATTTATTAGACTTTGATTTTTTTCTTTGAAATAATTCCAGATTAACTGTTAATATTGTTTAAACATGTGTGATAACACGTTATCTAAATTACAGACGTAGTTTTGACATTGGGAGAATATTTTGGTTAAACGTTATGAAGAAATATTTCTAATGCCAAAACTTTTTTAAGTACAGATCGTCGACTTAGAGAAACACGAAGTCTTGAAGTGAAAAACAGAGACGCTAGCCATCCAAGAAATGCAATAACAGTTTTCGTTGAAGAAAAAATATTGGAAAAAGTAATGGAAGATCCTACAATAAGTAGTAGATTATGCTTAAGAATCGATATTTCTCACCAAAGCGCCTTACAACAATTTCACCCGTTCCATTACCGAAAAACTCAGGAACAATTACCTGAAGATATGTCAACAAAAGTTAATTTTTGTGAATTGTTGCCTGAACGAACTCAAAATGTTCCAATTTTTTAAAGTCAAATACTTTTTATTGGCTGAGGAAAATTCTAATACAAAACTACAAAACCATTTTCAACATACTTTTAAAGTATATGTATGGGCAGAAGATGGTTACGCAACAACTATCCTAGTAGTTGGATTGGCCGGGGTGCAGATGCACCGATTAAGTGGCTGCTCGGTCTCCTGACCTAACTCCCTTTGACTTCACTGTGTGGTGTTATCTAAACTCACGAGTTTATAACACTCAAATTAACGCGATTGGACAGTTGAGAGAAAAATCGATCAAGAGTTTGCAATGCTACAGAATGATGATGAGTGTTCAACGTTCCTTTAAAAAAAAAGACTTAGATTGTGCATAGGGGAAGATGGAAGACATTTCGAACGATTTTTTAATTGATCATTAGCTATTCTTAAAGATTAATAATATTTCAAAACATTCTTTATGTGTAAAAGAATTTATTTATAAACGTATTTTTTTTTTAACATAAATTACTCGCGAACGGCTAGGTTTATTGACGATCTTTTTTATTTCTAGTGATCCGAAAAACTACACCTTAAATAGATAAGAAGAGAGGGTTTAAGTGATACCATATAAATTAGTGTCCAGATGGCCTGTGACTAAGTTTAAAATATGAAATTGATATTTACAAGGAAATCGGAAGATATTGCAGAAAAACTGAAATTCAGTATCCCCCTCTTAAGGGACACATTTCCCTTTTTATTAGATTTCGGAAATAAGTTTATATAGAAGAGTACCATTGTTTTTGGATGTACTATCGGTCACAGGAATATCTGGAAACAACTTTGGACCACCTAATACTAATGACGAATTGTATCAACAAAGTCTGAACTTAACTCATTGATTTCATAATCCTTGGTATTGAACTTGAGCATGCTGATTTCGGTTTAAACATAGATACGATCCGCCCCAAACAATTGACATGTTCACGTGTTCACTTTCAACATGGCTGAAAAACAGATTCACTGGCGCAGCTCGCGTGGTCAAACTAACTAAAATATTTATTATGGTGAAAGAAATAGATAAAAAATTATAATGTTACTCTGCTGCATTTAGAAAGAGCAACTGAGATGCGGGGGTTTATGCCACAACAACTTTTATATAATATAAAAGTCACATAGCCCAACTTTATTAAAAAAACTATATTCTATTTCACCAAAAATTACAGTTTATTTAATGTTTCGCATTCCCACTTTTAAAGAGTTGTCCATCTTCTGGCAGGGTGGCATAGGAGTAAAGTTCCTTTAATCCCCATTCGGAGAGTAACCCTCTTGTTTTTAGTGCTTGTAGTCTCCTTGCTTTGCTTAGAGAAATACAGTCCGCTCAGTTTTCAGCACTCTGTGTTTTGAATAATGGCCTATCTTGCGACAGGACAATCGTGAGGTTCCTTCAATCCTCGGTATTCCATCATTTGGAGAATAGCCCTCTCTTATTTCCTATAGTTATATAGCCTTATTTGGTTTGGAAAAAGAAAAATCAGCCCATTAAATTTTTAGCATTACGTCCCTTAAAAAGGGATTAATTTTTTGCTGTTCTGGTCCTGTTCTTTGTTTAGAAAAAAGTTCTTTCTATTCAAATCTCAGCATGCCATCTTTTATAGAGTAGTCCATCTTATGGAAGTACTTATAATGACTCTGCAAATGATGCACTCTCTTGCCTAGATAACTACATAGATCACAGCCAAACTGAGGCGCCACGCCACATTCGTACCGTGTATGATGATGCAGCGACGCTTTGTGCTTGTATTTTTTGTGGCATCTCGTGCAGTTAAATTTTTTTAGTGAGTCTAAAATTAAAAAATGGGTATTACTCTATGATACGTACTTTCATTTTACAACTTATTAATCATCAATTATTATGAATATTAAAGTTGTAAATTTTATGCGCATTTGTGTACATAGCAATGTTAAAAAGATATGCATTACAGGTATAGTACAAACAAAGTATGGACAGGTTTTTTGAGGGTTGAAAATATTAAACAAAGATTCCCTTTTATACACATTCAAATACTGATACATTGATGCAATATATATTGCAACAATGCGTCGATTGATTGATTGCGGTTGTAAGCGGTTGATAGATGGCTCCCTTTGCAAGTTTAATGAACACTTTTACTCGACTTGCCTGAGGAGAGAAGAAATTACATACCTGTTTGTCGTACTTACCTAATCCGTACTGACGACGACAAAAAAGTCGGAAACTGCTATATACAGATGATATAATTTCCGTCATACAGGATAATTTTTTTTACTGAAGCTTATCGCAATCAATTTATTTTACATTGTGCATTTTAAAATACCCTGCATTGTTCAATATACAGGCTGTTCATTTTATAAGGGTCCTCGAGAATATCTCAATATCAGTCGTGCAAAAAAATTGTTTCTGCAAAAATTACTTCGATTTGTGGTTTAAAGAAATTTGAAATCCATGGCCTACTTTAAGAGTTATGATGATCCTGTATATTGCAATAGTGTATCATTATGTAAATAAACTTAAAAAACCACTAACAGTAGTTACATGAGGGTATAACAACTAATTTTTGTGAATTTATGAGACTAATGTATGGACAGAAATTATAGTTATTGTTGCTACTATTGCAATAATAATAATTTCCTAATTAGAAAGTTAATGACATCAATAATATAATTAGTTCTACATACAAATGAACGCTTAGAATGTTATGAATATCTTACTTTGGGGAAATCTGTACTAATAGCTTGTTTAGCAGTGCTTTTAGAGTTCCGCATCCGAAAGTAAAAACGGAACCATTATGGGTTGATTTGTTTGTACGTCTGTCCGGCTGCCATTAAGGATTAACTCCGAAATTAATTATAAATATTACATTATGATTACTAATTATTAGCCATCAGCCTACTACTAATAGTAGTGACTCAATATTAATATGTCATTATAACATCTAGTGGGCGGGGCCGAGTGGTGAAAAAATTATAGAATTTTGTTTAGTGTCCATATGGTAAGTACGGTAATCACGAAGTTATCCGTGACCTAGAAAAATGTTGACAGAAACAAATTAGTGACATTTGTCGTCGAAAGAAGAGGTTCAATATTCAACTACAATTCTTATACGTTAGTCGAGTAAAAACAATTGCGAAATAATTTTATAAAAGAAATTTAAAAAGGTATTCCCGCAATTATGGCCGTAAAATGATAAAATTCCATAACTTTTAAACGTTAGTCACGTAGAATTAAATGGGAGGTAATTTTAAAATCAGAAATATCTATCAAAAAGTTGAAAAGAAATAGCAAAAGTACCCCGGTACGGGATATGAAATGAAGAGTCCGTTTAAAATATGAAATAGAAACCGCCACTTAACAGGCCACTTAACCGCGGATCATCTTTCAAATAATTTCGTCAGAGAAGTCAAGACATCAAATACTTGAACATTTACAACTAAATACACCGGCTGGAAGGCTATATGATGTCTCTATGGAAAACTGGAAATTGACATTTTGTCGGCATCATGTATTGCATTCAGCTCGGCAGGATTGAACCAAAAATTACATTTTTTGATCATTCGTGAAGGAAATGTTGCTACATACTCGGCATTTCGCTATTATTTCTCTATTGCAATCATTCCAAGCGAGAGAGATAATCATCTTTTGTAACTTTCTAACCGGAGAACCCGGAAGAACACCTTGACGAAATATATATTTAGCCGTTTCTAGAAACCCGCAAAGGGTAAGTGGTTTATAGATTCTTAGTTTACAGTGGCCTGAACACGAAATATTTCATATCACATTTGTTGCCTAGCAACCGATATGAAATGAAATTCTGTACAAAATGTAGTTGCTTATGACTGACTTTATGCTCGTTAAATGACCAGGTTTCGAGGTTGTCGTAAAAAAACACATTAAAATGTTAAAGCACTTAATTTTAATTCATCTAATGTTGAGACAAGTCGATCTTTCAAAGCATCAGAAGGAAACATAACCGAGCAGAATTTTAGAACAAGCTCAAAAAAATAATCCAAATTTCTTGTATGTTCTTGAAAATATGTTAAAATAAATATAACATTTATTTATTGTACTAGTGTGTAATTATCCACATTAGTAAAGCCAAAATAAAGTTAGCCACGAGACCGTTAGGTCGAATGACTAATTATCTTATTATATGCAATTACATACATGTGCAATACAACATTTTATTCAACACTTTCTTTTAATGAAATTTTATTTGAATTAAATTTTTTTAAATTTGATAATTGATTTGACAAATTAATATTCATATTTGTATACATTGTAATTTCGAAGGTCACAGAATGGTTTGCTATGATGTTGATTGCTATTTATTGTTTACTAGTTTACATACATAAACAAGAAATAAAGGCAAAAAATAATAATAATTACTTGTGAAAAATGGATAAATGCGTCTGGGAAGAAATTAGAAAAGAAGCAAATGAAGTTTGTTTAAACTTACTACCTAAGAAATTTCAAGCTTTTCATGACAAGTAATTCAGCGAATATAACACAGAGGTGTTACTGGCGTTAATGAACTGAAGTGTAAATGCTAGCTGATTTTCTTAGCGTACAGAATGTGTTCAGCTTCTTCAATGCGGAAAATGTATTCAATGCTGAAGGCAACTTATAGAAATATTGATATTTCTAAATATGGAAAACTGATCACTAATTAAAAAGGTGAATCAAGAACTGACAAACCAAACAAAGCTATTTTTATGTTCTTTCACCAGTGACTTTTTTAATATTCTCTCACTAGTGTGTAATACATCACATTCTATACGTAAAATCACCATAGTAATAGCCATATTCTATGCCTATGTTGGATAAAATTTTATTATTAGATTAGCTTAAACTGACAACATTTGATTAACAAGAAAGAAATATGTCCACAGGAAAATGTTTGACGCTATTCTAAGATTTTCCTCGACAAGTTTAAAATATCTCCTAATTTGACTGTTTGTCATTTTTGTAAGAAGGTAGCGCTTAAGACCAAAAAGAAAGCCTCAGTGGCTTAATTCCATTTTGTGATAAAATTTATAATGACTTTTCAACTGATGATACCTCTTGCCGACGTAAGTACATAAGTCACAGTTAAACTGAGGCGCTACACCACACTCAAATCTAGTATGGTGATTCAATGACTGTCTGTGTTTATACTTCTTCTGGCACCTTGTACAGCTGAATTTCCTAAGGGAATCTAAAACAAAACATTCATTTAGTTGGTGGGGAAAGAATCTCTCGGTCTACACAGTCTACAAAATGTGTACTAATTGTAAATTGACAGAATGTGCCTTAATAGGCTGTCGATAATCCATTGAATACCAGCCTATCCCTCAATCAGGGTGGTAGCGGTTTGTTGGGCAGCGAGGGAGGAGCGGCTGTGTAAATTAAGTTTTTTTTTTATACTATTTGTAAATGAATAAAACTTGGTCAGCAGTTAATTTGAGATATAATAAACATAATTAAATCAATCAGCTACCTTGGTAGTGGTGCATTGCCAGTCAGTCAAGCGTATGATCATGTCACTTTGTATAGGCCCTTTGAACTATTTGTAAATGGATGAAACTTGGACGGCAGTTAATTTAACCCATAATAAACGTAATGAAGCAAGTCAGCTACCTTGATGGTGGTGGTGCGTATAAATGTATACATTTAAATATGACATGTTGGTGCCGGCGACCCCTAAAAGAATCGAAAATATTGGTTCGATTTCTGGCCAATAACTTGAAAAATAAAAAAATATATATCAAAAAACGCATAGTACTAGGCAACAGAGGGGGAAATTTCACATCAAATACGCATATGAAGTTTTTTTGTACCATAAAAAAATGCAGGCTCCAGATTTGTTTGTTTAACACACGAGAATGGAACGTGGCGACACATAAGTACGGCTCGCGAAGCGTGCGTGGTCTCGGACGCATTACACTATTTTGTTGTAACCTTTGAACTAATTAATCTTTAGCTCAACAAAGCTTAAATGAAACGAGAAATATGTAGTTATTGGATTATCACATCTTCAAATATAAAATAATTGTATGTATGAATAATACATATATGAAGTTAGAACATAAAGAGATTTCCGATGAAATCGGTAAAAGTTCTACCATCTCTACAATTTTTAATATAAAAATCTGAAACTTTCACATATTACTCTTGAAGTAATGTTTAAAAAGATCCGATGGATAGGTATGCCAAATGATTTTTTTTAATAATAGTGTATTATTCAACGAGCATATAATAATAGCCATTATATGCGAGTAGAATACTGTACTTTGTCCACGGCTACTCATATTTATTTAATTCATCTTCATTTCATTTCTCCTATTTAAGAAAGATTCATATGCCATCATATATAATTTATTCGATTTTTCGGGCAAGAAGTTTAATGAGGCGATTTCTGCAGCTTTCTTTATCTCAAAGAAATCTCGTTTTCACTGTCAGTATCCATTTATCTAATTATATATTACTCTTTTTGAATACCTAATATGTAAAACTATTGTAAATAACGTTGGCGTTGAAATCGCACAAATTTTGACTTTTCAAATCAATTACAGAATTACGCTTTGACACATTGTCATGGCTTACTAATAAAATAATACAGTTTGTAGGCACTTAGATAAATGGTTTCAAAAACAATGTTGGGAATTGCCGCGTGTTGCTAATAGATGATACTTTGAAAAAACTTACCAATGTAGTTTTTGAGAGTTCATTAAAGTACGTCTTCACATGTATCAATTGAGTGCTTCCTAGAAAACTTAGAGAGGCAACTAACACTTGTCTTTTGGTTGCTGCAATTTTGACATTTAAAATTTTTAGTAAAAAGTCACTAATGTCATTTCTTATAAACAACTGACTATCCTCATTATTCACTGCAATCAGTGAATAATGAAATCATTAATCACTGCAGGGAATAATGGATACCATTATCCTTGAAGAAACACATACATAATGAGTACATTATTTAATAGTCGTGGACAAAAGTTATTAACGTTTATTTTACCCCTAGTTTCACGAATTTTGGAGCAAAGAAAAATTATTCTGTTATTTTCGTGAAATAAGGGTTAATAATTTTTAAGGTAAATCCCCTTAGCATCTTAAAATACACATTTCAAGCTTTAAAAGTCGCACCTACAGACATTTAATAACGCGGTTTAAACCAGAGTAATAGGTGGTTAAAGTTAGTTACACATTTTATCATTTTCTCGAGATTTTGAAGTGCACATCTTCCGAAATAAATTTTTAAGATTTTCGTCACACATTGGATCTTTTTATGTATTACTTCAAGAGTAATATGTGAGCGTTCTAGGTTTTTATCTTAAAAATTGTAGAAACGGTAGAGCTTTTACCGATCTCATCGGAAATCTCTTTATGTTCCGACTTCATATATATACTATTTCTACATACATTCATTTTTATATTTCAAAATATAATAATGCAATAGTCACATGTTTCCTCTTTCATTTAAGCTTTGTTGAGCTCAACTTCATTAATGAGTTCAAAAGTTAGTGTAGCGCGTTCGAGACCGCGCACACTTCGCGCGCCGTACTTACGTGTCGCCACGTTACATTCACCTGCGTTAAACAAAAACATTTGGAGGCTACATTTTTGATCGTACAAAAAAATTTCATATACGTTTTTGATGTGAAATTTTCACCTCTGTCGCACAGTGTTAGTAGTTTTTTTATATATTTTTTTCCTTTTTCGAATTATTGGCCAAAACCGAATTTCGGCCAATATTTTGGATACATTTTAGCGGTCGCCGGCACCTTATAGCTGTAAACTTCTTTTACCTATTCTACACAAAAAAAAAAAAATACTTATCCTGAAGAATTCAGCCATATAACATTTAGTGACGCCTTAAAACCCCTGACGACTGGACTGTTTGTTCTATATGTCACGTTGTTTTTTTATCTTTTCTTGAACATAAAAACAGATTGTTTCTGTTTGCAATTGTTATTAATCGTGGGAAAATAAAGTTTCTTACAAAGTAAATATAATTTTCATAAGCATTATATTTATTTATTGTGTTGAAGCCGTTGAAATTATCTTATTTATAGGTTATTGTTTGCAACTTCTTTACTAAGTCGTTAACACTTTTGAATACAGGGACACGGATTTGACCAATCATCGGCGAAAAAAGAGGCTAATCGTTCAAATATTACAATTGTTAAACGTTAGTTAAGTAGAAATAATCGTTAAGCAATTTTGTAATGAAAAATATCTTCCGAAGAGTTAAAAATAAATTTTAAAAAGTATTCCCGTAATTATCGCCGAAAAAAGGCAAAATGATAAAATTTTAAAGTCTTTAAAAGTTGGTCGAATAAGAATAAGCGAGAAATTTTCAAACATTAATATCTAAATAAATACGTCAAGTGGAAGATCGTGTATGTCTCTACAGAAAAAAAAAGGCCTGGAATTTTGTCGGCAACCTAAATTGCGACTATGAAATCAGAAATTCGGCTCGGCACAAACGAATCAAACACGGCTTTTTTGATATTCGGCAGGTACCGCACGTAGGTTATTGACTTGCTCAATGTACAACTACCAGCCTGGCTAATGGGCGGGTATTCAATGGGTCATCGACAAACTATTAAGGCACAATCTGTCCATTTACTAAAATACTACTTATTTCTGTAACGCTAGCTCTCGGAGTATAACCTTAACAGTTTTCAATTTTCTTAAAAAATGACGAAATCAGTAGTTCGATCATCTTCTACTGAATACATTTAAGTTGCGACGAACCAATTATTGAATCCCGATTTGAACTAATAATCCATAGATGAATATAAAAGTATGAAAAAATACGGTAGAATTTGTACAGAGTATGTATGTTCAATCACGTGCCATGGAAGGGACTATATGTCTATTTAGATGTTATGTATTTGTATGGAATTTGTGTAGAGCTATATGTCTATAATGCCAGTCAATTAACGATAATTTTAAAAGTTTATCAGGTAGTGGAGCAAAATTAAAATTTCTAAGCAACTATCTACTATGGCAATTTTTTACTGGAACTTGTAAACCATACAAGAAGTGTGGCAAGAAGTTCTGGCTTAAATCCGTGTTTCGGAAAACTTTTCTTGAAACAAAACATTGTTCAAAATCGTATTTTTTCGCAGTTTACTATAAACACCTCTGGTTGTATAACCCGTATCACAATAAATAAAACGAAACAAATTGCGAAGAAAACTAGATATTTCCGAAACTTTTTGGTCAGTTTGTCGAGTTGCAAGACATTCAAAAGAGGCCATTTTTAAACAATTGATGATAGCTTGAACAGTAATGCGCATATATTAATGAAACTTTAGAAAAATATACCCCTTGAGGACAGATGCTCTATTTTTGGTCCAGATTGACCGGATTTTGTATCACAGAGAAAATAATAATCAGAGTCAATGATATGATTTTTAATGATGATATATGTCGATTAATACATTGTTTTTATTTTACATTTATACTCGTTATCAATGTTATTTGCGAGGGAAAATTCAGGCACAACGTGAAATGCTGTAATATTTTATTTTATATACTCTGTGACTCGTGATTTTCTAATTAACTTAACAAGGTCCATTATTGTCTTTTGTTCCCTTTTCTTTGTAGTAAACAATAAACTAAATATAATATATAATTACGTAACATTTGAATTTTAAATTATTTTAATGGATATTATATCACATGCCAATTCGCCCGAAACATGCAAATTACACAACAACAATACCTAACAATAGCTATATAGCCATGCACTAAAATTAATTAACTACATCAAAAATATTAAAACACAAAGTTTAAAATTAAAAAATAATATTAAATAATTTAACGTTAATGACCACAGTTACATAATAATGCGATAATAATAAGTTGATTGTCTGATGAACAAAATACTACATAGTTCACAAATATAAGTTTAACTACAATAAACAGGGAAAAATAAGTTTGAAAAGCAGGAAAATATTGGGATACAGATATATTTAATAACTAATGATTAAAATAATTAAATAACGAAACACTGAAATAAACTAAATGCTAAATATATTAACTAACTAATAACAATAATAATAATACGGATATAGGGATAGGGGTATGTAAACTCACAAAGCAAAGAAACTATAAAAAATATAATCGCATCCTACAGCGAGGGGCGAAAAACAACCATTACTCGGTCTTTTCCTTTGCATCCATCTACAACCACAACCATTTATGATTCTTGCAAAATTTACTAATTAACTGATGATGGATTTGCAACCTCATAAGCATGGCGCATTTAAGCGTTGCAAAGTAATTATACTAATTGTCGAACTAAAAGTTATTGAAAGGGTACCTCGGAATCAGATAGGTGAAATGCCCCCAGACACGGATTTTGGAATAAACTTGATAGGATCGTTTCTTGGACCTAAAAAATAAAGACAACAGGGTCCTCCCTCCCCCTACCCAAGAGACGGCCCACTTCAGTTTTTATTTTTTTTACAAAAATGGAATGAATCAATTCAAAATTCTGACAAAAATCGTGCGTATTGTAATCCCAATGACTCGTAGCCTCAATTTTTTGGGGCTCTATTGGGCCCCACTAAGCCTCTTAAAATTTTTAAGTCGTATGTTCTTTTTTTTTCTTTTAAGGTAGATTAGTTATTAATAATATAATATCTTTATTGATCTCTTTGGCTATTTTATAATAGATGAGACATGTCAAAGTTAAATGCTATATGTTAACAGCCTATAATATAATAGTAGTTAATTATTACTAATAAACTATATAACAATAAAGTGTATATAGATATAAATAAAGATTTGTATATATTACGTGCATTATACGCACATTGTATAATCCTTAAAAAAGAGAAATTAAATAAGTAATAACTATGTCTATCTGTAAAACATTCAAAGGTATACGACCTACACAAGATTAAACACATAAAAAATTATTATTATTATTATTTCCAAGCCTCGTGCGTCAGACCCAAAATTCAATTTTTTCATTTTTTTTAACGAAAACTCACGTTAATTAGATAGAATTGCCTTTAAAGGTTGGGTAAGGAATCAACCCCTGGGGCAAGGGACACTCCCCTGGGGTCAATAGTCACCCCGTTGGGTTAGCCCCCTGGAGCCCAAGCACCACCTTCTTTCATAAAAAGTTTTTGGGACCAAAAGTCATCCAGCATGACAAGATAGTCTCCTAAATAGCAAGAAGGCACGCACTGGGGTCAAAAGACAGCCAAATAACATCCCCCCTAGGTAAGGATTAATTATGATATACAAGAAATTAAAAGTAAGAAACAATTTTTGACAATATTAAATTTTATTATAAAAAATATTTAAAAATTAAAATATATCAACATTAAAAATAATACATATCTAAATATTCAAAGATATATTTAATCCTCTTGGCTGTCCTCTTCAATCACAAGATAGAACCTTCAGATCGAAGAGACTCATTTTGGCTAGGCGGATTATTTTTCATAGATGTCTGCCTGCCTTAGAATAAATAGTAGATAATTGCTGCCAAGTGGGAGCAACATCCTACGGTGCGTAGGCCATTCGCACAGTTGCAGTAATACCTGTCTCCTCCGAGTCATAGTGGACGTAGCACTTATGTGGTTTTGTATATGTGACTGGACTTTACTTCGAATCTAGTTATACCTGGTAAAACTTTTAAATAAAATAAAATCCAATAGCTATATCTTTTTTCGTCGTATAAACTTGAAAAATGTTCATTTTAGTAGTTCCGGATTCCACCGAGCTGATGGCGCTGCAGTCTCTATGCACAGAGCCTATTACGTTCACACCTTGTAAGTGTAACGATATGATCCCTAGCAACATGATCGATCGACGCGCCATCACACGGCCTCTTAAACTTACTCATCTTGAAAGATAGCGATATATTGTAAAGTTAGCCTGCTTGCTACTTATGCTATTTGAATTCTGACCCCAGGGGTTACTATTTACCAATTCTGGATAACTTCTTACCTCGATGGGGGCTTATTTGGATGACCTTCGACACCAGGGAATGTCTTTAGACCTCTACTTACCATATTGCTCCCTGGGATACTACTAAACTATGCCAGATGACTTTTGACTCCAACAGGATAACATTTTACGAAAGAATGTGGTCTTTGGGCGCCAGGGGGTATCTTCTTACCACAAAGGGGTGACTTTTGGTCCAAGGAAAGTGTTCCTTTGTCCAAGGGGTTGATTCATTACCCAAGCTTACAAAGCTGCTCCTCATGACTAATATTTTCGTTAAAAAAATGAAAAAATTGAATTTTTGGCCTGACGCACGGGGTTTGGAAATTATTAAACTACCTTAAAAATTGCTTTATTTGGTAGCAAATAATGTGCCCAAATAACATTTTTCGCGCCTCTTTATCATAACAAAAATATTCGACTTTAAATTTTTTTCAAAAAATTTGAAGGGTCTTAGTGGGGCCCAATAGAGCTCCAAAGAATTGAGGCTATAGGTCTTTGGGATTACTATATGCACGATTTTTTTCATCAGGTTTACTTCAAAATCCGTGTCAAGGGGCATTTCACCTATCTTATCCTGAGATAACCTTTAATTGGGTTTAGTGACTTCTCAAGTGCCTACTCCGTATATATTTATAAAATTATAATGAATTCAATATGTACTTCTACACGCTTAGCACACCGTTTATAAAAACATTCACTGGAAAAAAATTAAAATATGTACATAAGTATTATGATAAAATTATATTTATTTTATATATTACTATTCTATTATTTATATTTAAAGGCACAAGTTAGTAATTCCAAAACAATACATGAATTATCTAAATGGAG
This sequence comes from Stenurella melanura, assembly GCA_963583905.1. Classification (NCBI taxonomy): domain Eukaryota; kingdom Metazoa; phylum Arthropoda; class Insecta; order Coleoptera; family Cerambycidae; genus Stenurella; species Stenurella melanura. Next base: position 9,255,009 of record OY757309.1, on the reverse strand, counting down.
TTATTGTCACAACACATAGACTATCCCATTTAAAACCAAACACCCCGAATATGCACTTCGTTCACCTGTCATCCCTTACTTTTACGAAGTATAGGTAATTGGAATATCCTGTAGGTTTAAAAATAATTTCAAAATATGCCACTCTCAACCCCTACAATTATTACCTCAGGCAATTTTTCAAATTTCAAACAGTTGAGGAAATATTGACTGTCCACGCTCTAATGTATGTATGTACCGAATGATACATCTCTTAAGCCTAATAACTACTGCATAGTAATGTGCATTAGTTGAATCATATTCGAAATAAGCAATGACAAAAATTAGTTGTTTTTGAAAATAAATACAGAATATTTCTGCTTAATTCGTTTTAAAATTTTTATTTAATTAAATGTTTTTACTTAATGAAATAAAGTATAGGCGATGTTAACGAAAGAAATGTTAAATTTTGTTGTCAAATATAATACCAGCTGAATTATTTGACTTGTTGAGCGCATCAACTTAAAGGATTTCTGGATAACAAAGTCGTACAAAAAAAAAATGTTCTGTGCAGCATACCAAAATATATGAATTTAATGCATTTCTCGACGCTAATTCCGAATCCGTAGTCCAAAAGAGTATTTATCGTATCGTTTTTTTTTTTTTTTAGTCAATAACATTAAAATCGTAGAAATAATGTAGCAAGTCAGAGAGCAAAACAGAGTAATCGGTGATTAAAGTAAGTTATACTTATCAAATGAATGAATGAATGTTTATTGATTTAAGATTTGAGACCTTATAAGATAAAGGTATAAAACAAGCCAGTGATACACAACGTGCACACACAACAAAGACAATAAAAACATACAATATATGAATTAATAGAGTATAAAAAGCACATTTTACACTAATAATAAACACTTTAATAAACCATTGCATATCACTATCGTTTAAGTATTCTGCTACACTATAAAACACTTTTTCTACCAGTAACATTCGAAGTCTTTTCTTAAAAGAATATATATTTTCAATACATTTTATGGTATTAGGTAACTTATTAAATAGTTGTATACCAACACACGCAGGGTTATTTTCATATATAGCCAAGCTATGAATTGGTAAACACAACTCCTGACCTCTTCTGGTGTTATAGGTATGATAGTGATTATTTGTCATAAATTTCTCATAATTAAGTTTTACAAATAACGAAAGTTCCATGATATAGATACAAGGCAAGGTAAGTATTTTAGTTCTCTAAATATGGGTCTGCATGACGTACTCTTAGAAACATTTGCAATGCATCTCACAGCCTTATTTTCAATTTTAAATAATCTGGTACTATGGTGTGAACGACCCGCGTAGTAATAAGGGAATAGGTAATAGAATATTTGAATTTCCAACCTGTTTTAGCATGTAAAGGGCAAAACCGAGAAGACATTTTTTGCACAGTACATCTATTATGCAGTTCGCAACTGAGACTATTGTCAATATGCAAACCTAGAAATTTTGTTTCACTGACTTGTTCAATACTTTTTCCATACTATTCCAATGGGACTTTTTAGGAAGAAAACTTTTATAATATATTATGGATACAATTTAGAAGAGAATAGAAAAAAGTCCGTCCTGTTACAAAGGATTCTCAAATGATGCATATGGGTGCTATAGAAATCTGGTACGGCATCTACCCAATATTCTTAATAAGGGAGGCATAAAAACTGCCCACACAGATGGACGGATCTCACTAGCTCTAATATCCGGGAGCAAAATTCAGGCATTTGCAGTTTTAGGCAAGGTAGATAAATGTGAAGTAAGTTCACTTCATATTTGTCCGCCTAAAACTACAAAAGCCTGAATTTTCTAATTGTTTTGAAACTTATAAAATTACTTCGTCGTTGGCGGCGGGGGTACTTTTAACCCTACATAGGAGTGAGTCTCAACCCTTTGAGCGTAATGGCTGGTTGTCAGATACTTTGCACTAAGAGATACAAAAATTTGGCCTTTGTATATGTTATTCACCCTCACCTGCGTTATCTGAGTTTTAGAAGTAATTTTCACCCCCCAATAGCGCGGATTTTGGTTTAACTTATAGAAATAGCTTGCTCTAGCTCGAATTTGTATTCTCTACTCTAGACTACAAAACATGCACCATTTTCACGCTTCATGAAGAGTGTACTTTATTTCTATGATTTTATACCATTTTCAGGAATGTTTTTGAATAAAAAAAAAAAAAATTGACACCATAGATCCTTTTTTGGACTACGAAGTCGAAAAATGCACCAAGTCCAAATTTTTGGTTTGCTGCACAAAACAATTTTTTGATTGTGTGGCTGTGTAATCAATATTATTACATTAAAGCATCTTCAACTGATAACTTGACAGTTGTTCGTATTAAAAATTTTGGAAAATGCAGTAGGTATAGTCTGTACCGAATATAATTCAGAAATAAAAGTTCGCAAAAACGTTTAAAGCGCTTACCGCATATTAATTTTCAGTTTATTTACAAAAAAAGCCACAAAGAAGGTGTTCGGCTTCTTCCATTATCATCACAATTCCTATTTGCTCTAGCTCGAAGGGGGTGCATTTTTTGAAAAACTTTATACCTATATGAGAAATCTTATTTTAACCTGAAACGTCCGAATGTTTGGGCAGTTTAACTCTGCGTTACCCTGTAGGCAGACATCATATCTTATGAAACCACTATTCCTACAGGTAAACAAAATTATAATATAACAAATGTCAATCAGACATGGTAGAAAAATACTCATAGGAATGTTTAGACATGATATGCCTTTGCAAATGTTCCTTCCGTTTACCTCTGTATGGGCAATGATTGCAACGATACTTTGGTTCTTTACCGCACTCCTTTAAATGCCGACAGAGATGACTCCTATTTTTATATACTTTTGGGCAGGCATTACATCCATAAACTAAAAAGAAAAAGCATTTTTAAATGATACAATTTAAAGGGAACAAGAGTAATTCGAGTAATTAGAAGCAAAATATGTATGTCTGATTTATAAAAAACTTGTAAAATGAAAAGGAGAAGAGTAAAACTAAAAAATTGCTGAATATTATAATTATTTGTACAAAATCCTTACCAAACAACCTAAAATATTACGTTAAAAAAGTTCTGTAATCCTAAAGTTCCAAAAATCAGAATCTCTTAATTCAGATGGATCACCAACGTGTTGGTTTCACGATCCAGTAGAAAAATACTCCTTGACATGTTGAGCAATTAAGTGCTTTCGCAGATATTCCTTCCGTTTACCTTCGTATGGGCAATAAACACAAGAATACTTTTGCTCTTTACCGCAATCCGATTTCTTGTGACGATCAAAATTAGTTTTATTTACGTAAACTTTTGAGCAGGCCTGACATCTGTAAACTAAAAGAAAAATCACTTTATGTAGTGCATATTACAGCAAACAAGAACAATACTTTTAGGCGACAAACACTTATTACTGTGTTATAAACACATAACAAATATTTTTGAAGATTTCAATATAAATAAAAATAAAAATATACAGTATCTCTCATTTTTCATGACTTCAATATCACAGAACCCCCAGGAGAATGTGTCACGGTAAAACATTTAAAAATCCACCAATGGCGTTCGTACTTATGAAGAAAAATTAAGCTATCTTTCCAAGAAAATGGATTAGGCAAAGCGCAAACTGTAAAAAAATTTCATAATTTTATTCGTTGTTATCAAAAACTCACTAATACCGAATTTTAATAAGATAGTGTGTTTGGTGTTCACGTAATAAGAAAACAAGATGTTTCTTTTTAAGGTACCTATTACTAGTCACAACCAGGCCCGGATTGGGCCGACGAGTTACGGAGTAAAACTCGGTGGGCCGGTCATTCCGGTGGGCCGGTTCATTTTAATTTATGTCGATAGAAAAGGACATTCTTGTAGAATTAGAAAATGATGAAATCATTAATGAGATTGCTCAAAGAAGTTCTAGCCTTAAAAGTTTATTATTATTTTAGTTAGGTACTTAGGTATAAGTGTTTTGTTTTGAATCAAATTTATTTAGTTTTTACATTGTTGCTATTACGAGTATTTTAGTCTGTGTTTGTTTCTTGAAACTTTTATAACTGTTTATTAACATCTCAATAATTTTTTTTATGTCTTTACATTTTTATCTGCCTTTTAGCAGATTTAGTTTAGTCCGCTCTTATCCGGTAACCGATCTCCATCTAACGCTTTATTCCGAAAATTATCTATGAAAGTCTTATATTTTTGTATAAATGGATTTTTCATTGAAATTCTAGGGTGCTAGGAGAACGCGTGACCTTGAAAATTTTCGCCTGCGGCGCCATTTAAAGGAGCACAGATTATGGATCCGCAACTGGTGGGCCAATATAAGAAATCAAACTTGGGCCTAAAAAATTTCCCAATCCGGGCCCCGTCGTAACTTTATTTTCGGACGTAATGAAGAATTAATTAAGCTGGAGGAAAACAGGCCTTCCAATTAGAATTAATCACATGACGTCAGCCACTTTATTTAACTATCTAAATAAAAAATAACTGACTTGGAAATAGAAACGAGTTCAATTTTAAACAAATTTAACATTCTTAATGTATTTTTTTCTTCAATTCTTTGGGACTTCCTGCCACATGTATTTTTTCTTTTTAAGCGGTGCTCGGGGAATCTACAAAATATCACAATTAACCAGTATGTTACTGGTAAATAACCTCTACGTCTGTGACTTTTACGTCAAAGGATCAGTTAGAGGTTGATGTTTTTAAATAAATAACACAAATAAGTATAAAAATTTGATATTAAATATTTCGCCGGCGTTTCGGAAATCTAATATGTTTACTTTTTCAAGGCTTTTTTTGAAAAATCTTTTTTGCTGTGTATGATAAATACACAGCTCTAAAAATGTTTGTTATATTCAATATCCATCGATACTTACTATTTACATGGAACTGTTGATATAGTTAACAGTTTTTATAGTTTTTATACAATGTTAAGTTTGTGAAGTCCTTCTTTTAACATTGGCAACCAAGTTGTACAGACATCTACGGAACAATTCGACACGCATCTATCCTCATTCAATAATATTATCGCGGATTCTTTTAATTTTTCTCTTTTTGCTATCTCTCTCTTTTGTTAAAATTTTTGCCGAGTCCCAATTTATTCTATGTCCGTTCTCCCACGCGTGTTCTCAGATCTTGGACCTCTGAATTTCATTTTTTCTGATATAATTTTGATGTTCGCCCAATCTGACACTAAAAGATCTGGATGACTCACCCAAGTATTGTTTGTTGCACTCACACGGAATACTATAGATGCAGTTTTTTTAATTTTGCTCGTGGTTCTTCGGTTTAGTCTTTGTCAGAATAGATCTTAAAGTGTTCTTTGTTTGAAATACCGTCATAATATCAAATCTATCACCGATACGGCGCAACTTTTCGGATAATCTGCATACATAAGGAATTAACGCTGTGTAACGTTTTTCAGGTTTTTGTCGTACCTGATTGTTATTTTCAATATTTATGAAGGTTTTATCGACAAAACCCCCAGGGTATTGGTTATTTATAAGAACTTCCTTTATAAACCGCTTCACATTGTTTAGTATTTCATCATTAGAAGAAATGATTTTGGCCCTATCATACAAACATTTTACAACACCCCTCTTAACGTGCATCGACTGATTTGAGTTGAAATAAATATCAATCCTGAAACAATCCAACGCTTCTGTGATATTTCACTATCCCAGCTTCTAAGAATATATATTGGTGGATGAGGCTATTATCATTATTATGCTGGTAAAGAGGAAAATAACAAAAAATATCAATTTTTTATAAGTATAAATAATGTTTATAGAACATCTGAAAGTATAAATATAATAATAACAATTTATTTATCAAGTCTATACAGATTTGGTATAGGGCAACTCAAGTTACTGTAGCACAGATAGATTTGAATCATACAAATTGCAATAGCAAAACATACGTATAAGTAACCTTTATAAATAGTCCAACAAATAAGTAGGTATTGCGTGCCGTGGGAAAATTTTTTAATGCCCGATAGTTCCTATAGCGATAAATCCGTCTATGATGTTTGCCCACAATTTCCTTGTGTTACGCTGACGCAAATTTTTATTTTTCCACGCTCACACCGGGCAGATCGACCCATATAAATGTTGTATCAATTACCTAATCGACGTCACCCTACCCCACTTTTTCCTCTCCTCCTCTCAATCATGTGACAAATACACCAAATAAATTATTTTTCCTCTGTGCATTTTCTGATTTGTTTATATTGTGAAAGGTTCATTATTATTTAAAAGTGAATTATTTATTATTTGCTTTCTTATAGTAATAAAACATATTTTTTATAGGATTTTGCAAACAGCGGAGAAAAATTATCTATGAGAACTAAAAGAGAAACCATATATAAAAATATTAACGAAATCTTTGCATTCTTTCGATAACCTGACTTCTGGTTATGCTAGCAAATCAAAATCCTAAAACATATTTGTCCAATTTCTTATTTTGACATTCTCATTATAACACTAGCATCCAACATAGTCCGCTATGGCTAAGCAGATTAAACTAGTATCTAGATGACCACCTACGGTATGAATATTCAGTTAAAAATGAGAACAAAGGCCTAAAATGAATATTTACCTACCTTGTTTTAATTATTTTTTTTCATTCTAATGGATTACATTTTCATAAAATCTCTCATTCAGTTTCTTGGAAATGCTTGGCCTTTGAAACGTTTCTCGCCTTTATTCTGAGCTCATCAGAAAGGCACAAAGCCACCCATAATGATATTTCAAAGGCTAAGCATTTCCAAGAAACTGATGAGAGATTTTATGAAAATGTAATCCATTAAAATGAAAAAATTTTTAGGCCTTTGTTCTCATTTTTAACTGAATCTTCATACCGTAGGGGGTCATGTAGATACTAGTTTAATATTCTTAGCCGTGGGGTACTATGCTGGATGCTAGTGTTATAATGAAAATGTCAAATAAGAAATTGGACAAATTTATTTTAGGATATTGTTTTGCTAGCATAACCAGAAGGCAGGTTATCGAAAGAATGCAAAGATTTCATTAATATTTTTTACATAAAGTTTTTCTTTTAGGTCCCACAGATAATTTTTTGCCGCTGTTTGCAAAATTCTATAAAGAATATAGTTCATTATTATGTTTCTCTGATTCTAAGTGGTGCTACCTGTTATATACAGGATGTTGGGTGCATCGTGTGCCAAATTGAAATGGCCGACAGAAAGGGTTATCTGCTATCCTTTCAGGCCCCTTAACACTTCCCATGCCCCGCGGGATTTTTCATATCGACCTTCTATCTTTTTAATGAAAAAAATCCCAAATTCTACATTTAAATTGAAATTATAAAAAAAGTATTAGGCGTAGACTGCGAATCTCATTTTTATTTTGATGTGCATTGTTGAAGGGTTCTTTTAAATCCAAAATTACTGGCATTAGTCATCTAATTGTTTTTTTATTCACTTGCAGACTTTCGGATAGGTAAAATTTAAATTTAAACTTAGACTTTAGACGGCTATAAAAAAAAACTCAGAGCAACCTGGATCTTCCAACTCCTTCAAAAATTCTCTAGTCTATCCTCTTGCTCATGATGTGCCACATGTCATAAAAATGTATTAATAACTTCGTGCATTCGTTAAATTAATGAATCGGGTCACATAAGGCTAATATTCAAAATTTCGAATAAAAAGTTATATTTGCTTAAATTATGCATGGCAAACAGGTAAAATCTGTTATCTCACTCTTGCGAAGTAAAATCTATCTTCTATCTCTTTCTGTTCATTGGTTTTCTTGAAATAAAGAAACAGTTACATTTTTATCATTTATTAAGCAAATTTAAAAATCTTGCTCAAAGTATTGGTCTCTGTTGCGAATGCAGGCCCGACATCTGCTTCGTATTTCGACATTTGTTGTATGAAGTCGTATTTCCTCCCTAATTGTACCGAAAGCAGTTTCTATGCGTTCTACAAGAGGACAAGTTCCTCCCTATTCGCAACCTCCGTCGTGTACGCGAGCTCTTTGGCACGTCCCCAGACATAAAAATCCAACGGAATTATTTCTGGGGAACGTGGAGGCAATTGAGTAGGGCCATCCCGCCCAATCCACGCATTTGGGAACACATTGTCTAGATATTGTCTTACAATCAATCGCCAGTGCGCGGGACAGCCGTCATTTTGAAAAACTATAGGCGTATGCGTAGATTGGGCGGGATGGCCCTATTCAATGGCCTCCACGTTCCCCAGACCTAACTTTATTGGATTTTATGTCCGACGTCGTGCCAAATAGCTCGTGTACGCGACGGAGGTTGCGACTACGGAGGAACTTGTCCTCTTGTCCAACTCATAGAAACGGCTTTCGGTACAATTAGGGAGGAAATACGACTTCATACAACAACTTTCGAAATACGAAGCAGATGTCGGGCCTGCATTCGCAACAGAGACCAATACTGTGAGCAAGATTTTTAAATTTTTCTAATAAATGATAAAAATGTAAATGTTTCTTTATTTCAAGAAAACCAATGAACAGAAAGAGATTGAAGATAGATTTTACTTCGCAAGAGTGAGATAACAGATTTTACCTGTTTCCCATGCATAATTTAAGCAAAAATAATTTTTTATTCGGAATTTTGAATATTAGCCTTATGTGACCCGATTCATCAATTTAGCGAATTCACGAAGTTATTAAAAGATTATTATGACATGTGGCACATCAATAGCAAGAGGATGACTAGAGAATTTTTGAGGGAGTTGGAAGATCCCGGTTGCTCTGAGTATTTTTTTATAGCCATGTAAAGTCTAAGTTTAAATTTAAATTTTACCTATTCCGAAAGTTTGCGAGTGAATAAAAAAACAACTAGATGACTAATGCCAGTAATTTTGGATTTAAAAGAACCCTTCAACAATCACATCAAAATAAAAATGAAATTCGCAGTCTACGCCTAGTACATTTTTTATAATTGCAATTTAAATGCAGAATTTGGGATTTTTTTCATTAAAAAGATAAAAGGTCGATATGAAAAATCCCGCAGGGCATGGGAAGTATTAAGGGGCCTGAAAGGATAGCAGATAACCCTTTCTGTCGGCCATTTCCATTTGGCACACGATGCACCAAACACCCTGTATAATTAATTATGAATGTTCTGACAGATTGACTTGTAAATTGAATGCATTAAATGAAAAATCCTACGCGCCAGTGTTATTCATACCAGCGTCGCACAGTGGTCCAGAAAAAAAATTTCCTGCAAAATTGTCTAGAGCTCTTATTTTGGAACCGATTGAGATTAGGGGTGTCAATCCCGGACCATTGTTTAAATCCCGGGATTTTCGAGACAAATGTAAATTAATCCAGAGACCCCGGGACTAAACCCGAAAAAATTCAAATGTTTAATTTTAGAGGTTTAATTATTATTTGTTAATTTTAAAGGCAAAATGGAACAAAACACAGAAAAACAAACATGTATAAAAATTAACACGTTTTTGAAAAAATATCGTAAAGATATCATAGCGTCTACGCTAGACGCAGCTGTCAAGCATACGACATCAAACTTCGTGGTGCCATGTTGCCAAGTCGCGTGGTAAATATTAAAATAATGACATGAATTATATCTTTAAAAAAATTAAAATAATTATTGCCATTCTAAGCTGTGTATTATATTTTTTGTAACTTATTCCGAGGTTTCTGGGAATAGGACTTTTAATCCCGGGATTTTCGAGATTGGTTTTTGACCGGGATCCCGGGGACTCGCGATTTCGGGACCCCGGGATTGGCATCCCTAATTGGGATATACATTTTTTAAATATTCCCGATTTTATTATGAAAAAATCTGCCGTGGCCGATTTTTTAGATTTGAAAACCTGAAAACGGTTAATGTGTCATTTTTTATAAAAATCTTATAGAAACATATAAATTTTAACCAATTTACATAAATCTTGCTACTTGGTGATTTTCGAGGTCGCTGATCACGAATCTGATATCCAAATTATCATGAACCAACCTGCGAGGTGGCGGAATCAATATGGCTGTTATAAAATGCTAAGAAATGATAAAAAATATTTCCGTTAAAGTTAACACTGACAACTTTCAAATATTACTGATTACTATTTTTAAATTCAAATTGTTTCAGTTTCAAGTCCCAGTGAGAAATTCAAGATGGCGGATCCAAAATGGAAATCAAATAATTATCTAATAGTCCAATAATTATAAAGATTTCCATAAAAAAATGTTATTTGAGATTTTCCTTCAGTAACTGTTAGTGAAGGGATACATCACAAAACCACAAAAATCACTTCTGGGCGTGCCGCACAACCCCCCAAAAAACCATTCCTTCAGTGAAGAAAGCATTATTTTACTGATAACTCGTTAACCATTGAAGATATAAATATTGCTTGTTATGAAAAAGAGAGCTGGACCGATTTCCTAAAAAATAGTCCTCTTGTAATTTTCTTGTATATGCCATGATTTTCGAGAAAATCGATATTGAAAAAAAATGCGAAATTTGTATTCTTAATGCACGCGAATTTTCGTTTATTTGAAATATAGAAAAAATTGAATTGTTCGAAAACCAAACAAGATAGGAAGAAAAATCAAAATGGGTTTTAAAGGGGAGATAAAATACTCTGTTGTGTTGCCATTTTTGATGGCTGTTGATATTTATTAGTATATAAAAATAACAATATAATATAGTTACCTCTTGATTTTTTGCGCTTTTAACTATTCACAGGCCCATAAAAAATACTGACTTTAATATAAGTTATAAATTTTAGTTCAAGGTAGTGCTTCAATGCAGAAAAAGTTAGGAATAAATAACATTTACAAATTTACCAGCATGTTGAAGTTAGCCAAATTTTGGCCAATTTTTTATTGTTTCTTAAGAATAAAAAAAAGACCCACATATCTTGAAAATTTAGCTCAAAAATTTTTTTTGAGTGTATGTAACATATAACTATTGTTTCTAATTATTTATTAGTGAAAAAATTGCATAAAAAAATATCATCAAAAAATTGAATATGCACCCTTTTTGGATTTTTTTTGGCTTATTTCAACATGCTAGTTTTGTAAATGTGAATATTTTTAGTCCTAACTTTTTCTGCATTGAAGTACTACCTTGAACTAAAAGATAATGCATTTATCACTTATATTAAAGTCAGTTAAGATAGTTAGATACACAAAGAATCAAAAGATAACTATATTATATTGTTATTTTTATATACTAATAAATATCAACAGCCATCAAAAATGGCAACACAAGAGAGTATTTTATCTCCCCTTTAAAACCCATTTTGATTTTTCTTCCTAGCTTGTTTGGTTTTCGAGCAATTCAATGTTTTCTATAGGCCGCGCACAAAAAATTTCAAAAAACGAAAATTCGCGCGCATTAAAAATACAAACTTTGCAATTATTGTCAATATGGATTTTTTCGAAAACCATAGCATATACAAGAAAATTACAAAAGGACTTTTTTTTAGAGAGTTAGTCAAGCTTTCTTTTTTGCGATGAGCAATATTTTTTACATCTTTAACGGTTAACGAGTTATCAGTAAAATAAGGCTTTTTTCACAGATTTTTGTGGCTTTCTGATGTCTAAGGGGCCATCATAAATGATGTCACGCTTTAAGGGGGGGAGGGGGGTTCTGAAAATTGCGACATTTTGTGACAGGGGAAGGGGAGGGGGCTAAAGCAATTGTGATGCCACAATACAAGAACATAATTTTATGCCTAATATCTTGATTATTCATTATCAGCACCCTTGATATTAGTAATTTACATAAAAGTTACTGTGACGTGAGAGACAGGGAGTGGGGGGGCGTCGGGCGAGCGTGACAATGTGTGACACGAGGGTGGGAGGGGGTCAAGAGTTGGCAAAAGAAGCGTGATATCATTTATGGACGGTTCCTAATGCTCCCACTAACAGTTACTGAAGAAAAATCTCAAATAGCATTCTTTGCGAGCTTCTGGTGTATTGTGTACTTTTCGACTGGACTATAAATGAATTATTCTAAATAGGCATGACACGTTTAGGCATGTCAGTAAAATCTGAAAAGCGAAAATGGCTGCTATTTATTAACCAACGATCATAAATATGCGATTAATTCCTCCATTAGTTTTGTTATATTATATAACCTAATATAGGTAATAGAGTGGTCCTTAGCCTATAGGTGTGGATTTTTTTTTAATTTGACCTCCTCAAATTGTTTAAATATAAGAAGCAAAAAATCATACAGAATTTTAAGTGGTTAGCTCAACCCCTTTCCGTGCCTTAAAAGAGGTGAATTTTTCTATTTATTTCTTATAAGACATTTTTTCGTAAATTTGCGATAGTATCGTCAAAATGCTGTGTAATAAAAATCGCCCACAAGTCTCCTCTTCAGAATCGTCCAGACATAAAGCCTCATAAGACTCTTTTACAGGGCCCCAAAACGCCCCTATAGGGTCACTTTGGGGCCCTATAAAAGAGTCTTATGAGGTTTTATTTCTCTGGACAATTCTGAAGAGGAGACTCATAAGACTCTTTTATAGGGCCCCAAAGTAACCCTATAGGGGCGTTTTGGGGCCCTATAAAAGAGTCTTATGAGGATTTATTTCTCTGGACAATTCTGAAAAGGAGACTCAACACTCTTTTATAGAGCCCCAAAACGCCCTATAGGGTCACCTTGGGGCCCTATAAAAGAGTCTTATGAGTCTCCTCTTCAGAATTGTCCAGAGAAATAAAGCCTCATAAGACTCTTTTATAGGGCCCTAAAACGCCCCTATAGGGTCACTTTGTGGCCCTATAAAAGAATCTTATGAGGCTTTATTTCTCTGGACAATTCTGAAGAGGAGACTCATAAGACTCTTTTATAGGGCCCCAAAACGTCCCTATAGGGTCACTTTGGGGCCCTATAAAAGAGTCTTATGAGGCTTTATTTCTCTGGACAATTCTGAAGAGGAGACTCAAGACTCTTTTATAGGGCCCCAAAACGCCCCTATAGGGTTATTTTGGGGCCCTTATGAAGCTTTAATTTAAAAAAGAATGATTAATTCATCTTCTCTGGACAATTCTGAAGTGAATTGTGTGCGATTTTTGATTATACAACATTTTAAGGACTCGCAAATTTACGAAAAAATGTCTTTTACCCATAAGAAATACATAGAAAAATTCACCCCTTTTGAGGCACGGGAAGGGGTTGAGCTAACCACTCAAAATTTCGTGTGATTCGTTGCTTCTTATATTAGAACAATTTAAGGGGGTGAGATGATCGAATTTATTATATGATCGATACTTATATTAGGTTATGAAATGCACAAAATTAATGCAGGACCGAATCGCATAGTTATGATCCATGATAAGTAGCAATCATTTTCATTTCCAAATTTTACAATCATGCATAAGAGTAGCCTATTTAAATAATTTTTTTATTTCCATTTTGGATCCTCCATCTTAAATTTTTTACTGGAATTTAAAACGGAGACAATTTGAATATAAAAATAGTAATCAGTAATATTTGAAACAATTTTCCTAATGCATGTGTTATAGTAAAAGTTAGCAGGAACGGAGATATTTAAAGAAATATGGAAATTTAAAAATTTTACTCACTAATTGTTAATTATAATATCAAGCAGTACACTAATTTGTAGCAAACTTAGGGTGTTCAACTACACCCTAAAACGAAATGATTTCAACAATAATCTCGCCTATGGGCCAAAAATTTATTTTTCAGCATTTTTTCCTCCATGCCGTCAAGCCTATCAATTCATTATTCAAATGATTCGTGTGTGTGTATATTGGTCATATGATTGAGAGGAAAAGCTGGGGGTGCAGTAGTGACGTCAATTGGGTTAATGGGTATATTTGTGTGGCCAATATGAGAGTGGAAAAATAGAAATTTGAGGCAGGAAAACACAAAGGATTGTCGGTAAATATCAAAGGTGGAATTCTCTTTATGGGGCTATCGGGTATGGGACAATTTTCCGACGGTACATGGAACTTAGACTTGCCAGATCGACTCCATACCTACTGAAACAAATGTACAATAATAAATCAATAGCAATACAAGTATTAAATGATGGAATAAATTCTGCATTTATTTATTCATTTACAAGTAGTATTAGTACAGGCAAATTAATAATTTAGGACAACAAAAATTAATAAAAGGATCATCTCTGGGATTTAAGTAGGTAATAACCTGGAGAATAAGATGATGCATTCTTTGCACTTCAAGGTTCCGGGAAATTTAAAAAAAAATTGGAAACACTTTTTGATTTTCGGTTTTTATGCTCTAGCGGCCAAAATAATGAAAATAGAGAAAGAAGTTCCCAACAAAACTTGTAGCTCGTCTTTTCTCTATAATAACGGTCTTTACAAATGTTTGTCTTATTTAAGCCGTTTAGAAGATAAATTGAGTTTTCCACTTATAGTTTTAAACCGCTTCGAAATGCGCGAAAAATGGGAATTCTCCAGGAGTTTCATACGACCGGGCTCATCGATCGATAATTCTTAGTATTGAGAGCCCATAAAAAAATGAAAATAACATTAAATGTAGAGAAAAGTCTCAACTTTAATGTGGAACTAGTCACAAAATTCATAAAAAAATTTCATCACGGAGAAAAAGTGTCAGAAGATGGCTTAGTGTACTTTGTATAGTTGATCCACAGATTTATTCATGTCTTTGCCGGGAGTCATTCGAATGACAATTCTAAATTAATATAAATTATATATTCTTATATAATGACATATTAATCAAATTAACATTTTATTGCAATTACTTTTGTTGGAACAATATGCCTTGCGATCAAAGTGGAGGGTATATTTCTCATCGATCAATCACCTCCAAATTTTGGAGTTCAATTCGCTATACCTTAAGTAATAATAATAGCACAGTCTTAATTTTTGGACTATAAGTACAATAAAACATATTCTTTATGACTTTAGAGTTTTTTAAATGCGCGCAGTACTCGTTGAATTTGTCTACATTATTCACACACGTTCAGAAAATTCACAATTATTCAGTAAAACATATACAACTTATTTGTTTCTGAACATTCTTCAATGAAATTTTCACCAAATATAGATTAAAGGACGTGGAATCGAGTCCATGCAGTGAAAAAGCACCCTTTGTTACCGGAGAAATAGGCAGGATGCATAAATCTCAAAGATGTGAATAAATCAACTGTATACGTTTACAAAGCCATTTTCTAACGCTTTTTTCTCTATGATAAAAATTTGTATGAATTTTGTGATTAGTTCCATATTAAAGCTGAGACTTTTCTCTACATTTTACGTTGCTTTAATTTTTTTTAGCGGTTCTGAATAGTAATAATTATCGATCGATATGTCCGGTCTTACGAAACTCCCAGAGATTTCTCATCGTCCACGCATTTCGGAGCGGCTCAAAACTATAAGTGGAAAACTGGATTTATCTCCTAAACGGCTTAAGTAGGACAAAAATTGGTAAAGACCTATTTTGTAGAGAAAGAGACGAGCTACAAATTTTGTTGAAAACTTTTTTCTGTATTTTCATTATTTTAGCCATTAAAGCAAAAAAACCGAAAATCAAAAAGTTTTTCCAAGTTTTTTTGAATTTTCCCGGAACTTGGAGGTGCAAAGAATGCATAATTCCATTCTACAGGTTATTAACTACTTAAATCCCAGAGATGATTCTTTTATTAATTTTTGCGAGGTTTTTACAACATTTTGCCTTCATTGCCTGTACTATATCTTCCGGTCTAATAATAGAAATGGCCATGCTTAAAACCGATATGAGACCTTAAGTTATCCTTTCTTTTGGAAGCATAGCCGCAAAGTGTACATTTAAATTTGGGTTCTACTCCACATTCGTTGTTAATATGACGATAAAGATGAGTCCTATTCTTGTATTTCTTACCACACTTCTTACACTCCCATTTGATTTTAATATCCAACGAAATTCCTGCAAAATAAAACTTTTTGAATCTATAGAGACGTAATTATTATACAAATGTGGTACATATGAACATCATAATTATAATACAATACTAAATAATACAGAAGTGTCTAATTCTGTTATCAACTACGATTAGGAGATAGAATAATAAAGTTATGATTGGAGGACTGACTTGATTTAGGATAAAAAATGACTGCAGCTAAGTAAAGATAGACCTATTTGTAGTACATATGTGAAGACATTCTAGTTAAAAAAAAATAATGCCCAATAAATACATGAAAAAATAATTTGCACCTCCTTAAGGGTAAGTATCCCTTCTGACACACCTACAACAATCTATTGAAACATGTGTCGCTGATTTAACTTCATTATTTATTTATTTATTTAGATACAACCACCCAACAGAAAACCAATTAAAGGGTGGGAATGTTACACTAGTAAGCACCGACAGTATAAGTATTATATATACTAAATTCACAGTACGTCACAGAAGAAACAAAATACAAATATCATACTAAGAAAAAGTTGACTTAATATATATATACACATCACATAACTCTAAAAAAACATGTAAACGGCAATAAGGGAAATGGGGTTATACGCATAGTAATCTTTTAATTGACTCAGGACTACAATTAAAAAATATATCAAGCTCATTTTGCACCCAATTATAATTTTTACACATAAAATGTATAGGTGAAAATTTTAGTAAATTTGTTCGGGGAGTAGCAAGATAGAATATTTCACGATTTCTGCTTCCTATACAAGGTACACGAAAACACAGTTGCTCCAAAATAGACGGGCAATCAGATATATTGTAAATAATTTTATGCCGAAATATCACAGTATGCTAGTCTCCTCTTTTCTAGACTCGACATATCAAATCTTTCTAACATGAGGTTTTGCGAATAACCAGTTGTGGAATAATTGCCATCTTCAATAAAACACAAATACTTAACAAAACGACGCTGAATGTTTTCAATACTTTTTATATACGTAGCATAGCCCGGGACCATACCAGTGAGCAATATTCTAATTTTGATCGCACAAAGGAGCAGTACAATAATTTCATAATGTCTGATTAATTATTAAAACCCTTACAATTCCTTATTACAAATCCCAGGCTTTTTAAAGCTGATGATACAGTTAAATGTATATGTTCATTGAAACTTAGACTTCTGTCAAAGGTCACCCCCAGATCTTTAATTGTATCAGGTCTTTGTAACTCCTGGTTATTTAAATGATAATTAAAATTAATATAATTTCGTGATCTACAAAACGTAAATGCGCTACATTTGGATACATTGAGAGGTAGTTGATTTAGTAGACACCAATAATTTATCTTTTTCAAGTTATTTTGAAGCTTGTCACAATCTTCATCAGTTTCAATTACACAATAGATTTTTAAATCGTCCGCATATAGCAGGCTTTCAACGTCAATATTTGTGACAATATCATTAATAAAGATATTAAAGAAAAGTTATCCCAGTACAGATCCTTGAGGGACACCTGAGCTAACCAAGATGTCGAATGACCTGAAACCATGGTATTCTACATACTGCCGCCTATTTCCTAAATACGAGGTAATTAAATCTAATATTGACACTGATAGTCCGAATTTGCTAAGCTTTTGTATCAGAATGAATTATTATTTGTTGAATTATTATTTATTTGCTTATAATTGTATTGAAACATATTCTTTATAGGATTTTGCAAACAGCAGAAAAATAACTATCTATAACTAAAAGAAAAACTATTTGTAAAAATATTAATGAAATCTTTGCATTCTTTCGATAACCTGAATTACAATTATAAGCAAACAAATAATAATTCATTTTTAAACATGCATGGAGTATATAGGCTCCAATACTAGTTAGCTAATAGATAGGTTCTGGTCTGTTGTTTTTATCAGTCAATGTCAAATATAATTATGTGACACTTATTCATTGAAATTGTCTTGGTTTTGCACGAAACATCTTTATGAGTGGCTCGACACACTTGCTGCAAAAAAACTTCTCAGTACAAGCATAAAAAAAAACCCAAAATATATATTTACTTCTTGGTACATACAGGGCGCGTAACCACAAAGAGATACTACAGTAACTTGAAAAGTGGCTAAGAAAACATTTTAAGTACACTTTAAAAAATTTGAACCTTGTGATTCTTGAGAATGTTTCAACGTTTCCTAACCTACTTTTCACACGAATCATTACCCTGGTCATGGAAACCTGGTCATTATCGCCATCTCATAGCTACTCTGAAGCCGTCAGCGACTTTATAGTTACATGAATAATGTTTGACAGGTTAGAACGGACTTCAGTACTTACAACAACGGCTCATCTACCTCTTCACCTGTAGTCGCTTAGGCGGTCAAACTACAGCTTTTTGCTTCAACGTTTCTATGATCTAGGGGTATTTCTCATGGATAAGAATATAACGAATTCAGGACAAAGTTTATATATTAGTACAATTATTACTATCATTATTATTCAATTCTATACAAGTAGTGAAATGGTAGAATGGTAATTACACCGGTACGCAAAAAAGTGGCGAATGAGAACGACCAACGTATTAAGTCTTTATATTTTTGACGGTGCTGAGATCAAATCTGACCTCGGTGTTTAAAATTTAGCTCTTGCTCTCCTTTTGTTCACTAAAAAACCGGTTACATAAGGGATAATATGTTTTACTTCCCTCGCATACCGAAGGGAAGTATTGTATTCGAGAAAAAATCACCATCCGAGATTTTTTCGGATTTTAAGGTTTCAGATCACGTAGATTACGAAAATATAGGTTTTTCAATTCCGTCAGTGTGTCTCTCTGTCTGTTGGTGTATTAACTAAAAAAGTACTTGAGGGAGAGAAGTCAAATTTGGTAGGTAGTTGACGCTACTGTCAGTGAAGAAATGGTTAAACTTTCACTGGAATATACACAGGGTGGTCCGCCTGAAAGGAATAAATAATGACAAACATTTTTTTGGCTCAAATTTAAAATTTCCACGTTTCATGACAGGCTAAACCTATTTCTGAAAAAAAAAAATTGAAAATATTTTTCACCAACATTTTTGAAAAAATTTTTACCACTAAAATAGATGGACGTTTTTTTTCTTTGTTCAAATTTAAAATTTCCACGTTTCATAGCGTTGTAAACCTATTTTAAAAAAAAATTAGAAAATTTTTTTACCATTTTTGAAAAAATTTTACCACTATAATAGATGGAAAATTTTTTTTCTTTCTTCAAATTTAAAATTTCCACTTTTCCATGGCATTCTAAACCTATTAAAACAAATTTAAAAATTGTTTTGAAAACATTATTAATCAATTTATCACTATTTATTGAATAGATGAAAATTTTTTTTGCTCAAATTTAAAATGTTCACGTTTCATGACATTCTAAACCCATTCCAGAAAAAAAAAAAAATTGAAAATTTTTTTCACCATTTTTGAAAAATTTTTTACCACCGAAATAGACGGATTTTTTTTCTTTGTTCGAATTTAAAATTTTTACGTTTCATGACATTCTAAACCTATTTGCAAGAAAAAAAAAATGTTTACCACTACCTACTACAGAATAGAAGGAAACTTTCCTTTTTGCTCAAATTTAAAATTTCCACGTTTCGTGGCATTCTAAACATATTTCAGAAGAAAAAAATTGAATTTCTTTTTATCAACATTTTTGAAAAATTTCAAAAAAATGAAATTTTTTAACCACCACTATACTTCCAGTCCACTACGTGAATGTGGAATTGAAAATGTGACAGATCGAAATAATATTTGGCATATGCACCTATTATACTTTTATTGAAAAATGTACAGGGTGGTCATCCCAAGAAATAATTCAGTCATGGTAGACATAAAGGTATTTGCGCAAGCCTTCCATATTTGGCACCTGTTATTTAGTACTGAACTTCTGCTGTTGGATGAGCACTCTGTATATTTTTTTAACCAAAACTTTCTTTGTAATAATAGTGATAACTGTATTTATTCCGATTATTATTTTCAGTGTCATTTCGTAATTATTCATTTTTTAGAGTGACCGCCATGCAAAAATAAAGAGGGAAGTTCTGTGTAAATACCTTTACCGATTTTTTAAACTATTTTTGAGTGTGATTGAGTAAGATTTAAATTATTTTCTAAAATCTGATACAATAATAGTTTCCTGAAAGAAAATTGGTGTACACTTCTTTAAGATACACTATAAATTGAAGCAAAATATATTTCTACTAGTTAGAGGAAGAAATTTCACAAATTTTGAATAAACATTAGAAAAAAGTTGAATTGGATGCATTTAAATTAGCTTAGCCATAGATGAGAATTCAACAATGTTAAAACTGTACTTTACCACCATTTAAAACATTTAATACTCCTTTCACCCAGCTAACCAGCTATTTTATTATGCATATTTCTTATAGCAGTTGTCGCATCCATACAGACTCTTTCGAGTTTTACGTGAAGAGGTGGTAAGAGTAGTCTTGAAGGTTGAACCAATGCATTTTCAATGGCGATACTTTGACAAGGTTCTAGTCCTGTACTTTTAGGCTATTCGTTTCTTCTATAGTGAGTTGCTCTATCTCTCCCATCCAATTCACACGAGAAGCAACGATTTTTTGTACATCCTAATCGTTATCCAAGAATTATAATTCTTCGACAACAATCAGAGAGAAACAAAGAACAGTGTGTAAGGATGCGATAGCTATAAGGAAACTGAATGATAAAATACAATAAACTGTAAGAGGAATCTTAGATGTTGCAAAAGATGGTACAGAACATCGTTCAGTTCTCTCTCACCTATGACTAAGTTCATTCAAACGCACTAAATTCAACTTTTTTTACTAAGGTTTATTCAAGATTCGTTAAATTGGTTCCATTAAATAAAAAAAAACATGCTTCTGCTACATTTATAATGTCTTTTAAAAAAGTGGGAACCAATTTTCTATAAAACAATCGGCTACACAGAAACCCTCTCTATTTGCGCATGGCGGTCACTCTAAAAAATTATTAATTGAAAATAATCGGAATATAGTTATCACTATTATTACAAAGAAAACCTGGTAACTTTGGTCAAAAAAATTTACAGAGTGGTCATCCGACAGCAAAAATTCAATGCTAAATAACAGGTGCCAAATATGGAAGGCTTGCGCAAATACGTAAATGTCCACCATGGTTTTATTATTTCTTGGGATGACCACACTGTACATTTTTCAATAAAATTATAATAGGTGCATATGCCAAATATTATTGCCATCTGTCACATTTTCAATTCCACATTCACGTAGTGAGTGGAAGTATAGTAGTGGTTAAAAATTTTTATTTTCTTTATTTTTCAAAAATGGTAAAAAAAATTCAATTATTTCTTTTAGGCTTAGAACGTCATGAAACGTGGAAATTTTAAATTTCAACAAAAAAATTCCATCTATTCTATAGTAGTGGTAAATTTTTTATTTTTTTTTGAAATAGGTTAAGAATGCCATGAAACGTAGAAATTTTAAATTTGACCAAAAAAATAATTCCATCTATTCTAGTGATAAATAATTTTTAAAAAATGTTGGTATAAAAAACTATCATTTTTTTTCTCTGAAATAGGTTTAGAATGTCATGAAACGTGGAAATTTTACATTTGAGCTAAAAAAAAAGTTTTTTATTACTTACATTATTTATTCCTTTTAGACGATCCACGATATTTTCCAGTGAAAGTTTAACCATTTCTTCGCTGACAGTAGCGTCAGCTACCTACCAAATTTGACTGTTCTATGTCAAGTAGTTTTTTAGTTAATGCACCAACAGACAGTTAGACAGACAGACTAACGGAGTTGAAAACACTATATTTTCGTAATCTACATGATCTGAAACGTGAAAATCCGAAAAAATCTCGGAAGGTTATTTTTTCTCGAATACAATACTTCCCTTCGGTATGCCAGGGAAGTAAAAGCTATAGATTCATCAGGTTCTATTAAAAAAATTTAAATTAAAACAAAAATGGCTTACCCAAAAATATATGAAAGCGATATTTCCCCTTATTTAAAAGGTTCTTCTGGTGAAATAACAGAGAAGAGTTTTTAAAAACTAAGCTCAGGTTTGTATTCAACACCCTCAAGAACAAAAACTTGTAGTCTGGTCGCTTTCAATCACAACTTTCTCCTTGTGTGCCGGTGTTATTAATTTACAAGCATTAACTTATTTTCTAGTACTAGGATATACAAATTCAGTATGCTTAAACCGCATATGAGTTACTAAGGTATCTTTCCGTTTTCCAACATAATTGCAAAATGTGCATTTGAACGTCCGTGCTACTCCACATTCAAATCTAACATGGCGGACGAGATGAACTCTATTTTTGTATTTCTTACCGCATTTCGCACATTCCCATTTGGACGAAATTCCTACAAAGTAAAACTCTCAGAAACTGAAAGTTGCTGTTAAGAAATACGGCAGAAAACATAATCAAATGACTATGAACATAATTCAAGCTTGCCTTAGTTTTCTCTTCATTACGAAATTGATCTTGGCCTGCGCACTCACCGGACATGACTCCTATGGACTTCTTTGTATGGGGCACGATGAAGGACAAGGTTTGTGTTGCCTCCTAGGAAAGGATTGTTCAAGTGACCCGAGAGGTCACACCAGCAAAGTGCCATACACATAGACACCAGACACCAACATAACAAACATTCCCTACGACATTGTCAACTATCGCTGCTGAGACTTGAACCTAAGCGAGATAACAGTCATGTTGTGCAACTCGACACCGGGCCAGGACACTGCTAACGTCTCGATAACACATTCAAAACGTCACTAAACATATGGCTATGGCCACATGTTTAGGCGAGGCTATGGAGCCTGGCCGATTAGTAGTTAGATTTGGATTTGGTTTTCGAATTTGAATTTGAAATAATATTTAGATTTAGATTTGGATTAAAAAATAACGCACTGGTTGATTGGCCTCCATCACCACGACCCCATGTGGATCTAGGGTGGCACTCCTGTTCTAGTTTCGCTTAAATTTCCTCATTCAACTTTGCCTTCTGTATCAAACTTCCTTTAGTATAAGCTATCGGAACTTGGTCTTTCCTCATCAAGAAATTGCAATCATATTTTACACTAGAACAGCTATTTTTTTTTCTAATCGTAAATTCTAAAGCCTTTGGTATTCAATGAAAATTAAATGGAAGTTAGTAATAGAAACAGAAAACACTTATTCAGAAAATTTTAATTTGTCCCACAAAGTTAATGATATAATACTGCCCTGCTAAGCAAAACCCCGATAAAATATTTTTTGAAAGTGAGTTAGAATCAGTTTCTTATAGCTGGTATCAAGATCTACTAAGTAAAAATCGAGTAAAATAAATCTAAAAGTGGATAACTCTACATTATAATATCCCTGTATTTCCTAAACTGTTTTGTAATACTAAAGAGGAACAGAGTAAATTACCATTACTAAGCTAAAACACCGCAAAAGAAACATATCGTGTAAACTCTGCAGTGTTCTACTGTTACTTTTTAAAAACGTTTACATGTAGTCTTGTGAAAAATAAGTCAACCAAGCATGCAAACGATACATTTTAACACAAATAACTAAATAAAACACACTACTATGTTTTCTACCACATCGTGGTAGAAAACATAGTAGTGTGTTTTATTTAGTTATTTGTGCAAAATGGTTAACTACCTCAGAGTAACGGCTCCTTCAATCAATTTTTTGGTACATTCTAATTTATAACAAATAACGAAATAATGTCAGAAGTTGCGAAAACTAACTATGTAAAGCATTGATGTCTTACGCATATTTTAATATTGTTTCCAATTTAATTAGGAGACTTTTAATAAACAAAATTATTAAACATTTGCAAACTGTCAATTTTTTTTTCGTTAATGATTTTTAACTGATTTTTCAATTATTTAATGATTTAATTTAAATTTTTACTTCTTCTCATTTTTTAAAAATTATTTAGGGCCGGTACTTTCACTTAAGTATAAATATACTTTATCCGGCGGATAACTATCCGAAGGATAAGATAACCAGAATTTGCTATCTACTGGATATCTTCTATCTGTACTTTCATTCAAATCACACCTTCGATTAACAATTCGATGGATAAGATTTTAGACACTTCCCAAAGTAAGTGTTGCCAACTTAAGATGTGGTAAAACAAGAGAAATGTATGCAGAAGCTATGTACTTCAAATAAAGATAGAAATAATCCCCTACTATTATTGTTTACTTGTTAATGACATTTGAGTCATTTTGGTTGTTTGACATTGTGAGTATAGTGTTTACAATGGCTTTTATTGTGCGATTTTGTGTCTGCATATTTTTAAATGGTATATATAACATAAAACTGTGTTTCGTGTGATACATTTTTGGACAAAGTGAGGAAATACATAAATAGCAGTTATTACATTTTTTTTTATTATTCTTCCCGCCGTGGCTTGTGAAAGTCCGCAAAATCACCCAGTTATAAAAGTCACCACTGGCCAAACCTTATCTAAAATATTGTTAAACACAAAACAACAAAGAACCTTTCAAAACTTGGGTTAGAAAATAGAATAGCACTTGCCTATCTTCTAGATAAGACTTATTCTAAAGAATAAATGTCGCTATCTATAGATGAAAGTACCGGCCCTCACTGAAACAAATTTGTAAAATACACAGATATTTACATAAATTTATTTATTTTTTTAATAAGCTTGGACAAAACATCCAAAAGTTAGTTCATTAATAAAACAATTAAATCCACTTAAACAATTAATTAGTAATAAAAAATGATTTATTTATGCCTTTATGACAATAATTATTGATATAATCGACTTATAATCCTTTGTAATAACTTATGGAAAAGTTCCGATTTAGAATTCGACTTATTTTTGGTTGGAACTGCAACGCCTCAACCTCCTCAAGAATTCAAAAAACTGTTAAAGTAATGTAAGTGTGCTCTTACCTCGATAAATCCTATTGCCGCTTCTATTACTGTAATTTTACTTCGCAAATATGACATTTTTAAGACAATACTAGATAAGAACACAATTCATGCACTTAATGCAAGAAAATATCAAATTAGAACAATTGCAATTAGTTGGATGCAATAAAATTTATCTATTCGCACACAAAAATCATTACATATATTTACCATGAAAATTAACCTCACTTATCTCGTTTCAGCGATTTTGTCATTTACGAAGGTTTTGTTTATCGGGGCAGTACACTCTCCATTTGTTAAAATATTCTAACTTGTACAAAATTTAACAAAATGAATGCCTGATTTGAATATGCTGCTTTAAATTGTCCCGTCTTTTACAGACATAGTCGCAATTTGGACACTGGAACCTCGCAGATAGACCACACTCGAATTTCAAGTGCCTCCACAAACTCCTCCTTATTTTATATTGTTTATTACAAATGTGACATCGATAGAATCCGTCATCACCTAAAAAAGGAAAATTAAGGCTTCTTGCTACAGACTATTGTAATAATTGTAAATACTGATATTATTACATAGGCGCCGACTTTTGAAATTTCTTGAAATTTTTGGTCGAGGGCTCCGCCCCCAACCTGACTTCTGGACGGAGCACCCGAGAAGTCGGCGCCTATGTATTATAAATATAAGGAGTTGTTCTCTAAACCAATCATGAATCAAATATCAGAAAGATTGCCAGACTACTTTTGTGTCTTTCGGAAAAACAAGAAATTAGGTAATTTCCCTCAAATAGTAACTTAAGCCATGCCGCATCGTACTACTGAGAAATTTTGTACTATGTTTAACCAGCTTTTGGACAGGTGCTGATCAGATATTTTCTATAATTCTTTATTTATGGCATATTCAGATTTTATCACTTTTTATTGGGTATTTTGCCACTGAAAAATATTTTAAAAATATATAGTAGAGATTCAGAATATGAAAAAGTCGTCTAGAAACATGTTCCGTGGAACATTGAAAGGTAAAAATGTATTATATAGTACCTGATATGTATATACACCCCCTAAATTCGTCTGGCGATACCGGTGTCCAAGCACCCCCAGGGGTGAAAACCCGAAAAAAACGAAAAATTAGATATTTGTCTCATCTTTCTGCCAAATTTTTTATTTTTGATAAATTATATATGGTAACAAAGTTATGGCTATTTATAGGTAAGAGATGTGTATTGTTTAAAGCGTACACTGTTTCCTAAAAACTAGCATAGTTCTCTTATCGCGCAAATATTTATTTTGCTATTTTCGTAAATTCATTTCACTTGTGACTGTAGGCAGACGAACGAAAATTTCAAAAAATTGACATGAATAAAAGTTGTAGTCTATACTATCTGGATTAGACCAGTTTTTTCGGTTTCACTTTTGTATTATAAATGAGTGAGTTATGAAGAAAATAGTTAGTTGTTGTTAAAAATGTAATTCAACCCCCAGTTGCAACTATCTCTACTCTGTCGTTTTTCCTCGCACTTTAACACGTCTTCCCGCTCGTCACCTCGGCCCGAGAAGCTCTATATGCTCACATATGAATGCATACTCCTCTGTAGAATATTGTTTCATCACATGTTTTTAGTGGTGTTTAATTAGATATTGTTATATATTTATAACACTATTGTGAAATATGGAGTCTTCATCAAGTAATACCGAAAATGAATTAAATGCGGAGTTTGAATTGCCGAAAAGTCGAAAATCACTTAATTCAAGGAAATTATTATCTTTTAATCATGAAAAGGCAGATACTAGAATATTGTTGCACACATCAGCCTAATCTGAAGGTTTTACAGAATGCATTATAATATAAGTTATAAGGATACTGATGTACTGGTTCTCTTACTTCATTTTATAGAAAGTCTTGACGTAAATATTTACATACAGACAGCGCAAATGAAAATAATAGATATATAAATTCTATCAATATTGTTAATATTTTAAAATAAAATATATTATTCGTGGAAAATCTTTGAAACAAATTGCAGTCTGCTATCGCGTTCATGTGAAAATTATGTTTCTTTAGAAGTAACAAAATTTAGGGAGTTGGAAAAGTTTTGCATGTTACTGTACTCTCCCACGAACTGCGATAATATTAATGATTTGAGGGCGAAGATGGCATCTCAATATCTCAATTCAGTATAGACAAATTGCCCCCTATAAGTGACGCCTTGAATCAACACTGTTTGAGAGCATTTTACCAATTTATTATATGGAGCAGTGCTTTAAACCCAGTTATTAATATGCCGAATCCTTTGGAGTACGGGTGGAGAATAAACGAAGATAATTCTTATTTACCTATATGGACAAATAAATCGCCAAATGCAGACTGACTGCAGAAATGTCTTTTTGTTATTATAAAACAGGTAAAAGTATTGCAAATCATTTAAACAACGTTTTTTAATAAATGTCATTTCAGGATGCTCAACCAGTGCAAAAAATACAAATTGATACACAGACAAAATCACAGATGTAGATCAAGAAACGGACGATGAATTATATTAGCAAAATGATGATTTCTGAGATCATTACTTTTGTATTTTATTATAATGTGCATTTTTCAATTAATATGAAAATGTATTACATTGTAATAACTTCAACATCAATTTTATTTGTTTAGTATTATTCTTAATTGGTTTATAAATAATCAATGTGTCTTATTATTATTGTGGCATTTCACACGCCTCCTATATTTTTTTATTATTATTATTAAGACAAGTAAAGGGTGTTGGTAAATAACTATTAATTATAAAAGTAGTTTTTCTTCCCAAAATTCATTATTTTATATTTTAAAAACTATGTAATTTAGGTCATTAGTATCTGCGTTAATGTATTTTTATCTTATTTTTGTTAGGACAATTACGTCCGAAATTATTGTTATGTTATATCACACTATCCAGGCTAATTTCTAATGAATAAATTTAAATGGCAATACTTTTACGACTATGCGAGCAGCGAGTGAGAGAGAGAGGGAAATAGACAGATCTTGCGATAGCTGCAACAGGGGTGTTGCTGTAATTCTGTCAACAGGTTAGTATTTCTTTTATAACTTTCTTATTTATAAGCGGAATATAAAAATCAAAAAACGATTATAATCTAGATAGTACAGGCTACAACTTTTATTCTTATCAATTTTCTAAAATTTTCGTTCGTCTACCTACGGTCGGGAGTGTAATGAATTTGCGAAAATAGTAAAATGAATATATGCATAATAAGGAAGTTACATTATCCGCTTCAACTAATGCAATTTCTTCACATATAATTTGCTATAACTTTATTATTATACATAATAAAACAAAAATTTGAAAACTGTTAGAAAGATTAGGGAAAAATCTAATTTTCTAGTTTTTTCGCTTTTTCACCCCTGGGGGTTGTTTGGACACCGATATCGCCAGACGAATTTAGGGGGTGTATATAAAAGCCAAATACTATGCAACAACGTAATCAACACATTTTTACCTTTCAATGTTCCACGGAAGTCGAGATAGATCTCGTTTTGAACTCTACTAATAAGGTAAAAACCTCCGCGCAAAATAGATCAGACAAAGGGTAGTTCTTGAATAGATACTTGATTGTTACATATTGTTTCACACCTTAAAATATATAAACTAGAACAGTGTTATAAACTGAAAACTGAAAATGAAAACTAATGCCAATTAACATTTCAGAAGATTATCTTCCGTTCTCGAAACATTTTAGATTAGAAATTTGCAATTCACCTCAAAAAATGGGGAGTCATTTTTGTCTAGAAAAAGTTACAGAGATTTATGTAAAGAGATGTCGATATCTCTTAAATTATGTGTGTTTTGAGGTTATGGCAAAATACTGATGTGATTGAGTTATTCGGATTCAACGACCCCTAAAACATATAGTGAACATATTATGAACCCCAGATCAGAAAAAACAGGTTAGCGTGATATGATACATTGCTTCTTGGCTTAAAAAATGTTTCCTTACCAAATTTGGAGGAGATCGGTGCGAGAAAATACAGCTTTGATACTCTGTATCTTTGTCAACAGCAACAATTTACTAAAGCATGTTTGGTTATATCCTAATATTTTGATCTAAAGAATGTACCTTTGAATAATTATGGCCTATTATAAATGGTCCACGCTGTAATACACTTCACAACAATGCTATTTTTTAATTTGAACTATCCTATACAGACTAAAATCAAGTAAAACAAAGAGCACGTACCAAAATAGCAGTTATATCACACTATAAACCATTCACAGACACGTATGACTACTTGTAGAGCATATAATAAATTGAGAAATACCCCCTGCAATAGCCATCAATGGTTTACCTGAACAGGATAATAGAACTTGGATTTTGGAGGGTTCTCCGTAAAGGGATAATTGTAATATAAGTAAATGCAAACGTAACTACTGTAAAGGTTCTATAAAATAGAATAAATTAAATATATTACCTGGTAGTGGTACCATATTAATATTTATATTTATTTGTGCTCGGACATTTATGTCTAAAGGTGAATGTAAGAAAACCATTTATAGTATTATTAAAAAAAATTATTAATAACAGCATGAGAATTGTTGGAAAAGGAAGGGAATATAGCGCAACCAACGGGAAAAATAAATTAAAGTCGATCCGAGTTAGGAGGGTTAAATGGGGTGAAAATGGTTTTTCACGATTTCCAGCGAAACAAGACCTTCCATCGAAAAAAGTTAAATATATATATATTTTTTCACATGACCCAAAATTTTCCGAGAAAAATCGAAAAACCGGTTTTTTCGTTTTTGATTTTTATCTCCCACAAAAATGTTTTTCTTTTCACGAAATTTGGTGGTAACATACCTTTTTATAAGTGAATAATTTATTATTTGTTTGCTTATAGTAATGAAACATTTTCTTTATAGGATTTTGCAAACAGCGGAAATAAAAACTATCTATGAGAACTAAAAGAAAAACTATATGTAAAAATATTAATGAAATATTTGCATTCTTTCTATAACCTGACTTCTGGTTATGCTAACAAATAAAAAATCCTAAGAAGTTGAACAAATTTATTTTTATTAATATTTTTCACATATAGTTTCTCTTTTGGTTCTCATAGTTTTTTCCGCTGTTTGCAAAATCCTATAAAGAATATGTTTCAATACCTTTTTATGTCCCAAACACGCTGTAATTTTTCTTGAATCAAAATATTTATCTTTACATTTTACTGTAATTTTAAACCAAAAAAGAGACCTCATTTTCACCCGAAACACTGGAAACAGTTTAAAAAAAAGTGGTCTTTATTTTCGTTGAAACGTCTACTTTTAGATGGTGTAAAAAAATACATACTACTATGGCAAAATTTGCCAGGAAATGCGAAAAACTGAAAAAAACTAGATTTTAAAAAGTTATTTTTCAATCTTTGTTTAACATTTTTCATTATTTATTAAAATTCACAGTTAAAATCATTGAAAAATGTGAGATATCATGTTACATTCATAAATTAAGTAATTAGAAATCGTTGAAGTATGGGGTTGGCAAAAAACATGCGAAAATAGTTCATTTTCTAAGTATTAAATATTAGGTTTGAAATGGTTTCAGCCAGAAAAAAATGATTACTACCATATTTTTTAATACAAAAAAGTTAATTAATTAGATTCAAGTGACATTTATGGAATAGAAAATCTTATGATAAAAATGTATTTATACAATATTTACATTTAATTAATTAGAACCCCTCCATGCCCACCTACAACTGATGTTGCTTTACAGCATCATCAAAGGGTTTATTGCCAACTTCAAATACAGCTAGGATATGAAATGCAGCCAGAATGTTGAGGGTGGAAATATCTGAACAATTCTTTGATTCCAATCAAGACTAAGAAACCACCAGTTGAATTTCACCCAGTTCTAATTGTTCCATTTTCATGAAACTTGGCAGTTGGGTGTAGCTCTAATGACATTACAATATAGTGTACTCAATATTAAAAAATATTCAAAATGGCCGCCGCCCAAAGATGGCGGATAATCATTTTCTTTACAACCCCTTGATATGGACATCAAATGAAAGAGCTGGACAATCAGAAAACAGTAAGTTGAATGAGGTCATACTAAATTCAATGGCGAATCACCTATTTTGTAAAACAAGTTTGGTTCTGATCTATGTTTTTTAACGTGCTTCTATTAGTTCGACCTGTAACACTGTAATCAAATCTTACAACTCACTTTTCACCTACTTCAGATGTTGTATTAACTTGAAATTTGGCATGTGTATATGGTATATTCATTGAATACCAGATTATACTAAAAACTGGTATATCAGGATTATTGAGGCCGCAGATTACAAATACGTAATCGAAACTCAAAAATTCAAAATGGCAGCATCAATATTGTTTTATCATTTATCATCTGATTCGACTGAAAAATCGGTTTGAGGGTTATTAAGGTTGCAGATTACAATTATCTGGTCCAAATTTAACAGTTCAAACTGGTGGCGTCAAAATGGCCCATAAGTTTTGTATTTTATGGTCTGATTAGTACAAAAATCGACATCTGGATCACGAATAGGTTTTGTTATTTATAGTTAAGAAATTCTATCGAACAAATTAGAATAAAACTAAAAAGAACATAAATAAAATAATTCAAATAAAAAAATAAAAAACACGCTTTAAAAAATTAACTGAAACTGTTCAAATTGCACTAAAAAGAAGTGATTAAAAACAATAATTTTGTTAAGAAACGCAAAAGCGTGGGGCGTTCAAAGTACCTGGAGAAACAGAAAATTTCACTCGGCAGACGCCCCACGTTTTTACATTTCTTAACATTAAGTTCTTTAAACTATTTATTCATTATAATTCCTGCTTTGACTAAATTCAACAAAATGTCTGAGTACAATATGTTGCTTTAAATGGTCATGTCTTTTACAGACATAGGTACAATAAGGACATTGTAATTTAGCAGATACACCACATTCAAATTTTTTGTGCCTCCATAAACTTCTTTTTATCTTATATTGTTTATTACAAACGTGACATTGATAGTATCCGCTTCTTCTAAATTCGTCATCGGGGATAGGTTGCACTGTCCTCGGCTTTTCAGGCGGTATGTTTCTTTTGTCCCATGTGTCATCCTCGATTATAAAAGAAATGCAATCCTCTTTCAATGTGTCTTCTTCATTGTTACCTTAAACAGGTTTTCAGAATCAATAAGTACATATACTAAAAAACAGATGATCAGAACTGCCTAGTCTACAGCACTATGATATGAATACCGAAAATTCATAAAATTAAGTTTATTTGCCTCCAGATGATGCAAACTTTATTGCCGAAACTCATGTCAAATATAGCAGTGCTTTGGTCTTTATGAAACTAGGTGTCGACGTGTAAAGATCCGATTGTTGCATTACATTTTAAACATGTACTCTGTCTACATTGAAGTTTGTTGTGTTTTCATACATAATTGTTTAAAATTTGTTTTGTTTTTGTTTACTATCGTCACCTTGATTGTGAAACAGTCAAATACAATACGTGATTTAGCAACGACTGATATCGGTAAGATTTGGGGCTATGCTCGAAAACGGTCGATCTTATAGTGGTGTTGCCGATATACTTGGTAAATCTAAATCGACAATACATCGTAATATTGCACGTTGGAGGCAAACTAAGCAGTATATTAGATGATGAAGTCTAAGCAGAAGACACTCAACCACGGCTGTAGATAATCGATTTAAAAGTTGCAAGCACCTCAATAGGCTAAGGGCAGTTCAAACAAGGAACGAACTGGATGAAATTCATCATCATCATCATCATCATCATCATCATCATCATCCTATATTTTGGTGCTATTTACAAAAATGGTATTTGCACAAGTCAATATTATTTAAATTACAAATATGTGTGTATACAGGGCTATCTACGGAAATAAGATATTAGACGTTTCTTGGCATCACTGTTCAGTTTCGGAATTTGAAAATTGGCCGAAGGTAATTTTTGGATATAGGGGATCTAACGAACATAGTTTTATCTATGTGTTACTTCCGCTTACACCGGATGTAGCACTTAACTTTGTTATGTTGAATGAAACACTCTATATTTTATTTCATATTTGGATTCCTCGTAAAATTTTAGCTAGGGTTAAATACCCTTAAGCCTACCAGTTTCCGAGATAATAAATATATTTGGAGATATTTGACGGTTCCTACCCTTTCGAAAAAAAATCGATATCTTCTATCGTGTAGCCGATTTAGAGACTTTCTTTCCAAACTCAAACTTAAAATTGTTTTACATTTTCACAATTTCATACAGGGTATTTTATTTTTACAGTCGAACACTGTTTTAGTTCAAACGTCCAAAAGTCAATTTTTTCAAATGGACCCCCCCATATTTTCACGGAATTTAATAACTTGCTAGCATAACCAGAAGTCAGCAAAAGAATGCAAAGATTTCATTAATGCTTTTAGATATAATTTTTTCTTTTAGTTCTCATAGATAGTTTTTCTTTCCGCTGTTTGCAAAATCCTATAAAGGGGACTTTATTAACAAAATTAGTAACATAATAATTTAAAGTTAATTTAAAGTAGCGATTTTACTGGGCGAGGTTCAATAAAACCTAAAGGCACGCTGTTCTTCCTCCGCTCCTTCCAATGTTTAAAACAGGTTAAAATGTACTATTCTTTAGTTGAAAAACTCTATATTTTGTATTATTATTACAACATAATTTCTAAATAAACAAACAAAAATACAGTTACGGTATTGTTGGATAATTTCAACTTTCTGTACTTTCTAGTAAAATCAAAACATTAAATTATAATATATTCAACAAAATTGGTTTTGAGAGTAATCAGTGGACTGGTGAAACTTAATAAAACAGTTTCTGTGCCTCAAGTTACATAAATATATGTTACATAATGTGCATCGCACATATGTAAGCCTCGTGCATCCAGGAAGTCTGCATCTGGATCTATATTTCTGCCTCACAAAATGTGGTAGATGCTGTCCTCTTCTTCTAAATTCGTTATCGGGGATAGGCTGCACTGTCCTTGGCTTTTTGCGAGGTATGCTCTTTTTCTCCCATGTCTCGTCCTCACTTTTAAGAGATATGCATTCATCTTTAAATGTGTCTTCATCATTTTTACCTTGAACAGGTTTTCAGAATCAATAAGTACATTTATTAAAGACATAGACGATCAGAATTGCCTAGTCTACAGCACTATGATATGAAAATCGAAATTTTGACAAACACATCGTACAGTGTACACAACATTTCGTCAGCCAAGGTGGCATCATCTACAGAAAATTTAATAAGAATTTCATTTTACTTAACTCCAAATGGTGCAAACTTTAGTAGGCTCCGCTTTGGCCTCTTTGAAAATTTACTATAGAAGGAACCTAATTTGTAAAACATTTAATTCATTTTGTAGCCATTGCAATGCATTGGTGACTTGAGCCATTTAAAAATGGAGGAAATCCTGCGTGCAAACATTAAATTGTATTATGTATT
Source organism: Stenurella melanura (assembly GCA_963583905.1). Lineage (NCBI taxonomy): Eukaryota > Metazoa > Arthropoda > Insecta > Coleoptera > Cerambycidae > Stenurella > Stenurella melanura. Next base: position 9,220,707 of record OY757309.1, on the reverse strand, counting down.
AACGAATAGCTCATTTAGAAAAATTTGCATGGACGATGTAATATGATTATTTATTATAGAAGAATATTCAGGTTTATATTTTAAAAACTTTTTCTAATATATAATAATCTATAATAAAATAAGAATGGTCGATTATTATTGTTCTTACCCTTGTAATGCATTTAGGCAAGCTTCCCAAGGCTTGATAAATATAAGCTTCTAAACTTAACTCTACTTTCACAAAATGTGGATATTTATGATAATATGACAGTTGTGTGAATAGAAATAAGACTGCCCAGTTTTATAAATCTATGAATGGAAAGATCAGAAATGTTTTATAAACTTTATTTAAAATTAATAACAATATAAAGTTATTTTAATGTGCCATTTTGCAGTTTTAAAACAATGGCAGATATACAATTTAAAAAATATTTCATCGATAATTACTATTTTACATAAATAAATATTTTGATTAGGAAAATATGTACTATTTTAATAATTGCAGTAAATAACAATAAAAAGGAAAGGCTCTAGAACTAATGCTGCGAGAAAAAACTTTAGCTTCTAAATTAACTATAAAAGAGTATATGGGGGGCTGCATACGATACTATTTGCTTGGTCCATTCTACATGGTAGTTAGATGTGAACAAATTGGGTGTGCGTCCAGGCAATCCAATTTATCAGTATGCTGAGTGCGTGGTCCTAAACGATCGCTCAACTCGCAAAAGTAATAAAAACAATATCCCCATTAGCCTACACAAGAACCAATCTACAGGGATCCCTGCAAACTGTGTACAAGTTGTACAAGGATTTATGAAGAATTTCTCATAAATACCTTTACTTAGTTGTTTCAAGTAGGTCCCTATGTCTACTGCCGCTCGTTAAAGATTTGGGGAATATTATATGATTTATGAGCAAACAAAATTTAATAAAATTGTTTTTGGGGCAAAACTCAACTTTTTCAAATGGAACCATTTCGGTACCGTGGTACCATTTATTAGTACTATTAACAAGGAATTTTTTCATATGTCGTATTAAAATGTGCGATAAATACAAACAAAATTACAGCTAAAAGAAAATAACAAAATATAATTTTATTCTAATTAAATGTTAAGAAGTAACTAAGGTGGCTTTGAAAACAATGAAATATTTAGCTTGTCAAACATTTGTTGGTTTAATGGTGTTTTTATTGTGTCTTTAAAAAATGTTTAAAATTATTGTTGATTGTGTTCAAAATACCGCAAATTTATACAAGAGACGAAAAAGTGGATTTGTTAATTATTTATGGGGAAAGTAAAAAAATGCAATTGCAGCTATGGACCTCTATGGCCGACGATATCCTGATAAATAATGTCCAGCGAAAAATTATTTTAAACGCGTTGAAAAACAATTCCGAAGAGAGCCCAACAATGATCCCGAGAAAAACTTCATTATGGACGAAGGAACGGAAATTAATGTTTTGTCTCGAATAGAAGTTGATAAGACTGTTTCTTTAAGGCAAGTTGGGTTTGAACTGAACATCAGTCACCAAACAGTAAGCCGAATTTTGCACAAATACCACTATAAATCTTTTAAATACCAATTGCACCAGAACTTGTGCGAAAGTGATTACGAACGTAGGATGGAATATTGCAATTGGATCTTGCATAATAACGTGCAGCCAAACAATGATTTTTTGGGACTAATTTTATTTTCGGACGAGTCAAGGTTTACAAATTTGGGATTACTTAACCGACAAAATAAAAAATATTAGTCACAAGAAAATCAAAATTTATTACGGAAGGGTAATTTTCAAGTGCGGTACGGTTTCAATGCTTGGCTTGGAATAATCCGTAGTAGAATCATTGGTCCAATAATATTTTAAGGATCTCTGACTGGTGCCAGATACTTGAGATTCCTGGAAAATGAGATTGAGGACATTTTAGATGAGTTACCTTTAGATTTAGGACCCCATAATTCAAGGATAGTAATTGATTACCTTCAACGTAATTTCGACGAATGGGTCCTGTGAGGTGACCTCCAAGGTCACCTGATTTAACACCCCTTGATTCCTTTGTTTGGGGTCATTTAAAAAATATTGACTATACAACCGCCGTTAAAATCCGTGAAGACCTGGAGCTACGAGTAAGACGAGCAGTTAATAGCATAACGGCCCAGCAATTGGCGAACGTTTTTCGAGAAACAGCTATGCGAGTTCAGAAGTGCACTGACCTTAATGGACAGCATTTTGAACAACTGTTGTGATGTTTTGTGTTAATTTTTTGTATTCCAAAACCATCTCATGTGCAACAAGGTATTTAGAATAAAATTGCATTTTCTTATTTTCTTTTAACTGTAATTTTGTTTGTATTTATCGCACATTTTAATACGACGTATGCATAAATTCCTTATTAATAGTACTAATAAATGGTACCACGGTACCGATATGGTTCCATTTGAAGGGATTGAGTTTTGCCCCAAAAACAATTTTGGGATTTTTATTTGCTCATAAATCACGTAATTTAGTGTTTTTAACGGGATTTCGATTTTTGTAGCATTACACGGGTCATTTAGAATAAATCGGAACCGTCATGGAACACTGAAATGGAAAACTAAAAATTATACTATAAAAAAAACGATGTTCGAAATGTCACTTATTTGGCATCGTTGGATTCAGAAAAGTATGCAGAATTCAAAAATGCAATAATATATAGGGTGTTCCATTTAAAAATCAGAAGGTTAGTGTCACTTCCGGCGAAACGGAAAGTGAAAAAAAAAACAGTTGTATGTCAAAAAGTGCCGTTTATTATGTATGTAGTACATCCTTAATTTCAATCAATTATCTTCAAAACTAAGGGAGAAAGGGGGTATACCATGATCTTGATAAACCCGGTAGATAAGAGGAGCTATAAGCATGTCATGAATTTAGAATAAAAACTTTAGGTCTAATAGAAGCTATGGTGTTTAACAGAGATTGTCATATGCAACGTCCGACTGTAACTTTCATTCGCCATGTATAATAATTATTTTCAATATTCAAAATTAATGTTCTCGGTTATCCTCGGGCCTATTGATAAAAAAAAATTGTGTGTCACAAGAACGTGAATATGAATGGATCTCGACAACATGTACTGGTTCCAGAACTTGCTGAATATACTGCTTAAATGTACTAACTTCACCCATGTCGAAAGAGATTTTCCTCTGCAAGTTTCTTTAATAGCTCTAAAGCCTTTCCTTAGCTTTAATGTGTTAACACAGCTATAACTAATCAAAAATTTAAGGACTATGTTTTTTCGATTTATAATGCCTAACTAATAAGTCGCTGCGTTTACAAGTATAATTACAACTGTTGCAAGAAAAAATTCCAACGTTCATGCACTCATATACTACATGTCTCTTGAGGTCGCGTTTATTTTTGTATTCCCTCTTGTTACACTTGAGGCACTTATACTTGTCGTTTACAAACAACATCAGTTGGTCAATATTCGTATCTAAAAAATAAAAATTAGTGACAGTAGTAATATGACAGTGATAACAAAATACTCAAAAAATATAAATAAAAAGAAGTAGGTAAAAATAAAAAGCTAGTAAGTCAAATCGAATTTATTTCGCTCTAATTATGAAACGTAATAATGAAACGTAACTTAATAACTATTACAACTAATAAAGTGTATGCTTTGTTCTGAATCTAGGTTTCTTTTAAACAGAAGAAAATGCTAACAGAGCATGTTTTACTATTCTGCAGATTATTTCGCAGCAAAAACATCCTGGCTACGTTTTGAAGGATAATAATTAAACTAAGCCCAAACGCACTATTTGCCACGTACAGTTAGTCTACGCTCGAGCTCCCACTTACTAAACATTTATATTTATATTTATATTATATTATATTTTTACATCAACTGTATCTACGTTACTATAGCATAATTTTAATCAAGTATTCAATTAATTAATGTAAAAATACATGAAGTTCAAAAAAAATACATTACGTGGAAAAGCTGAGTTAGGATTTACGTTTTTCAAAGATACAACAATTACTACAGTATTAACATTGACTTGAAGATAATAGCTAAAAATTTGATATAAAGATGAAGTAGCAGACGTGTCTATGATTTATTAAATGGTAAAGTATCACAAATAAGAAAATATCTGAACTGTCCAAAAAGTTTACAATACTAACTAACAATCAGGGTTCAAATGATAGGGCGCTATTTTGCCATTTATGAGAGGCGAACTCAGACGTCTTTAAGAATGTTTTTATTTAATAGTTATTGCATATGCAAAACTAATACATCTTGTAAATGTGATGATTCTAAAACTTTGTAGAATATATACAATACGTGTAACACTTAGGATACCAAAACTATTTATTTGTGACAGCACAAACAATAGTCCAACCTTCTTGTCCACTATGTAGGAACGCTAACGTTTCCATATTTCCCTCGCATGCAATTTTGTACGAATTCGCTGAAAAGCGACCTCTTCACTAAATCCAAATTAAATGTTGGTTGTAGTTCACTTTAAGTATGCTTAAGATAATTCGTTTTGTTACATCATTTTTTTAACAGAGTTACAAACTGTACAAATTGATATAGATATGGATGAACATCAACAAAGATAAATTAAAATAAAAGCACGTTCCGACAAACTAACATCACTTTACAGATTGCCTTCACTCTTAACTGCGATCGAAATGGCGGTTTAAAATCACCGTTCATCGAAGATAGCAACCGCCGATCGTCAACGTCTATCAATACCAGTGTATGTCTTGCCACAACGAAAAATAAACTGCAAAGTACGTGATTGTTCACATCGAATGTCTAACTACTTCTATAATACAGTATTCTATACTTGCGTAAGCGTGTCTCATGAAAATAAAGCTTATTATTATTATTATTATTATTATAAAAACGTTAGCGTTCCTGCGAAATCGACGAAAATCATAAACTGTCTGTCGTGGATGCATGCAATGGCGTATTCCACATTTACCACTTATTAACTTTTATTATTTGTACTACCACAAATGAATGCTTTTGGTGGCTGAAAGGTTATAAGTTATAAAATCGATATTTTTTTTATAAAATCTGCACTCGAAATTCCTTGTGCTAAAACTATCGGGGTCACCAATTGGAAGATTATAAGTGATACAATCTTGTTTGCTAAATAAATGCTTATTTAATTATACTTATCAGATATAACTTCTTGAAATACAAAGTTATGAATATTTTTTTGGTTATTTTTATTTTCTATATTTCCATAGTAACGGAGCCAAACAAAACTAATTTTGACAAAGTTTAGTAACTGATGTTCGCTACAATGACCTAAGTGTTACACGTATTCCTCAAGTTTTAGCATCATCACATTAACAAGAATTATCATGTTTGCCTGTGAAATATCTACAAAATAAAAACAGCTGTGCCTGAGTCCGCCCCTCGTAAATAGCGAAATAGAGCTCTGCCATGCGAACCCTGCTAATAATAAACAAAAATATCATGTTTGAATTTTACAGTAAGCCGGGCTTTACGCTTCCTATAAAATTACACTCCAAGTTTATTCTTACACAAAAACTTCTCGTGTGTTTGTAGGGAATATTCGTATGAAAATTGTTTTCCACAAAAAGCACATTTACGTTCGTTTCCCAGGGATAATCTGGTTGGCTTAACCGTTGGTATTTTACGAAATACTTCTACTTTACCATCATCGATATCTTCACACTTGTTTGCAATTTTATCTTTCTTCGCATCTTTGGATGCAGTGGGAATCGATACATCTAAGTTTTTAATCATCTTTATAACGTCACTTGATGATTTTGTTTCTACAAAAAAACGGTTTCAGTTTGAGGCTCAAAACAATGAAATACAATCTCCTACACTGTTTCAAATGTTTTGTGGACGTATTCTCGTTTATTTATTTATGAAATATAGTTACATTTTAATTTATGTATTATTATTAGAGCGGCTCTGGCAAGAAAAAGGAGAGCAACCCGACAATGGAATTTGAAAATTTCTTTCTTTCTTTAAGTTTCTCATGCAATTTTTCTCTAAACATCACAAGTCTCATACTCGAGAGGGAGGTAAGATATTTGCACACAAAGTTTGCAAAAACTGCTTTTTAGGTGGTAACTCGGAAAATAATGCCTGTATGAAAAAAAGTCTAATTCAAACTTAAAGAAGATTTGAACATACGTGAACTGAGCCAAGGTTTTAGTCCAGACGGTAAAGTAAAAATACACCAGAAGCTCGCAAAAAATGTTGAGATTTTCCTTCAGTAACTGTTAGTGGGAGGATTAAACATCACAAAGTCACAAAAATCAGTTCCGGGGGTGCCGCGCAACCCCCCCAAAAATTGACCCCTTCGGTGAAAAAAGCCTTATTTTACTGATAACTCGTTAATCGTTGAAGATATAAGAAATTGCTTATTATAAAAAAGAAAGCTTGACTAATTGTCTCAAAAAGTCAGCTTGTAATTTTCTTGTATATGCCATGGTTTTCGAGAAAATCGATATTGAAAAAAATTTGTATTTTTAATGCGCGCGAATTTTCGTTTATTTGAAATTTCTTGCGTGCGGGGCAATAGAAAAAATGGAATTGCTCGAAAACCAAACAAGCTAGGAAGAAAAATCAAACTGGGTTTTAAAGGGGATATAAAATACTCTCTTGTATTGCCATTTTTTATGGCTATTGATATTTATTAGTATATAAGAATAACAATATACATAATATAGTTATCTCTTGATTTCCTGTACATTTAACTATTCACAGGCACATATAAGTTATAAATGCATTATCTTTTAGTTCAAGGTAGTACTTCAATGCAGAAAAAGTTAGGATTGAAAATAATATTCACATTTACAAATTGACCAGCGTGTTGAAGTTAGCCAAAAAAAATCCAAAAAATGCTGCATATTCAATTTTTCGATTATATTTTTTATGCAGTTTTTTAACTATTAAATAATTAGAAACAATAGCTATATGATATATAAAACCAAAAAAAAAATTTCGAGCTAAGTTTTGTCACGCCCTATTTGGCATTAACATCTGGGGTAAGCAGGGAATCAATTTACGGGGACATCCAGTATATGTGGACACCGGGTATATGTGATTAAAAAAAAAACATTCGTTATTATTCGTGATAAAATCGACAAGAGCGACCATGGGTTAAACAAGTCGGTACTAATCAGCTT